>JARWLC010000002.1:98273211-99512899 GCA_033318265.1 Phyllotis vaccarum
GTAGCCAAGAGTGCATTGTTGAATATATGTTTTGTTTTTCTAGCTTTTTATGTCCTAAATAGTTCAATTTTCTAATATGTTCATTGCAGAGTGTTTTGCATTTGATAACATGTTTTCTCTCATTCAGAAACAAAAAACCCAAGCACAAGTGAATAGATTAATAGCAAACACACACACTAATATATGAAGAAAAAGAAGATAGAACAATGAGTAGTTAAGACATTTTTGTCTATGAATCAACACTACAGCCAAGATGTATAGATTTTTTATTTTTAATTCTCCTTTACACACTTTTATGAATTATAAGTGACAATTTTCCTCCTGGAAGCTAATATTGCATGTGCCATATCTCTCAAAGCCACTGTGGAAGTAACAAGGTTTTATTTTGAGCATTTAAAATATTGTCTACATTATAGGAATATTTTTGGGAAAAGTAAAACAACAAATTGGTTTGATTTCATAAGAGTATCTTTTTGCATATATTTTATACACAAATAAAAGTTTTGAAATTTTAAGTTTATTGTATTGCTACTGTTGTTTCTTTATTAAAAATTTATTAATGCATACAAATGTAACTATTTTTCTTTTTTTTTCCTCTAGCAGTCGAAGTTCCAATCACCAAGGAAAATAAAAGCAGTCTCTCACAATTTGAAATAATATAATTTGAAGGTAAATAGATACTTATTTCCAAAACCTAAGATCAAGATATGCTTTATTAGGTCTTTCTCTGTTTCTCAGAAGGCAAGGGAACTTGTCAGAAGCCCTTTCAAAAAGTTAAATTACCTTTTAAAAATTGTTTAGTACTAAATTAATTCCAAATTTAGTACTATTTCCTTGAGTTCAATGATTTGATTTGTCATGTGGTTAAACAAAAATTAGGTTACCAAATGGCACATTCTACTTTTCAAAGTGACTGACTTTCTTATTTTGTTTATGTTTTGATAAATATTATAAGCAGAGATCTTCAGGTTTGTTAGACTCTGAAATTTATCAGATGTTATTTTTAACTAACACTGCATTACTCTATTTTATCAGTACAGTCTCAGGAGCTAGATGCTGGTGTGAAACCTGCTATCTTAGAAGGGCAAAGAAAACTGACTCTGCCTCTCTTTTATTCCAGGAAAAGTCCTTTCTCATATGCCATTTCAAACAATCATGCTCAAACTCAGTACTCCTCCCTCTACTTCCTGTGTGTCTCTTTATTCATCCTTATGATTCCCTTTTACTCTTTCTGGGTTTTTTTTTTCCCTAAATGTTCATTTCTTGTTGACTGGCTGCTTGTTTCACCTCTTGACATATGATTGAGTTTACTTTTTTTGTAATTGTTTTTACAATAAGCAGAAAGCTCTTGGATTAAAGACCTGTGCTAAGGCTGAGCCATACCACAACTATAAAGTTTTTTTTTTAGTAAATAATGCAAATCTCAGGGTACACAATATGATCAATTATCCTGCAACAATTGGACCATCAATTGTTGTTTAGGACACCATTATTTCTTTACAAATAATTATTCTTTAAATACTCCAAGGGGCAAGGTGATTTAGAACTTGACATATTAAGAGGCTACATTTCAAAGCAGCACTAACACATTGCCATACACAGATGTTGGCAATTGTACTTCTGATGGAGTTTATTTAGGTGTTCACTTCTTAGATTTGTTTAACTATTAAATTTTGTTAATACCCTAATATCTTACAGTTATGCAATTTTTTAGATTATTTAAAATTGAGAACACAGCAAGGGTTATTCATTATGCTTTAAGAATAATTATGGCTCTTTCCAATTGTTGCTAAATAAGCATAGAAAGATCAGGACTCCTACATTTGCATTTTAAATACTACTGTATTTGAGAATGACAGTAGGGATGTATAAACATGTACTGAGAGCTGCTATTAGCAATGACTTTACCAGAGGCCATGGATATATATAGCAGGTGACAACTAGTGTTCAGTAGGTTGAAGCACAAGATGAATAACTTCATGATAGGGAGCACCACTTGGCAAGGCCATGGGGTCACTGACTATATGACTGGTTGCTTTTGTGTGTAAATTTTCTTATATGCCTCATTATTTCTTTTCTAAAAATAGCTATGCATATTCCCTGTATCTTGTGAATAAATTTCATCTGATAGGCACAAATATTTGTGGATAGTCAGGAAGATGACTCCTGATTAAACTGTATAATTTTGATGAATAGAAATAAACTATGATATACTTCGTAACTAGATCTATTGTTCCATGAGGACAGTAAAACAGAATTGTGTTCTGTTTCTTCATTCAAACCACATAAGAAAACAAGAATTTCTCCCCAGTCTAAGAAAAACTTCACATAATTAGCTCATTTTCACCTCAGAGCAAGTTCAAACTAGACTAAATGTCTCTGTAAATGTATCTTAAATTATAAACTTTATAGATGTGCACAGGGACAGAATTGCAGGTGTCTAACCAAGGCTTTTTAGCACAAAGCAACTTAAGATACTATGCCAATTATTTGCCTGATAAAAGTCTGGCTGATAAAAACCTGAATCCCTCTATAGATCTTTTTTCAGTTTGTCTCATCAGGCAATGTGCCTCTGGCTTCATGTCACAGTCTTATTCCCGAAAACTTAAAGACATGCATTGCCATGATTACTTGCTCCCTTTGGATATGGCCTTTGTAACATTTTTATTACAAAATACTTGTTGTTAAATGTATATATAGCCATGTAGAGCAGAGGAGCTAGGAAATTAAAGCTGAAAATAATTAGAATTCAGGAGGAATTAGAACTTAAAAGGAATTATAAACTAGTAGGAATTATAACTTAGAACTGAAACTGTACAGGTAGAATTAGAGCTATAACAGAAGAGCATAGGACAAAAGAATAAAAAAAATCATCAGAAAAGCACATTATGACCTTTCTTATTCCCTCAGGTATATAAAAATTTACTTATAACTACCCTAGGATAAAAACATTCCGTAAAGTCCAGCTGCTGTGAAGGTATTCTTTTTGTAACACTGTGTGCAGTTTTGATCCTGATCTTTTAGGCTGCAGTAAAACTAAATAGGCAACATAATAAAAATATGTTATTTTGAGAAAATATGTACTTTTACTGTTTCTACACAAATGTAAGTAACAAAGAGTAAACTTTGGAATGCCAAACCATCACAAAGACATCATAGATGTTGTGGTTGTGATACAGACTTAAGTATACTATAAAATAATGTGACAGGAATTTTGATGGCAACTGTGATTCTTTGTTAACTATTGTAACTGAAAGTTGCCTTTCTAAGATATTTCTCTGGATGAGTCATTTATTGTGTGATTATGGCATGTTCTTCACAATTCTCCTAAAACAACAAATAAATGAATTACGCCTATGGAGTTATCTCTAACACACATTTGAGAATTAACTTTAATTACATTGGAAAAGTTTTATTCCATTGAAAATATGGTGGCTTGTATCTGTAAGCTCATCACTTCAGAGATAGAGGCAGAAGAATTGTTGCAAATATTGGAAGAGCAAGGGCTGTATGTTTCAGACCAGCCAGATCTATGTCTCAAGACTCTGTTCTATAGAAACATTTAAATAGATTAAAATTGAGCAACACAGGTGAAATGACTCATGAATCAACTCATCTGAGTCAAATATAACACACACACATACATATATAGAGACCAACAGAGAGACAACTAGAGACAGAAACAGAGAGAATCAAATCTCTATTCTTCAAGAAAAACAGTATGAGTCACATAAAATGTTTTCTTTTCTTTCATTGATTTTTTTTTGGGGGGGGTGGTAATACTGGAGATTAAACGGAAGGCCTCACAGGTACAAGGCAAGTACTTTATTACTGAGCTACACTGTTAACCCTCTGTGTAGTGCACTTTGATACATAAAGTTTGTAGAACAGTAATAAACATTTGTAAAAATTTAAATACCTGTGCATATTTGAGACTTGTGAGTTTTATTAGAACTCAAATAGATTTGGACTTTTCTTAGTCTTTGATTACAAGTACATCAGTTGTATATGCTTAATAAATAGTATTCAGTAAATATTTGGGGATGGATAGTTAAATGACTAAATGAGTAGATCTTTATATACCTCTTTGTTCTTAATATTAATGTTTACTATTTAATTACTCTTGAAAACATGGTATCAAGTCATAAGTAGTGTATCTACTGCCTTACCAAGTTAGTTGCCATTAGTCAGACTGTTTGCTAAAATCCTCCAGTGTCAGATCCTCTGTGTGTTATATTAAGGTTTGTTGCCCAGTCTGGCCAGAGGTCCAGAGCCACTGAACTGCAGTCTCGGGCACCTAGTGACCGCCTTAGACCCCACCCCTCAAATGACTCAGACACTTATATTAACTTCACGCTATTTGAACTATGGTTAGGCACACTGCTAAATGCTAGCTAGCTCCTTCATCTTACTTCAACCCATTCTCATTAATCTGTCTGCCACGTGGTCCATGGCTTACCTGTTCCTCACATGTTTCTTCTATGGGCATCTGACTTGATCTGTCTGTGACTCTGCTCTCTTCCTACTTATTCTTATTTCGCCACCTACTTTTTTTAATGGTGATTGTCATGGGCCAAAACAGTCCTTTATTTAAAGATTGATATTCACAGCATACAGAAAAACATTCCCACATCATCTGTGTTTCCCTGAGTTGTGTGTGTGTGTGTGTGTGTGTGTGTGTGTGTGTGTGTGTGTGCACGCGCATGCACACAAGCATGTACATTTTAGTTCAGGTGATTTCTATTGACACATTTTCTGACTTCCTTGCTCTCTTATTTATTTGGATGCGGCATATCTGCTGATGGTTCTAGAAATTACCATGTCCTTACTGTTGATGTTTTTGCTTCTATTTAAAATTTTGAGTAATTTTTATTTCTTTACTGGAATTAGTTATCTGATTTTGCATGTTATCTCCTTTCTATAAATGATCCTCAAAGCATTAATTATAGTTGTTATTAGTGCCTTGTCTGAACATATTCATGTCTTTTCGTATTTGTGCCTGGCTGTTTATTTCCTCCTCTCTGCAGTACTGCCAACTTTTGCTTTCATTGAAATCAGGCCATGTGTAGAAGGGATTCTTGCAACTGTAATTGAAGAAGCACACCTTTTAGTGTGATGGCTGAACCAGTCATGGCAAGAATAAAAGCTGGCTTAGGATCTGTTTTTGTTGTGAGTATTTTCAGTTCATTTGAGGTAGTAAAATTTGCTAGCACTGACATTTATTTAGGATAAGAATGTAATTACTAATGAATTTTTAATAAATTTTTTCTCCATTTTTGTTTGAAATGATTTTCTTTCTGTTGTGTATTTCAAAGAGATTCTGTATTCTTGTCTTTTCCAAGCAAAAATTTATCTTTATTCATGGTACAACACTTGAAAAAGAGGTGAGTAAGAATCATTAAGTCGTTGTGATTAAGCCTTTGTATTGAGTTTTTAGTGCTCTGAAGTTATTAGCAGCTATAGATCTGGGCCTAGTATATACTCATTGTACCTTTCATATAGATACAGATTATTGATTTATTCATTAATTTGTTCAGTTATTTTTTTTTTGCAAGAGTTCTCACTACATATTAAGCCTTTCGCAATTTCAAACTTAGCTTCTGCAGAGGGGAATAGAAAGGGACATACTCAGAAAAACTGTCTTCCCTTGGCTTTGTGGTTGGCTGGCAGCCCAAAATCATAGGTCTCTAAGACACTAAGCTAACACATAATAAACATTTACTTTGTCCAGAATTCTTAGCTTACCTTTGTAAGGGTGGAAACATGTTGTTTGCAATCTTCACCACCTCAAGCAGAAGCTGAAGTTCCCATATATGATTTTTTTTTTAAGTTAAAGAAGACCAGGATAGAAATCACACACAGTTGAGTCCAGTCCCAGAAATTCTAATACTAAGAAACTCGGCTATTTTATCATAATAAAATGATGCTTCCTAGGCACTATGCTGCTGGCCATTGGTGCTATTGCATTGTTCTACTGAGTAGACAAAGAATACTATTCAAAGTTAATTTTCATAACTTAAAGGGATAAATTTAAAAAGTCACATCTAGAGATATATGGATTCTATTCTATCATCTACCTTATCCTTGTGAGCCCAAAGTTTCACATGTACTTTACCTTTTATTATAATTAATGAAAACTATAATACTACTCTCTAATCATCAACTATATCAAAGGCTATAGAAGGATGTAATATGACCCCAATAAACAGGAAATGCAAGCTACTTCCAAAATGTAAAAATGACAGAAATGACATCAGGCTGCAGTTTCAGAGTTTAAGTCCATTATCATCATGACAGAAAGCATGATAGTGAGCAGGAAGGCACGGTGTTGAGAAAGAGCTAATAAATCTTTATTTTGATCTATAAATAGCATAAAGAAAATGTTTACCACACAGACTAACTTAGACATATGAGACCTCAAAGCCTTCCTGCACCATGACAGACATTCTCCATCAAGATCGAAAATACTTACTCCAATGAAGGCATACCTAATAGTGCTATTTCCTATGGACAAGGAAATCAAACAAATGAATATATGGATGCCATACTTCTTCTAACCATCATATTCCACTTTCTGACACCAATAGGTTTATAGCCATAACATAATGCAAAATATATTTAATTTGACAACAAAAGTTGATGTGGGAATGCCCTTCTGTATGCTGTGAATATCAATCTTTAAATAAAGAATCTGTTTTGGGCCATGACAGACACCATATAAGAAGTAGGAGGAGAAATCAGAATAGGTAAGAGAAGCAGGGCAGAGTCAGGCAGATTGAGCAAACAGCCCAAGGAGCAACATGTAAGGAACACAGGTGAGCCACGGGCCACGTGGCAGACAAATTAACAGAAATGGGTTGATTTAAGATGTAAGAGCAAGCTATCAATGTGCCTGAGCCATAGGCTAAACAGCATAAAGTTAATATAAGTGTCTGAAGCATTTCTGGGGGCCTTGAGCAGCAGCAGCAGTATGTGGCTAATGGGTCTGGCGTGCAGGTCTGTAAGTCTGTGCCTCTGGCCACCCGAGATCTAGAAACCCCCTTTGCAACAAAAAGTCCTCATAGTCTATCACAGTCTCAACAATGTTAAAAATTTAAAATCCAAACTTTCTTCTGGTATTCATGCTATTTAACTGTAATATCCTATAAAATCTAAATTTAAAAGCAGATCATATACTTCCAAAATATAGCAGCACTGTGTGTGTGTATATATATATATATATATTACTTTTCCAAAATGGAGGGAAGAAAAGGTAATAAGAAAATACAGGACAAAAAAAAGACTGAAAATCAGCTGGACAAATGCCAAATTCTGCCTTTCCATGTCTGATGTCTAAGTGCCCTTCAGATCTCCAGCTCATTTTATCTTTGTTGACTACAACACACTTCTTTCTCTTGAACTGGTTCATTCCCTGTTACCAATATTTCCTCACAGGTATCCCATTGCACTGGCATCTCCATCATTTTGTGGTCTCCAATGCAATTCAGGCTTTACATTTATAGCTTCACATAATGGCCTTTTTATTTCTCCATTCAGGAAGAGCCTTATGTATGCCTGGCCTCAGCAGCTTTTATTAGTCAAAGAGGTATATTCCATAACCTCTCTCTTTGATCATTGACTCAAGCCAGAACCATGTGTCTAAAGCTGCCAAGTTCTGCTTCTTTCTGGGGTTGGAACTTAATCTCCTTATTCATTGAATTTTTTCCACCTTTCTCTTTTCAATTGTTTTCTTCACTATCAAACTTGGCTGTCTTGAAACTTTCTTTGTAGCCTGTACTGGCCTTGAACTCAGAAATATGCTTGACTCTGCCTCCAGAGTGCTGAGCTTAAAGCTGTGCACCACTCCATCTAGGTCTGAGTTTTTCTTTACCTACTTTTTCACAAGTTGGGAACTTAGCAGAGTGGGGTCTTGCCCTGAGATCACCACTCCTGTATTCCACTTAACATTGGCATTCTTTTAGTTTACTTGTCCCCTTGAACACATGATTTAACTCTATTTACTTCCTTTTTTAGTGTGCAAATTTTGAATTTTTATTTGCTCACCTTGCTTCTATTCATTATAAATCTTTAGTAGAGGTTCGGTTTTTTGTTTGTTTGTTTGGTTGGTTTTTTTGTTGTTGTTTTGTTTTGTTTTGTTTTTGTTTTTTTTTTTTTTGGTCTAGTGATTATGAGCTCTTCTCCATCCATTGAAATTCTGAAAAATGAAACACCAGTGTGAACTAGTTGCTATCATAAAATTTTGTAGATTCAAGTATATGGCACCATCTGACTCATAGGTGGGACAGAATCAACTGTTTTCTGCTTGCTTTCTTAATATCTAGAGACTTTACCAGTATTTTGTACCATTATAATTAGAGAAGATAAGTGCCATGAAACACATGTTTATCTAGGTTCTGTTTGCATCATGACTGCTCAATTGTCATTGCCTGAGCATGGCTCAAGAGAGATATCATGGGGCATATAGAAAATAGCTATATAGAAGGAAACCTCTAGGCTCACACAAATAGTAGTAAAAATGGATCACAATTACTAACACAAAATATATAAAACTGTTTTATATTTTAGAAAATAAATATTAGACTGCATTGTATGGACCAACTACATTCTGTGAAAAAATATGGCTTGATACCTACTTTTATTAATATTATTAAAACACAGATGTGACTTTTTAGTTATGTATTTATTTGATTGCCTTAAGCTGTAGGGGTAGAATTAAATAAATAATACAGAAACTGTTATGGTCCACAAAGGCTACAACACCTTTGGATCATTTTCGTAAAATGTTTCTCTGCCATATATTATATAATTAACTATTTTTATGTCTCCATAAGTAGGTCAATAATATTTAAACTGACTACATTTTAACTGTATGTAAGTTCCAGAGGTTAAAATTTAAATGATTTTTGGAAAATCAAAGTTAGAACAGTAGAAGCGATGTTTCTATGTCAAATAGTGGTGCTTTCTCTAAAAAAAAGATTATCTGAAATGTTTATAACTCAAAAAGGCTGTGCAAGACTTAGAGGAAAAGGCAGTAAACTAATTCTTTGCATATCCACAGGTGAGTATATTTTTTAAACTTTATAAAGTAGCACAGAAAGTGTAGTGTTGAGAATCAGTCCTCTCTTCCTATTCCTTTACTTCTCCAACTTATGTACCAGTTTGAGAAGTCACATATTCTTTTAGTCTCACAGTGTGAGTAATAGAATCCAGCATATTATACAATGAAAACATTCTATGTTATACTTTACACAATTGAATTTTGATATCTAATACACTAAGTGCTCTATATCTGTATTGTTACTTGCTACTGTGACAAAGATATCTAATAAAATTTTAAAGGGGGTAAAGTTTATTTTGTCTAGCACAATCAAGGAATATCATATATCATGATGGAGAAAGTATGTCAGGCAGAAAAGCAAGAGTCAGCCAAATTGCATTTAGAGTCAAAAAGCAACATATAAATAATTCTCCTGCTCAACTCACATTCTCCTTCAGCCAGGCAGGGACTACAGCCAGTTGAATTCTACAACCCACATTTAGCATGTCTTCTTCCCTCAACCAACTTAATATATTGTTCAATGATAACTGTAAATAATATATCTCCTTTAGAATCTAGTCTCTTATAAGCTTAGCATTACTAAGAGGTAGAGAGAGAGCAAGCAAGAGAGACAGAACAAGAAAGACTTCTTTGAGCTGTTAATAATATATTGACAATGCTAAAATTTAATTGATAGTTATCACGTTATGACTTCTTATTTATTCATGGAGTTTGAGATGGTTCCTTATCTTAATTTCTAATCATATTATATCACATACACTTTTCATCACCAGCATTAATATGTCTCTCAGGGACATGCATTGTACCAGCTTTGCAGAGATATTATAAACTGCTGATTTGTGCCAGTCAAGAAATATGCAATTGTTTCTGACAAACAAAAATATTATCCTCACACAAAATAGTCTAGGTAATAGAGAAAATAACCTCTAATATCAATGATAAATATCTGTAACAAGAGAAATAAATGGCTTTCCCATCATATTCAAAATACAGGTTTCCTAAATGAGGACTGTGGTCAGATAGGGAAATTAGTTGACTTCATGAAATTGAGTACCAACACTCCTTAGGTTTGTGCCTTTCAGAGATAGGACAGACACGTGAGCTAATGAGGAAGGCAAGGGGAGGCTGTATATAAACAATTTATCCTTTTCTCTTTGATGCCTCTACATATACCTGTAGGGTACCATATCAAACGCTCAGTTATTCCCTTCTATGACGACATGAATACATTAACTCACAGCAATTTCTAAATTCTAAATACAGGACTAATAAAAGCACCAAGCACTAATGTACAATATTCAGACAGAATAAGGCAAAGGATGTGCTTAATTAGTAGGTTAGCTACTAAGGTATTAGCTTATTTCACTTGAAAAGTGTTTAAGGAAGTGCTACTGAGGAAATCTTTTAATCCAGTGATTTGGAACTCCAGACACCTGTGGAAAACATTATCCTTTCTTCTTCTTTCTCATCAGAATCCCAGTTTTGAACAGGATATCATGATGCCCAAAAGCCTAAAAGACACAAGTTGAAGCTCTTGAGGATTTCTGAGAATATTTTGTTTTCCTAATGAAAAGTCTGGCAGCTTCTAGACCTATGTCCTTACTATTATTTTCTCCCTTTTTTTTTTTTAATGTTTTTAAGTACAAGCCAGAGATTCTTCATTAGAGACCTTGGAAACATTCACCTACTTTTGTTTTTTTTAAAATCTGAGATAAACTTCTCCTTTTCAAGTAGCTACATATCATATTTAATTATTTCATCATAATTTGGTTTCTCACTATTCAAACAATATCAACATCAAAAGTTTAAAAATTCCTGTAAATAGTACCTGTTGCTAGAATCAAACACAAGAAAAAACATTTTAGGTATTTTATATAAGATACACTTTGTAGCATATATTTTTAAAATGCAGCAACACAGTTCTTCGATCTTCTCTGTGATGCATGGTCTGTTAAACACAGCCATTTCCTGATGCACAGGTATAATGAAGAAAACCAACTTGCCTCAGGGCTCACAGATAGGGAGGGATAAAATCAGGATTCTTGGGTACCAGAATAAAGGCAATTTCACAAAAGCAAAAACTAAAGATAAAATATTGACTCATAAACATATGACTGTATGTAAGAGATATTTCAAGTGTCCCAAGTAGAAAATATAGTCTCTTCTGAACTATTATTATAACCAATATTTTATTTGTGTAATTTTTTTGTTCTCGGAAGCTAAAAATAAAAATATAACATAGCCTTTAGCTCATAATACAGAGAGGGCCATGAGTACTCTCTACTCTTTGTTTAATGCCTTTTTTTATTGGTGTGCATTGAACTTGGCCAGATCTTGAACCCAGAAATTTAAAACAACACATTTAAAAAAAAATATTGGATCTCATCTCAAACTAAATTTGAAATTTAGCTGAATTGCTGATTTTTTTCCCTAAAGCAAATTACATCTGTTTGTTTACTCATTATCACTGAATATGAGAGAATAGGTGTCAAAATATTTAAGAAGCTGTCAAATAAAAAGTATAAATATGAATAATCATGAAGATATTTTAATGAAACAAAATAAGAATTCAAACCTGGAGTTTTTCTTCTGGTTGAATACTTGAATTACTGATTACTGTGTGACAATAGAGGAGTTCAACAGCTTTTACTGATTTTTGGTCTATTGTGGTCACCTATCTGTGGGTGTGTTAGTGCACTTGTGTTTTTCCTCACTGTTATTTTTTTATTTCCAAGAAATTTCATAGTCAATATCTACAAGATCCATTTTATAACTATATTCCTCTACTATTAGTACACTTATTAGTTATATGATGATAAGAAAACCCTTCACTGTCATGTAAATTATTTACAGACTTAGTGAGTTTAATTGTAATCATTACAAACATGGGATAGACCAGGCAAGCTCATGTCTTCCTGGAAATTGTAAATATAAACCCTATAGTAAACAGTATAAAATTAATTAAAACTAATATTAATGTTATTCAATGTCTTATTGTAACCACTTTTTATTTATTTTCGTATAAACAAAGACAATGGGAATGTGAAAATTTGACCTATCATTAACAGCTATTGGATATTCTCTTGATGCCTAGATTGCCTTAGGAAAAGAGACTACAGAATAGCAAACCAGCCAGACTATGATTATGCCAATACCAGTCAAATTTTACACTCAATGAATGCTTTGAGACAACTATACAAAAGGGTATAGTTGATTATCTCAGCTCCTGAAAGTAGAGTCTTAGTCAGAGCTGTGTTCTGTTTAAAAGAGTTAATACTATTTTTTTCAGAGTTAAAAACAAAGACCAAATAAAAATGAGCTATGAATCTATATTATTTAGAAAGAAAAATATTTTAAAGAAATATCTTTAAAATTGTCCAACATAAGAACTTGTCTGGCAAGATATGTGCATTGATGAAATAGTGGCATGAATATAAAGGAAGCAACAAAAACTTGATTGGATTTAAGTATAGCATCAAAGAAATAAACTTACACCTGAAATTATTAGTGGCTCTAAAAACCTGTCAAGATAGGTTCTAGAGCCTAGGGAAAAATTTACTACTACTGTTCTACTAAATGAACAGAGTATTAAATTAATTTCTAACAAGTTTTCATTATACACACAGATTAAGACACATCTCAACTATGGTTAAAGAAGTTTCTTCTTGCAGAAGTGGTCAATTAACACAGAGAACCACAACTGAACAAGGGGCAGAGCATAGGAGAGTGTGGAATACACATCCCTAAATAGGACATCTATATCTTATCCCCCCTACCATTGCTTAGGGATTATTTTTTTAAAAAGGTGGTAAAAAGATTACAAAATCTAGATGAAGCATATAGCAATAATGAAACACTAATCTTAGGGTAAAATAGGGAAGCTATTTATATAAACTCATAGCCATTGTCATAACACACACTATAACTGTACAAACTCTAGTTAGATAAAGCGTCAACATTAAGTGGATAGATGGGCATAAAATCCCAGCCCTTGATAAGTATCTATTTACAATTAAGAGATGTTAGAAAAGTAGAGTTCCAGGTCCACTATACTGAAACAAGTAATCCCATTTCTAGGACTATTAGGGCATCATAAATAAATTGATGGGTTAAGGAAAAAGAAAAGAAAAAAAAAGAATAGTAAAATCTCTTAAGAGTTAGGAGATGGTGATATAAATATGATCAAAATGCATTATATGAGCTTCTCAAAGAATTAATAAAATATTATTTTAAAGAAATATTAAATATAATGAAAAATCACTTCAATGTAGTATGATATTTTCATTGCATTTTGACATCAAAGGATGAAGCTAGCCACTAACCTAGAAAAGTTAACCATAGAGATTTTGGGGAACTGAGGACAGATAGAGAGACCAAAATGTCATAAGAATGTCTTAGAGAAAATCTCAATCCTTATGGATGGAGGAATCAAAGAGATATGAGGTCACTGGTTACTTCCCTGCTACTTCTCTGGTCATTTAAGTTCTTACCCCAATATTTTAATCCTGATATTTTTTATTGATATGCAAGAATCATTAGATAAACACAATGTCTGCTGCCAAACATGAGGCAAGAATTAACAAGATAGCTGCTTACCCCCTTGGCCTTATAGCCATTGGATCTGATCTGCAAGAGCTGCCACAGGTGAGAGCAAAATTTTTCTTCCTTGTCTCAAGCCCTCCGAATGAGTCTGGAATTTTCATGTTGTAGCCACTTTTCAACAGCCCCCAGCAGCTGCCCAAACTTCATAGGCCCAAATTCCAAAGGTTCTAAAATGCCAAAGTTAGCTGTGCATGACCAACTGGCTTTGTCTTCATGCAGCCTCATAATGTCATTTCCCACCACATGTGCTTTATAGATATGTTCCTCTGTGTCTGCTTTTCAGACAGTTGGCTCCTTCTTGTGTGGACAGCAGGATTTCCCTGGAAAGCCTTCTTTGGCCTGCTGCCAAACTAGGTAAACTGCTTTGACACCTGCTCAAATTTCTATTGTTGCTGTGACAGCCACACACTCTCACCCCTACAAGAAGCTACAGTTGATTTCCAGAAGGTGAACTTCCCGTGTTTTCGGCCCAACCATGCTATGAAGTGATTATCTGTTTCACACTTCAATACCATCAGCAGAAAATCTGGTTAGACAATTCAATTGGGAATTCTTAAAGGGGACAAATTATTTTTTAAAAAAATATTTTTTCCATGCTAAAAATGGAAACAATATTATGATGAAAGGAGTTAGGTCTCTTATGTGATTCCACATGGATAGTACGAAATGGATCAAATAGCTCCCTGGAGAGCCCCAGAAAAAGAAATGAGTTACCGTCCTCCCAGATGGCCAGCCAGGCCAGCTAGGACAGTACCAGGTCTGGGCAACAGGGCACAAAATATGCCCCGCGAACATATCACAGCTCCAGCTACAGGTAAGCAAGCAGAACTCCTGTATGCAAGTTTGACTATCTACACCCACATCAGACCCTCTAACTCATAAGCCTCTAACCATTTTCCAAAATCACATATTCCCCCAACCTCAGCTGCTTCCAGAGGTACAGCCTCTGAAGAGCCCCAGTAGAAGTTTTCCTGCTGCTAAGACACAGCCTCTAGAGAACTCCACCACAAGAGCTGCTCCCTGAGACTTGTGAGACAACCATCACAAGAGCTGCTCCCTGAGACATATGAGACTACCATCACAAGAGCTGCTCCCTGAGACATATGAGACTACCATCACAAGAGTGGCTTCCCGAGACACAAACTCTGGAGAGCTGCTTTACAAGGGCTCCAGCTTGCGATTCCTCTCCCAGACATGGATTTCACTGCCCCCAAGTTCTCCAAGAGCTCCAATTGCACCAAGAGCACATAGCAGGCCAAAAACATCTAGCTAAATCGCAGACAACACTTTCATCACTCACTAGAAGAAATGGGAAGATGCCAGTGCAAAATACCTTCAAAAGCATAAAGAACAACATGACATCAATAGAACCTAATTCAAGAGCAGTTGATCTTCTAGCTGCAGCTAAATATAGAATTTGTGCCCTCCTTACCAACTATGCTGTTTCCACACCTCCAAATCCAAACTGATTTGACCGAGTAAATTTAATGACTAATGACAAGCCTCCTCTCCCATGCAGCAGCTCTTGCATCTCTACTCCAGTCCTTGCTCACTCCACCTCCCTCTTTTGTATTTTTGTTTTCACACTTACATATATCTTGTATTTAAAATGTTTTACAAAAGTTCTTTCTGTATCAGATTACTGTTATCACAAGCTCCACATTAGGATGATGGCTACTTTGTCTAGGTCCCTACTTGGTTCCCTAATTATTAATATCCTCTTACTCACTATAGTTCCCAATCTAATAAACTATTTCAAAAAGTTTTTTCAGAAACAAATGATGGCAAATATATGATCCGTCTAAGGTAATTAGCTTAAAACACACCTTTTGCTACATGAAGTCATCCTGAGATATGGTCACTTGGATCTTGAGGAAAGAGCCTAGACACTCCATTACCCCCATCCATGGGAGGGAATCAGTAAGAGAATATACCACTGTCATTATTTTTATCTGACTTCAGAGTCTGGAATGGAGTCTCATATGGGCTAAAAATTTCCAGACAAAAAGTTGACATTATGGGTTGTCAGGATCTTCTAATGAAGAAATCAAATTGGCATCTACTATTTTGAGACTGCAAGAAAAGTGACCTGCACATGTAATCTTCCCTTCACAACATTCCCTTTATCCATCTTATATAACCATCAACCTTTTGTACCACAAGCACAGTCTTCACTACTGAAGACAGACTAGGGTCCTTTAGTTGTTTTGATTAAAGAGCGATTCTAATTGTGTGAAAGTCGGTAACTGATTTTCTGTTATTTGTTTTCATGTTGCCTCAACCAGTCCTAAACACTTGATTCTCATCCTACACGATTCTTATCTGCAAATGTCTCAGGTACTTCAATATAAGATTTAACAAACTGAAACTACTTGTGGGAGATTATGTTGTTTCATTGTAAATACTGGTCCCACCCACTGGTTTAATAAAAAGAGCTGATTGGCCAAAGGCAGGCAGGAAGTGTGGGTGGGGCTACCAGACTAAGAAAACTCTTGAGAACAGGATGCACAGGGCAGAATGCCAGAGAGAAGCCAGAAGAAACAGAGGACAACTATGCTGCTCTAAGAAACGGTACCCAGCAGCATGGCTGAACAAGAGACATGGGTTAGATGAAGGGTATAGAGCTAGCAAGTGATATGCCTGGGCCTTAGGTTGATCAGACTAAAACTATTGAAAGCATCTGTGTGTCTCTATGGGACTGTGGGACTGCGGGTCTGCAGGTCTGCAGGTCTGTGGGCCTAAACCTTGAAGTTAGGCCTGAAAGTTTGTGCCAGAAAACTCATACTACAACTACTATTTAGAAAAAATAGCAGAAATTATTCTTAAATATATGGTCATAGGCCGTGGGGATAAAATAAACCATTTGGATATATCAGAGGGATCTGCCCACAGTCAGTCTATGAGAATTAGAGAGTGATAATTCACATCTTTAATCCCAGCACAGGGAGTATCCCAGGAGTGGTGACCTGCACCCTTAATCCAAACTGAGTTCAAGGTCACATTAGTTTACAGAAGGAGTTCCAGGCTCCCAGGCAGGCAGAAGTGGGGCCAAGCCTTAACTGAGTGAAGAGAGTATTTAAGATGGGCATAGAAAGACAGAACACGAAGAAGAAGCTAGGAGGAGTAAGGCTGAGGAAGCTAGAAGACAGCTGGGTGAGATCTGACTGTGATGTTTATTCTCTCTAATATCTTCAACTTTCTCAGAGATCTGCCTCTGAGTTTCCTTTATTCGCGCAACAATAGGCAAAACATATTTTTTATTAAAAACTTTTTATCCCTTTTCTAATTATTTTTATTTATTTATTTATTTATTTATTTATTTATTTATTACCATATTGTCACTTCTCCAGCACCATTTCCTCCCCCCAGCTCTCTCACAGTCTGTCCTCACCCTTCCTCTACCACATCTTCCCATTCATTCCCCAAGTAGGACAAGGAGTCCCAAGGTGGGTCACGTCAGACTGGCATATCCATTTGAGGTAGGTCTGACTCCCTAATGCCAGTATTAAGGTTAAGTTAGATGTTCCTCTGCAGGGAATGGGATCTGAGATGTCAGTTCATGCACCAGGAACATAATCTGATCCTACAGCAAGAGGCTCCACAAACTGCCCATGACATCTGACAGTCATCTACCTTTGGAAGGTTTAGTTCCTTTCCCTGAAGTTACCTCAATGGTTCTTTCTGGTTCAGTGAGCTCCCAATACCTCAGATCAGCTGTCTCTGTGAGTCTCCTCCTCATGATTCTGAACCCTTTGCTCATGTATTTTCTATTCTCTCTCTTTAGCTAGATTGAGAGATCGACCTGGTATTTAGCTATGGATCCCTGATTCTGTCTCTATCCATTGTTGGATAAAGGTTCAATAATGACAATTAGGTTAGTTATTCATTTGACTAAAGGGAAATTCCTATTTAGGTACCTTCTCTACTATTGCTTGGAATCCTGGCCAAGGACATTTTGTGGGTTCTTAGATGTTTCCTTAGCACCAAGTTTTTTTCTAACTCCAGAGTGGCCCCCTCTATCAAGATATCTATTTCTTTGTTCTCCCTCTCTATTTCTCTACTCATTCAAACATCTCCTTCTCTCATGATTTGTCCTCACCTCCCCTTGCTCTCTCTCTGTTTTGTCCCCATTTAATCAATAGATCCTATCTATTTCCATTTGCTAGGAAGATTCCTGGATGTCTCCCTTAAGTTCTTCCTGTTACCTAGCTGTTCAGGAGTTATGGCTTGCAGCCTGGATATTTATTACTTTATGTCTAAAATCCACTTATGAGTGAGTACATACCATGTCTATCTTTCTGGGCCTGTGCTACCTCACTTAGAATGATACTTTCCAAATCTATCTATTTGCCTGAAAATTTTAGGATGCCATTTTTTTTTTTTTCTGCTGAGTAGTAGTTCTTTGCGTAAATGTACCACAGTTTTTAAATCTATTCTCTAGTTGAGGAGCATCTGGGCTTTTGTCCAGGTTCTGGCTATTACAAATAATGCTGCTAATATTTGAACTAATGTTCTTGGGGTAAGAGGGTGTATCCTTTGGGTATATGCCCATTAGTGGTATTGCTGGATCATTGGGGAGATTGATTCCCAGGTTTTGGAGGAACAGTCATACTGCTTTCCGATGTGGCTGTACAAGTTTACAGTCCAATCAGCAATGGAGCAGTGTTACCCTTGCTCCACATCTCCTCTATGTTTTTTTTTTTTTTTTTTTTTTTTTTTATCTGAGCTATTCTGGCAGGTGTAAGATGATATCTCAGAATTGTTTTAATTTGCATTTCTCTGATGGCTAAAGATGTCAAGCAATTCTTTAAGTGTCTTTTGGCCATTTGAGATTCTTCTTTTGAGCATTCCCTTTTTAACTCTGAACCTCATTTTTAAATTTAAATTGAATTATTTGGGAATTTGGCCTTTAGTCTCTTGAGTTCTCTATATAATTTATAGATCAGTCCTCTGTCAGATTTAGGGTTGGTGAAGATCTTTTCCCATTCTGTAGGCTCTCATTTTGTATTATTGACTGTGTCAAGCAAAATATTTTTAGTAGTCCACCTGTACCATAGAAAATAAGACCAGCAAATGAGATCTTTTGAACTTAAAACCTGTGGAGCAAAGCAAACTGTCAACCAACAAAAAAGTTGATCCAAAGAATGAGAGAAAAATCTTTGCTAATTGTCATATTTCTGAGAGAGGATTACTGTCTAAAATACAGGGAAAAAAAACTAAAAAGAAAAAAAGAAAAAAACTAAACAACCTAATTGAATAATGGGCTAGGCACTTTGACTGACTGGTGCAGCTAGGAAGGCTGCTATAAGATGATGTGTACAACAGCAATGTCATGTACAAAAATCAGCATTTTACAGCTTGCCTCACTACACTTGCTCCTACTTTCATCCCCCTAACTTTCCACCTGAACTTTGGAGAGAGATTGATACATTTAATGTGACCACATCTAAGCACTCAGGTATCAAGCATTTTGACCCATTAAATATACATCTATATTAATTGATGCTGTACACAGCAGGAAGCTTCTTTGACTAAAACTGAGGGCAACTCAAATCCATGGATACAAACACAAATATTTAAAAGACCATTTGAAAACATGGCCATTCAGCAAAAAAATAATATTAGATTTCCTCTTATTATCTGTAGTCTTCTCAGTCATGAGCTTTAGACAATATCAGGCATAATTTTCCTCCAAAAGAACAGGCTCTGAATAAATATATGATAATTTTAAGAAATAAGTTGAAAATACTTTTAAATTAATGAAAGGATTAAACACCTAAGTATTCACCAAAGTGTGAAAATAGAAAAATCCTGTAACTCTCTCCCCCTTGCCCTCTTCCTGAGGTCCCTGAAACTAGCTGAGGCTGACAGAGTTTTGGTCCCTTTGTGATGGACAATTGATCAGATGGCTGTTTGCTCAAAGACTCAGGCTCTCAGAACTCTAGGATAAAGCTTTGTTCACAGGATGTACTTCCTCCATTACTTGGCTGGGACTGCATTCCACATTCCTGATGTAGCAACCAGGGTGGGGCCACCCAAGAAAGCCCTACCTTGAGAACTGTTAACTGAAGCAGGCAAGAACTTTCTGAAGCTTTCACAATGTGCCCATCATGACCACTGCTCCAGGAAATGAATGTCTTCAGGTGGTCCTGTTGTTTCACAGGAAATATGCTTCTCTGCCTGTCTGCCTGCCTGCCTGAATTCCTAAACTCCATCCTAAACTGACCTTTGGCCTTGCCCTGTTATCGTGCTGAGCCCACCCATACCCCCTCCCCTACCCAGAGTGCTGTATAAGAATTCTACCCCAAAAGTAGACTTCTTCTATGGTGCCTGGAGCCCACACATATGTGTATACCAGTATTCATATTCATTAAACTCTCTTTTTTTTTTAAAGTTAACAGTGGTCATTAGCTATGGTCTTGGGGTATCTTGCAGTACTCTGGGGGCTCCTGCCTATTACAAAAGTAAAAATAAAAATGCTTCTAGATACTTTAAAAATTGTTCAAGGTTCAATAGTCATTAGAAAAATGCAAATTAAAATGACTTTAGGATTTCATTTTAGCTCAATTAAAATGTCTACTGTGAATTTTTTTCCATAGGGGTAAAGGATCCTTGGCCATCATACCCTGAGTAAAAAGGTTTCAGATGGCATGAGTATGACAGAAATATCAGGGCAGGAATCTGCTTCAGTGTTACAACTCAACTTTATCTCAGAATAAGGCAAATATATAGGATGAAGGAAGTAGCTGTGACATCCATCACCTAATTTGCATTTGTCATCACAGTACTGCTATATACCTGGAGCACAATATCTAATTATTGTATAAATATGGGGGGGGGCATTTGCAGGGAAATATATCAAAGGTCACACTTAAGATTAGTCAAGCATCCAAGCTCAGGAACAAATTTCAAATAAGGTCAGGCATTCAGACCTAGAGACACTGCAAATAGGACAGATGGGAGCCCTCCTATAAAGGAGTAGTGATCTGCAGCCTTAAGTAACTGAACCCTCCAACAGTATTCCATCAAACATAAAATGACAACAATTGATGTTATTACTAAAAGCATACCCTTATGCACTGTCAATGAGAGTGTGAACTAGTGCACTCATTTTGAAAAGAAATCTATAAATTTGGTAAAACAACACAAAATAGGAGGAAAACCTCCTGAACATATGCTCAAAGAAATTTAGATGCTACCACTGATATTTTTGCATATTTCATATCCATTATTACTTTCTTCTTAGAAGATAGACATTATAGCATAGATATTAATCTACTGATGAATGAATAATAAAATATGGTACATATACACAGTGGAAATTTATTTATAAAGAAAAATGATACCATGAAATTTACAGGAACTATGGATGATGGATGAAACCTGGATAAACTAAGTCAGTGTCTTAGTTAGGGATACTATTGATGTGATAAAATACCAGAAACAAAAGCAACTTGAGGGGGAAATGATTTACTTCATCTTACACTTCCAGACACAGTTCATGACTGAGGAAAGTCAGTGCACTATGTTAAGCAGGATATACCTGGGTCAGGAACTCAAGCACTCCTGGTACGAAGGAAGGCTACTTACCAGTTTTATCTCCATGCCTTGCTTAGTCTGATATTTTTGTACCGTACAGGTTCACCCATCCACAATGTACTGAGCACTCTTAGATCAATTACCAATAAAGAAAATACTCTCTAGACTTGTCTACAGGAAAATTTATGGCTATGTTTGCTTAACTGTCATTCTTTATTATTAGAAAATTCTATAAATGTCAAACTAATAATAAAAAACAAAACAGCAAAACAAAGTTAAGAGGAAAACACTGCTTGTTCTCTTTAATATGTGAATCTCAGCTTCACAATTTAGGCTTGTCTGCTTGACTTTGAGTCCATGAGGAAGGCAGCATGTTAGAAAGAAGTCATTGGAGTGAGGTTGCTTGTGGGAGGATGGGATAGTATAACATAGACAAAATAAAAGTGGATAGGGAGAGTACTTATGGGATAAAATATAAAGAGTGAGGAGGTTATGGGGTAAGGAGATATAATGTTATCTCAAAACTCAGTTAAAAGTATAAATGAGAGGAATTTGAAGGGAGATAACTGGCTTTTTGTTCCTACATACTAAACAAAAATTCTAATAGCAGCTGTAAGGTACCTCTTTATGAGTTGTTGGTCAGGTAGACTGAAGGGGTACCAGAAAACAATGCAGATGTTTGCCTTTCCTCTTTGTTGACCACCAGAATTAGATGATAAGAGCCTATATTTTTAGACTCTGTTTAACTAGATTGTGAAATATAATAAAGATTAGGCAGGAACAGAGGTGGAAGCTTTTTCCCTGCTAATGAGCCTTCACAGTACCACAAGGTGTGAAGAAAGCTGTTTGAGAAAAAAAGACACCAATGGTCTTTGTTACCTATGAACTTTACAAATTACAATGTCAAACTTCCAGACAACATGTGCTCAAATGTGCAGTAGTGACAGAACTATTATGAAATTACCAACAGCCTTCTAGATTATAGTACAACATGATGAAAATAACATATACCTGACCATGTAAACTTGGTAAAAATTCAAATATTAAGATAACATAGTCTCTATGGGGAGGTTGGGCATACTATACAAGGTCAGCTAAATAAATATAACATCAAACTGTCTATTCAATATTTATTTTTATAGCCAATGCAAATTATATCATCAGTCCTAATTAGGGAAGCTCATTTATGGAATTAACAACTTGAATATAAATATTCATGGGTATCCAAAAAGCTAAGAGTAAACAGTAGGTGAATGTTTAGCTTTAAGTATGACATCTAAAGCTCAGTGAATATGATGTAAGATGTATTGAATGGAAGAAAGAACTGGAAGATAGGAACAGAGGCTATGAAATTCCATCCTTTAGACAATGACATTACTTGCATCAGCTAAGGTTCTTTGCATTGAACTTACAAAAGACAGACCCAGTCAACAATCAGTCATAGATGGAAAAGAGATGCTTGGAACTGTACTCATTACTACTGAACTATTAGTCATTAATAGATTCTAGGCCCAGTTTTAGACAGACTGGTAAACCCATCACACTGCAGTGGGCAGTCCTAATCTATTATTACCACAGAGACAACTCTGATCACATACACAAGGACACAAACAAAACAAAAGCTCATCAGTGCGAGAAATCAAACAGTAGAAAATTTGGATTGGGGGACAGAATAGTCTGGAAAATAAGAGATGGTGAGAAATAGAACAATCAGAATATACATGATTGCAGGTGTCAATGAACATATTTAATTAATATTTTTAAGTAATATTTTCTCATTATTCTTAGAAGACACTCAGGGTGTTTATGGCCTAGATTTTGTTGTGCCCAAAGGAATAGAGATATAATTGCCCACCACAATGGTGGAAAAGGCATAGTGCCAGCAAACAGGAAAGTGGAGGGACAGAAAGTGTAGTGAGACTATAAACCCTCAAAATCTACTGCCAGTTGTAGTAGTGGGGTTTCTTGGTCCCAGGCACACTGCCATGATCGTGACTCCTTAGCCACCTGCCACTGCTGCTCAGGCCTCCAGAAATGACTCAGATGCTTATATTAACTTTAGGCTGTTTGGTCTATGGCTCAGGCACATTGTTAGCTAGCTCTTACATCTTAAATCAACCCATTTCTATTAATCTTTCCTGCCACGTGGCCTGTGGCTCACCTGTGTTCCTTACATGTTGCTCCTTGGGCAGCTTGCTCGATCTGCCCCTGACTCCACCCTGCTTCTCCTACCTATGCTCTGATTTCTCCTCCTACTTCTTCTATGGTGCCTGTCATTGGCCAAAACAGCTCCTTTATTTAAAGATTGATATTCTCAGCATACAGAAAGACATTCATTCCCACATCAGCCAGTAAACTACTTTCTTCAACAATACTCTACTTTCTAAATCTTCCTACTTATTTTAACAACATAAACCTTCATTCTACTGTCTAGTTTTGAAAAAATAATTTTTCTTGTTATTCTCAATTTCAATAAAATTCTAATAAAAATAAGTTTCCAACCACCATCCTGAAGACTAGACTGTGAATTCTTGTGATTTCTCACTGTTTATGGATATTTTTGCCAATGTAAAGTCACCTGGAGTTAAAGATGTTTCTTAGTCACAACACCTAGCACAGTACTCTGTCCATGTGACCTATTCATCAAATATTTCCTGAATGAACAAATACTAATTAAACAGTGGTAAAGTTAAGATTACTCCATAGTTCCATATTTCACTGCCTAAAGAAATGGAATTCTGTACACTCTATCTTAAACATTTTACACCTCAATCTTAAAGAAATAAAACAAAACAAAAAAGCAGTAATGACAAAACTGTAAAACCCAAAGTACTTTAGTGCTACCTTTTGCCTTTACCTTCAGCTCTTTCTGAGGAATAAGGATCAGATTGCATAGAGACTAATAGTGAAACTATGTCCACCAGATATATCTCTGATATATCATGTTAAAGCAAAAAGTACTTTGCTATTTAGTGACCAGATTTTTGCCACTTAAAAGAAACCTCTGCTTCATGGAGAGATGGGAGAGGCAGAAAGCAGGTTGCCTTGATACTGAGATGAGGCAGCTACATACTTTGTATTTGTTGACTTTCTGTTTGTGAGATATATAGGCAGCATTTCTAATGAATTCGCTAGAAGAGGCTGGAATATTATGATTTATAGTACTGTTCCATTCTCTATCACAGCATTTTATTAGATGGATGGGAAGCTGGTAATAATGAGGTTAGGAATGAGCAAACATTCATCAAAACCTGCTACATCTTCTCAGGAAAGACAACACACTATCTCATATGTCACAGGCAGTGATCTAGGTCACAATGATATAAAATGTGTGATTAAAACCAAGCATTTGACACTAGGTAACAGGCATCTAGTTAAAAAATTGCTGTAGTGTTCCTGACTTTTAATTAAACCCAACTCATAAATATGTACTGTGGTAAATATACTGCAGATGGGTTGTTTTTGTTCCACCATGTAACAATTACCTTCAGAAGGGGAGCTTTCTTTCATTTCATGGTCTTCTCAGCCAGGTAATGAACTAAATATGAATGTTAAAGCACAATATAAGACAAGTATGAAGCAAAAACTGCATCTATTGAACTTTCATTTGCTTCTCCAACCTGTTCTTCTAATATTGCCCACTTCAGTATTTTCTCCACAAGGCTATCAAGGTTAGGTGAAATATATTTTATATATAATAATTCCTAACAGTCTTTCACAGGACACCTGATTGTTTGAATACTGATTGGGATAGAAAGAATTTTTAAATACTAAACCTTAGACTTCCACAAACTTTCCCTGGTTACATGCTTAGTCTTTTATGGGAGATTAATTAGTCAGAACATTTTTATAATTGTCAATGTCTGGTACTAATATAATAATAATAATAATAATAATAATAATAATAATAATAATAATAATAATAATAATAAAATAGAAGATTATTGATGGTACTGATAAAAAACTAGATAATTAAGAAGTTTTAAAAATTGTGTTAGGTGTTTAGAAATCTTCAGTAATAATATAGAGTGGATAGAGATCTCATGTGGAATAAGAGTTAGCTTTCATGACTTTTGAAATGTACTTGTTGCATCATAAACTTTAATATAAAACAAACATCTCGGTAATTTCATTAAAATCAAGTTCTTATTCAACAGGTCTGGGTGGAGCCTGAGAGTTTATGTTTCTGACAGGGTCTTAGGAGATAGTGGTCATGCTTCTTTCTGAAATACACTTTGCACAAAATGTGTTAAAATGCAAGGTTCATTTCTTTATCATTACAAAGCTATATGTCTCTTTTATCTTTTCTCCAGTGTAATTACATGCAATTTAAGTAGCACCCACTGCCTTCTTTAAGAGGCATACTGTCAAAGGTCTACTGTCTTTGGAACAACATTAAATTAAGGTCATTTGTGAATATACCCAAATCAAATTCAGTTTTCAGGTAATTGTCCTCTTGTCACATTTTAATTCAGTAACCATCCTAATCAGACAAATCTCTATAAAACTTCTACTTTTTATGCTCTATATGTTTCCATTTTAGCCATTCCATCTTTCCTTTATCTCTTTGAGGCTGATTACTAATCAAGTCAATTATCCAGCTATTATTTTATTTTCTTTGAATATGAAGTCTAGACATATCTTCTTTTATTTACCTATGTTTATATGTGGTTTCTTTATGTGTTACTTTTCACTCACATTTTATTACTCTATTGATAATGTTACTGTTTGCTTATTGATGAACTCTAAAGACATTTCTTTGCACATGTCATAATTTGGAGACTATGTTAATTAGTGTCCTGTTACAATAAAACATTATGGTTAAAATTAATATTGGAATGAAGGATTTATTGTATCTTATAGATTGTATAGTTCATCATCTAAAAAGTCAGGACAGGAATTCAAGGCAGAAATCTGGAAGCAGGAATTGAAACCATAACCTCAGAAAAAATGGTGTTCATTGCTTTTTTAGTCTTGAGTTTAGTTATAGCTCTATAGGCTTTAATAGGTGGTTCCTGGAAGACATCAGCATTGATGTGATTGACATCTCCTTTAGAGAAAGTCACTGCTTACTCTATAGAGAATACAAGATTAATTCTCTTAGACAAAGCTAGAAGGTAATATTATAACTAGTAGAGATGGAGAGATAGATGTATTATTTGCTAATAGGAGCTACTACTTTTTAGGCCCATCAGAAATTTAGGATCCAATGCCTTAAACCTCATCAAATTGTTAGATATCAATATTCTAAGTCACAGAATTCCATTGTTTTCAATCTGTGTTCTTACTTTAAGCTCACAACACTCTATGATGCTGACAACTGATTTAACATAGGGAAGTAAAGTTTCACAAACTAGTGTTTCTGGTACAGAAAAGTACTTTACACGATACCAAAGGGGAAAGGTAAATCCCAAAATAAATACGAACTGTTAAATCTACAAAGCTGGCCTGCCTACAAGATGTTTTAGTACAATAGTGACACAAAGCTTGTGGGAGTTACCAACAAATATCTAATTAAATTTAAAGCTTACTCTATGAGACAGAACTTATCTCTTACACTGCTTGGCTAGCCAAGAATCTAAGACCAGGTAGCCAGGGACCTGGAGAATAAAAGAAAAAAAAAATACTAATAATACTGTTCTGTTAAAAAAAACAAAAAACAAAAAAATAGCAATTAAAATAACTTCTTATGACGTTATGCTATACATAGGCATCTTACTTAGCCATCATCAATGAATCTTCCTCCTGTAGTAGGTGGGAACAAATACAAATATCCACATCCACATAATTTTCAGAGAGTGAGAGACTTTGGAATACTCTTTCCTAAATGGAATGTCTCCAGAAAATTTCTTTCCTCAAGGTTCAAAGAACCTTGTAGAGAGGAGATAGAATAATAGTGTAAGAGCCAGAGGAGCTGGAGGATATCCCAGACACAAGAGCTTCTAAACATAGATGGATTGGTACAACTATGAACTCAAGAGACTGGTAGCATGAAAAGGTCATATGAGGATCTGCTCCAGACTTTTTTCTTGCACTGAGAGAAGTAGACATTAGACTGAATCATTAACTCAGAAGCTATCTCCACCTAACAACTGCTTCCAAATGAAAATTTAGTTTTCTCCAATGGAGTGTTCCCAGAGATGCTAACTACTTTAAAAGGTGGGCTCCATGCCAAGCAAAAGATGGAAAACACAAAAGCAATTTATTAGCATCACTGAAGGTTCTCTGTTTCATGTTTTGTGAGAGCTTTTTATTTTCTACTTACAGATCTTTGAATATATTTCATGGCTTCTCTTTTTTCTTTTTATGTGATTCCTGTAGAGTGTGCGTGTGTGTGTGTGTGTGTGTGTGTGTGTGTGTGTGTGTGTGTGTGTGTGTGTGTGTGTATGTGTGTATCTTGGTATCTATATGTGTTTCTTGCACTTTTTCTTCTGCTTGTTTTGTATCATTCTGTTTTGTTGCTGTTTTGCTTTATTTTATTTAATGTCTTCTTATTGTTATTTCTGGTTTGTTTTCTAAAAAGAGACATAAATGATATGGCTTAGAATGGATGAGGAATTGGGGAGGCTCTGGTGGAGTTGTGTTGTGGAAACTCAGAGCCAGATTTCAGGGAAAGGCTGAGATATCAAAGAGAGGAAACACCACAGTCAAATCTCACTCAGCTGTTTTCTAGCTTCCTCAGCCTCTACTGTCTGCTCTGTTTTCTGCCTTAAATACCCTCTTCACCCAATTGTTTCACATCTTGGTTAATATTAAAGGCATGACACCACCATTGCCTGCCTGGGAGCCTGGAACTTCTTCTGTAAACTAAATTGACCTCAAACTCAGATTTGCTGGGATTAAGGGCGTAGGCTACCACTCCCAGATATTCCTGTGCTGGGATTGAAGGTGTGAGTTACCATGCGCTTTTCCTCCTAGACTGACTTGGGTAGATCCCTCTAATATATCAGACTGGTTTTTATTAAATTTGAAACATATCCCCACAAAGTTAGTGGAGGGGGGAAACCATAATCAGATATATTGATAGATAAAAAAAAAAAAAATCTTCTCAATTAAAAAAAAAAAAAAAAAACAGAAAATGTTGCATTGTGACTCAGCTAAATGCCTAAGAGTTTGATTTTGGCTTCAGTTTAATTTTCTGTAGCTTGAGGTCTATGGATGCAGGAAATAATTCTCTCTTCTATTATACATTTAGAAACTTTTAGATTTTTTTTTATGTGGAGGTGGTCAACTTTATTAGTTTTTTTTTCTCATGTAGTTTTGTTCAAGATGATAAAGAGAACCAACCAGCATCATTATTTTATTTATGTACAAACATTCAGATGTTTCATACACAGTCACTAAATTCCTTATATCCCAGAAGAGGAAAACCATGATCATCATATCAATTTATCTTGCTAACTTCTATAAATAGTCTGCATCATGGATGTCCAATACTCTCTAATATCTAAAATGTTTTAGTGACTGTGGGTTCCAACCAGGTGAAGATCAAGTTCTACCTTCCACTAACCCTGCTAGAAAAACATATCAAAGCAGTCCCTCCAATTCATGTTATCAACACTCCTAATACCACAATTTATTTTTATTTGTTTTAGTCAAGTTTTCTATAGAAAGACAACTAGGTGCTAGGTGGTTTGTGTGTGTGTGTGTGTGTGTGTGTGTGTGTGTGTGTGTGTGTGTGTGTGTATGACTATTATTATGTGAGTTTTAAAATAATGCTACCCAAATTACACCTGAGGTAATTCTTGAAGATGAACACCTCATCAATCAGAGTAGTTCTAGAATATCAATTCTTCAGTAAATAATGCAGGTTGCATTACTAATCTCAATCTGTTGCTGTATCATCAAAAGGCTTTGGGAGAATTGCTGTTTTCTATTGTATAATGAAAGATATATAGTCCTGCTATCAGTAAATGAATCACCATCAGGTACAAAAGGTAAATCACCTCAGGTTTCAAGAAGGAAGGCCAATTTAATCAAAGGCAAGAATCTACTTCCTCTTTGTTTTAATCTGGGTCATAATCCAAAAATGATGACCAGAGTTGGATTGAGTCCTCTCACATCAATCAAAGAAATCAAGACAGTGCTTCAGATGAGGTTCTGTACTTATGTGTTTATAACTTCTAGAAAGTTGACATTAAAACCTACTGTAGTAGATTCAGACTGGCATGTGCTGCTCGACGGCTCTTTGTAGAGAATTCATAATTGCTATGCAGTTTCAATTGTCTTTTCTTAAATAATATAGTAGAATATTTTCAATAGCTAGAACATGTTGTTAATAGGAATAATAGCACTCTAATTTACCAATAGCATAAAAATGGTATGGAATCCATTTTTTTTAAACTTGTAGAGATAGCTCACTGTGTTTTAATTTTCAATGCAACATTTTTGAATTGATTGTTTTTTGTTGTGGTAGGATGTATAATTCTAAATCTGTTTTCTCTATTGACAGATATTATTTTTAGTAGCTGATCACTTGAGCCCTACTTTATTCAGATGTAAAATTCTTTGTATATAGTTATATCTCATTGTTTTCATAGCAATGTGAATTTAACATTTTATATGTAATATCCCAGTATGTTTAAGTACTGGGTAAGATAGGTAATTAAATTTAACAATTTTTTAGTACTTTTATCTGATCTAACTTTTAAATTTAATAGCAATTCTCTACCTCACCGCTCAGTGAAAACAGACAAAAAGATCAAAATACAACCAACTATATTAGTGTTATATTTTGTGCACATACAGTTATCCCAATACCTTAATCCTGTAGTTTTATGTCGCTGCATGATATAAGGTCCTAGGACATTCTTTCCAATGATATAGACAGTGCCATCTCATTTCAGCCCCACCAAGGCCTCTCACTTGAATGCCTTTGTAAGAGTTGATTATTGTTGGAATCCTGATTTCTTTGTTTCTTCATTATATTTTTTGGCTGTACTCTCACAGGTACACTCAGTGTCTTCTCAGAAACTACCTTCAACAATCCTGATGTTACTTTGTATGGTGATTTGAATAAAAAATATTTCCCATAGTCTCACAAATTTAACATTTGACCTCTAGTTTGCAGTGATGTTTGGGGAGAAACTTTAAAAGGTGTGCCTCATTAGACAAAGTAGGTCATAGAATGAGTTTTGAGTCTTTATAGCCTTTCCCTACTGTTTTTTAACCTCTTTTTATCTCTCTCTCTTTCTCCTTTATGTGAATGAAATATGATATGGCTCCTTTCTGCTTCCTCTGACAGTGCTTCTCCATACCATTATGGACTCCCTGTCTTTCTTGAAATGTAACCTAAAATAAACACTCTCTTCCTTGCATTGCTTTTAGTCATGATATTTTATCAAAATAACAGAAAAGTAATTATCAAAAATGATACCAGGAAAAGTAACATTGATACTGTCAGAAACATAATCATGTTGGCTTTCAGTGAAATGTGGAAGATATAGAAACATTGGACTAGAAAACTGACTAAATGTTGTAAGCTGGACTTAGTCTATTCCAATTGATGCCTGGAATAAAGTAGTTCTGAGAGTAAAAGACAGTAGAGACTTGACTTACAGATGGAAACTATTAACAATGGGTTTAGAGCCATTTGTGTGATATTTTGGCAAAGAGTCTGACTGAACTCTGTCCATATTCAGAAAAGCTGTCTTGGGCTAAATTAAAGATTAATGTACTAATTACTTTGCCAGAGAAAATTTTAATTGAGAAGTCTATGTCACCATTTTTACTAATTATTCTTATGTAAACTTATAATGAAAAATAGCAAGACAAAAATATTTAAAGTATGAAATTTATAGAGAGAACTAAACACGGGGAGACTTAAAGTTACAGCCAAATTATGTGTAAAAAACAGACTCTAATTGTTAGGGAGTTGAGCACCATTAAAGGGAAACTGACTAGTCTTCATAGGAAATGCTAGGAGGGTGCTTTTAGGGAAAAAAATAACTCAATTAGGCTTCTATTTTGTTTAAAAGATTCTAAGGGTTTATTTTTTCCTAAGAAAAAACAAAAACAAAACAATAAACAAACAAAAAAGTTACTTCAACATTCAAAGGTGGTCAAACGGGAAAAAGGGCTATTTTTGAATTTCACAGCTTTATTCAATTGGTACTGGTTTGACGGACAAGAAAGACGTAAGACTAATGAAATTCTACATTTCTTTCTCCATGGTTTTAGGGAGATGTTGATGTTATGAGATAACTACCAAGAATAGCTGTATACAGACAATTTGAGTCATGATATGGCCAAATATGCAGGTTGTAATAAGAAATATCGAACATAAGTTAATATATTTGAGTTCTTGTTCCCATTTAGTGGTACTATTTGTGAACGTTATAGAACTACTTGGCGATAGAGGCTTGCTGGAGGAAGTGTGTCACACAGAATGGGTCTTGGGTATTATTACCTTAATCAAAGTCTTTAGTTCTCTCTATCCCCCATTTCTTGTGTATGATGAAATGCTAACTTTGCTCACTGTTCCTGTTGCTGTGCCATGCCTATATTGAATTGATGAACTTCATCTATTTGGATGTATAAACTAAAAAAGATGTTTTTTCCTTAAGTTGTATTTAGTCATTGTGTTTATTTCAGCAAAAAAAAAAAAAAAAACTAATATACCATGCATTACTTGGATTTTCAGATCATCTTTGGGAACTTGGAGGGACGCCACTGTAGTCTTGTATTTTGTATTCTGTATCTCAGTGAAATCTTCATTATGTGAATGATGCCAAGTTTTCTTAAGCTTGGTGTATGTTCTACCATGGCTGTACTGGCAACCAAAGACTGGAATTACCAAACTCAATCAATAAAACATATTCCTTTCTGTGTATATATGCTTAGAGGATTTATATTAATATCTGTGTTGCATTTTGTTTTGGCAGAATCTTATCAAATGTATCATTTTGATGAATTAGTTAATTCCTTAGCTAATAAATTAAACCATATTATTAATTGACATAGCACCTAGAATCTTGAAAAATCAAAAATCATCATGAGTTTGATACCACCCTGGTCTCTAAGTAAGATTCTGACATAAATCACACACACACACACACACACACACACACACACACACACACACACACACAAAATAATAAATACTAATGGTTCAGTTATTTTCTCTTTTATTTTCATAATTATATTTCTCTATTTGTTAATAACTTAATGATATTTGTGATATTTGTGTTACTGTAGTGTCATTTAATCTTACACATTTAATACATACAAATTGATATCGAACCTATTTGACCTTCATGAAATAAAGTTCATAGTATACATACTCAACTCAAAAGCATTCATTTTTACCACATAAAATGGTAATGTTTAAAGTGTAATAGACTTGCATTTGTACTTATTTAAGTAAATATCACTGAGAAATGCACAAAATCTCAAATTTATATTATTTGTCTTGTTTTTCCCATTAGCTTTGCACAGCACCTTCTGATTTTAAGTAATATTTTATGTAATATTAAAGCAGGTTTTACGTTTTCCTAGTTATTTCATAGAGCATTATTTTGCCTATTTCTATTTATCTTAATTAATAAGATTTATAACTTTTATTTTTTACATTGCCTACATATGTTTTTCTCTTTTAAAAATTTGTTTATTTTATTTTGTATGTATGAACATTTTATTTACAGGCATATATGTGTACTGTGTTTGTTTCTGGCTTCTTTGTAGGTGAGAAGGGCATAAGATCTCTATAACTGTAGCTCTGAATAGTTATCAGCCACCATATAGGTGCTGGAAAATGAACCCAGGTCCTTGATATAACTAGTAAATACTATTAGCTCCTAAGTCATATCTCTAACAATCACATCTACATTTTCTTAACACTATTCCTTTGAAAGTACTATGACTTTTACTTTCACACATAAATAAATAAATCTAATAATATATTTAAAAATAACTATAAAATTAGTACTGTTAAAAGAGAATGTTTATTTAAAATATGTAAATTTAAAGAGTATTAGCTCTTATTGTTTTAAGAAACAATGTTGATAGTATCTAATAGAATAATTTCACTGTAGTGTGGCAGGAACTCAAAAACACATACTGTGAAACTAAAGGACATGAACATCATCTTCCTTCTTCAACCATCTTCTCTGCTCAACTTCCTTCTTCCTCTCCACATGACTCGTTTTCCAATGAAGGGGCTCTTCCTGTGTGAGAATTTTACTCCTGGTCACTTCCCATGGCTGATAATTACTTCTCTTCCTGCATGTTTCTTAAACTCCCATGAAGCCATATATAACTTAAAATTTTACCCCAAATATAACCCTTGTAACTTTGATTCCTATCTTTAGTGTTACATGTTGGAAAGGTGATGAGTCTCTCACTTTCAATACTTGTTCATTTAAAACCTTATATATATGTCGTCCTTCAAACATGTTTCTTAACTTTTGCTGGGTAAGTGAGAAGTGACAGTGTCTATATCTTTCTTTCACAGGTCAGACAGAAATTGACATTTTTCACCACTCTTCTGATTTCCCTCTTCTTCTTTTGTTCAAGTCCTATGGACTCCCTTTTTATAAATGCCAACTTATTGATTCCCTTCTCACCCCATCCATGCCTGAATTACTGCCCCAAACACTCACTTTAGTTTCATTCCCACAAATGTACCCTGTGGGAGATTATGTTGTTACATTGTAAATAAGTGTCCCGCACACTGGTTTAATAAAAAGCGCTGATTGGCCAAAGGCAGACAGGAAGTGTGGATGGGGCTACCAGACTAAAAAAAACTCTGAGAAGAGGAAGCACAGAGCAGAATGCCAGAGAGAAGCCAGAACAAGCAGAGGACAACCATACTGTTGTGAGAAAAGGTACCGAGCCCCATGGCTGAACAGGTCAAGAGTTATGGGTTAGTTTAAGGGTAATGAGGTAGCAAGTTATATGCCTGGGTCTTAGGCTGTTCAGTCTAAAACTATTGTAAACATCTGTGTGTCTCTGAGCGTCTGAGGGTCTGTGGGCCTATACCTTGAGGCTAGGCCCAAAAGTCTGGATCAGAAACCTCCTACTACAGTATCCTTCAATTATACACTTAATAAAACAGTAATGGGGTCATCTTTTACATATATTCCCATTTTTTCCAGGATTGAAGTTATAGGTGACATAGTGTCTAACTTGTAGGAAACCACACAAAAAATAGTTCATAACTATTTATAATTTTTTCGTAAGTACCCAAAGTTGCTAGCAACAAGGATATCATTCAATAAATGAACTGATAAACTGTATGCAATGGAATATTACGTCAAGTAAAAATAATGATATTATCAGATCATACTGTAATACAGAGAAACTGTAGCACAGAAATAGCTAGGTACTAGTATATGAGAATAATACGACTGTTAAATGATGATATCAAGGAGTCTGAAAAAAAGATATCATATGAAAACTTTCCTTCATTCTATCTGTAACTTGAAATTGCAAAACAGTAATACTGATTGCATGGGAATAATAATACTGTTCAAGGACTGGTAATAATGAAATCGATGGGTCTGAAAAAAAAATTTCTGTGAAAACTTTCATTTTTTCTGCAACTTGAAACTACTGAAAAGTAATATGGATTTGAGAACATCAAATGCTTTCCAAGATCCACAAAATGTTCTTATAATTGGTCCTTTTAAGAACATGGAAAATTGGACTATATTTTCATTTTATATAAAAAATCTTTGTAAAAGCAGCTTTAATTTTCCTTTTCTAAAAAGATTCTGCATTTCTAGTCTTTTACATTATATAAATTGTTAGATTATTATTGAATTACCTATATATATATATATATATATATTACACACTCATTTCCCCCAAATCTAAAGTTCTTCTTCTGTAAACCAGTCATTGTGTTTCAGCCAATTTAAACATATTTCATCATCTGGAGCACACAGAGTTTTTTTCTTTCTTTCTTTTTTTTTGTCCTTTGTTTTGTTTTGTTTTGTTTGCATGCAAATATTTTTGGATACCATTTCTTCTTTTCAAAAAAAATATTTTTTGAAGTGTCATTAAACCTACAGCTCACCTAATTACATTATATCTCCACATTCCATCTCTTATAGTGATTATTTGACTTTGTAAGTACCTACATCTTTGTGTACTTGTTGAACATTATTTTTCTGTACTAGTAAAGGTGTGAGGCCATATGTACTTTATCTGTAAGTAATTACCCAGTATCTTGAGTAATGTCAAGCACAGAGTAGATAGTGACTATGGAGGGACTGTTGGAGAAAATGATTTTATTTCCACCATGATTTAAAGATTAAATTGTAAAACAGAAAGAACTAAACAATTTCTTGTGGAAAATAATTTGAAATTTGAATACTAATGACATGAATTAAAAATTAATTACCTCTGAATGAAATAATAGGTTTAAAACATTTTAAGTATAATTTATTTATTCATTAAGAATGAAAATCTTATATTATTTAAATTATATTGAGCTTTGAAAAACATAAGTTGATCTCATGTTTAATTTATGATTTGAAATTGCATCTGCTCCGTGAAATAATAAAGATTCAGAACCACAAAATAAGTACAGCCACTTAAATATACACCAAAGTTAATAATGTTCACTGACTGTTTCTGCTCAGGTAGGAAAAAGTGGAGCTATATATATTGTGTTTCCAGGCCAGGCAGTGGCAGCTCACACCTTTAATTCCAGCACTTGGGAGGCAGATAAATCTCTGAGTTCAAGGTAATTCTGGTCTGAAGAATGATTTTCATAACTACACAGGAAAATCCTTTTTCAAAAACAAACAAAAAAATTTGAACTTACCTAAATATATGCTGGATAGTTTTATATTAACTTAACACAAACTATAGTCACATTAGAGGATGAAACCCCAATTTAGATAATGCCTCCAAAAGGCATGTCTGTGAAAAAGCCTATAGGGCATTTTCTTAATGAGGGATTGTTCAAGAAAGATGTCACCTATTGTGGAAAGGGATATATCTGGCATGGTGCTCCTGAGTTCTAAAAGAAAGTAGTCTGAGCAAGCCATGGATGGCAGATAGTAAGGAGCACACCTCCATGGTCTATGCAAAAGCTCCTGCATCCAGGTTACTGCCCTGTTTGAGTTCTTGTTCTGACTTCCTTTAATAGTGAACAGTGGTGTGAAAGTGTAAGTTGAATAAACTGTTTTCCCGCCAAGGTTCTTTGGTCATGGTGTTCCATCATAGCAAGGGTAACTCTAACTAAGACACAAATCAAGATTCAGAAACACAAAAAGTATCAACAGAGATACATCATTCTAAAATGTTTTTAAATGTTTTCCCCTTTTATAAACTTTATATTCAAGAATTTCTTTTATTTCTCTAGGGTTTCTTAATATATAAAATTATTTTATTGAAATGTTTCATTTTACTATGTTTGTAGGATTGTTGGTGTTATGTTAAGATTGATTTATATTGGTTTCTATTAATACACAAAGTTTACTTTATTAAACTTCATAAACATCCATCTAAATTAGTGGTTGTCAACATGTACACAACAATTTTCACACATTGGATATCTTGCATATCAGATATTTACATTATGATTCATAACAGTAGCAAAATTATCATTATAAAGCAACAATAAAATAACTGAGGCTGGAGGTCTCCAAAACTGAGGAATTATATTAAATGGTAACAGCATTAGAACGTGAGAATGACTGCTCTAAGCTGGGTAGGTCCTCTGTGTGCATGTGTGTATAATAAATTGTTTAAAAATCATTGTTCTAATAACATAAATATATTTCTAAATATTGTAATATATTTTATTTTAATACACCTAAAATTATCTTACCTATTACATAAATTTCCAAATTTGCATTTTTACATGAAAAAAATTCTTAATAAAATTTCAGAACTTTTCATAAATTTTACTCACTATCACCATTTTAATTATGATATGTATAATGTACTTGGGAAACTTTCTGAATTACTTATTCAAATTAATTTCTATACAATTCTAAATCTTCAACAATTTTCATATTATCATTACATTAAATTTATAGTATCTCGATAGTTGTTAAAAATTTTGGACCTTGATATTCAGTGAACCAATGTAAAGTGGACATGTGCTTTTGTTCAAGTATTGTCAAAAAATGATTGAAGATAAAAAATTTGTGGAAAACATCCTCATGCTTTAAAAATATAGCCTTTTGAGAAAAATACCACCTGTAAATAATAATATAAACACTGATGCTACACTGTATAAATAAGGTGAGAGCTGCAGTATCTGTGTGCATAGAATATTAAATTGAGATTTTTATTTTCCTTTCTTTCATTTTCTTATTTTTTCCTTTTAATTTAGATCAGATGATAATTTGTTTATTTTTGAGAGATATAGTTCAATTCTGTAATATCAAGACTTAGGGAGCTGCTATTGGATCTCCTATTGTAGCTTCTTTTATTTCAAGTGCCCATTGTTACTAAAAAAAAGAAAAGACAAAATACCTGAACTTGAAGACAATATAGAAAAACTGGAATATTTTTGTACAATAAGAGCAAAGAGAAAATAGTAATATATTATTAGGAATTCCAAGTTATACACACTTTAAAAATATCAAACCAATGTGGTATAGACAATAAGGAAGGAGAAAATTCCCATTCTAAAAGAATAGAAAACATAGTTAATGTAACCATAACTATTTGTCTCAAAATTAGGAAATGCCAATTCAGATATAGGCATTATTTAGCATATTAAACATAAAATATCTGAGAAGAACCTTTTTATCACATAATTAAAGCAGCAATACACAGAACAAAGGGAGCATGTTGACAGTAGCAGGAGAGAAATATCAAGTCAGTTATTAAGGCAGACCTTTGAGAATAGGACCTGAATATTCAAATAAAACAATAAAAGAAAGTTTCTGAATAATGTATTTTAAGCAATGGACTGCCTAGAAAATAATATCCATCAAAGTTGTCTACTATAATGGTTAAAAAATCATAATTAAAACTCTCCATGATTAACACATATTAAAGCAATTAAATTATTTTTATAGAAAATACTGAACTGAATCTTTCAGACTTAAATGAAAAGTAATTCAAGGCCACACAACAGAAAAAAGAAATCCAGAATAGTGCTAAGCAGTACTAGAAGAGAATAAATGCTAGAAACTGAACAAAATGGTAGGAGACAATTCACGATTTTTAACAGTAACTCAATTTAAATAATATTCATGTTCTCCATTATTTTGTTTTTTTAAATATTTGTGAATTTAACCTAGAGTACCTACAGAGCTCAAGACGCTAAATTAGACTGGGATAAGGGGAGTACTTATAGAGAGTGAGAAGGTAATAACATACATATGATAGGAGGTAAAGAAGGTAATAAAATGGATTTAGATTTAAGTATGTGTGGGGATAGGAAATGGGGAAAGTGGATCGAGGATGGATTAAGTAGTACTAAGGGTGTATGAAAAATACAAATAAACACTGTATTTTCTAAAAGCAGTAATATTGTTTTAAAATGTAAATAAACATTTGCATATATTGCATACATGTGTACATATATAAGATATTTAAGTACACACACACACACACACACACACACACACATATGGAAAATGGAGTTTGAACGTAGGGACTCTGTATTACTAGAGTATACTTCCTTCAGAATTAAGTACTTTAATATGTTGCGTTGTAACTGTGTCAAGGGACCCCCAAAGACCACCAGGGAGCTGGATTCAATGCAAACACATGAGAGTTTGTTTATTGTTATGGACAGGTTTAAACTCTTTGTTCTGGAGCAGCAGTGGAGGGATTTTGACCCCAAGCCCAAAGATGAAGGGTAATTTTTTTTTGTTTGTTTTTTGTTTTGGTTTGTTTTGGTTTGGTTTTGTAAGCAGAGTGTTCCATGTCCTGGCATTCCAGGTTTGGCAAAGGGGTATTGGGGACAGCAGCCATTGGTTAAAATTTTGGTGTGAACCCAAGCCCTGAATCTGCTGGATGAAGTTTCATTGTGAAACTAATTTTTGAATCTATTAGCTCTGAGGCACACTCCCAGACATGGGTTCTTCCCTCAGGCAACAAATATTCCTTTTCTGAAACAAAGCTTTGTAAGGATAAATCCATAGCTTCACATTAAGGACAATATTCTATGTTTAAAAGTTTTATTTTGTTTTGTTTTGAAAAAGTTAAATGTCTATCAATTATCAGAGTGATACTATTAGCTATAACTTAACCTACTGACATTGATTATTATGCATTAATCACCTGAACTCACTAGACAAACTGTTCTAAAAGCAAGATGATATACAGTTGCATTTTCAATGCTACTGAGCTTATGTTGCATTAAACAGTAATTTTAGAAACAAAAGACAAAGCTAAGACAGAATATAAAATCCTTAATTTATGGAGAACAGGGTTTTGACTTTGTGTGTGGAGGGTTATTGAAATTACACAATAGATAGTGGATCAAGTAGAAAAAAAAATCCTGCCATTTGTTGGTATTTGTGAAAATGAACTGTGTTGGCAGTAGATAGTAAGATCATACATTCATACTCACACATTTGTTTTTATAAACACAAAGCCAATATTCTGTATACATAGCAATAAAAGAGGTATCTAGTTGGTGATGGGCACATGTTCTTGATCCCAGCATTCAAAATGCAGATGTGTGGTGTGTAGATTCATATAAATTTGACAGCAGCCTGGTCTACAGACATAGTTCCAGAACAGCTAGGGTATTACACAGATAAATCCTATCTCAAAATGGGGGGTGGAGAGTTCAGCAAGCAAACAAAAGAGAGTTAAATTTGAGCTGTTTATTTTTGAACATATAATATGTACATTTCAAAAACTATAAAACTTAGTAAAACAATTTTTTTTCATAATGGATAAGTATTCATTAAATGGAGAAATGTGTGGGAAACACACACAGAGAAACAACATGGGGAAAAGGATAGAAACAAAGAAACACAGAAAGAGAAAGATGTAGACAGTGGAAGCACAAGGACAGAGGAGAGAATAATTCAGAAGAGAGAATATTAGGACTGCTTAATTTCTGACCTTTGCTAAACTTGTGTCTACTACAAAAGATATCAAAAATTTATATTTTGAATTAAAAAATGTCTTAACAACTTACAAATGGTTAAAACTTGCTTTGATGATTTTGAAAACCAAATTTACTGAACTTTCTATACTTCAGAATTATGGCATTAAAAGAAAGCCCAAGAGAAATGAGGCTTGAAGATGTCATATAAAAAGGCAACATTCATTCTAAACATGCACATAAATGAGTTTCAATGTGACAAGGATGTCTTACACACAAAATAGTATGTAAATTTCTGTCTGATCATGAGATACCTTTTAAATGCTGCCTAAAGCAAGATAATTTTCAATTTTTAATTATTTTATTCAACTTTTCCCCCAGAAAAACATATCATATTTTTCTATGGTCATATGCAGGTAACTGTGATAAAAAATGTTGACTGTGATAAATGCTCCTAACATGTTTGTTAAAATATATCAATTAAGCAAAAGATAGAAGATGTTGGCAGGAGTAATCAATGCATAATATAAAGGTTTCTACCTAACAACAGTGTGACATTTATCTGTAACTGGATAGAGAGTAATCAGTGGAACTAAGCCCAGCAGCTATTGGAGACTTAAATATACAGTTATTCAAGTGAGAGCAGATGGTGTCTGAAGTACTATGTTTGAGGTTAAGATACACTGTAAAATAACTTTAAGCTTCTCCATGACCTCTTCTTGCTAAATTGGATTTCCTACAATTGTTTTGTTGTTGTTTGTTTGTTTGTTTTGTAGTGTGGCATTAGTATAGTACTTCAGCCATTATATTGGTACAGACTGACAGAAGATCATTAACATTAGGTAAGCATGAATTTCACTCAGTAAGCAGACATAACATTTACCTCTATGTTTCCTATAGACAGTGTTTCATAAACAGGGTACCAACTATGAAGCCAATTAGTAACTTTAGAAATTTGGCTGGATATGCACATCACACACATGACTGATTATGGATCATATTACAGTATGTCTGACAGTCTCAAGATTTCATCCAGAATACACTTAGCAGAAGTTGAAACCATATAACTAAATATAAGGTAAGGTTTCATTAAAACATTATTTTATGGTAAAGAAAATTTATCTCTGGCTAGTTAGCTTTCAGATAGGTGATTAAAATGCAAATACAGTTGGTTTGTAAATATTGATAATGCTATTTATAATAAAAAGTAGGAACTTGGCCTCTTCACTATATGTCTTAACCTGATTCCTTCTTCAAAACCTGGCCACCTTTTATTCATATAGATGATTGATTTATTTACCCAATATTTTTTATATAGTTAAATTATCCTGATTTATATTTATTCTTCCATTTAATATTTATATATTGAGTTTCTGTTAGAAAATATCAAGATTTATTTTCTTGAACAAGACCTGAGGCCCTAAAACACACAGATAGTCCAGATTTTACTGCTGCATTAGTGAAATTGTGGCTCTAAGAGGTTAATATTCTGAAACATGATGCAGAACATTGGCATGCAGAATATTCTACATCTCCTAGCTGCTTTTGATTGAACCTGAAGACTCTGAGTAGGAACTAATTTTGAGAGAAATTTAGGACTGCAAGCATATGGGGAATGTCACATTGTCTAGGAACTTCAGTAGAAGTGGTGCACATGGTGAGAGTGTCAGTCACTAATAGCAGTATGCCAAAGGAAAATGACACTTGAAGCTGACTCTGCCATTCTTCTCCTGGATATTGTAAATATTAGTACTAAAGAAGATAGGCAACTTGATTAAAGTTCAAGGTGTTAACTAACCAGGAGGGAAATCCCTGATGGGTTAATCTCAGATAGAAAAGGTCCTGAGACCACAGACACTGGAATGTCTTTTATTTCTGATGTGCCTTTGCATATTTGCTGCTGCTGTCTTTTTTCTGCTATCTGGCATGAAGTCAATGGGTGTATGGTGATCACCGCTGCCTGTAATGTAGTGTGCTTATCTTAAAGAAGCATCATATTCTAACAGAGTTTTGACAAAAAATAAATTCAATGAGATGTTACACAGCTAGGTCCCATGAGTCTCACCTAAGGAGCTGCATAGATTGTAGCCAGGCTAATGATTAGGAAAAAAAAAAAAAAAAACAATTGGATCCCAATAGCTCAGCTAGCTTAAATTCTTTTAACCTTAATGTTGGAAGAGGTCTTCACAGGTTTCAAAGGCCTTCATAACTGAACAAAGTTTTGAAAATAAATTAAAGTGAGACTAAGATGTTTTTGTCAAATAGGCTTTTGGTGAAAATCCCCCAAAAATAATCTAAGGATTTAGAAAGACATGATTGAATGAGGAACTTGTTACACTCAGGGAACTAATACAAAAGAGCCAAATTATCATTGGTTGACATGCCTTTCTTGCTTGCATTAGCTGATGATCAAAGGTAAAAAATTAATTCCTTCTGCCCATTTTGTTCTCAATCTTCTGATATAAACAATTATTGATGAATAGGTGGTATGCACTCTAATGTTTTAAGATATAGCTGACTGTTTTTTATGTATATAAGCTTAGGTTTGTGATTTACTTTAATATTTCTTATGAGAGTATCTTTTGAAATAAGTAGTAAAGTGATTGTTTCATTATTTGGAACCACAAAACACAGAGTGCAAATATAACAATACTTTGCCTGTTTGCACTTTCAGTCTATAACAACTTCCTTGGGTATAAATGTATATGGGTTCTTGGGATAGTTGGATGCTCACCTGAAATATGTAAAATCATGTAAGTGATATAGAAAACCTCCTCATTTTTACTTGTACTCATTGGAATAATTGACTTGAAAAATAGAATGTAACCACATTGTAATATTTGTATTGCTTAAAAGATTTGGGGGAGTATATAAACTGTAAGGGAAAGAATAAAAATAGAGTTAAAAAATTAGAAAGAAAACATCAAGAATAAAGATAAAATGAGAAGAAACACATCAAGAGAGACAGAAATAGAATATAGAACATAGAATGGAGAAGAGAAAAGAATAAAAAAGAAAGTCATCAAAAGAATGTGAGTGTCATTTTCTTTAACCCCCTAAGTTAAAATGTCATAGTACATGACTCTAGATTCCCTTTGAATATTAGAGACTAGCCCCTCAGTCAACAAAAGGAAATGATTTGAAAAAACTTCTAGACATTGAATTTAAACTAATAAGCATAACTTCATTTAAGTAATTTTAAGAAAACCTAAGCATAATCCAAGAGTTCAAGAATAATAAAAGAACGGAAGGTTTACAGTTTGGATGAACATTTGTTTTTCCTTAAGTTCTTTTAGGAAAATGTCTTTCTAAAATTTGAAACTGAGTTCAATTTTAAAAAATGGATGAAAAAGTCAGAAACAACTTTATTCTTTGTTAGGGGTCCTACAAAAACACCAAGGTAACAACTATAGCAAATATTCAGAGGACTTAGCATAGACCCATATAGGCTCTGTGATTGCCACTTAAGTTTCTGTGAGGGCATATTAGTCTAACTTCATTAAAGTCTGGGCCGTATTCTCATTGGTATCCTTAATTCTATGGATCCTATGTTTCTTCTCCCTCTCTTCTACAGGGTTTCTCAAACTCCAAGAACAGAAACTCAGTGGAAATCAACAATTTGACCTCTCTCTTTCTTTCTCCCCTTTCTAATGTTTGGCTGCAGATCTTTGAATTTGCTCCCCTTAGCTGCCTGTGGTGGCCTATTTGAAGATTATTGGGATAAATGTTTTATATATGAATATATGAGGATATGTTTAGAAATTACATTAGTAATTATTTTTTCTTTCCTAAGTCTCTGGCCTATGCTGTGGGATTATTCTCTTGAACATAGTGAATACTTGTCTTTCCTATTGGTTTAATATAATGATGATTGGTCAGAAGGCACATTGGAAACATGAGTGGGAAAGCAGGCTAAGAAAACTTTGGAAGAAAAACGCAGAGCAGAGATGCTAGGGAGTCTCAGAGAAAAGTGGAATGAGAATGCTGCTCTGAGGGGAAAAAATTAAGATAGGTGGCTAATCATGAGTTAGTTTAAGAGTCACCATTATTCATAATAACAAGAACCTGCAAACAATCTAGATGCCTGTCAACTGAAGAATGGATTAATAAACTGTGCCACATCTACACAATGGATTACAACTCAGCAGTAAAATTAAAAAAGACATTCTAAATTTTCAGACAAATGGATGGATTAGGAGAATATCTTGCTGAGAGAGGCATCACAAGCCCAGAATGATAGACATGGGATGTACTCACTCATAAGTGGATTTTAGACCAAAAAGCAAAGAATACTCAAACTGCAAACCCCAACTACTGAACATGTTGGGATTAGAAAGAATTCAAGAGAGACATCCAGAGATTCTTCTAAGAAGATAAAATAGAGAAGATCATCTTAGCAAATTGGGGTCATAATAGGTTGCAACCAAGAAGAGTTGGGAACAAATCTTGAAAGAAGGAGATGGTTGAGTGAGAGGAGCAAAGAGGGAGATATAGAGAGATGGATATCTTGATAGAGGACGTAAATGTGGGGTTGGAAAGAGACTGAGTGCTAGGGAAATATCCAGGAACTTGCAGGATATCCCTGGCCAAGTCTCCAAAAAATGGTGGAGGGGGTGCCTAAATGGGGCTTCCCTTATAATCAAATGAGTAAACACCCTAGGTGTCATCACAGAACATACATCCAAGAGGGAATGGAAGTGGAGGGGGAGAGCCATGTCTGAGCACTGGGAAGAGCTCCTGGTCCAGCTGAGAGCAGAGGGAGAACAGCTTAATGAGCAGGGGGATAGAGATTATGAGGAACTTTCCCATGGTGATGGCTGGCTAGAACTCTGAGGAGCTCACTGAAACTGTAATTGCCACTGGAGATCTGTTAGGAGGGGGAGCTGGGCCCTTCAGAGGTGGGCAGCTTTCTAATGGCATGAGCAATGTATGGAGCTATAAGGGGTGTGATCACACTGTGTTCCTGTTCATGGGCTGGCACCTTGGAGCCCTTTCCCTGTAGAGGAACACACTGCCCAGCATTGACTTTGGGATAAGTGAATCAGACTTACCTGGAATGGATGTGCAGCACTGGGCTGGCTCACCTTGAGATTTCTCGCCCTTTTTAGGGAGTGGATGGGTGGATGGGAAGGGAGTGAGGCTGAGGGCTGACAGGGAGGGATTGGGAATTGACAAGCTTTTTAATGATCTTTTTCTTTGTATTTATACTAATTGACTTTTTAAGTGATAAGATAGAAATCAAACAAAAAAATTCATAATAAACAGTATGGTATTCATTATGACAGTCCCATGTACCTTATTTATATTTTCCTTCAGTGGCTTTAATACAAAATCATCTAGCAAAAAGATCACAGAAGGACCAAACACCTTCCATTCCTTTAAACAAATTCCCTCTTTACAAAAATTGATTTACTGATCGATTTGTTGTCTGTTGATGATTCAATTGATTGTGAAGTGGCGAAACTACCTAGTGTGATAGCAGTCCAATGAGGGGTCCAAATAGTAAAAAGGAAACAACCCACCAGGAGAAAGAGGCCACTGTCGGAAAGACTTACCCAGATGAGTGTGAAACCAAAACACATGTGGCCAGTTTGCCTAAGTCTGGAGGTTAACTCGGAACAGAAAGCCAAGCCCACCAGTAACTACTCCTCCAGCCACATGTTGCTCTGGTTAGCAAGTGCTATTTTTTGAGTATGGAGGGGAGAAATTTTTGCCCCAAAGTTGGACGCCAAGTATTGCATGAATAAAGGAAACTCAGGGTCAGATCTCTGGGAAAAGTGGAGATATTAGGGAGTGAACACCACAGTTAGATCTCACCCAGTTGTCTTTCAGCTTCCTCAGCTTCACTCCTCCTGGCTTTTTCAGCCTGCTCTGTCTTTCTATATCTGCCTTTAATACTTTCTTGCTCAGTTAAGGTGTGGCACCACCACTGCCTGCCTGGGAGCCTGGAACTCCTTCTGTAAACTAAGATGACCTCAAACTCAGATTGGATTAAGGGAGTAGGTCACCACTCCTTGGATATTCCTTGTGCTGGGATTAAAGGTGTGAGTTACCACTGTCTGAGCCTCCTAGACTGACTGTGTGTAGATCCCTCTGATATCTATGAATATTTTTATTATATTTGAAAATATCCCCACAGATATGGAATAAGGGGAAGACTGTTTGTTTGTAAAAGGTGGGAATAAAAACTTGTACAGCCACTTTGGAAATTAATATGGAAATTTCTCAGAAAACTGGGAATCAATCTACTTCATGACCCAGAAATTCCACTATTGGGCATATACTTAAATGATACACATTCATACCATATAAGGACTTTGGTTCAACTATGTTCATAGTAGTATTATAAGTAATAGTCAGAACCTGGATTCAAACTAGATGACCCTCAACTGGGTGTGGTCTGTTTTTTAAAGTAGCTCAGCACGTGTACATAGGGGTTTAGGTAGTTATGCCATGCATGTACATAGATTACATGAACACACTGCACATAAATTATATAGGATTTAAGGTTTTTGAATGACTAAGCATTTTCCCTGAATACTCTCTATGCATGTTCAGCCATGAGAATCTGGAAAGTAGCTAGAAGATGGCAGAAATGCTAGTACATGTGGTGACTAATCATTCTACCTGAACGCTTAGGGCTAGTGACTGGCTGTAGCATTCCCAAATTGGCTGGATATGCTAATATTGTCTCTTTTTAATGCAGATATTTAGTACTACAAAATTTTCTCTGTACCACTTTTATTGTGTCCCATGAGTTTGGGTAAGTTGTATATTAATTTTCATTAAATTTTAAGAAGTTTATTATTTATTTCTTTATTCCTACTTGGACCTATTAATCATTCAATAAAGAATTGTTCCATTACTATAAATTTGTAGAATTTTTTGTTGTTGATTTTCAGCTTTAATCTGTGATGGTCTGGTGGGATGTAGGGAGTTATTTCAATTTCCTTGTACTTTAATTATTCTTTGTGACTGACAATGTGGTCAGTTTTAAAGAAAGTCCCATGAGATGTTTAGAGAAAAAAAAGAAAAAAAATCTATGAAATTTTGTTTTGGGTGAAATGTTTTGTAGCTATGTTTAGTCTATTTATTATTATTATTATTATTATTATTATTATTATTATTATTATTATTATTATTATTATTACTACTACTACTATTATTATTATTATCTGTGAGCTCAGGTATTTTTGTTTAGTTTTTATCTGGATGCCCTTGTCTTTGGTAAAAGTAGTGAACTGAGTCTCCCCCATCAATGTGAGAGTATCAAAGTGTGATTTAAGATTTACTATGTTCTTTTTACAACTGTGGTGTGGATGCCCTTGCATTTGGGTCACAGATGTTAAGAACTAAAATATCATCTCTGTGAACTATTTATTTGATAAATAAGTAGTTTTATTCTCTGTTCTGATATACTAATTTTGGTTTTAAATCTATCTTGTTTTATATACCATAAACTATACCAGTTTCTTCAGTCCATTTACTTAAAAAAATAGTTCTATAGCTTTTTCTTTTCAGGTAAAGTTCATTTTGGTGGTGAAGTATGATTATCATATGCATCAGGATAAATTCTGTTTTTGCATTCATTTGTTAACCTTGGCCTTTTTATTTGTGAATTGAGTTTATTAATATTGAAAAATATCAATTACTAATGATTATTAATTCTGGGGTTTTTGTTTATTGGATTATATGGGAGTGTGTGTGCTTTTGTTTTTCTGATATTGATTTTTCTGGTGTGATATTATGTATTTCCTGTGTTTCATAAGAGTATTTAACCATCTCTGTTTAAAGTTTCTACTCTAGCATTTTTGTGGGACTGGACATATGTACAGATATGGTTTACATTTGAATTTATCATGGAATACTTGTTTTTTTCTCTTCTAGAGTAATTAACATTTTTGCTGAGTATAGTAATGTGGGCTAGAATCTTTGGCTTCCCACATGCTACAGGACATCTCTATGAGTCTTCTGGCTTTTACAGTCTCCTTTGAGAAGTCAGGCATATTTCTAACAGAGTTGACTTTATATGTTACTTATTATTTTTCTTTTACATCTTTAAATATTCTTTCTCCGTTTTGTATGTTTAATGTTTTGATTACTTTGTGAGGGGACCTTTAGCTGTTCTAATCTATTTGATGCTTTGTAAGCTTCTTGTACATTTATAAGTATCGTCTTTAAATTAGAAATTTTTTTCTATGATTTTGTTTAAATATTTTCTGGACCTTTGACCTGACATTTTTCTCCTTCTCTTCTCATTAATTTTTAGTTTGGTCTGTTCATATTTCCCCACTTCCTGGATTTTTTGTGTCATAACTTTTTTAGATTTAATATTTTTGACTGATTTTTTAATTGTATCTCCAATACTTAAGATTTATTGTTCTATCTTTTGTATTACATTGATGATGCTTGAGTCTGTAGTTCCTGTTTACTTATTAAGGTTTTAATATCCAGAATTCCTGTTTTTTTATTGTTTGTACATTTATTGTTTCCATTTTCATTTTCAGGTCATGAACAGCTTTATTTATTTATTCCAACCATTTGTTCATATTTTTTACTTTTAAAAAAGAAATTTATTTTTCAAGTTTTTGTTTGGCATTTACTCAGTTTCTTTAAAGGGCATATTTATTTCTTCTTTGAATATTTTGACATATTAAGATCATTTTTAAGGTGTTTTCTTCTTCTTTTGCTGTATTAGAATATTTATGTCTAGCTGTAGAAAGATATCTGGATCCAGGTGGTGAAATATTGCTTTCATTGTTGTTTATTATATTCCTAAGCTGGCTTCTAGCACTTAGTTTTAGTGTAAATATAGGTTTAGGTGCTAATTCCTGGGCTTGTCTCTGTTGGATGGGTGATGCTTTCCCCCTAGGTTTCTGCTTCCTCTCTGTTTTTCTGACCAGTGTATCCTATGGTTGAGCTGGCATCTCTGCTCTAGTTGGTGCTGAACTCCTGGCATCTGGCATGTTCATTAATAGAATATGAAGTTTATACTCCAGTTACTGATTGTGATCATGAAAATAGGAGGCTGCAGGGCTAGTCATAGGTTGGGTAGATCTTAGAGAGTAAAATGTTGAGGGAATTTGACTGTGGGACAGCCTACCTAGACAACTGGTAGCCTTCATGTTCTCTGGTAGACCAGGAAGTCTTCTTCACAATTTGAGCTTGGGGCATGGTAATGCTGAAGGTGTAGAAATTGTGGTTAAGATTGGGAAGATGCACAAAAGACTGGGAAGAGGTTTGCATGGAGGCAGCCTACTGGAAATTCTGGAGGCCATGCTGTATCTAGAAAAGCAGGAAGTATCCACCTTAATTGGGGCTGGGTAACACAACTAGGATGGAAAGTGCCTGAGGATAAAGTGGTAAGGTATAATGAGATTGAGAGAGTGGGAGAGTTGACAGTTAAACCGGCTACCTGGAGTTGTGGCAGCTTATGCAGTTTCTCCTTTGCAAGCTTCTTAAAAATTAAAATCTATTTGGCAATGGTAAACTCAATAACTTCTCCTTCCACTGTTAGTCTTCATTTTCAATGTGACTAAATTAAGAAAGTGTTAGGTGACTGGCCAACCACAGGATATTTCTAAAGATTATTAGATCATGAAATCTCTGCTTTAATGAAATATTTAAAACACCAATAGCACTGAAATTCTGAGGTTCTGAATGCTCATAAAATCTCTTTATGCATTGTTAATCCATTATATTAATTGCCCTTCATTTTATTCACTGACAAAAGAACAAATGTCAGTTATTATAGCTTGTCTCTCTGATCATTTTTAAAGACTAGAAGTATTAGTTCTTGGAATTTTCCAAGATGGCAAAATCCCCAAATCCATACTTCAAAAAAGAGATTGAAAAAATTCTCACTGTTCAGTAGAAAGCATATTACTTTGACATCTTCTTTATTTCAGATTACCAGTTCTCTCCTTACCTGTGCCTGTAACATGTTTAATGATGTAAATATTTAAAAGACGAGAGAATACATTCACAAACAGACAAAATGTTATGGAAATATGGGATCTGGAGCTTCTCCTTTTGACAATTATTACATTCTTTCAATTTACTGTATGTCTGTTTTCAAACTATAGAGCTACAACCTGTCATCAAAGAAGTCAGTTTTCAATGCCTACAAACTAACTACCCTCAATAAACCAATGAAAAAAGCCAAATTATTAATAATAATAAACATCAAAAAAGTCATTACAAAATATTCAGGAAATTTAAGACACCATAAAAAGGCCAAACATGAGAATAATTGGAATTGGAGAATGAGAAGACTACTAGCTCAAAGGCACAGAAAATATATTCAACAAAATCATAGAAAAAACTTTCCCAACCAAAGGAAGGAAATGCTTATAAAGACAAAAGAAATTTACAGAACACCAAATATACTAAAGTTCCTCAAAAGTCTGCTCAACATATAATTATCAAGCCACTAGGTCTACAGAACAACAGACTGCAAAGGAAAAAGGCAAAATTAGCTATAAAGGCAAACCCATCAGAATAACACCAGACTATTAAGTGGAAACAATGGAAGTAAGGCTCTTACAATGTGGTTTCTTGGTCCCAGGCAGCCAGAAGCCCAGATCCTCACACCCAAAGTCAGCCCCAGACCCCTTAGCCACTCACAGCTGTTCAGGCCTTTAGAAATAACTCGGACGCTTATATTAACTTCATGCTGTTTGGCCTATGGCTCAGGCACATTACTAGCTAGCTCTTACATCTTAACTCAACCCATTTTCACTAATGTATTTTGCCACGTGGCCCATGGCTCACATGTTTTCCTTACATGCTTGCTACTTTTTGGGCGTCTGGTTCAGTCTGTCTCTGACTCCACCCTGTTCCTCCTACCTATTCTGATTCCTCTTCCTACTTTTTCTATGGTGCCTGCCATGGGCCAAAACAACTCCTTTATTTAAAGATTGCCAATCACAGCATACAAAAAGGCATTCCCACATCACTTCCCCCTTTCTGTTTAATAAAAAAGGAAGGCTTCAATTTTAACGAAGCAAAATTACATATAACAAAATCAAGCAAGAATTACAGTTACAACATATAATCCATTTGTATTTAGCAAACCTAAAGAAAATACTCTTATCATCTACTTTATCTTTATGAATCTAAAGTTTCATATCTAATATATCTTTCAAATTACTAAGAGAAACTATACCTATAACTACCAAATCTTTAACTACATCAAAGACCACAGGAAGTTCCTTGCAGAGGAACACCTAACCCAATCTTGACTTTGGAATTAGGAAGTAGAACTTGCTTGGAGTGGATATGCCATGCTGAGCTGACCCACCTTGGGACTTCTTGTTCTTTTAGGAGAAGGGATGGAAGCCTGGGGAGAGGGGAGGCTGAAGACTGACTGGGAGGGATTGAGAGGAGGGAAGGGGGGATCAGGGCAATACACAGATAAAAAAATTTAATAAAAATAACAAAATGAAGACAAAATGCAAGAATTAGCTAGTAAGAAGCCGGAGATATTTCAGAGCACTTAAGATTAATATTAAATTTTATTATTTGGAAGTACCTACCAGGACAGAAAAATCCTGTTTACAGTTTTCTCTAGAGGACATTCTCTCCAGGTGTTATATTATGTTTGCCATTTTCAAAGTTATATAACCACATCTTAGTCATAGTTTATTTCTGAGAAAGGAACTATATGCTATATAGATTCCTGACAAATACAGAGATGCCATAACTAGTCAAAGTTTTTTTTGTGAATTTTTCCACAATCTTCGTATTAAGATTCCCTGTATGGAATCTCAATCTTTAGGTTAAGAAATTATGTACTATTCACCACATGATAAATGGCATGCTTTAACCGTGTGCATATAGAAATAATACTGTAAATCAAGGTAAATTTATTACTCAAATATTAAAAGATACTAATTCCATTGTATAGTTATATATTTAACCATATTGTGAAACTATGCATAAAAGTATTATCACTATTTATTAAAATATAAATATGATCTTAAATAGAATGTTTTTCTAGGTCATTAATCATACTACATTGGTTAAAAAGAAAAAGTAGGTGAAGGACTATATGGACAACAGCAGGAAGTCAGCCACCAAATATATAATCGGTTTTTGAAGAGTCTAGCAAAACATCAAAAGTATGATTATTGTAGGAGAGGTTTTCTAGAGGTACCTTAAAAAGAAACTTGGATATTGCATTAAGTGAATGTTACATAATTGCTTTTAAGTTGATTCTGCTAGTTGTGAATTTATGCTAATGGATGTACCTTTAAGACATATGCAAAGTATAACTGTAAGAAAAAAGAAAAGATGTCATTTTTACTGAAAGCAAAACACTAACCAAATTATAGGCATAATTAGAATATATATAGCAGCACTCTCTGTCCATTCCCATGTACTTGTAAGAAATTCAAAAATCTGGTGTTCTGTTTGATTTCAAACATATATGTACAAGTCTCATGTGGCTCAGCTTCATTTAATGTTCTCTGAAGTTTTGACCAGATGATTCTCTTGCTTCAGAATGTTAATTGTATCAGTTGTGAGGAATATGGTTTGATTCTTACAACTCCTAAGTATTTTTATATGCAATTAACCTCAATGATATATTATATATTTCCTATGCCTTTCCTTATAGGCTTATGGGAATTGAGAAGACATCCTGTTAAAATACCAGGCCACAAAAGTCAAAAATATTTTACAACTAGCTGCTTTTCAATCTCTGTAAGAATACATCTCAAGAGATGCTAGAGATTTAGAAAATGTATGACAGTTTGCAAATTTGGAGGGATATTGTTTGAATTGTTATTTTTTAAAGCAGTCTTCAGTTTTTTAAGATTTTTGTGTAATACATTTTATCATATTCATCCCTCTTGCCATTACCCTAGATTTATTTTTATTTCCTTGCCTACCCAACCTTGAATTGTCTCTCTTATAAAATAAATAAAGAAGAGTTTATGCTATCTATATACTCTTCAATGTGCATCACTTCTACTGAAGGTTGATATAAACATCTGGATTCACATTCTTGAAGAAATTTGACTTTATGTGTCCTATCAGCTATCATCTACCATTTGGTTCTTATCCAGAAATGGAATTTTATTCTTATATCCTCTCTACAGGCTGGAGTTTTGTAGATCCAGAGTCTATGCATGTGTTATGCATGATATTCAACTGCTACAAATTTATATGTGCAGAGTAATAGTAATAGACTTATCCCAAGGTGTGTGACTTGTATATCAATATCTTTTTGGCTACAGTAATGCTGCTAGGCATGGGTTTTAACCTGATTAGCAGGACTTAAATCAAGTAAGAAATTGACTTATTATACAAATAACATTTATGCACTATTGCATTAGTGGGCATGTTTGGTCAGGACAGTCATTATTATACATTTCAGGGTTGACAACTAGGCAAAGTTGATTACTTTTCTTGTCTGGGAACATATATAGCACTTTTGGACAGTATGAAATTACCAATAGAGATAAAGATTCATGGTGAGTACTGGTATTGCCTTTTTATTTTCTATGACTCAAGTGTATGACATCATAAGCAAATGAGTTTTAGCATCAATTTTTGGAAGGTAACCAGTATCATTCATAATCAAATGGGAGAACAGGGTAAATAAAAGTATGTGAAGAGAAGGATGCTAACACTAAAACACTTAGAACACTGTTATATGGAACCAACTATTATAGAAATTTCTTTATATATGTACACACACATACATGAGGAGTGTGAACGGAGTAAGAATGATGAGGTAAGAATACTAACTAGCACAGGATAACAAATGCAGTGAAGAGGGGCTATACAAAAAAACCTACCATGTCCCTAAAACCAGAGTGAAAGTAACGTAACATGGATCTGAGACCTGAGCAAGTGAGAGATTCACTTTATCCCTGAACCCAGAACCAAAGAAACATGTCCTGGCTCTGAACTGAGTGCCAAAAAATACATTTTGTTTCTAGAATTGGAGTCAGTGAAAGAAATATGCCCTGGCCTTGGAATTAGATCAAAGGGCTAAAAAAGGACAGTGAAAGACATACAGTCTGGCCCTGAAGTCAGCGCCATCTCTATACCTGACAAACAAAACTATCCAATCCCTGAGCTGCAAAAACTAACCAATTTCTGAATCCCCTGGAGAAACTTCACCCCTCAGAAACCCCATATAAACCTCTCTGCCTGTTCAGTTGCAGACTGTTCTTTTCTACCATGGTAAAACTAACTATTCTCCTGATTCTTCTTTCCCAAATAAATTTCTTTCTCGAAAGAGTCTTAGGAGAAGAACTTCATTCACCAACACAAAGATCTTTCGGTGACATTCCTTAGGGGATTGAGCAGAAGCAGCCTTTCATAGAGGTTCTCATGGGAGCACTGAGTAAAGAGTAACAGAGCAGAGGGACCTTGTTGACATCTCCGTTAGAGGATTGACCAAGACAGACCAGACAAAGTAACAAATTGTCATCAGAGCCAGAGGAGACTATTACATTTTTGAAGGGGTTCTCTCTCGAGGAGAGAAGCAAAAGAAGCAACATCTTGGGCTGGAGAGAAGAAACTGTGCTCCGTTAGGAAGTCCCCTTAAGGGGTGACAGAACAAAGAGGTGTGCAGGATTGCTATATCCTCTGGGAAGACCATCAACCACTGCACCCCAGTTTTAGGTATAGCCTGACTTTAAGAAATAGTCAGGTTACCACTCACGCCCACACACAACCCAGAGTTGAAACACTTACCAAAAAAAAAAAAAATTCCGATGCCAAAATGAGATGTGCTACCCACTTGGGAGTTGCTGTGATTGAGATCCCATAGACCACTGACATTATGGTTTATTGTCAGTGTTCTTTGTTACCGTCTTGAATTATAATTTTAATCCTTCCTTTCTCATGCTATCAGTGACAGTCTCATCATTTTTGTAAATTGTTTTGGGGGGGTTGTTTTAGTTTTTTTTCTTTTTTGGTTTCTTAGAAAGCATTTTTACCAGAAAAGCCAAACAAAATAGCACAAAGCACAACACAATAACAGTACCAAAAACATCAAATCCACAACCAATTGTTTCAATTTTTTGGAATTGTGGTTTATCTTAGACAAATTCTTAGCTATATTGTTTGAGTGTAGAATTAATTAACTACCAAGGGCTTCCAGCAAATGATGTTTTATTTTTCTAGTTTTTTGAACAGAAAAAAAACTCAAATGACAATATCTAGTCAAGAAAATAATAGCAGTAGGAATGTTTTGATGATAATTTGCATATGAATAATTTTAAAAGATGTGATTTATGGGTAAGAATATTGCTGTAGCTCCAGAATGTTGAAAGGTAAATATAATTGTTATTTATTGTGCTTGAAATTAGGAAACATAGGTAGAAAGAATAGTCCAGTCCGTTGTCTTTCCAAATGTTAGACACACAGATAATGAGCACAATAGTAACAATGTGTGTTTTGTTTTCTTAACATTATATGGTGATACTTGGGGTGCACTCTGTCAGGATATTGTCACTTCCAGGACACAAATTAATACTCAGACTTCTTATCTCACATTAGATATGTGTAAAAAAAATGCTGCATGCCACACATTATACACGATTCAGAGAAAGATTTTTAATGAGAAACAAACTTGAAAAAAATAGCTCCATGAAAAACAACTTGCTTTACTATACTTTGCCTATATTCCCAGTGCAATTACTATAGGTTACATGAGTTTAAAACTGAGTTTTTTTTCTTTACAACCCACTCTTTCCCTGTTTGATTCTCTTGTGAAGTCAAAATCCTCTATTTGTATAGTGTCTGTTGCCATGGAAAGTAATGTGATGTTACAAATTTGCTATTATTTATAACTTCATTGTAGGTTGGATCTGAATGAGAATTAATCTCTGATTTCTTTACCAAATATTTGGTGAGTTATATGGGAATGGATGAGAACACTTCACTTTTCACTTATTAACTGGCAGATAAATCTAATGTCACTGGTGACAATATTAATATTCAGAAAATAGTTGTCAATGTTAAAATAAATAATAACATGAGAAACATTAGGAAAACATTTATGTTCTTTTCAAAAGCAATTGACTGTGAGACACAAACTCCTCCTTGAAAAGCTATTTGAAAATGTCCTTATTTAAGTTTCTCCTTGATTTGGCCATGCTGACTTTCTTTGTTAAGAACAACTAAAGAACACTCTGGTGCATAAGCCCCTCACCCACTGAGATATTGAATTCTGATCTTTAATAAACCAACATTGATTTACTTCACTGCTTCTGTTTGCAGAGCTAAGCCCCACTGGCACAGTTGAAAAGGCACACATAATTTAATCAAATTGCTATTTTTTATTTGAGTTTTTATTTGTGTATAAAGTAGTTCTAAGATCACAGAGGTTTTTTTCCTAGTAAAATATATTTTTTTCCTTATAACAAAAGTTTTAGAACACAGTAGTTTCAGTAGTTTCATTCTTATGTATACAAAGTCTAATAAAATGCAGTGGGATCATTTTTTTGTTGCAAATTTAATTTCTTTCTTTACATAGGGATAGACCTATAACCTAATATAATATCTAACAAACTGTAATGGTAAGATCTTCAAGGTTTAGATCCCTAGCAGCCAGTCAATATCTCCAATACTAAGTTAAGCAATATTTTGCAAATATTGCTGAGTGCAGAAATAGAATATATGGTCCAGTGGTGAGAATAGAAGTACTAAATCAGAAAAGTCTGGAACTAGTCTTATTTATTCCTTTTCTATGCACTAATACATGCTAATACTGCATAGGGTGAGTTTTGTTCATCCCATCCCTAAATTTTTCTTCTGCCTATCAGATCTTGTTTATCACCTGGGTTGTCACCTAGAATGAAGGAAGTTTGGGCCATAAATTCTTCCATGTTATTCCTGTTAGCTATTTTTTGTGCACAGAGTTACAGTGGGTCTAGTAGGAAAGTTCATCCTAAGTTCATTTGCCATAGCTCGGAGTTGCTTATCAGTGTTTGTTGTAGGACTCAATAAGCTAACCAATCTGAAAAACAGGAATTTAAATAAAATCTGTGAAGAAAGTGGCTAATGTTTCATCCTGTGCCTTTGATAGGCTCAGGGTGTAATAGTTATGTGTAGCAAGCATTCTATGTAAGTAATCACACGGTTGTCTTTGAAGTTCTGGTCACATAAGTGAGGTATTATTTTACAATGGCATCTTTCCCTGCACTCCCACTTTGCTTAGATTATACCTTGGGTTTCAATAAAGTTACTAGTAGAATCTGCTTTTCAGGTTCTACTCTCCAGGAAAGGTATATTTATGATTACCATAAGACTTAAAACTCACATGTTAAATAAAAAGAATCAAAGTATTGTTATCACAATACTTTTGCACCCTAAATTTGAAAGCTTTCCATATATATCTTTCTTCAAGTGTCTTGATATGCTTAATTTCATATGTCTACTTTTTATACACATGCTATAGCAAAGCTTATCTTTTTGTCCTCTTAGAACTTACTCTCCCATTGCAAACACTCCAGCATCCCCTGACATGGAACATTGCACTCTTATAAAGGATGCTGCTGTTTTCAACTTGCAGGTAAGTTTTTGTCTTTCTGTTTCTTTATGTTTGATTTTTGTTTTCCACACAGCATTCTAACTGCATCAAATGAATTCATTTCATTTGTTAATATTTGTTAATATCCTTTGCAGCTATTTTTCAATTCGGATCCCTTTTATTTTTGTGTTCCAGAAAAAAATGTGTATTTTGTTCCATTTATGTCAATGATATAAACAACACTAGATAGTAAATATTCAGCAAATGTTAATTACAGTTTCTGGTAGAGAGAAAAATAAAGGGTCCTTTCAAAATTGTCTTTTTGGTTATTTAAAAACTGTTTCATGCTTTTTGACATACTAAAAATGTACAATATTTATATTAGTAAATATGTTTGTTATTTTACAAGGTTTATTTATTAACATTAAGACTTAAATCCATATAATTAGTAATAGTAAACTTGATTCAATGATAAAAATTCTTCTGACATATATATGTATGTATTTTTGATATATATGTATATATGTAATAAATTCTGTATGATAATTTATACTTTACTTTTAATTTACTTTACTCAGTTATTTCTAAAGTCTAGATGATCTGCAATTTTTTTCCAAGGCAGAAATTCTAATTGAGATGTGAATCTAAGAGACTCAAAAACTGAAGTCAGGTGACACTGAATAGGGAAAATGTCCTTCCATGCAAATCAAGACCACAAGGACAGGGGAATGGTGAAGGAGGAACACAGACAAAGGGAACAAAAGAATAGCTCTCTTTACAGGGTCATATTTAGCTCTATTTTTAGCAGTTGGTAACTACTAAATGATAAATAAACAGCAGAGTACAGAATAGAAATGATGTTCCAGCCCAGCTCTAGAGCATATAGTCTCTAGGACCAAGGCCATTGTTCACAACTGTGGATTTCACTCCTACATATTGCTTCCCCACTCACCAGCCAGCATGGAAGACTTCTATAGGTGGTATTCACCATTAACACCCCCAGTTTGTCAGACCCTTATATCTACAAGAACTATCCAATACCTCCAAACCCTCCTATGAACTCTTTAGCTCCCTGAGACAGAATCAGCCACCTCCTATGCACCAGGAGCATATCTTTGTGCCAAAGAATATACAAATTCCAAGTGGACCAAGGAATTAAGTTGGACAAAAACAAACAAACAAACAAACAAAACAACAACAAATACACTCCTTGAGACACAGACACAGTCCGGTCATATTGGACCAATATCAGCTCCCTGAGACATAGAAAAATACTGTACTAATTAGAGGAAGAGATGCCTAGATGTCAAAGCAAGAATATAAATAATAACACGAAAAACAATATGTCATGATCAGAATCTAGTGATTCTACGAAAGCAAAATCTAAAGATTTGACTGTAGAAAAAGAAGAAGACAGCCTTAAAAATAACTTTATAAAGATGATAAAAATCTTTAAAGAGGAAATAAACTCTCTTGTAAAAATAGAGAAAAAGACAAATAAAAAAATTAGAAATCAGTAAATCCCTTAAAGAAAGCCAAAAAAAAAGAAAGAAAAGAAAAAGCAGTCAAATGGGTGAAGGAAATAGTTCAAGACTTAGAAATTGAAATAGAAGCAATAAAAAAGGCATAAACCCAGGGAATGCTGGAAATGAAAATATCTGAGTAAATGAACAGGAACTACAGAAACAAGCATAACCAACAGAATGCAAGTCATAAAACAGAGAATCTCTGGTGTTGAAGATAGTGGGAATATATACATCAGTCAAAGAAAAAGTCATAACACAAAATGTTCAGGAAATCTGGAATATCATGAAAAGACCAATTATAATAAAAATAGAAATAGGAAAAACAGAAAATTTCCAACTCAAATGCACAGAAAATATGTTCAACAAAATCATAGAAGAAAACCTTGTCAAGCCAAAGAAGGAAATATTCAAGTTTACAGAACACCAACTAGAATAGAGCACCCCAAATGTCCCCTTGCCATATACATACGTACATACATAATAAAAAATTAATATTAAGAGCAGCAAAGGAAAAGAGCCAAGAAACTTATAAAGGCAGAAACATCAGAGTAACACCTGACTTCTCAATGTAAACTAGGAAAGCTAGAAGATCCTGGACAGATCATAAGATACTAAGAGAACACTGATGCCATCCAAGATGCCCACACCCAGCAAAACTCCTAATCAAAGTAGATGGATTAGATAAGATATTCCATGACAAAGCCAGATTTAAACAATACCTATTCAAAAATCCATCCCTAAAGAAAGCACTATAAGGAAAACTCTATCCTAAGGAAGTTAGATACACGCAGGAAGCCACAAGCAAAAATAGTCTTATAGATGGAAATAGAAAGTAAGGGAAACACAGACTGACTAACACCAAAAATAACAGGAATTAAAAATCAATAAGAACTAGAGAGCAACAAGAAGCAAACTCATGCAGAAAAATTTAATGGCAGGAAATAATCAAACTTAGGGCTGAAATCAATAAAATTTAAACAAAAATCAATAAAAAAGGTTTTGTTTTTATAAAATCAATAACATAGACAAACTCTTGTCCAAACTAACCAAAAAGTAGAAAGAGAATACTTTAATTAGCAAAATCGGAAATAAATAGGGGGCGTAACAGATGAAAAGAAGAAATCTGGAGAATTATTAGGTCATACTTTAAAAACCTATAGATTCAATGCTATAGAACTAACAACAGCTTGGTTTTAGAATAGCAAAAGACCTTTGGAACAATGGAATATAAGTGAAGACCCTGGCATTAATCTGCACAGATATGAACACCCAATTATTGACAAAGAAGTTAAAAATATACAATGGAAAAAATAAAGTATCTTCAACAAATGGTTCTGGCATAACTGTATGGTGGCATGTAGAAAAATGCAAATAGATTCATATATATTACCCTATATAAAACTAATGTTCACATGGGTCAAAGACCTTAACATAAGCCCAGTTATACTGGACCTGATAGAAAAGGTGGTAAAATATTCTTGCATGCATTAGAACAGGAGACAACTTCCTAAATATAATACCAGTACCACAGACACTGAAAGCAAGAATAAAAAAATGGGACCTCCTGAATTTGAGAAGCTTCTTTCAAGCACAGAATATTTTTAATAATACAAAACTATAGCCTACACAGTGGAAAAATATTTTTATCAACCCTACATTTGACAGAGGACTGATCTACAAAATATATAAAGAACACAAAAAACTAGAGTTCAATACACCAAGCAATCCAATTAAAAAGTAGAAGATTGAGCAAAATATAGGATTCTCAGCAGAATCTCAAATGGTTGAAATAAAAGAATTGCTTAACACTCTTAGTCTTCAGAGAAATGGAAATCAAAACTACTTTGAGATACCATCTTACACCCATCAGAAAGGCTAAGATAAAAAACACTCTTGACAGCATATGCTAGAGGAGATATTGAGTAATGGAAACACTCCTCCATTGCTGATGGGAATATAAATTTGTAGAGCCACTTTAGAAATCAATACAGTGGTTCCTCAGAAAACTGGGAATCAATCAGCCCAATAATCCTAGAAATACCACTATTGGGCATATATCCAAAAGATCCACATTATCTCAAATATATTCATAGCAGCATTATTCATAAGAGCCCAAACCTGGTAACAACCTAGATGTCCTCAAATGAAGAATGGATTTAAAGTTGTGATATATCTACACAATAGAGTACTAATCAGCATTAAAAAAAATGACATTCTGAAATATGCAGGCAAATGAATGTAACTAGAAAATATTATCCTGAGTGAGGTAACACGAGCCTAAAAAGAAGAACAGGGTATGGACTTACAAATGGATCATAGAGATAGAGCAAACTATTACCAGACTACAATCCATAGGGCCCAATAAGCTAAGTAACAAAGAATAACCTAAGCATAATATCCATGGATCAACATGGGAAGGGGAAATAGATAAGGTCTCCTGAGTAATTTAGGGCCATATGAGAGAGAAGTCAAGTGAAGGAGGAAAGAGAACATGAGGAAATGGTATGGTTGAGTTTGAGGAGTGATAGAAAAGGAGAACAAAATAACTATCTTGATAGAAGGAGCCATTGTGAGGATAGAGAGAAACCTGGTGTTCAGAAAACACCTAAGAACCCATGAAGATGACCCCAGCTAAGACTCCAAGCAATAGTGGAGACGAGAGTTGCCTAACTGGCCTTCCCCTATAATTAAACTGATGCCCACCCTAATTGTCATTATAGAACCTTTATCCATAAATTGTTGGAAGTAGATGCAGAGATCCCCAACTAAGCCCTGGGTCAAGCTCCCAGTCCAGCCTAAGAGGCGGGTGGGGGGGGGGGTGATTATATGAGCAAAGGGGTCAGGATCATAATTAGGAAACTCACAGAGACAGTTGTTCTGGGCTATTGGGAGTTCACTGACTCTGAACTAAAACATAGGGATCCAGTATGGGGTTAATTTAATCCCTTTGAATGTGGATGACAGTATAATAGTATAAGTAGTTCATGGGGCCTTTGCCAGTGTAACTGTGTATATTTTAGTTCTAGTACATGAACTGGCTTTTAGGAGCTCATTCTCTAAAGAACACTTTGCTCAGCCTAGATACTTGAGAGAGGGGCTTGGCTCTGCCTCAAATGGATATGTCAAACTGCATTTACTCACCCTGGGAATTATTACCCTCTTTTACTAATGGATGGAGGATCGAGTGGAGGAAAAAGTTGAGGTATGACTGGGAAGAGAGGAGGACAGAGAGCATTGGTGGATATGTTTAAAAAAATTACTTTGAACAAAGCAAAAAATGTATAAAAATATTAGTTTATGAAGTTGAAAAAAATTGACACCAAAAGATTCTGCTAGAATCAGAGCCTTGAGTCATCAATTGCCCACTGTAGAAAACAATCTAATTTTATTTGCTATTTATGTGGGTAGAGGAAAGTCTCTACCATATATAATCACTTTTAAACTACCTTAGGAGTGAACTAGGGCCATTACAGATGCAGAAAAGTCATTGGAAACACTGGAGAGTGAATTTGTGAGGAGGTTAAACACAACAGTACACAGCTTATGATATTGTTGTGCTAAAAGTTCTGCCCCCCTCCCCACTGATCACTAAGAGAACAAATTTGATGTTAAAACAAAGAATCTTTAATGTAAGTTAGCTCGGGCTTCTCTCTGTACAACAGAGGCTATAGCAGAGTAGAAGAGACCCAGAAGCATGGGCAAAGGGTTTTTTTTTCAGGGGATAAACAGGGGGCGCGGTGGCTTGGGGAATACCAAAGTTTTCCATCTACAGACCTGTGATTTGCTCAAAGGGCTTGGGGATATTCCAAGACTGCTTGGTTATAAATATGTTATTGGATCAAGCTTTGTTTAGGATTATCTGAGCTGAGCTGATTAGGTCCTTTTGGGTTTAGGGAATGGCAATAATATAATTCATAAGGGGGCCTCCTGGAAGGGCCTTCCCTCTTAGTTCATGGCTTTCTTTGTAGCTAGGTCAAAAGGTCACAAAACTGGCTCCTTCCCTGTGGGGTGAGGAGTTCATGGCTCTCTTTGTAACTTTGGAAAAGGCTCAGGAGCAGTCCAGAGAAGGGCATCTTGCTCAGGCCTTTTTATTGTAGACGCAAGTCTGCTAAGTCCTGGGTCTCTCATTCCACCCCCCAAATAAGTAAGTATAAAGTAGAGCCAATATTTCTTTCCTAAGGCTGTACAAAGCCTACCTTGTAAAAATACAAGATCTAATTCTCATTTGTTTTGCAGTACTACTTCATCCAGGGATTTCTAGTTTGGCTAGAATAAGTAATTTGTAGGGTAGAGAGTGTGTATCGAGGTAGGTAACAATACCATAGGGAGACTGAGTTGCTATGGGACCACCCATTGTTTTTGCCAGGGAGATTTCACAGTATGGGAGTGATGTACCCAGGTAGAGGTACCATCAACCTTGAAGGCAGTAGGGGTAGTCAGTATCAACAGGCAGGGTCCATTACAGCATGTTTTAAGATCTTATATTGGTGTCTTCTGATATAGACCAAGTTCCTGGGTTGTAACTAATGTGGACTAGGTGGAGGGGAAATCTCCTATACCCATTGCAACCTCAGCCAGGTGTCTTTGAATACCAAGGCTGCTGTAAGGAGGCAAGCCAGTTAATATCATTGAACTCAGTGAATAAGTTAGCTGGGTGGTGTAAGGGAAATTTTATATCCAATATAGGGCAAAAATGAGGAGAGAGCCAACCATCACTGCCAGTTTCAATGAATAATTTTGTAAGTCTCTATTAGAGTCTTATTTATACACTTAACTAGACCAGAAATCTAGGGCCTTTATGCACAATGGAATTTCCAATTTACTCCAAGGGTTTAGCCATGCCTTGAGTTACCTGCACTGCAAAGGCTAGTCCATTTTCTGAGCCATCAGAATAGTTGTGACATACCTGGGAATGACTATCATCTAGGTGGTTTCAAACTGGGTTAACAATACCTCTTCCTAGCCTGAAAAAGTATCTATAAAACTAATAATACTTGTAGCCATATTTTCCTGAATTTACCCCAGTGAGATCTGTTGAGTCTTCATCTTAGCTGTGTCTAGGTTGCTTCTCCTCAATGGGCTTGTAGCTGGCTGACTAAGCACTTGGAGGATACCTGTTCCACCTTGTCCTGGAGACTCAACACTTTGAGATGAGACTGTCTAAAAAATTCCTGTCTTTTAGGGATCCACATGGCTACTTAGTTGATCTGTCTTAACAAGTCCATAGCCATTTTGTCAGACAGGACCAATCTCTTGCTTCCTCTCAGCCACCACCTTTTAGATTTTCAGGTTGTCATGCCTAACGTAGGCCATAGATAAGGGCCAAATCTTCTGTGGTGTGTGCTGCTTGTCTATCAACTCAGAGAACCCAAGTCTGGCAGCTTCAAAGTTAGCATGGAGTAAGTTTGTTCTGTCACTACTTTTTCAGCCTTGTCTTGTCTTCTGATTTCCCTGAACAACTAGAAGTCTCCTTTTTGATGTCCTAGACAATAAATGTTTACCACTTTGTCTGGGAGTCAAAGGGCTTTCAGTAAGTCCATTTTTTTTTTATTTTAACAATCTTTCTCTTAACTGTTAGAAGTCTTCATGCCATTTTTGAATGCATAGCAGCTGTCCTTATGTACATTGAGTCTCTTATTTTGCTAATTGGAATGCCTTAATCAAGGAGATCAGTTCTTCCTTCTGGGCCAATGTAATTAGGGTCAGGATCTCAGCCCAGATGTCCTTTTCTTCTATTACCACTGCCTTGCCCCATACCTTTCTTCATCTAAAAAAATAAATAATTAAAAAAAATAAAAACCTGCTTCCAGCTGAATTCAGCTGCTAGGTTTGGTTCATCACTCCGATCAACAACATTTAAATCGTGTTATGAGTCTGTTCTTCATTGGCAGTCACTCTTGATCTTCAATCCTTTTTATTTTCTACTGTCCTAACTCTCTCCTGTCTTTAATTCTTCCATTCTCAATCTGCTTTGTCTTTCTTTAGTAGTCTTCATTTTCCTTTGTATTGCCGTAACTTTCTCCTGTTTTTTCTTCATTCTTAATCTGGCTTGCCTATACTCAGGAGTCTTTCCATTAATATATACCTTTTTCACTACCTCCATCAAGTCATTCATCAACTTCCTGGTAAACTTGTGGTGCTTCTTCCTAATACCTATGATTACTGATAACCTATGCTCATCTGCTTCAAGGCCCATGGGAGAATTTTTTCATATAAGGTGAAGAATTTTCCTTTCAAGGTCTTTAAAAAAATTGGTCAAATTTTGATGGGGAATATGTTTAATCTTTAGATTGCTTTTGGTAGAATGGCCAGTTTACTATGTTAATCCTACTGATTAATGACAATGGAAGGTCTTTCCACCTTTTGATATCCTCTTCAGTTTATTTTTTCAAATGTTTGATATTTTTATCATACAAGTATTTTACTTGCATGGTTAGTATTACCTCCAACATATCCAATATTGTTTTTGTCTCTTTTGAAGTGTGTTGTTTCCCTGATATTTTGAGTTAACCTATTGTCCAGTCACTTTACTGAACAAATTTATAAGTTTTAAGTGTTAACTGACAGATTTTGGGGGACCCTTAGGTGTATTATCAGATCATATGCAAATAGTGATACTTGGACTTCTTTCTAACTTATAATCCTTGATCTCCGTCAATTTTCTTACTGTTCTAGTTAGATATTAAAGTACTATATTGAGTAGATATAGAGTTGATAATCTTGTCTCATTCTTGACTTTGGAGGAACTTCTTTGAGTTTTTGTATTTAAATTAAATTTGGCTATAGGTTTATGTAGCAGTGGGGTTTCTCGGTCTCAGGCGACCGAAAGGTCCGAGACCCACAGACCTGCCTGCCTGAGACTGCTTAGGAACCCACCGCCTCCCAGGCCCCCAGAAATGACTCAGACACTTCTATTAACTTCATGCTCTTTGGCCTATGGCTCAGGCACATTGCTAGCTAGCTCTTACATCTTAAATCAACCCATTTCTATTAATCTGTCGGCCACGTGGCCTGTGGCTCACCCAGATCCTTACATGTTGCTCCTTGGGCGGCTTCAGCTCATCTGCCTCTGACTCCGCCCTGCTTCTCCTACCTATGCTTTGATTTCTCCTCCTACTTCTTCTATGGTGCCTGCCATGGCCCAAAACAGCTCCTTTATTTAAAGATTGAGATTCACAGCATACATAAACGCATTCCCACATCAGGTTTACTCTGAATTTTGTTTATTATATATAGGCATATCCCATGAATCTTTCATCTCTCTAGTACTTATATCATGATAGAGTGTTGGGATTTTGTCAAAACCCTTTGTGGTAACTAATGTGATGATCTTTTTTTTTCTTTCAATTTATTTATATGGTGAAATATATTGACTGATTTTTCTTATTTTAAACAGTCCCTATATTTTCGGAATAAAAACTACTTGATCATGATACATAATCTTTTAGATGTATTCTTTTATTTTGTGGGGGTCCCCCCCCCCCGGACAAACTGAGGCAGGCACTGATATCAGGAAAAAGCACAAAAAGGTTTATTCATGCGCGCACGGGTCAACGGCCAGAAGAGGAGTCGAAGACCCTGAACAGCAAGTTTTCAGGCTTTTTATTTGGTTCTCTTCTCAGGGCAGGGGAGCGAGGTCAGTTAGAGTTCGGCCATCTGTCAATCCAGATTCCTTTGGTCTTTTGTGTTATCTCCTGGAGCAGACTACCCTCCTCTCTGGGCTCTTATCTTGGGGCAGTGAGGTTCCATTTGTCTTAACACAGCATATTTGCATAGCAGTTTACAGCTCATTAGGGAATGGTGGGAGAGTTACAGGGACGTAATCCTCTGCCCTAGGTGCTTATCTTAGTGTGCAGCTGGCTCTTCTCTGCCTGGCTTATCTTAGGGTGCAGCTGGCTCTTCTCCGCCTGGCTTATCTTAGGGTGCAGTTGGCTCTTCTCCGCCTGGCACGTATCTGTACACTAACTATCACTACACCAGGAATTTATGGGGGAGTCAGAAGAGGGTCTAGTCTCTAGTCTCACGGGAAAGGATGTACATTTAGTACTTTTTCAGTCCCAACATTCCCTCCTCTTCTTATATACGATCTATTAATCTTAAAGATCATTGTCTGGAATGAGTTGATACCTGTGCCTGACTATTAACATTTTTACTCCACTAATTTGTCTCTTTAAAAACATTATGATACAATTTAGAACTCAGGGGCCTATGAGTAATATCAGGAGGAGGATGAGCAAAGGTCCCGATATGACTGAAATAAGGGTAGTTAACCACGGAGATCGTGTGAACCAACCCTCAAACCATCCTTGGTAGCTGCTGATTCTCTTATATCTGGCATCCAGCCTTTCTTTGAGTTTCACCATGGATTCTCTGACTATCCCGGTATGGTCTATATAGAAGCAACATTTCTCGCCTAAAGCTGCACAAAGTCCTCCCTCTTTTAGGAAGAGCAAGTCTAACCCGAGTCTGTTCTGCAGGACCACTTCTGATAGGGAGGTCAGAGATTTCTCTAGGGCCATGACTGAGGTTTCTATGGCATTTAAGTCTTGTTGAACTGCGGACTCTAACAACCCTAATTGTCTTGGTCCTTCGATAAGGGCTGCTGCCCTGGTACCTACCCCTGCCAGTATCCCTGCTCCTAATAGAACAGCAAGTGTTACACTGACCGGTTCCCGACGGTATCGATCATGGCCAGCAAAGTGATCTTCAAAGTCTTCAGCGGGTAGTAAACCATGCGTGGGTACACTCTTACGAGTATATAAAAGTCACGAGAGTCATCAAAAGTTGAGGCAGAAACACATGGGGTTAGACCAGTGTTACATGCCCATCTGACTCCTGAATCGGGTTTAGGAATTAGGAACCCTGTGTTTTTATGAATTTTGTGAATACGAGTGCATAGTTTTTTTCACCCTTTGTTGGTACTCCTAAACAAGTTCCTTGGCCTGTAATTTCAGGTAGAGTGAGCATGTGCCTGGTGTTCCAATCGCACCCTGAAGATGAAGAGTTATGAGTGAAATTCTCATTGACAGCTATTCCTTCATAGTATGGGGGGTCAGCCTGGAGGCAGAGCCAGCAGGACTCTGTCAGGTTCGGCTGGGTATAATTTAGGGCCTTGAATCCTCCTTCAACTAGATCCAGGAGCCTCTGTCCTGTGGTACTCATCTCAGGGCTCGTGCTTGTTTCTGGGTCTAAGGTGGCGATCGTCCGTACCTGGGAGCCAGTAGTAGGGCCTGGGAGGGTCGGTGAGGTGAGAAGGCATAGTGGGGATTTGGCTGGGGCCCTTTGCTCTTTAATGACTGGGTTAGGACCTATGGGTTGAGGGTTCTGATCCCCTATGAGGAGCCTGAGCTTGAATGTAAGGCCAGGGTCGGACCCTGTCATGTAAAGTCTGAGCCCCCACTGGCGTCCTTTTATCCAATCTCGATTGGCTTTCCCCTTGGTAGTAAAAGTAATATTTAGAATGTTACAGGTAAAATTTGCACAAGACCCACCAATCCACTTTCCCCTTTGGCAAACCGTGTCAGTGTGGTCAACTTGATGGGGAGCCCTTACTACATTTATCAAGTCCCAAGAGGAGGTGGGCCTCCAGTAAGTGTTCCCTGTTGTTTCACATCCCCAAGCTTGGCAGTAAAATGATTCTATCCCTCCACACCTATGAGTTGTTTCTCTGCTTCTGCCATCACGGGGACGCACATAGAAGGGTAGCTGCTGCAAAACTCGCCTATTCCAGGGAGCCTTGCATCCTGGACCACTACGTGAGGGCTTCTGCTCTCGTAGTCCCTCAGGGGTACAAGGGGGTAGATGGGCAGGGTCAGTGGCGGGTATATCCCAGGATACTAATCCCGCTGCTAGCTGGCATAAGTCAGGGTTGAGTTCGGGCCACCATGCCCGCAGAGGATGGTGTGAGGAAGATATTTCCCACACCATATCCCCAGTCTCAGATATCACCTGCCATGTCTGCTTAATCGGTTGGTGAGGATTCCTTTCCAGGGGGCTGGCACCACACACAGAGCTTGAGGGGATTATCAGTCTTTTCCACAGTCCATCGGGCGTCAGGAGCAGGAGCAGGCTTAAGATGAGATGCATGGATCCAAGCTGAGATGCTATCGACCTTAACAGCTGTAGGCGTTGTCAGCAGCACTTGGTATGGTCCTTTCCAGTGGGGCTCGAGAGTCTGCTGCTGGTGTCTTCGAACGTAGACGAAATCACCCACTTGGTAGCGGTGGGGGGTTCCGTCTCCCTCTGGTAGGTACAGGTCAGACAGCTGTTTCCACAGGGTGTGCTGGACTTTGGCTAGTGCCTGCAGTCTGTCAGACAAAAGGGTGTGAGTGATCTCCCACCCTCCACACCCCCACCCCCACTTCGAGGTGTCTCTGAGGTCCTGCACAGGGGGTGGGGAGCCAAAAAGGAGCTCAAAGGGTTTAAGTCCTGACTTTGAGGGGGTGTCTCTGGCCCTAAAAAGAGCATAAGGCAGGAGCATCATCCAATCTCTATTTCCAGTCTCCATGGACAATTTGGTTAAGGTCTCTTTAATCATTCTATTCATTCTTTCTACCTGCCCTGAACTCTGGGGTCTGTATGCACAATGTAATTTCCAATCAATCCCCAGCACTCTGGCCATCCCTTGACTTACCTGAGCCACAAATGCTGGCCCGTTGTAGGAACCAATTACCTTGGGCAATCCAAACCTCGGGAAGATTTCTTCTAGGATTTTCTTAACCACCATGGTAGCAGTCTCTCTCTTAGTTGGGAAAGCCTCTACCCATCCAGTGAAAGTATCTACGAACACTAGGAGGTATCTTAGTCTGTATTTAGCAGGTTTGACTTCCGTGAAATCTATTTCCCAATACTGACCTGGCTTGGTCTCTTTCAGCCTTCGGGTAGGCGTTTACTTTTTGGCATGCCTGGCATCTAGCCACAGCCTCGGTGGTCATTTTAGCTTTTTCTATCGAGGCCAAACTTGTCTCATCTTTGATCAGTTGCAGTAGTTTCTTCGATCCCAGGTGTGTTAACCTGTGGATTCTGTGGAGATAATCTCTGAGGTCTTCTGGTGACTCAGATTCTTGACTATCGCCTTTTGCAGCCTTTAGAGCCATTGTTTCAGTGGGCTGCTGCGGAGCCTCCTGGAGTGCTGCCGCTCTGGCCTCTTCATCTGCCTTCCTGTTACCCCTTTCTATTGGTGAGTCTCCTTTCTGGTGTCCCTGGCAGTGTACAATGGCCAATTCTCTTGGCATCATCACTGCCGAGAGTAGAGCCAATATTTCTTGTTTATTTTTAATTTCTTTTCCCGCTGATGTCAGCAAGCCTCGTTCTCAATGGATGGCACCATGTACATGGGCAGTAGCAAAAGCATATCTGCTGTCTGTGTAGATGGTAACCCGTTTTCCTGCAGCTAGGTTCAAAGCCTTGGTCAGTGCTATCAACTCAGCTTTTTGTGCTGAGGTGCCTTTGGGTAGTCTCTGTGACCATATGACCTTGTCCTTACTCACCACTGCTGCCCCAGCTCTCCGAATGTCCTGGTGGATGAATCTGCTTCCATCAGTATACCATATTAAGTCCGAGTTGGGCAATGGGCAGTCTTTCAGGTCTTTACATACTCCAGTTTCTTCTGCTAAGATATCCTGGCAATTATGAATCACCTCTTCCCCCACCCCTTCCCCAGCGGGGAGGAGAGTAGCTGGATTCAGAGTCACCGGAGGCCTGAAGACAATACGGTCTTTATCTAGCAACACAGTCTGATAATGAGTGATGCGGGCATTGGTGAGCCACCAGTCAGGCTGTTGTCTAATTATGCTCTCTAGGGTATGAGGCACCACAAAGGTTAGTCTCTGCCCCAACGTCAATTTGAGTGCGTCTCTGACCAGTATTGCTGCCACCGCAATTGCGCGCAGACACTTGGGCCACCCTCGTGCTATTGCATCAAATCTTTTGGATAGATAGGCCACTGGTCTCTTCCATGGGCCAAGCACCTGAGTCAATACTCCCTTGGTGACCCCCTCCCTTTCATCCAGATAGAGTGTGAAAGGCTTACTCATGTCCGGTAACACTAAGGCGGGGGCCAAGAGCAGCGAGCGTTTGATGTCATCAAAGGATTTCTGCTGATTTTGTTCCCATATGAATGGGAACCTGTCCTTAAGGAGTGGATAGATAGGAGCTGCCAAGGCCGAGAACCCTGGGATCCAGAGCCTGCAGTATCCGGCTGCACCTAGAAACTCTCGCAATTGTTTTCGGTTCACGGGTGTTGGGATATTGGCCACCACCTGTTTGCGGGTATCTGTGAGCCATCTTTTTCCATCCTTAAGGGAGTAGCCTAAGAAGATAGCCTCGGTCTTACAAATGTGTGCTTTTTTCGCTGAGGCTCGGCACCCAAGTTGCATGAGGCTTTTTAGAAGCTCTTCCGTACCCTGCCTGCAGGACTAGTATGTCTCTGCCGCTAGTAGTAAGTCATCTACATATTGTAGGAGAGTTACTTCCGGGTTCTGTTCTCGAAAATACTGCAAATCTTTGTGTAGTGCCTCATCAAAAATGGTGGGAGAATTTTTAAATCCTTGGGGTAGTCTGGTCCAGCCTAACTGCCCCGACGTCCCCCTCTCGGGGTCTGTCCATTCAAAAGCAAAAATGTTCTGGGAGTCAGGGTGGAGGGGCAAGCAAAAGAAGGCATCTTTTAGGTCAAGAACTGTGTACCACTTTCTTTCAGGTGGCAGGGTGCTCAGGAGATTATAAGGATTTGGTACAGTGGGGTGGATGTCAATAACTCTGCTGTTAACCTCCCTAAGGTCTTGCACCGGGTGATAGTCATTTGTGCCAGGCTTTTTAACGGGCAACAGAGGAGTGTTCCACTCAGATTGACAAGATTTCAGTACCCCTAGGTCTAGAAACTTCTGTATATGGGGCCAGATGCCCTCTCGTGCCTCTTTGCTCAGGGCATACTGCCTCACCCGGACAGGCATGGCCGAGGGTTTTAAGGTGACCACTACTGGTGGTTGGTCTACAGCTAGCCCAAGTCCTCCTGTTTCAGCCCATGCACCAGGGAACTTCCGCATCCACGTCTCCATCCCTTCAGGGGTGGAGATCGTGTGGGTCGGAGCGACTTCATATAGTCTATATTCTTGTTCTACAGGCAGCTCCATGGTGAGGAGTTGGAGGTCCCCTACCAAGGGGCTGGTGAACTTTAAGTTTGGTCCTCTAGAAGTAAAGGTGATCTGTGCTCCTAACTTGGTTAATAAGTCCCTTCCCATCAGGGGAGCTGGACAATCTGGTAGCACCAAAAATGAATGCTGTACGGTAACTTTTCCCAGGTTGACTGTACACTGGGTGGTCCAGGATCTCTTGCAGCTCCCATTTTCTCCTTGTACCAGCATCTTCTGAGTGGATAGTGGCCCTAAGGGGGCCTGGAGAGCAGAGTATACTGCCCCCGTATCTACCTCAAAGTCAACGGGGGTCCCCTCCACATTGAAGGTTACCCGGAGCTCGGGGAGGAGGACCGAGCTCTGACGCCCCTAGTCATCTAGGGCCAAGATCGGTGCCCTGGGTTTTGTTCCTTTATTTTTCTTGGGGCATTCTCGGGCCCAGTGTCCCTCTTCTTTGCAATATGCACACTGATTAGGCTTCAGGTCTCAGCGACGGCCAGGTCTGCCCCGTGGCCCAGGGCTCTCCCTAACTACAGTGGCCAGAATCTTAGTTAAATCTCGATCCCGTCGCCTCTCCCTCTGTCTTTCTTTTTCTTCTTTTTCTTTATTTAGTCTCACCTCTCGTTCCTCAGCTGTCTCTCTTTTATAGAACACCTTCTCAGCCTCTCTAACTAGGTCTCTTAGACTCAAATTCTGTAGTCCATCTAACCTCTGTAGCTTCCTTCTGATATCTGTGGCTGACTGCCCTATAAATGACATAGCTACCACTCCCTTATGCTCCTCTGACTGTGGATCATATGGAGTGAACCGCCTGTAAGCTTCCATAAGTCTCTCCACGAAGGCAGATGGAGATTCTTCACTGCCCTGCAGAACCTCTCCTACTTTTGCCAAATTGGTGGGGCGTCGTGCCGCCTCCCGGAGACCTGCCATCAGAGTCTGGTGATAGAGGGACAGATTCTCCCTACCTTTAGGGGTGTTGGGATCCCAATTCGGGCATCACAAGGGGAAGTGATCATCGATAAGGTTGGGGAGCTGAGTGGGTCTGCCATCTGGTCCTGGGATTAGTTTTCTGGCTTCTAGCAGAATCCGCTCCTTCTCCTCCAAAGTGAAGAGGATACCTAGAAGCTGCTGGCAGTCATCCCAGGTGGGCTGGTGGGAAAACATCACGGACTCGAGGAGGCCCGTTAGCTTAATGGGGTCCTCAGAAAAAGGGGGGTTATTGTTTTTCCAGTTATAAAGATCGCTTGTTGAGAAGGGCCAGTACTGGAGAGCTGGCATGTCGCCCCCTGTCCCGTCATCCACGGTAGTTCCAAGGGGGTGCAGTGGGAGAGTGACTGCCACATCAGTACTAGGCACAGGTTGGGCTCGGCGCTGGCGTGTGCGTGTGCCTTGAGCCGGCCCTGAGGGAGAGGGGAGGGGAGGACTTGGGCCCGCCTGCGCAGGCCCCGAGGGTGAGTCATTTGGGGTCCCGCACTGTTCGTTGCCGTAGGGTGGCGGGAGGTCAGCATCTAAGAGAATGAGATCAGTTTGAGACTCAGGCAGGACAGGAGCCGAGGCTGAGGGTAGGGGAGGAGACTTAGTTGTGTCCTTGACTGGTAGGACGGAAACCGGAGTCTGAGGAATCTGGAGAGGCTTAACCCATTTGGGTGGGTCTATGGCTAGGTCCTACCAGACCCAGATGTAAGCCTGCTGGTCTGGGTGGCCACCGGACCCTGGAGTAAAGATTATTTTCTTAACAGCCTGGATAAGGGGAAGATGGAAAGTACCATCCGTGGGCCATCCAACTCCAAATGTTGGCCACTCGGAGGTGCAGAAAGTCTGCCATTTGCTCTTCTTAATCTGTAGAGACAGACTGTGAGCCCGGTCAGTCACCTCAGACCAGTGTGAGAGAATTAGGCTGAGGGGCGTTGATGTGGACTGTCCCATTCCAAACAGATAGAAACAGACACAATAAGACACAAAGAGAGACACGACACAGAAAGACAAGACAAGCCGGCAGGATCGAGAAGAAAGTGAAACCAAAAATACTTCTAACGGTCTGGACCTTTTGCCAAAATTCCGTCTCGGTAACAGAGAATCAGACTGGGTTCCCGTTTCCAGGTTCCCAAAAGGCCCCGGGGCATCCCCCAGGGTCACGGCTTGTGGCTCCCAACACATCTGTCCGCCACAGCTCAGGGCCCTCACGGACCTCACAAGCAGCCGTTACAGACCGACTTACCGAAGACAGGCAGACGCCCGAGGGCGTCTCCAACAAAACTGATAAGGATCTCGGTGGGACCTCCAAGATGTGGGCCCCCCACCCCCCACCCCCCACCCCCGACAAACTGAGGCAGGCACTGATATCAGGAAAAAGCACAAAAAGGTTTATTCATGCGTGCACGGGTCAATGGCCAGAAGAGGAGCCGAAGACCCCGAACAGCAAGTTTTCAGGCTTTTTATTTGGTTCTCTTCTCAGGGCAGGGGAGCGAGGTCAGTTAGAGTTCGGCCACCAGGTGATCCAGATTCCTTTGGTCTTTTGTCTTATCTCCTGGAGCAGACTACCCTCCTCTCTGGGCTCTTATCTTGGGGCAGTGAGGTTCCATTCGTCTTAACACAGCATATTTGCATAGCAGTTTACAGTTCATTAGGGAATGGTGGGAGAGTTACAGGGACGTAATCCTCTGCCCTAGGTGCTTATCTTAGTGTGCAGCTGACTTCTCTCCACCTGGCTTATCTTAGTGTGCAGCTGGCTCTTCTCCGCCTGGCTTATCTTAGGGTGCAGCTGGCTCTTCTCCGCCTGGCACGTATCTGTACACTAACTATCACTACACCAGGAATTTATGGGGGAGTCAGAAGAGGGTCTAGTCTCTAGTCTCACGGGAAAGGATGTACATGTAGTACTTTTTCAGTCCCAACAATTTGATTTGCAAAAGTACTCTTTTTTCTGATTTTCAATCTCTACTCTTAACCTCATAATGTGGATGTATGTATGTATTTCTGTGTATAGTCACACATATAGTGAACATATTTGCATAGTAGCACATACATATTCTAACCCTAAATAGTATTGACTGGTTTGCAGCATAGCTGCCTGTGTACTCAAGACATGTGAGACTCCTCACTATTTCCCGAAACCATAAAACAGCTTTTATTTTGTTCTTTATCTGGAAACAGAGTTCTTCCAACACATGTATTGTACATTCATTGCCTTCTTCAAGTTCTGTCTCAAACATTTTTATTCCAATGTGGCTCATGATTGGTATAATACTTAAATCTGCAAAATCTTATTAACTATTTAATCTTCCTCATAGCACTTACTTGGACGTCAGCAAATATTTATTTGTTTAGAATATAATAATTTATTTTTCTTCATCTACTGACACTAGTAAAATTCATATGATATATAGACAAAGGGTTTTTTTTCCATTTGATCTGAGAATAAAGGGCTAATTTCATATATGAACATCAGATAAATATACTTTTAAACATCAAATAATTAATTGCTTACTCTACAGGATAACCCAACCCTATTAAATAAACCATTTTACTGTCACTATATTGTTAATGATAGAATTTGATTGGCTGGATCCACTTTATTGCTACTGATATTTCAAACCTGTAATGACATCAAAGGAAAACCAAAGAGAGCATATAGACACACATACAGAGAGAGAGAGAGAGAGAGAGAGAGAGAGAGAGAGAGAGAGAGAGAGAGAGAGAGACGCACCATATTACATCACAGAATATAGTATCACACACAATATATACATATATACCAATCCCTACCTCACCATGCTTTCCTCAAACTCACTCAAATACACTATTTCCTCCTACCCACATTACACCATCACTACACACACCCACATATCACCCCCACTCACAACACACCATCCTCACCCACTCACACATATCTTTGACTTTCTCATTTATACCACATCCTCACAAACACCACCCACATTCCCATACCCACCACACACTTACCTCACAACACATATAAAACCACACACACACATACACACACACATCTATCACACTCCACTTCCATATTCCCTATATTTTGATCCCCTCACCTTATGTGTCTTTCAGCCTAGTTATTTTAGCATTTTTACAAAAATAGTTCAGAATTTCTTTTTGCTCATAGAGAGCAAAAAACCAATATTCTCATGAGGAAAGAGTCTTAAAAATGTATAGATTGACCATCACATTTGAAGTTTAGTTTTGCTTTTATAGAAAATCATCTTATATAAATAAGTCAAGTTCTACTATCAATAGGTAAGTTTCTTATCTTAACACTAGATAGTTCAAGAACTATTGTATATACTATCTCCTAAAGTCTCATTTAATAAGCACGTAGTGTTAACTACTTGCTTCAGGTTTGCTTTCTTTCCTTTTCAACTGGAGAAAACTAATAAGTAAGCTATACTAAAACTATATTTTGTGGTTCCTAATTTTTTTCTAAAATTTTGAGCTCATAGTATATTCTTAGAAGTTATAAACGGTTGTATTGTGAAATAAAGTTATGGTGACTTAAGTAGAAGAACAGTATGTCATGTAATGTATTGGCCATGAGTAACTTCACTATTTTCTAGCACTCTAGGGCTGTAGTAGCACCTTGATCTTAGTGTTGAGCCTATGATGAATTCTATTTCTGTTTTGTAACATCAAACCTTTTTTAGACTACAATAGAAATCAGAGCTTCACATTTGTGATTAAAATTTGAGTTACTCTTGCAAAATATTCAGATATTTTAACAAAAAATTTATTGTGATATAGTTTACATACATTTTAAAAGCACATACCTTTTATATGTATGTGGAGTGTGTGTGTGTGTGCATGCGCACATGCATGTTTACAAATGTACCTCTCTCTTTTGCCTTGTGTTTTACTTCTTGAACATTTTTTATAAAAAGGCATGATTTCAGTCTTCTGTTAATATTTTCTCTACAAAGACAGACAGACAGACATACACAAACATAATGTATTGAAGTTTATTTATACTGCATGTTGGTCTTAGTTTCTTTCTGCTGTGATAATATACCCTAAAAGAAGCAATATATGGGGAAATGGGGGATTATTTGGGCTCACAGTTCAAAGATAATCCCTAAAGTTTGGAAAGTTTGCATCAGAACCTTGAAGCACCTGGTCATGACACACTTGCATATGGGAAACAGAAAGGGGTGTGTCTAACTTTACCATACAGTGGCTGGCCTTCGTTGCTCTCTGAAATCATAAAGCAGGACTCCATATCCCCCTTTCTTGTGAAATAATTAATCTTCTATAGCTTTAAAAACAGGAGTATATCAATGATGCTAAAAGGTCTGGTTACAAGATGGAAATACAGCTTGTAACCTTTATAATTCTATCAGCTTTTGTTTGATGACCTTAAACAATTTTCTGTTGAGGATCAAGGAACCCTTAAAATTTACTTGTTCTGTTGTTTTATCTTTATTTTTCTTTCAAATGAATTTGAATAACCACATACTGGAATCTACAATGGTTGGAACTTTTTCTCTCAAGGATACCTTTAATATGGTCGCAATTTGGTAAAGGAGGTTTTTCTTCATGCTCCTGGATTGGTAGGATCAGCATAGCAAAAATGGAAATTTTACCAAAAGCAATATACAGATTCAATGCAATCCCCAGCAATATCTCAACACAGATTTTTACAGACCTTGAAAGAACAATACTCAACTTCACATGGAATAACAGAAACCTCAGGACTTCCTGTTGTAGTGAGGTTTCTTGGGTCCCGGGCAGCCAGAGTTCCATGACCCACAGACCTGCCGCCTGAGACTGCTTAGGAACCCACTGCCGCTCAGACCCCCAGAAATGACTCAGACGCTTCTATTAACTTCATGCTGTTTGGCGTATGGCTCAGGCACATTGCTAGCTAGCTCGTATATCTTAAATCAACCCATTTCTATTAATCTGTTGGCCACGTGGCCCGTAGCTCACCCTTGCTCCTTACATGTTTCTTCTTGGACAGCTGGCTCAATCTGCCTCTGACTCCACCCTGCTTCTCCTACCTATGCTTTGATTTCTCCTCCTACTTCTTCTATGGTGCCTGCCATGGCCCAAAACAGCTCCTTTATTTAAAGACTGAGATTCACAGCATACATAAACACATTCCCACATCACTTCCCCCTTTCTGTCTAATTAAAAAGGAAGGTTTCAATTTTAACATAGCAAAATTATATATAACAAAATAGCTATCAAGCAAGAATTACAGTTACAATATCTAGTCTACTTGTATTTAGCAAAATTAAAGAAAATATTCTATCATCTATCTTATCTTTATGAATATAAAGTTTTATATCTAATATATCTTTCAAATGACTAAGAAAAATTGTACCTATAACTATCTAATCTTCAACTACATCAAAGACTACAGAAGGATATATTTACCCAAGTAAACCAGAAGTGTAAGAAACTTCTAAAATCTAGAAAGGACAGAGATGACACCTATCTGCCTGGACAGTTACCCAAAGTTTCTTTATAAAGTTGGGGCATCCATATTCAGCCTACAGGCCCAAAGTCTCTTTTCATTTCAGTGAAGCAGGAAATCTGCTCTTCTCATTCTGACACAGTTCATCCGTTGCTTCTCCTTGAGTCATGAAGAATGTCTGACAGTTTTCTCTGTAAAGCAGGAACCTGAATGACCATCTTGGTTTGTTCTGCCAAAGTTCAGAGGTCATTTTCTTATGGAACCTGCATGTCTAGTTTAAACAGCATACTGTCAAGCAGTCAATAGAAGAACAAGTTCTTCTCCAGTGGCTTATCATTACCACGAATAGAGTAGACCCCATATGGAGTTTCTTTGATGCCCATTTTTCTCTTGAAGAAGATTGGTGCTGCCAGGAACAAATCTGTTTCACTGTCCAGAAAAGTCTAAGTTCTAATTTTAAATGCCATATTCTGTAGGTTTTAGAAGTATTTGAAGATTGCCTACCTAACTGAAATAAATCTTTGTATACCTAAAAATCTAACATGCATTTCTTATTTATACATTACAATTCTAAATCAGTTACATAAACATTATATCTTAAGCAAGAGTAGAAAAACACATACAGCATAACAAAATTGACCTTAAATTTGTACCAATAAACCAAAATCTATACCAATGTAAAGCATTTTGAGATTAACAAATGATTTCCTGATCTAAGTAAATTCAATAATCTAATTTTTTAAAAAATCATTTATATACCATATCCCCTTTTTCTGAACTGTGTCAGAATGGGAAGAGCAGATTTCCTGCTTCACTGAAATGAAAAGAGACTTTGGGCCTGTTAGCTGAAGATGGATGCCCCAACTTTATAAAGAAACTTTGGGTGACTGTCCAGGCAGAGAGGTATCATCTCTGTCCTTTCTAGATTTTAGAAGTTTCTTACACTTCTGGTTTACTTGGGTAAATATATCCTTCTGTGGCCTTTGATGTAGTTGAAGATTAGATAGTTATAGGTATAGTTTTTCTTAGTCATTTCAAAGATATATTGATATAAAACTTTAGATTCATAAAGATAAGATAGATGATAAGAATATTTTCTTTAATTTTGCTAAATATGAATAGACTAGATATTATAACTGTAATTCTTGCTTGATGGCTATTTTGTTATATGTAATTTTGCTATGTTAAAATTGAAACCTTCCTTTTTGATTAGACAGAAAGGGGTAAGTGATGTGGGAATGCCTTTCTGTATGTTGTGAATGTCAATCTTTAAATAAAGGAGCTGTTTTGGGCCATGGCAGGCACCATAGAAGAAGTAGGAGGAGAAATCAAAGCATAGGTAGGAGAAGCAGGGAGGAGTCAGAGGCAGATTGAGCCAGCCGCCAAAGGAATAACATGTAAGAAGCATGGGTGAGCCATGGGCCACGTGGCCACCAGATTAATAGAATGGATTGATTTAAGATGTAAGAGCTAGCTAGCAATGTGCCTGAGCCATACGCCAAACAGCATGAAGTTAATATAAGCATCTGAGTCACTTCTGGGGGCCTGAGGGGCGGGTGGCTAAGCATGCTTCGGTGGCAGGGTCTGTGGGTCTCGGACCTCTGGCCGCCTGGGATCAAGAAACCCTGCTACTACAACTTCCAAAACAATCCTGCTCAATAAAAGAACTTCAAGAGGAATCACTGTCCTGATGTCAAGCTATAGTATAGAGTTACAGTAATAAAAACAGCCTGTACTGCCATAAAAACAAACTTGTCGATCATTGGAATTGAACTGAAGACACTGACATTAACCCACCTATGAGCACCTGATTTTTGACAGAGGCCAAAAATATTCAATGGAAAAAAGATAGTATCTTCAACAAATGATGTTGTCATAACTGAATGGCAGTATGTATAAGAATGTGAATAGATCCAAATTTATCACCCTGCACAAAACTTAAATCCAAGTGGATCAAAGACCTCAACATAAACCCAGCAACACTGAACTTGATAGAAAAGAAGTAGAAAATACCCTCCAACACATTGGCACAAAGAAAGGAAACTGGATCTTAGGTAAAGGGCTAAATATCATAAAAATATATAGTATGAAATTTTCAAATAAGTAATAATAATAATAATTAACCAAACATTTCTATATTTCTCCCTCAAGTTTTTACTAGTCCAGTGAGCTGTGTCTACAATGGAATTTGTGAAACAATTCAGGCAGGGAATTAGAGAGCAGAGTATTCTGGGGAAGAAGTAGTGTAGAGTAGCGTAGAGAAATTAAAAGAAACAAAGTGTTCTGAGATTGCCATAGGTTTGCATGTAGAATGAAGATAAACAGGGACCTGTTCAATGGAACAGATATTAAATATCATGGAAGCATATTTGAAGTACTGACAGATAATGGACAAGGACTGAGAAAGTGTTGGTTTAAAGGTTTATACATGAGTTCAAAATAATTTGAGAGGTTTTATAAAATGTTCAAAGTAATGTTCAAAATGGAAAGACAAATAAACATCCCTACAGTAATAAAAGCTGGGTATTGAAAGCGTGCAGTGGAAGTATAGGAAGAAAAAGATGTGGTTGCATGTTCAGCCAATATTACTTGGTGACCTTTTGTGAATGCATAACATTGAACAAGAAAGGCATGCCAAGGAAAGCTTTGCTGTCTTAAACTTGATTTATAGGTAATGATGTATTCAGAGAGGTACATGTCTTGTTAATTAGTTTTTTTTTTTTAAAAAAAAAAGAAAACAAAATATCCTCTTTTTAATAAAAGACAATAATTGTTGAAATATTATCATGTACCATAGTAGTGCTATAAACCAACCCCAGAGCTGTATAATACAAAATTACTATCTTGCTCAGATGTTTGATAAACAGAATTTGCCAATAAGGAGGCTACACCTGGCTTGGATCCATAGACTATTTCTTGGAGTATAACTGCTAGAGGCATTTTCTTCTTGTGGAAAAGGCTTGTCGCAGGAGAGTATATGGAATGGTGCATGAAAAATTAAAGTTTTCTCTCTTGGAGATATGGCTGAATGTACCCCACGGTAGCCTCAAACTCACTGTGCAGCTAAAAATTACCTTTAGCCCATATCTTTTGTCTATCTTCCAAGTGCTGTTATTAGAAACACATAGTACTAATGCAAGATTATTCAGTGCTGGGGATAAAATCTCAGTCCTGACAATGCTAAGAAAACATTCTGTTAACTGAGCTACATCCCTCACTCAATTTAAGAAAAATCCTTAATGCCTAGCATGCTCAAATGACATTGTCAATATCTGGGTGAAATAAAGGAAATACCTTCCTCTCCTGTTAGGCTGTGACCTAGATTTGAAAGTACAGTGCTGCTGTAGGAGAGAAACAGAGAAATCAGAAATCAATCAAACATACTTGTAGTCTTGTTTTTTTTTTCAAAGGAAATAGAAACATTGTTTTCCACTAGCTAAGCATTTATTTTTTTCTAGTGTTTAGAAGGAGGATGCAGCTCATCACAAATGGCCTTTATCCAAAACACGAACTGTATCATGCTTCTCAATTGAGATGATGATGATGTATTTGTCAGAAAGCATTTATCTAAGCTAGAGGGTCATGTCCTTTTCAGTCAACCTACTCATCAAAAGTACAAATACAGCCTCTGTCTTACAGTGCTCTAAAATATCTTAAGAGTCTCTATAGAGATTAGCCAACTCCAGAGTATCGACCAGTGCTCATCCTATTTAACTTAGGTGGGCAATCAAACTCTCCACTTGAGGTGATATAATGTCTACTGGTCTAGGAAAGGAATGACTAAGTAAATATTATAGAAGAAGAGATAGGAAGTAGTGTCTTCTGGAAGCATCTTTAAGATCATCTTTACCATTACCTAACATGCACTTACCTTAGTAGGTTTTCAGTTTACCAGTGCAATTATTTTGGCTCTCTATTGCATCTCTTCCCATAAGATAAGCAATTTACAGTAATAGCATTGGAATGAAGCTGAGCTCCAGGCAGAAAAGGTTAAACATATTTTAAAATACATAACTGATAAATAGTCTTGAAACCATGATGCCTCTGTGCCCAGCCCAGCTATTCTCTTAACAAAAGAGATTCATTTGGTATGCAAGATTCTCATTTGTCAGAGGAGATATTTCTCTGTCTCCTCAGCAACACACTGCATAATTGAAGGTGACTCTGTACAGGAAGGTTCACCTTCCATTAGCATGTTTTCTTTGGTAAGCACTCTCTTGCAAGTGCTGTAGTGTAAACATGAGTGCCTACGAATATGAACATTTATTAAATAGTGCTGATGAATATTTCAATACCTCTGGGAGAGCAATTCACAGCTCAATCACTCAGCCTGTTTTAAGTGCAGCACAGGACAATTCCACTACATCTTCCATTAATATTTAATTGCCCATTTTATTCTGTTTACCTTTTTAGTTAATATATAATTTAAAGCCCTTCTACTAAAAGTGGGGGGAGAGAACAGCTGTTCATCTGCTTTTAACAAATCTCTGGTGAGAGCTTTTACCTAATTTAGAATTCATTGCACAGAGATTCTTTTTTATTTATTTAATATCAGTAACACAAAACCTCAGGTATGAAAAAGTAAAAATCAGAAATGACTCTCATGCAAAAAGCCTAGCTATAACTTAGTTTTGATTCCACTTCAGTTCCTGAGTGGCAGGCATTGACAGAAAGCATCTGAATCTCCAATCATTGTACTATGTGTCACATTCTCATGAAACAGAACACCATATCCCAGACTGACATATTTTGACATCATGTCTGAAGGTTATTATATACCTTGCAGAAAGTGAGTCCTGTCATCCTATCAACACAGATTTTACTGACAGGATAAAAGACATCTGTGCTTGCTAAAGCACAATGGAGTCAAATATTTGCATGGCCTCCAGGAGCCAGAAAGGCCCTGCAGTACTAACCTTAACCCTTCTTTGTGCTAGCCTACCTCTTATCTTCCAGGTGTCTCTGTTAATTTAGTTGTGTGTATTTCAGCAGCAGAGACCAGAGTCTTTGCTTTCATGAAATCCAGGATATTTTCTCTAAGACCTCCAAGTTTATGAGAGCTCACTGAAAAGTAATCCTAACAATAATGGCCCAATGTTTGGATTCTAGATCATCAGGGCTCAATACTTTCAGAACAATGAGCTGGAAAATATCTTTTTCAGAGTCAATGTTCTGTAGATTGTATTTTTTTTTTGTGGCACAGCCAAGCCCACTATAATAAGAACCTTAGAATTTATCCCTACTTCCTTTATACCTACATTGGGTATTTCTTCTTTAAATTTTCTTGATTTTGTTGTCTTGAAATTATTTCTTTCTCTGATGTCATTGATTTTCATTTCCGTATGTGTTTTTAGTGATAAATGTTCTTAAGTGATCTTCCTTCTATTCATTCATCTCTTCTTTCATGATTTACTACTGAACATCTTAGACTGGTATTGCTTCATATGCCACACTAAAACATAAAAACAGAAATAAAGGTGGAGATAGCAGAGGATGGGGGGAAATGATGAAGAGGAGGAGAAATATCATATCTGAGTGCACCTTCCTTGGAAAATAAAACTGGAATATATTACTGCATCTTGATTTTGACTGATAGACTAAATAGGCACAATGGTATGCTACATTGTTAAATACTGAGGTATACCTCTGGAGGTACTCAGAGTGTCCCCCAATTTTCAGCAAGAAAAGACAACAAATATTTCTATTGCTTGTAACACATAATTTCAAGTATTTCTGCTAAAAACAGGAAAGAACTCATTAACAGTAAAAATTGGAAGCAAAATAAACTCTAGTTCTATGATTCTCTTTCTACTAAAAATATATTATATTTTTATACAGTATAATTTGGTTATGGTTTGCCTTCCCCTAACTTTCCCAGAGTCCCCTACTTTTCTACATTCCAAAATCCGCATGCTTTCTATTTCATTTTTATTAGAAACAAACATATCAATAATAATAATAATAATGATAATAATAATAATACATTAAGATAAAATAGAAACAAACCAGAGTAGGCAGGAAAAAATACCAGAACAAAGTGGCAAAGAAAAAAGCACAAAACCATGTAAATACATAGAGACACACACATTCACACACAGAGAAAACCCTTTAAAAACAAAATCACAAATTATAACATATAAGCAAAAATTTGTGAGATAAAATATAAAATGCCCAAAGTATAATGGCACATCACACACACACACACACACACACACACACACACACACACACACACACACACACACGAATCAAAACCAAACAAAACCCTAAAAAAATCTAAGTTTATTTGTTTAGATTTGGCCATCCATTGCTAACAATGGGGCTTGATCTTAAACTTGGTTTGTATACCCAGTGAGATTCCATTCTAGAAACTTAATTTATCATTTCTGAGAAACTATCAATGGGAGATAACTTCTGAATTAAGAATTGGGTTTTCTTTAAATATGGTTTTATATCCAGGGGACTCCATTTGAAGAACATAATTTATCATTCCTTAGCAGCTATTAACAGCTCTCATATACCCAAGAAGGGATTGGAGCAAGTTGCCAAGCAGTAGCAGAGGACCCACTGGTAGCTTATCAGTTTAAGATCTTGCTCATATAGACATAAAAAGCTAGAGATACACGGTAAAGTAGGTATAGATGAAAACAAAACACAATAAAAACAAGTGTGTTTTAGAATGTGTGTATGCTTAAGAAAGAAAAGAAACTGGGTATAAACATCATAGAAAAAAGCAAATAGCCACTGGGCAAAGAAATTTATCTTGCTTTGACTGCTGAGAATATGCTGTATGTACTAGTCAAGTAGGACTCAAAGTAAAAAGACTGTAAAACTTTGCCAGAACAAGGTAGGACAGTCCTTCAAAATTTATGCTTCATAGAAATGTTTGCCAAATATTTCTGCAGGACACATAGGAGAGTAACTGCTGAAGCTTGCAAAAACTAGTCTACAAAATGTCTGCCTCATAGAAGAATATAACATATTATAGGCCTGTATGCTGAGTATTAGATGCACAGACTTTGCTAAAGAATATTGGGTGACTCTCCAAATGGCTAGATGTTGATGCCTTATATTGCACTTTATGTTTACTATATCTATATGGGGTCTTAGAAGGGTTTGAAGAGTAGATAGTTATAGCTATAGCTTTTCTTAGTTATAATAGCAGGTAAATTAGGTACAGAGCTTTGAACTCACCAAGATAGAGCAAACAATAGAGTATTTTGTTTGAATTATCCAAATAAAAATGGACAGGATATTTTAAAAATAATCTTTATAATTGTTTATGTTGAACATAGTTTTACTGTATCAAAGTTAAAACCTTTTATTTTTAGACAAAAGGGGGAAATGTGGAATATTAAGTTTAACATATAAAATTGTGTTGAATTTATTCATGTCATATTTGCTAAGTGATATAAGGATTATGTTTACTTATGTAAAGATGTGTTGCATTTGTTTCTGCTTACCTTCCCAAGACATCTGATAGGTCTAAGAAAGAGAAATGCTGTCAAGGAGTACAATAAATAGGAGAAATTCAGGCTCTTAATGAATGATGAAGAGAAACATAAAAGAAGAGAAAATAAGGGAAACAATGCTAGAAACCAGAAGTCTGTCAGCCAGCCAGACAGAGAAGCCTTGAAAGTGAGACATTTAGGAGTTGTAAAAAAAGGTGATTAGCCCTGAAGCCAAAGGTAGATCATTAGAAACAGGTAAATTTAAGTTGAAGGGTTAACCAGAAATGTGCCTAAGCTAGGTCAAACATTCAAAACTAATAGTAATTCTCTGTGTCATGGTTTTGAAGCTGATTGGTGACCTAAAAGATAAATCATGGTAAACGTCAAATTTCTACATATCTATTCCATATTTGAAGTTGTAGATAGAAAATTAAGACTACAAAAAAAGATCAGAAGCATTCAAATAAGAAAGGAATTAGTCAAATGATCTTTACTTTCAGATGATATATTTCATATACAAAAATAAAACTAAAACCCCACCAGGAAACTTCTACAACAGATAAGAACTTTTAGTAAAGTAGTAGAGTACAAATTTATCATACAACAATAAGTAGCCTTGTAATATAAAAATGAATATCTGGTTGGGAGTGACATCAGTGAAACTGTTTTTCACAATAACCACAAACAATTAAAATCTCTTGGGTTAACTCTAACAAAGCCAATAAAGTCTTGTATAATTAAAAATGTAAGATTTTAAAGAAAAAAATTGAATAAGATTTCAATCCTCTTAATAGATTGGCAGGATTGATATTGTGAATGTGGCCATTCTACCTAAATCAATCTACAGACTTAATAAAATCCCCATATAAATTCAAACACAATTTTTCACAGAATTTAATAGGACAATTTTCAGTTTGCAAACACACACACACACACACACACACGGTGCAGGGGGAGAATAATAAAAGAATTACCAGAGTTATCAGCATCTCTGGAATCAAATTATACTGAAAAGCTATGTTAGTAAAAACAACATGGTATTTGGCATAAAACCACACACATTGATCAATGGAAAAAAATAAAAAATTAAGTCCACATACAAACAGACATCTGATTACATTGCATAGTGATGGCAAAGTGAACAGTTGTATGTAGAAGAATGCATGCATGTTCATATTTATTACCCTCTATATATCTCAACTCCAAATTGATCAAAAATCTCAAAATAATATTGAAAACACAAAGTCTAATAAAACTAAAAGTGAGATTTTACTGCTGCAGACCTTTGGGCAAAAATACTCCTGTATTTATAAATGGATATAGCTATAAAATGACCACTAATGGCATTCTTCTGTAGTTATAGATCAGTGCCTTACTTGGCAATCATCATAGAATCTTCTTCCAGTAGTATATGGGAAAAAATACAGAGACCAACAACTAGGCACTATGTAGAGAATAAGAGACCTTAGAATAATCAATCCAAAGGAGATGTCTATGTCAAAATTCTTCCTTCTAAATTCAGAGAGAAACAGTTATGGAGTGAAGACACCAACAAAACAGGGCTTTCAGACCAAATAAGACTGAGGCACATAAACTCCCAGACACTGTGGCAGCATGCATGGGTTTTGTACATGTTTATATCGAATGAGGTCTCAGAGCTAAGAAGGGAAATTTCAAACTTGTGGGACTGATCTGAGGTTTGTGACCAGAAATGGCATTCAATGTCCAGCTTTGGGATGCTGGTGTGTGATGAGGGATGTCTTTGTGCTGTGAATATCATTAGATAAAAAAGGAATTGTTTTGGCCTATGGCAGAACAGCTTAGAAGCATGCAAGAAATTCAAGCATAGATGTAGGGGAAGGAGGGCAGTGTCAGGAGAGATGCAATACAGCTGCCCAAGAAGCAATATATAGTGGAATACAGGTAAACTAGGAGCCACTTGGTAAGAAAGATTAATAGTAATTGGATGAGTTCAGATGCCTCAGCTAGCTAACAATAAACCTGAACCATAGTCTGAACAGTATGTAATTAATATAAACCTTTATGTGACTATTTGGGATCAAGTGGGGCTTCAGGTCCAAACCTTAGTGTATGCCAGGCCACAGATAGGAAGGATTTATTTGGAAAATAGGGCAAGGCTTGGCCAGAAACTACAGGTGTCTATACTATGGAATGTGTTTCTACTTAGATTTTGTTTCTACTTATAATAGAATAAAAGTTGTTTAAGTGTTCTGGTGTACTACTTTCTCATTTTTTTTAACTTTTCAGATTTTCACACCCTCTTTAGTAATTAAAGCCCCATATTTGGTACCACATTTTCCCTTTTGGGAAGACCTCCACCCAGATCCCAAATAAAGTCACAGAGACTTCTTACTCTTTGTTATAATGACTGGCCACAGCTTAGGCCTGATTTTAGCCACACTTCACAATTTGACTCTAATTTTCCTGTTTATCTTTACTTTTTGCTTTGGGGATTTTAAACTTTCTTCCTTTTTTAGTCTACAAATGATGTAAATTCACATTGAGTAATCTTTATAATTATTTATTTGGGGTTTCGAGTTGATGCTTGTTATATAACCTTAGGTTGCCTGCCAGTTCTCTTGCCTTAGTCTCCTGAGTGCAGTAACTGTATTTTTTCTTATTTTTTATTTAAAGTGGTTCTTTTTTTCATGTATATCCCTGCTGTACATACTATCCTTCCACCAAGTCCCTTCCAGTCCTGAATCAGCCTCCCTTCACTGCATCCCCATCTATTCCCCAAGGAGGGAAAAGAGTCCCAAGGCAGGTCAGTTCAATTGGTATATCAATTTGAGGTAGATCTGAGTCCCTCATCCCATTTTTAAGGCTGGGTTAGTGGTTACTTTGTAGGAAATGGGTTTCAAGATGCCAGTTCATGTATAAGAACATAGTCTGATTCTACCCTAAGAGGCTCCGAAAATTACCCATGCCGTTCGATAGTCATATACCTTTGGGGTGTTTAGTTCTTTTCCCTGAAGCTTCTTCAGTGGCTGTTTCTGATTCAGTGAGCTCCCAATAGCTCAAGTCAGCAGTCTCTGTGGGTTTCCTCCTCATGATACTGATCCTTTATTCATATACACAATCTTCCCTCACTCTTCAGTTGGACCAAGGGCTCAACCTGATGCTTAGCTATGGATCTCTGATTCTGCCTTTATTCCTTGCTGGATGAAGGTTCTATAATGACACTTAGAGTGGTCATTCATTTGATTATGGGGGAAGTGCTATTTAGGCACCCCTTCTACTATTGATTGGGGTCCTAGCAAGGGACATCTTGTGAATTCTTAGAGGTTTCCTTAATACCCAGCCTTCTTCAAACCCAACAGTGGCTTTTTTCTATCAAGATATCCATCCCTTTTTCCCCTTCTTTGTTGCTCCTCTCACTCAACCACTGTGGTGATATGCTTTATATTTAATAAAACCCATCTGGAATATCAGAGAAGAGATATATCCACAATCAATCCAGAAGGATCAGAGAGTGATAACTCACATCTTTAATCCCAGCATGGGGAATTTGTTTAAGGCAATGGATGTTTGTTTGTTCTTCTGCAATCTTTCTCTGGATGATTTGACATTAGAACCATTAGAGGAAAAGACAAATAAAGTAGATGGGACTATAATAATGTTTATCATATTGTATATTATTAATATTTTTGTTTGATTCAGAAATCTGTTTTATCATTTAAAAAGTCAATTAATATGAATGCCAAGATAAGAGTTGTACTGAGTTGGCCTACCTTGGGACTTCTTGCACTTTTTGGGGAGGGGATAGGTACATGAGGAAGGACAAGGCTGAAGGCTGACTGGGAGGGATTGGGAAGAGGGAACAGGGGGATACATAGATAAAAATGACTTTTTTCAATAAAAACAATTTAAAAGAAAAAGTCTTTTAAAAGCCTGTTAAGAGAGAACAAAAATATTTTCAAGCCCACACAGAGGAATGTAAAGAACCAGTCTCTCAGCAATGCCATCTAAGATTATACAAAAACAGCTTACGGTTATCAAACAGCCAACATTAATATACCCAGTAACCTTTAACAAATTACAAAATGACAAAAAAATACAGAGGTTAGTTGGACTTTGGTACAAATGTTAGAATTAAGGAGAGTAAAAGAAGAAATTGTGCCATATGGGATGCACTCACCATTAGTAAAAGAAATGATAAACAGTTTGTCATCATGTAACCAGATCACACCTATGTACTGGTTAGATATGGTTACTGCTGTTTTAGAGACTGGGCCACTTTTACAGTGGAAAACATGGTAGAAGGATGAGGCTAAAACAATAGAAAAAAGAAGCAGAGCCAGAGGCATGAAAATCTCCCAAGACAAACTTCTTGGGGAAGGTGTTATGCTGATATTGAATGGCAATCCTTATACAGTAAATATACTCTGGACTTATGCCTCATGGCAGCATTAAATGCCTGGGATTTGATTAAATAAATAGGAAAAGAAAACTGAATTTTTTACTAAAGTATTTCAAAGCCTAAAAAATTTTTTTTAAAAGACTTTTTGCAAAGATTAACTGCAGTGGTAAACAGAATGATACCATATTTAGAAGCTAGGCAAATAATTGAATTTTGAGAATGCTAATATGTAGAGGTCAGCTTGCAGCCCTCAAGGTTTAGCACTGTTTAGTGTTCTGTGGTGTTTATAGGAACCAATTGCAGTACACCCGAGCAGGTGCTGCAATTTAGAAATGAGGAAGTTAACAAAGAACAAAGAAGCTGGCTAAGATCAGGTGTTCCTTGTGAGCTTCAGGGATTACTCAATGTCAAAAGACAACCCTCAGTATATAAGGCTTTCCTTGAACTTTAATAGATGGCATTATTGGTTCAAGAGTGACCTGCATGTGTCTATTTTACAATCTGTAAGCATTTGCTATGCAAAGCTTCCTCTGCGATATTGGTGTTTATACTAATACACAGTATAGTAAGAAACTTAAACCATTAAAAGCAAGCACCTCTGAGAGATTGGATTCATGTAACAATCTAGAGTCTTATGACAATGATGATAACTGGGGAGGAGATGTTATTTCTAGAGATATAAGAAAAAGTCAAAATGTCAAATGTTATAATTGTGGAAGGCAAGGTTGATATGGGAATGCCTTTCTGTAAGCTGTGAATATCAATCTTTAAATAAAGGAGCTGTTTTGGGCCATGACAGGCACCATAGAAGAAGTAGGAGGAGAAATCAAAGCATAGGTAGGAGAAGCAGGGTGGATTCAGGCAGATTGAGCAAGCTGCCAAAGGAGCAACATGTAAGAAACACAGGTGCGCCACGGGCCACGTGGAAGACAGATAAACAGAAATGGGTTGATTTAAGATGTAAGAGCTAGCTAACAATGTGCCTGAGCCATAGGCCAAACAGATGACGCCTAACATGGGGCAAATATTCACTGAAAGCCTGAGAAAGTTTTAAAAGGTTTTTAGCAGAAACTGAGCAAAGGCAGCTTCCAAATTGTGTATATGAAGTGGGTCACTGTACAAAGAAAGTGTGGCATCTGGGTCACATTCAAAATGGCGCTGGCAGACTGGCGGCAGATAGTGTAAGCTGCAATCAGGCTGGTTCCTGAAATCTGACAGAAGACTCAGTAGCATGTGATTGATTTAAAGTTTCTGTTTATTTTGAACAAAAAGGAAACAAAGACAGTTTTTTAGTAGCAGCATTTTCTTTATCCTGCTCTGTTTGCTGGCCACAAATAGAGATGCGGTCCCTTTAAGAGAACTTAGTGATTCAGCCTAATCTGCAAAAACTATGCTGCTCTTTTAGAGAGTGTATTTTAAAAGCTCTTATGGTTAGAAGATGATTAAGGATTCACAATAAAACAGATTCAGATGAAAAGAAAAACCTGTAACTGGGTTACAATGTGTGTAAAAGGTACATAGGCTTCAGAGAGAAAAGAAAGAGGTTAGAAAAAGTCTTTAAAAAGAGAAATAGAGTAATAAAAATATAACAAGCAATGTAAAGATGGAAAATAGACACAAAATCTGGATTTTGGTTGTTATTGTGTTTTCTTTTAATTTTTTAACTGTTAATGAGCTAACTGCAGAAAGACAATGGATTGCAAAGGCTACTAAGTTAAATAAGAATGTATATTTTAAAAGTATTTTGATTTTGAAATTTGTGTCTAAGGATTTATTGCTTTGGAAGATTTCTGCTTTTGATTCCAAAGAAGATGAGAACCTGTGGATTGCTTCCAGGCAAATTTGGTTTCATACACCAAGACCCCCTGAAAAAACCTCATGGAAAGAGATGGCCTTATCAGCTTCAGGGCTGCAGACTTATCCAGTTTCAACAACTGTGAAATTTTCAACACCCCTTAATCATCAGGAAGTAGTAATAGAAAACTATGCCCAAATTTCCCAAATATTGTTTCTACATGTTTGTTTTCAGTATAAATGATTGATGGCCTAAGAAGAAAAGGGTGATATGGTATACAAATGATTTTTAAAAAGTAAGATTATTGAATTTACTTAGATAATAAAATCAGCTGTTAATCTTGAAATGTTTTACATTGGTATGGATTTTGGTTTATTGATACAAATTTAAGGTCAATTTTGTTATGCTGCATGTATTTTTCTATTCTAGTTTAAGGTATGATGTTAATGTAACTGATTCAAAATTGTAATGCATAATTAAGAAATGAAGGTTAATAGTCACTTTTGATAATCAAACTTATAGTTAGGTTAGTTAGGATTTTTAGGAATACAAAAATATATTTCAATTAAGTAGGTAATCTTCAAATACTTCTAAGACCTACAGAATATGACATTTAAAATGTTTTAAGAACTTAGACTTTTCTGGACAGTGAGATAGGTCTGCTCCTGGCAGCACCAATCTTCTTCAAGAGAAAAATGAGCATCGAAGAAACTACATATGGAGTCTATTTGTGGTAATGGTTAGCCACTGGACAAGAACCTGTTCTTATATTGACTGCTTGTATGCTGTTTAAACTAGACATGCAGGTTCCATAAGAAGATGACCTCTGAATTTTGGCAGCACAAGCCGAGATGTTCATTCAGGTTCCTGGTTTACAGAGAAAACTGTCAGACATTCTTCAGGACTCAAGTAGAAGCAACTGATGAACTGTGCCAGCATGGACAGAGCAGATTTCCTGCTTCACTGAAATGAAAAGAGACTTTGGGCCTGTAGGCTGAAGATGGATGCCCCAACTTTAGAAAGGAACTTTGGGTGACTGTCCAGGCAGATAGGTGTCATCTCTGTCCTTTCTAGATTTTAGAATTTGCTTGCACTTCCTGTTTCCTTGGGTAAATATATCCTTCTGTGGTCTTTGATGTAGTTGAAGATTAGGTAGTTATAGGTATAGTTTTCTTAGTCATTTGAAAGGTATATTGGATATAAAACTTTAGATTCGTAAAGATAAGATAGATGACAAGAGTATTTTCTTTAATTTTTCCAAATACAAACAGAGTAGATATTATAAGTTTAATTCTTGTTTGATGGCTATTTTGTTATATGTAATTTTGCTATATTAAAATTGAAACTTTCCTTTTTTATTAGACAAAAAGGGGGAAGTGATGTGGGAATGCCTTTCTGTATGCTGTGAATATCAATCTTTAAATAAAGGAGCTGTTTTGGGCCATGACAGATACCATAGAAGAAGTAGGAGGAGAAATCAAAGCATAGGTAGAAAAAGCAGGGCAGAGTCAGGCAGATCAAGCAAGCTGCCAAAGGAGCAACATGTAAGGAACACAAGTGAGCCATGGGCCACATGGCAGACAGATTAATAGAAATGGGTTTATTTAAGATGTAAGAGCTAGATAAATGTTCCTGAGCCATAGGCCAAACAACAGTAAGTTAATATAAGCGTCTGAGTCATTTCTGGGGGCCTGAGTGGCTGGCGGCGGGTTGCTAAGGGGTCTGGAGTGGAAGATCTGTGGGTCTGTGTCTCTGGCTGCTTGAGACCAAGAGACCGCACCATTGCAACACAAGGTCACATAAAAAGTAATTGTAAATTAGGCATTCCTAGAAATGTGCTTTTGTTAGGAATAATCTCAAGAGAATACTCCTCCCTACTAGAGTACGTAGAAGATGTGGAAAAGGTAGACATTGGACTAATGAATGCAACAAGGGACAAAGTAACTTTCTGCCTTCACAAAACACCCCAAGATGGTTTTTAAAAGCCGCATATCAAACCCAGTCTAATCTTATCCTGACATCATGGAAGAAACACCTCTCACAAAATTAAAGAAATTAAAACCTATTTTAAAAAGAATTGCTACACTGAATGATAGAAAATCTACAGAAAAAAATGAATATACAGGAAAACTTATAAGGTGAATATTTTTGGCAACCTTCTATTAATTAACAAAGGCCAATGTTGAAAGTACAAATAAATGATGTTATTATTGAAGGTTTATTGGACATAAGAGTGAATGTATCAATAATTTCACCAGAGTCATGACAACCAAGCTAGCCCCTTCAGGAGGTAAGTGTTCACTTTTTGCAAATTGGGTCATTACCCCAGATAAAACAGAGTGCAAGACGGCTTGAGTATATAGGACCAGAAGACAGAGGGGAAATAAAAGCCATATGTGGCTAACATTGCTATAAATTTATGTGGATGAGATTTACTACAACAATGTAAAACACAGATTAACATTCCTCCAAACATAGAAATAAACAATCAACTAACACGTTTCTGGATTAAACATTAGAATGTATTATGAGAAATAGTCACACAGCATTCAGGTTATACAGAAACAAGGCACAACAGCTGCTAATCATTCAAAGACACCCACAGCACTAGCTTTAAAATGGCTAACAGAGAAACCTATATGGGCTCATTAATGGCTTTTAACAAAAGAGAAATTTCAGGCCTAAGAGCAGTTAGGACAGAAGCAGTTAAATGGTCAGCATACTGAAGAATCTAGCAGACCTTGGAATTCTCCTGTATTTGTTATTAAAATAAAATCTGGAAAGTGGACAATGATAACAGAATTAAGAGCAATAAAAAAGTGATACAGCCAATGTACACTCTACTGTCTGGAATTTCTTTGCCTTCTCTGTTACATAAAGAATGCCTTATTATAGTTGTTAATTAAAAAGACTGTTTCTTTACAATACCTTTATGAGAACAAGAAAAAGAAAAGTTTGCCTTTATAGTGCCCACCTAAGATAATTCTCAGCCTGTAAAGAGATATCAGTGGAGGGTCCTCCGACAAGGAATGCTAAATAGCTACACTCTGAGCCAGTATTTTGATCAAAAGGCAGTAGAACAAATATTCAGCAAATTCTCACAATCTATAACTCATAATCACATGGATGACATCTTGTTTGTTGATTCAAATATTGATACCTTAGAAAAATATGTTTGAAGATGTGAAATTTTTGACTGCTTGGGTATTACGAATTGCTCCAAAAAGAAATACAAAGAGAAGATTCCATTAATTATTTAGGTTATAAAATAAGCCAAAAGAAGTTAGACCCTACATTGTACAAATCAGTAGAGATAAATTGAAGACACATAATGATTTTCAAAGATTACTAGTAGATATTTCCTATTTATGACCCACTATTGGTATAAAAAATGGTGGACTGGATAATTTGTTCAAAACCTTAAATGGTGACTAATGTGGGAATATCTTTCTGTATGCTGTGATAATTAATCTTTAAATAAAGGAGCTGTTTTAGCCCATGACAGGCACCATAGAAAATGTAGGAGGAGAAATCAGAGCATAGGTAGAAACAGGGCAGTGAGCCATGGGCTACGTGGCAGACAGATTAATGAGAATAGGTTGAGTTAAGATGTAAGAGCAAGCTAGCAATGTGCTTAAGCCATAGGCCAAATAGCACGAATTTAATATAAGCATCTGAGTCATTTTGGGGGCCTGATCAGCTGTGGGCGGCTAAGGGGTTTGGGGCTGCAGGTCTGTGGGTCTGGACCTCTGGCTGCCTTGGACCCAGAACCTTATTGTAACAGGTGACAAGGACTTGAATAGTCTGAGAGAATTGTCACCTGAGCTGATTGAGAATTGGGTTTGGTGGAAAAGAATTAACAGGATAAACAAGTGGATCATATGTGTGGATACAGACCTGAACTGCATTCTAGCTATCTTGCCCTCTAAGCATTCTCCTACAGGAATTATAATGCAAAGGAAAAATGTTGTATTGGAATGGATATTTTTACAGCATAAACTGAGTAAGAAAATAAAGACATATGTGGAAAAGTTTTCTGAATGGATTTTTAAAGGAAAATTAAGACTTTGTCAATTGGCAGGAATGGACCCAGCAGAAATTGTTGTGCCTTTAACTAATAAAGAAATTGACCTATTATATGTAGAAAGTGAAGTTTGTCAAAGAGCCTGCAGTAACTTTTTGGGAGATATTAACAACAAATATTTTCAAAGCAAAATAATTGAATTTCTAAAGAAAACTAATTGCAATCTTCCTCATGTTGTACAAGATAAACCAATTTCTTGTACCTATATTTTATAACAGTGCAAATAAATCAGGAAAGCAGGTTAAATCAGAAAATATAAGTAAAGTGGTTAAAAGACAGATAAGGGCATAGAAGCAACCAGGAGCAAGGTTGAATGAGCTGGAAGGAAAATAACTGGGTGAGATTTGACTGTGGTGTTTCCTTTCTTTGATATTTCAGTTTTTCCCTGATATCTGCCTCTGAGTTTCCTTTATTACAACCACAATTCATGCAACAAAGCACAACAGTCTACAGAATGGGAAAAGGTCTTTAAACAACTCTATATCTGACAGAGGACTTATCTCTAAAATATAAAATGGACTCAAGAAACTAGAGCCTGGAAAACTCAAATAATCCAACTAAAACATAGGGTTCAGAACAAAAAAGAGAATTCTCAACAGAATAATTACAAATCGCTAAAAGGCATTTAAAAATTGCTCAACATCTTTAGCCATCAGAGAAATGCAAATCTAAACAACTTTGAGATACCACCATATACCTGTTAGAATGACAAAGATCCAAAACACAGATGACAGCCTATGCTAGAGAGGATGTATAGCAAGGGGAATATTCCTCCATTGTTGGTGGGAGTGTAAATTTGTACAGCTACTCTGGGATGCAGCATGGCAGTTCTTTAGAAAACTGGGACTCAATCTCTGGAAGGATCCAGCAGTACTACTATTGGGTATACACCAAAAAGATGTACATTCTTACCCTAAGGGTATTAGCTTAACTATGTTCATAACAGCATTATTCATAATAGCCATGATCTGGGAACAACCTAAGTGCCTGTCAAATCAAGAATGGATTGACAAATTCTGGTACATGTACATAATGGAGTACTAAGCAGTAGTAAAAAATATGATATACTACAAATTGCAGGCAAATGAATGGATTCGGAGAGTATCATCCTGAATTAACACAGGCCCAGACAGACAGATATGGTATATACTCATTCATAAGTGGATTTTAGACAAAAATAAATAAAAATAATAATAAAAAAGACTATCCAGACTAGAAACCACAAGCCCTCAAGAGCTTGGGGTCAGAAGAAATTTAGAAGAGACATCCAGGGATACCCTTGGGAAGAGAAAATAGAAATCTCCTGAATAAATTAGGATCATAATGGATAACAATCAAGGAGAGGTGGGAACAAATATTTATTTACATATGTTCTAGTACCCTGCTTACTCTGAGGCTGGTGAGCTGGGTGTCAGGGTGGCTCAGTGGCTGGCACCTGGTGGCCCTGTCTCTCCTCATCTTCTCTCATTCTTCCCCCATTTTGAGTTCACATTTTCCTTCTTTTTTTATTCTCTCTACCTTCTAGTCTTACCTATCCTGCTTCAGTTTGGATACTGGCCATTCTGTCTTTCATTAAACCAATCAGGTGTGTTAGGCAGATAAAGTGAAATAAAGCAACATATCCTTACATAATTAAACACACATATTTTATCTTAGTAATCAAATGCAGAATAGAGAAATGTAATGCAACTTTACTCAGTTAAAGTGATATTCTGTATCAACTAATATAACAGACACATCATTGTCCACCTAAAATAATATTCCACAATACAATCTTTTTTTCTGATTTTAGTGGAAAATATTTGAGTTCTTTCAGTTTAGATTGATGTATTGTTTAAATCGTTGAGGTATATATATCCCCAGTTTTCCAGGACTTTTATTTTGAAGGGGTATTGAATTTTTGTCATAATTTTATTGTATCTAATGATATAATGATGTGTATTTTGTCATTTAGTCTGTTTGTATAGTTATTTGCATTTACTGATATATGTATGTTGAACAATCTCTACAACTCTAACATTGAGCTTACTTTATTATAGATAATGATCCTTTTATAAGTGCTTGTATTTATTTTGAATGTATATGATGATGATTTTTTTTTTACATTTATAAGTCAAATTAGATTGTAATTCTCTGTTTGTCCTTATATAGTTTAGATGTCACAGTAATTGTCACTGTATAAAAACATTATACACTGATCCTTCCTTTTATTTTATTTTGTAATAGAGTTTGGAAAGCATAGGTATTAATTTTTTGCTGAAAGTATGGTAGAATTCTGTGCTGAATCTATTTGGCCCTAAAGCTGCATTGTTTGGAAGACTTTTAATTATAGCTTCTGTTACTAGGGGTCATGAGTCTGAATTGTTTATCTGATTTTGATTCAACTATGGCAAGTGTTATGTATCAAAAAATATATCTGTCTCCCCTAGGTTTTCCAATTTGGATGGAGTACAGTTTTTAAAGTATGTTCTTATGATTTTCTGTATTTCTGAAGAATCTATTGTGATGCCCTAATTTTAATTCTGGTTTCATTAATTTTGGTCTTTTCACTTCATGTTTTAGATAATTTAGTTAAACATTTGTCATTATAACCTATTTACACAAAGAACAATCCTATTTCATTGATTCTTTATGGGTTTTTTGGTTTCTATTTTATTGATTTCAGAATTTAGTTTGTTTACTTCTTGACATATACTTCTATTGGATATGATTTTTTCCTTTTGTTCCAGAACTTACAGGTTTTCTATTAAGTTATTACTAGCAGATGTCTCCAAATTTTGAATATAGGCAATGAGTGCTGTGAAGTTTCCTATTACAACTGCCTTCATTGTATCTCAAATACTTAAATATATTGTATTTTAATTTTTATTAAATTCAAAAAGCTTTTCTTTTTTAATTTTTGTCTAATTTATGTTGTCTTTAGTAATGAGTTGTTCAATTTTCATATCTTTGTAAACTTTTTGTTGTTATTGTTGTCAATATCCACCTTTAATTCCTGGTGGTCATATAGGATTTAAGATATTACTTCAATTGTATGTGTTGAGACTTGCTTTATGTCCTAGTATGTGATCAATTTTGGAGAAAGTTGTATGAATTTTTGATTAGAATGAAGATTCTTTTGTGTTTCAGTAAAATGTTCCATAAATATCTGCTGGGTCGTTTTGGTTTATGGTGTGATTTATCTCCAGCATTTCTCTGGATGACCTAACTATAGGCTGTTGCGCGCAACCTCGCCAGCAAGGACGATGCGACACCAGGCTCTTCTTTCAGCAGTTTATTCAGGAACCTTTAACAGAGCTTCTGGGGAAAACCCACTCCCAGCTAAATACCTTCTGGACTGCCAATCACAGGGTGCCACGTGGGCCATGCCAATAGATCCAGGTGTGCAGAAGCAAGCCACGAGCTTAGCCTTAGCTAAATAAGGAGTTGTTTATCTCAGAGAGCTCTCACCATAGGGAAGGTGGAAGGCAGAAGCCAGCACCATCTTTAAGGGGTGGCCACACAGCTCTCTACAATAGGCAATGGTGGGGTATTAAGTCTTCCACTATTACTTTATGAGGGTCAAAATGTGATTCTAGCTGCAATAATATTTCTTTTGTAAAATCTGGCAATGTTTATATTGCAACAGCTATTGGTTAATATTTCTCTTTTGATGAGTATATGTATTGTGTTTTCTGATTAGTTATTATTTAAAGACTTTTTGTCAAATAAAATTTCTATAACAGATTTTTTCTATAATTAATTCATAGGAATGTATTTTTTCATCTTTATTAGAGCATGGGGTGATGTCTATCTTTTATGTCAAGAAGTGCTTCTTGGATATCACAGTAGAACTGATTCTGTTTGATAATATAATCTGTTAATCTGCATCTTTTTATTGGAGAATTGAGAAAAGACTATTAAGAATATTGTTGACCTAAGATATCTGTACTGATGTTAGCAATGATCTCAATATTTTCAATGTTCTAGTTATGAGGGCATAGTTTCATTATTTTGTTTTCTTATCCTGGACACAATTTGATCTCAGACTTATCCCTATGGACTTATTTTAAATTTTTTCTTTAAGTTCTAAGTTCAGCAGCTGGATCATATCCCACAGAAATTAATCAGAGTCCACAGTGGTATAGAAGTAAAATGAGAACCAAATGGTGACAGAAGAAATTAGATGTTGTTTGAATTTGTTGCAGAACTCATGACAGTTTGGATTGATTTGTTTCTCATCAGAAATGGTTGATATATTTCTGGGTAATTTACTAACTTCTGTGGAAAAGCTAATGCTATGATACCACTATGCATAGCTCAAGTATGTGGTTACAATATAAAATTTAACCCCTAACTTAAATAACAAGGATTTTCCTCCTCTCCATATTATATTTATTGGCATTCAAAAGGGACATAGTTAGATTAGTCTAACAATAATAATCTGGAGAGATGGTTAAGTGGTCAATAGTGCTTGCTGAACACTGCGTAGCAAGCTCAGCATTTCACACACACTCACAACCATAACTTCAAGTGGGACATAGGCAAATAAATGGTGAAACTATCTGCCTTTCAGAACACTGAAGAAAACATGAACCTAAGGTTGATGGAAAGATCTTGACTTAAAGAAAAAAGGTCAAGATGATAGAGGAGACACCTGATCGTTTTTGGTGTCTGCATATGCACAAGCAAACATACCTGCATATATATATATATATATATATATATATATATATATATATATATATATATATATATATATATATATATATATGTTCACTAAAACACACAGACACATACACATTCACACAAATTAATACTTAAGTTATTTAAAAAAATAAAATCAAAGTAATTTTTATAAATATGAGATAAAATTAAGTTCTATCTATATCCATTGATAAACACTAAAATTTAGAAGGACACCAGCAAATACTGACATGAATATAGAACATTGAGGATGCCTACTTATTAATGGTGGGAAAATGAAGTGATACACTACTTTGGAAGATAACTTGATGGTCTAACAACTTCTTACAAAACACTGTATATTTTTGGCATACAAGATACCAGATGTCCTTCTTAATATTTAATCATATAAATTAAAATACTATCTTCAAGTAATAATATGCTTATAGGGATTTAGTCATAATTTTCCAATTCTGGAAGAAACTTCAATGGATTTTGTTAAGTAAATAAATAAATAATGCAGGAAGTAGAATATTATTTTACACACACACACACACACACACACACACACACACACACACACACACGTGTGTGTGTGTGTGCAAACAGCCTACCAAACCACCAGGAAACAATATTAAAAAAAAAAAAAAACTTAAAACTTAAATGCACATTACTGAGTACTGAGTAAAAGAAGCCAGTATCAAAGGATAAAATTCTAGATAATTTGAAAAGACAAAACTGTAAGGACAGTAAACAAGTTAATGGTTTCCAAAATGTAAAGAAGATCAACACAGCAAGCTTAGAAAGTTTTACACAGTGAAACTATTCTGTGCGCTTCCACATTAATAGGCATATATTATTATACACTTGATAAAACTTACAGAGCACACATCAGTAAATCTTAATGAAAATGTGAATTAGCATGACAATGAGCTCAGCAACAAATGCTCTTAGAAGATGTGCTGACAATATAGGGGCTGAGTGTACTAGGAAGGGTCATGAACCACAGCAAAACATTGTACATGTTTCACTCAAATTAAAGAGATATTTAAGGTAGTCTAATAAAAAGTCAATTTACCAACACTTAAGTCTATTCGAGAACTGAAAGTTATGGTACAAAGAATAAAATGTGTACACTAATTTGTATCTCTGTACTACTGTCTGACAGTTTCACTGTCATTTGTAGCCAATTACAAACTCAGCATGGAATTTTCTTTTCCACAAGTATTAGCTTTCACATTCTAGTTTTCTATTAAAATTTATTACAAGTAATAAATAGTTTATTACTATTTTTTAGACTGGGTATACCAGGATTGAAATACATATTTAAAATAGAACAAACCATACAGTGTCCCAGACCTTGCTTGTTTCCTCCATCCCTGTATAAGTAGAATTCATTCACATAGCACTGCTGGAACACTAGCCTTGCTTGTTAACTACTGCAGTCTCACTGTTTACAGCTAAGCAAGTCATAACCCATGCACACAAGCTCAGCTGGGTGAGAGTTCTAATCTCTACTTGCCTAACTGTCCTCAAACTTCTAGATCTATTTTAGAAGGTGAAGATTGTACAGCAACTCAGCAATACCCAGTTTGAAGTCACATCCTTGTGTGTTCTTGATTATAATTGATAGATAATTTTACCATTACTGCAATTAAAACAAACACAAAAATACAATACCAGCAGTCTGAAGGACTGATGAACTTTTTTATATGATTGAAATCAAGCAAGTTTACAGAAACTTTTACACTTAACAGAAACATACTATAATCTCATATCAGATACACAATCAATGAAAGCAGTCCATATGTCCAAGGCATTTATCAAAACACAAAGAATGTGAAAGACCAAAGTGATATATCCTCTGTTCCAACCACTGATCTAGGAGTTCAAAGCATGGTATTTAAAAAAATCACAGACATGATCTAAGAGTTAAAGGGTTTAAAGAATATGTAAACTAATGCCTCAAGAGGATAACTATAAACTCCTTGATAAAATCTAAGAAAATACAAATAAACAACTGAAGTAAATGCTGAAGATAATACAGAAGAGTGTAGGGGATTGTGTTTCATGGTAAATAATTGTGCCATCCACTGGTTTAATAAAAAGTGCTGATTAGCCAAAGGCAGACAGGAAGTATAGGTGGGGCTACCAGACTAAAAACTCTGAGAACAGGAAGCACAGAGCAGAATGCCAGGGAGAACGCCGGAGAGAAGCTGGAAGAAGCAGAGAACAACCATACTGCTCTAAGAAAAGGTACCCAGCCGCATGGCTGAACAAGATAGGAGACATGGGTTAGATGAAGGGTAGAGAGCTAGCAAGTGATATGCCTGGGCCTGAGGCTGATCAGCCTAAACCTATCATATGCATCTGTGTGTCTCTCTGCCAGTCTGTGGGTCTAAACTTTGAAGTTAGGCTCGAAAGTCTGGAACACAAACCTCCTACTACAGAAGAGTAAAAGTGAAATTCAATAAAGATCTAGAAATATTCAAAAACCAAATAAAGATGGCCTGAAAAGTAAAACAAAAAGTTTAATGACTCAACTAGAAAAATCAAAAGAAAACTTTATTAGTAGAACTGGTCAAATAGAAGATAGAATAATAATAATTAAAATAGAGGAATTAGACCACTCAAACAAGAAAATAATTTAATAAATTAGAAAAAGAATATACAGACATTGAGATGTAATGATAGGGCAAATCTTTAAATAATAGAAACAAAGAAGCAAAATACCTTATGCCAGTGGCACAGTCCAGGTTCTTAAAATTATTACAGAATAAAATATTCCTAAATTAAGTAAAGTCATAAATTAATACAACTAAAAGAAGTATATAGAATCCATGTGCATAAGGCCAGAATAAAATCCTAACACAGCACATCATATTTAAAACACTAAATGTACAGAGCAAGTCAATGATGTGGAATGCCGCAAGGGAAAATGTGCAAGTCACATATAAAGGAAACTCATTAGAATTACACCTGATTTCTCAATAGAAACTTCAAAACCCAGACAGTCCTAAAGCACTAGATTCCAATTTCAAGATGCCCATATATGCATACCTACAATATTTTATCTAATAAAATTCCTATTTTACTTAGTGAATAAAGAAAAAGAAACTTTCTCATGTTATAAGCAGGCTAAATTAATTCATATCCACCCAACCACCCCCACGCATATTTCTGGAAGCAATACTTCAGAGTAAAGAAGATACAGCCAAGAAAGTACAAAAAGAAAAAAAAATGAAGCTAAACTCACTGAAACAAAAGTTAATACTGACAACACAAAAACAATTCAACACATATATATGGGTTACTACTTTAAACATTTATGTTCTCAAATTTTCAATTGAAGAACACATACGTTAAAACCTAAAAAAAAAAAATTCTACTAGGAATAAACCTATACAGTTAGGTAAAAAAAAAAATTGAAAATTAAAATTTCTGAGAAAAGAGCTTGAGAAAGACAGAAGATGGAAATTACATGCATGTTTGTGGATTGGTGTCAATATTATTATCAAAATGTTTATTCTGTTCATTGGAATTTATAGATTAAATATAGTTTCAATAAAAATTTGCATACCATTCTTCACAGAAATAGAATAGAAGCAGTCTAAAATTCCTATGTTCCTGTCAAGACCTTAGTTATCCACAGTAATCTTCACTGAAAAGAACACTCCTAGAGGGATTACTGTAGGCAGAGTTTCTCTTAAATTGCACCAATCCAAGATTAATATTTATTAAAATGTAAACCAACACAATACAGGTAACAGCTTATACTGGCACCTGAACAGGGACTAGAGTATCTGAGCGATGGACGATGAATGCCAAACCAGTCTCTCCAGCAGCCAGGAATCAGGAAATGGAGTTTTCAGGGTCCCAGCAGCCGCTTATCAATGGGGTTGGCCATTCCCCCTTCAGGAGCCCAGGACCCTGAATAAGCATCCTCGGATCTTATCAGCTGACACCTGAATCCCACCACATCTCCCCCTTTTGTCTAACTAAGAAGGTTCTAAACTAAGACTATAATAGGAACTATTATGAGGTAGTATCTAAGACAGGATAAGGCACAAACTACAACCAAAAACCTAACACATATAAAGTACATCATATATTTCTAGAATATTGGTAGATGGTAGGGTGTATAAATTACTTCAAAAGCTTCATCTGGGAAAGTGAAAATTTAACACCTGAATGTTCCTTGCTAAGGAATAATAAAGTAGTAACCTTAAATACCTAATTTTCAACACTTTCAAGACGTGAGAAGGAAGATATATCACTTGAAAGTCAGAAGTATATGGAAGTAGTGGCTTCGAAAATTTGGGAGAGAACAGCAACACAGCTACCTGGACAATCACCTCTGGCTTTGTGTGCTGTTGGAGCATCTATTATATTGGCTACAGGCCTATGGTATCTGACAGATCTTCTCACAAGCAGGGCAATTTTGGAGGGACTGTCTTATCCTGTCCAGGCAGGTTTCATCAGTCTCTATTCATCAACTTGCTCGTCCACCTTGACACCATGTGTCTACTGTCAGCAATCAATGTAAGGACAGTTCCTTACTCAACTGGCCATTCTCTGCCAAAAGAACAAACTCCAATGGAGTATACTCATTGCTCAACACCATCTCGGGAAAAGAGCAGTGACACCAGGAGTCATCATGTCTCTCGTGGCCGAATTTCAAATGTTAAATGCCATATTCTCTGGGTCTATGAAATGGTTGAAGATTTCTGTCTATCTATGATATTCTAACCTGTATCTGAGATGACTGGGATATGATACCTTAAGTAATATTGACTGCAGTTCTTATCGTCTTAAGGAATAAACCCTGTACTAAAAATTAGAAAACCTATATTAGGGGTGTACAATCCCTGAACAATGACCTTTAGTAGGACTATCAAACATTAGCCAGGGGTATATTACCATATAAAGTGGCCACAGCATTTTATACATGTAAATACATATATATCATCTAAACAGAGGTATATAAACATATTTTGCATATATCATAACTAGTGCAATCATACATTATATCTAGTATAGTTAAATAAAAGTAGTAATTGCATAGTATACGTGACAATGATGTGCAAATATTTTAAACAGAGGTAGAAGCATACATAAAATATAGCAATTTCAGACTCAGTTTTACATAATAGGTACAGATTCAGATTTATATCGAAGTACAAGTTGCTTTGGTTATATAAAGCAATCTCAGATTAAACTTTGTACCAATGTACAAATTATCACAATTAAACATATAAAATGACTTCACATTTGTATCAATATACAAATATCTATGCCAGTGCAAATTGTCTTTAGCTTAGCCCATACATTCAGCTAGAATGGTGTATAGGTAGGTAGAACAGTCTACCTTTATCTATCCTATTTATCCCCTTTCTCTTCTTCAAAAGAGATCTTTGATGCTACATTATAGTTCTGTCCTTCACCCAGTTTTAACTTATAACTATTCTATTAGAATAATAATTACCCACAACCCTCAGAGCAAAAAACTGACTTAAGGCTGATGGCATCTCTTTAGGATCCTGTAAAAGCTAAAACAATGGTTAGTTCTTAATGGACTGACCATATACATATATAACCATTCTTAGAATAGTGGTTAACTCCATCTAGAAATCTAATTAGAAGTGTGATCTGAAGGATAATCATAAAGAGCTATCTTGCAGCTGTTTTTGAATAGTCTGTTTCCTGAAAACAATTATTGATTGGTGCACACCAGGTTCTTGATTTTTCTATTTTTGTCTCTGCCTGTTTACCTGTCTTTTTCCCTCTCTCTCTCATACTCTCCCTTTTATTCTTGTTTCAATAATAGGAGTTATTGCGGTGGGGGCCCCATCTTGGTTCCAGATTCTTTGTAGATAGCTGATAGGAGAAAATGTTATTTACAGTGGAAAACTTAAGCATTGTTGATACTCAAAAGAGATATTCATATTTTTTATGACTTTAGGAGATTGTATGCAGACAGGATGTTTGAAAGGTACAGATACAGAGAGAAATGTTTAAGATGAAGTCACAATAATATTGGTCCCTAAACATTCTGTCTTCTGTCTCACACCAGGTGGCCTTACTGATACCAGACAGAATTCTTCACATTTTCTTTACCAATATGCTTGGGTTTAGAAAGGGAGAAAGCCACTTGTTCCCAATCCAAATCCAGCCCTATTAATAATCAAATCAGGACCACTTTTTTTTGAGGTGTAGGTGCAAGATGCAAAGCAGTAAGAATTGAGAAATTACCCAGTAGTGCATATGTGTATCAGTTGGTCTCATAGTCAGTCATGTACATTCCTTCATCATCAGTCTGTCTTCGATTGCAAGTGAGTAATTATTCAATGTCTAGTCAATGTCTTAAAAATAGTTGTATCCGTTTTCCTGCCCCAGATTTGTTAAATGTGTTTTCCTTACCATGTATCCATTTGTCATATCAAGGATGAGCAATTACTTCTCTTCCTCAGGAAGGGACTCCTTTTCGAAGCGGACTTTTATTAATTTTGTCGGTAGCCATATTTTTTCTGTCCCTGTTGAAACAAAAGCAAAATCCCTACCCCATCAAAGCACATATCCCAGCTTCCACTCTGAAGTCAACACATCTTTGAAGTTGTTGGGTTGATTTAACTCAGAAGATTTCTCTACTACCCAATGTCTCTCAGCAGCTGATGTTCCCTTTTCATCAGCGTTAAGAAAATTTAAAGTCAATAAGGTACTGTGCAATCTCTCCCTGGGTTTTCTCATTTCTTTATTATGTTTATAAATTATCTCTTTCAATGTGCGATGAGAACTCTCCACAACTGCCTGTCCTGTAGGATTGTGTGGTATCCCTGTAATATGCTTTATATTATAGTATCCAAAAATTATCTTCATTTTTTGGGGAAACGTAAGCTGGAACATTGTCAGTCTTAATCTGATTGGGAATTCCCATTATGGCCATGGCTTCCAAAAGGTGAGTAAGTACAGCATCAGCATATTCAGTTCTCAGGGCAGTCATTCGTTGCATTCCAGAATGGTTATCGATAGTATGATGTATATAATTCTTCTTTCCAAATTCTGGAAAGTGCAACACATCCATTTTCCAGATCTCATTTCTCTCTGTACCCTTAGGATTACTTCCTACAGGTAAAGATGGTTGGTCATAGAAAGAACAAGTGTTACAATTCTTTACTATTTCTTTTGCTTCATTCCAAATGATGGAAAAACTCTTCTTTAGCCCTTTGCTATTAACATGATGTTTTTTTATGAAATTCTGTGGCCTCTAGTACGTTTCCTATCAGTAACTGATCTATTTCATCATTACCCTGTACTAGAGGGCCTGGGAGACCTGTGTGCGCCCTGATATGTATTATGTACATAGGATGTATCCTACCTCTGATGATACCCTGTAGTTGTATGAATAGTAATGTCAAGTCTGTATGATCAGGAATGAAGTCAGCAGTTTCAATATGCAAAACAACTCTTTCTGAATATTGAGAGTCAGTAATTACATTGAGAGGCTCTGTGGAATCTAACAACACCATAATAATTGCATATAGTTCTGACTTCTGAACAGAGTTATAAGGGCTCTGAGCCACCTTAATTAAGTTTTCAGACTTGTAGCCAGCCTTCTCTAAATTGTTTGTATCAGTATAAAATGTAGGGGCTCCAGAAATGGGTTTATCCTGTACCACATGAGGAAAGATCCAATTAGTTTTCTTTATTAATTGAATTCTCTTGTTTTGAGGATATTTATTATTAATCTCTCCTAAAAAAATCACTGCAAGCCTTTTGCCAAGGTTCACTGTCTGCCCAGAATCATTCAGTTTCTTCATTAGTCAAAGTCACAAAAATTTCTGCAGGGTACTTTCCAGTCAATTGGCAGAGTCTTAATTTACCTTTAAAAATCAGATCAGCAATTTTTTGATATGTCTTCATCTTTTTGCTTGGCCTATGTGGCAGAAATATGCATTCTAATATAATGCTTTCTCTTTGCATTAAGATTCCTGTTGGAGATTGTCTAGAGGGTAAAATAACAAGTATGCAATCCAGGTCTGGATCCACACGATCCACATGTGCTTCTTGAAGTTTCTTTTCCACCAACTCTAATTCTTTCTTGGCCTCATCAGATAATTCTCTTGGACTATTTAAATCCTTGTCACCATCCAAAGTCTTGAACAAATTAACTAGCTCATAGTTTTTTATACCAATCATTGGCCGTATATGAGAAATGTCTCCTAGTAGCTTCTGAAAATCGTTAAGAGTCTTCAATGTATCTCTATTTAATTTTACCTTTTGTTGCCTAATTTTTTGTAAACCTATTTTATATCCTAAATAATTGGTAGTATCTCCCCTCTGTATTTTTTCTGAAGCATTTTTTAGTCCCCAATCAGGAAATATTTTCTTTTGTTCTTCAAACAATGTTTCTAATGTCTTTGGGTTTGGGTATGCCAACAAAATATCATCCATATAATGGTAAATGATAGATTGTGAGAAGTGCTTGTGCAGTATTTCTAGTGGTTGTTGTACAAAATATTGGTATAATGTGGTACTGTTCAACATTCCTTGGGGAAGGGCTCTCCATTGGTACCTCTTAGCTGGCCATGAATTATTAAAATTAGGCACTGTGAAAGAAAATTTCTCTTTGTCCTGTTCCTTTAAAGGTATGGTAAAAAAAAAAAAAAAACAATCCTTCAAATCATTAACTGCAATAGGCCATCCTTTAGGTAGCAGAGAAGGCAGGGGAATACCAGATTGTAAGAAGCCCATAGGTTGAATCACCTTATTTATTGCTCTTCAATCTGTCACCATCCTCCATTTTCAAGATTTTTTCTTGACAACAAAAACAGGAGAATTCCATGGGCTGGTTGATTCTTCGATATGCTGAGCCTATAACTGCTCCTGTACCAACTTTTCCAAAGCCTGAAGTTTTTCTCTCGTCAAAGGCCATTGTTGAACCCAAATAGGGTTTTCTGTTAACCATTTCAAAGGCAGTGCTGTGAGTGTTCTTTTAGGTTCTGTAGATATAGGGCAATTCTTTTGTATAATCTGAATGGCTGGTGAATTTTCTTCATCGTATTTTAAAGCATCATTTTTGGAAACATAGTTGAGCCTCTGGCTGACATCGGAACCAGGAGGGATTTTAATCTGAGTATTCCATTGCATTAGAATTTCGCGACCCCACAGATTCACTGCTATGTCAGCCATATATGACTTCAACTGTCCTTTCTGGCCTTCTGGTCTGTCGCGTCTAACCTCGCCAGCAAGGAAGACACAACACCAGGCTCTTCTTTCAGTGATTTATTCAGGACCTTGTACATGGATCTTCTCTTCTGTTTCTTCTGTTTCTTTTTTCTCTGGGGGAAACCCCGCCCAACTATCTGCCTTAAGGATAACCGATCACCAAGCGCCATGTGGGCCTTGCCAATAGGTCCACATACGAGGAAGCAAACCAAGCACTCAGCCTTAGCCAAGTAAGGAGTTGTTTACCCCAGAGAGCACTCACCATCAGGAAGGTGGGAGGCAGAAGCCAGCGCCATCTTTAAGGTGTGGCACTGCAGCTCTCTACAGTTCCCCCTTTTTGTTAAAATTAAAATTACAGCAGGTGAGTGCAGAGGTCTACTCTCTGTTGTGCAAGGAACATTATCCCAAGACTCCTTTTCTGGCATCCCCCTATGGATTATGGGACTTGTTCGACACCCTTTTTTCACAGAGGTGGGGCATTAGAGTGAGAAACCCACATGCAAGCAGCCATGCTCTTCTTGAGCCCTCCAAAACATAGCTGAGGTGCTCAACTACAGTGTGCTAGCCTCACAACATGCAAAAAACATTAATCTTTTAAGGCAGCAAGCCAAACATTGGGAGACTGTCCAGAATCAATGGCTATAAAGGCTTGGGCGATCATGGCTGCATCTTGGTGTTGCTGGAGACTAGTGCGGCAAAGGCACCACAGGCACCTGCCCACTCTTTAAATAATCTGTGGCAGCAGCAAGCCAGGTGGCCAATCCTTCAGCTAAGCCAGCATCCATCCTGGTGGAATTAACAGTTACGACAGCCACTCGAAGTTCTTCTATTAAGCTGTCAAACTGTCCAGTCCAATAACTAGTAAATAAGTGTGGAAACAATATGTCATCATGAAGAATTGGCATTGGTCTCAGGAATATGGATAGAATCCCCCAGCGTAGCTTCACTGCTCCTTGCAGAATTAGCAGGCTGGTCTGGATGAGCAGCAATGGGTTCTTGATCATTGCCATCTTTCAAGTCCGAGGACGGGACTTTCCTGATCAGCCACTCAGGTACCCAGATTGGATCCTGTCGGTCCTGAGAGAAAACACAAACAGACCCTCTCACCCAAGTTAGCACTGGATCTGGACCATTCCAGACTCCTGTCAAGATATCTTTCCATTTTACCATGCCTTGACAGCTACCCCGAGATGTGCAATGCCTGTCAGCAGCTGATAATCCATTGGAATCCAAATTTAAAAGATTAATGGTAAATAAGGATAAGGAAAGTCTCTCTTTAGGGGTGCAGCTGTAGCCAATTCCCCCTTTTTGTTTAAATAAACATTCCTTAAGAGTGTGATGTACATGCTCAACAATGCCTTGACCTTGAGGGTTGTAAGGTAATCCATGAAGTAATTGAACTTCCATATGCTGACAAAAGGAGGTTACTTGTTGTCCAGTATAAGCAGGGCCACTATCAGTCTTTAATTGTAGGGGTTTTCCCCAAGCTGCCCATGCTTCAAGGCAGTAGACTATGACATTTTTTGCTTTTTCTCCAGTCATTGCAGAGGCATGCATAACGCCAGAACAAGTATCTACTGATACATGTACATATTTAAGTGTTCCAAACTCTGAAATATGAGTAACACACATCTGCCAAAGTTTTAGAGGATATAATCCTCGAGGATTTACTCCAAGCCCTTGAGGAAACTGATAAACAGCACATTGAGGGCAATTCAAAACAACTTAGCGTGCATCAGCACACGACAAAGAAAACTTTTGTTGCAAAGACTTAGCATTAACATGAAAATTTTTATGAAATTCTATTGCACGTTCAGTGGCAGTAGCTGAAAAAGCCCAATCTTGCCTTGTAAAAAGATCTACAATGTTATTACCACTGCTTAAAGGACCAGGTAATCCTGTATGGGCCCGAATATGTTGAGGAAAGAATCCATTAGTGCGACTCAGAATCAGTGCCTGCAGTTGATGAAAGAGGGCACTAACAGTGCTATATGGTCGCAATGGGCCTGCTGTTTTTGATACCTTAAGGGCATTTATTACATAGGCAGAATCAGAAATCAAATTAAAAGGAAAGGAACAATCTTCAAACACTTTGTATACAATTTTTAGCTCTACCACTTGTGGCGAGCCTGGATGAAACTGACATTGTACAGGCTTTTGACCTTTTACCATATATACCCCACAGCCTGTTTTAGAACCATCTGTAAACACATTAACCACTCCAGCAATGGGCTGAGATTTAGTCACTTTTGGAAAAACCACAGAATTTTCTTTAAAAAAGGTCATAAGTTGGTTCTGAGGATAGTGATTATCTATCTTTCCAGCAAATGTGCAGTGCAAAACTGCCTAATCATCCACAACTGTACACAAGGTAAGAACCTGATTAGCTGAATAGGGTACAATAATGGAGGCAGGTAATCTTCCAAAAAAATTGCAAGGACTGCTGAATCCCATTTAGGAATAAACTGGCAACAGCTGTAGGAAAATATTCTATTGACTTGGCTGGGGATATTTTAGGATGTATCCACAAAAGCGGCCCATCCGGCCATAACAGGCCTGTGGGTTGACATTTGGTGGGGAGAATACATAAAACAAACTCTTGATTCTCATTTATTCTTTTTAGGTTGGCATTTTGCAACCTACTCTCAACTAACTCGAGGGCTTTTCGTGCCTCTTCATTAAGACTCCAGAGGGAGTCTAGGGCTGAATCTCCTTGCAAAATATAAAGAGGCCTAAGTTCATAATTAGCTAACTTTAAATATCCCCTTACCAGTTAACATCTCCCAACAATTTCTGGAAACCATTAAGTGTATTTAAATTATCTTTTCTTATTTCTAATTTTTGTGGATAAATTTCTTCTGGGGTAATCTTTGCTCCTAAATAATCTACTATCTTACTCATTTGTACCTTTTCTGGAGCAACAAACAACCCTCTATTCTCTAAAGCCTTAATAAGACATATATAGGCCTTTTCTAAGTCATCTTTGTTCTTAGCAGCCAACAGCACATCATCTATATAATGGATGCACCTCACTTTGGGAAACTTTTGTCTTATGGGGTCAAGTGCCTGGCCTACAAAAAGCTGACACATGGTAGGGCTATTAGCCATACCCTGGGGCAATACTATCCATTCACATCTCTGGTCTGGTTGTTCATGATTACAGGATGGCACAGTAAAGGCAAACCTCTTTGTGTCCCCGCAATACAGGGGGATGGAGAAAAAGCAATTTTTAATGTCTATCACTATAATGCTCCATCCTGATGGGAGGGCAGATAAAAGGGGGAGCCCACATTGCACAGGGCCCATAATTTGCATCTGATTATTTATTGCTCTGAGATCATGTAAAAGTCTCCACTTCCCTGATTTTTTTTTTATAACAAAAATAGGCGGATTCCATGGTGATACAGAAGGTTTTATGTGGCCAAATTGTAATTGTTCTTTAACTAAATTTTGGGCTGCTTCCAGTTTTTCAGAGGAAAGTGGCCACTGAGGAACCCATACAGGCTCCCTGGTTTTCCACGTAATGGGAATGCTTTCTCCAGTGGCCTCTAGAAAAAAACCCAGTCCCTGTCGAGGTTTTCTCTGCTGGGCTTGGATAGGATCTCTTCCTAACTTATTCCAAGAAGGGATTGTGAGGCTCCAGAAACAACGAACCAAGGAGCCACCATATCACATTCTTCCAAAAATCTTTCTAATGTACTCCTTTTTAACCTTAAGTTCTTAGAGTGCAGCAGCTCTTGCAGAGCCAAAAAAATTGGGTGCCAGTTAGAAGTGCCCACCTCTTCCTTTCCTGATGGTAGAGGGTTGCCTTCTTTATCCCTGGCAGATCTACATTCATTGGTCCAATACTGTCCTTTGACACACCTTCTGCATTATCCAGAAGGCAATGGCCTTCTGTTCAAATTAAACCTAGATCGGGCATTATTTCCAAGAGTACCTTGTGTACAATTCCATCTTATGTGGCCTTGTTTACCACAGTTGAAACAAGTGATGCCTTGGTTCCTCACCCTAACATTAGCAACAGCTTTGTCTACCCAATTCTCCTCATTGCATGGAGAGATTCAGCATTGATTGTATATTGAATCCATTCTTCTATAGGTGCGGCTCTGATGTTTAAAGGCATAAGCATTCTTCTACATTCCAGATTAGCATAATCAAAGGCCAGAGAAAGTATTAATTACTTCCTAACTTCTGGATCTGATATTGCTCTTTGATGTGGTAAGCCTCTGTAAAGAGTCAGTATAAGGCTCTTTTAAGCCTTGTTTGACCTTAGTATAATGCTTGATTTTTTAACCTGGGTCTAAAATATTTTCCCATGCATTAAGTGTAGCAGTACAGCATAGCAATAAAGTATGTTCATCATAAGTTTGAGCCTTCAAGTCAGCAAACATGCCTTCACCAAGGATTTGGTCTTGAGAAGCAAAGAACCCCCTAATTGTTCCTTGTTGTTCTAAGGTCTTGGCCTCCTCTCTAAACCAGGTTCTCCACTGTAAATTTTGACTTTGGTCCAAGACAACAGCCATTAGCTGCATCCAATAAAGTGGGAGAATTCGGTTCTTTGCTGACGATGAATTTAGAAGCTGCTTTACATAAGTAGAGTGAATACCATACATTGATATTGCCTCTTTAAAATCTTTGATGTCTTTCATTTGTACTGGCTCTTAAGTATACTCTACATATTCTGAGGATCCTCCTGGTGCTTTCTTTGTCTGAATAGTAGCTGGGAACAATAGTGGTGCTGAAGGGGGTAGCACTGTCATGTTTACCACCTTAGGTAGAGTATTTCCAGTACCATAACACCCCATTGGGGGTTGACCTGAACTGTTCTGAGCATAAGATGCATCATTACCTTCTTCTAGCGTTGCAATACAGTCCTCCCATTCTTGTATTTTGGATACTACAGGTTCCCATTCCTGTATTTTGGATACTACAGGTTCCCATTCCTGGATTTTGGATACTACTGGTTTCCATTCTTGAAGTTTACATACTATTGACTTTTCTAGAGCTTGATTTTCCTGATGAAGTAGTCCTTCTAAAGACCTCACCAAGCCAGCAAATTTTTCGATCCCCATCATTAACATAGTTAATGATTTTCTTGTTCTCGTCATTAATGTAGTCAACAAGTTTCTTGTTTTCATCATTTACGTAGAGCTTATATTGTTCTTGTACAGTGTTATCCATATCTAAAGAGGAACCCTTATCTGAAAGCTTGTTGTAACCAATTTCCAGAGTACCCGTCTTTTCTGCCATCTTAGTGTTTGACAGTTCCATAATATCTAATCTGGACAGTAATTGTTGGTTTCCATTTGCGATCTCTGTCATCATCCTCTTATTTTGAAACACAAAATAGAGAAAAAGCCAAAAAATTGTAGGACTGGGGTATTGAATCCTTCAAGATATTAATTTAAAAACTTGTCAACCATCGTGGCAAAATATATCCTGAATTCCTCAAAAGAATAATTGTCAGCCATTACTTCAATTCAGGGGTGATGACGCTGCTTAGTCCACAGGTGTCACAGTAACATTCAATGCTCTGCCCACTGTATGGCAGATACAGAGACTCTCAGCAGCAGGAAGCTACCTACAGACCCTTTGTGGTATTAAAGGGGCCCAACAGCAGAATACAATCCTTGGAAAAAGCAAATTCTCAAAAGTTAAGACAGGATGTTAATCACAAGATATAAGGGTTTTTGTTTCCTTTGTTTGCCTGGGGGAGTAATTTACAGTTGCCCCGGGTAGCATTCAGCAACCACATGGGCTGGCTGATGGGAGGGGGAGATTGGTGCCCTTGGTTACCAGGGCTAAGGGCAGAGCTGCTGCTCGAATTTGCAGTTTCCAGGTCAAAATCAGCTACCTATGTGGGGGGAAAGGCGGCGTGTATGCATGCACTTTAAACTCAGCTACTAGGGCTAGATGAGTAGAGCTGATGTGCAGGCAGGCGGTGGCAGTCCAGTGCTGTGTGCACTGGATCAGCAGTTGAACAGCAGGCCAGCGAGTTGTAACTGACAGCTATGAGCCCAGGTAACAGCAGGGAACCGCTGGGTGGCCTTAAGAGTGAAACACTGTGAGGCTGATCAGTGCTTCAAGTAACTGTGGGAAACTGCTGCAGTGGCGAGCTACAAACCGAGCCCTGCAGTCTCAGGGGACTGCATGGAACCAATAGGCGGGGTCACCGTGGTGCCAAGGAGAACCGGCTGGCCCTGCTCAGTCTAAATGGTCCAAACGTGGCCTGTGCTCTAAACTCAACCCGCACTCTAACCCTGCCTGTGCGATTTCCAAACCTGGCCAGAGGAGCCGCCGACCCAAACCTGTGGGTGGGTGGGTGGGGTTTGGGTCCAGGAGATGTTGGGCACCAGATATAGGCAAAGTTTACTTAGAAGGCACCAGTGCAGAATAGATATTTATTAAAATATAAACCAACACTCATGGTACAGTTAACAGTTTATAGCAGAGCCTGAACAGGGACTGGAGTCTGGAATGGTGGACGAGCGATGGACAGACCATGGATTCCGATCCATCTCTCCAGCAGCCAGGAAAGAAGAAGAGATCCCAGAAACCCCTTATCAATGGTGTTGGCCACACCCCCTCCAGGTTGGCCACATCTTCTCCAGGAGCTCGGAACCCTGCATAAGCTTCTTAGGACCTTATCAGCTGACACCTGAATCCCACTAAACACCTCCATACGGGTCCGACAGTATTACATGAGCAAAGAAGCCAGAGAGGGGATCAAACCCCATTTTCAGAGACTGTTAGAACAGGGGATTCTGAGACCCTGTCAATCAGAATGGAATACCGCCTTACTGCCTGTCAAGAAATCTGGAATGGGAGATTATAGGCCAGTCCAAGATTTAAGAGAAGTTAACAGTTGGGTAGTAAATATCCATCCTACAGTCCTGAACCTCTACAATCTCCTCAGCACAGAAAATGGTATACAGTACTAGACTTGAAAGATGCCTTCTTCTGTCTATGCTTCCATGAATCTATTCAGGAACTGTTTGCCTTTGAGTGGACTGACCCTGAAAGTGGGTTTTCGGGACAGCTCACCTGGACCCAGCTGCCCCAGGGATTTAAGAACTCTCCTACCATTTTTGATGAGGTCTTTCATCAGGACTTGGGGAGCTTCTGGGCCTCTATGCCTGAGGTTACTCCTATCACAGTGTGTTGAAGACCTGTTGCTTGCAGCCACCTCCATGGAGCAGTGCCAAAAGGGGACTAAAAAGCTACTGGCTGAATTGGCTAAACTAGGATATCGGGCCTCTGCCAAGAAGGCCCAGATATGCTGACCTGAAGTAACATTCCTGGACTACACTCTTAGAGATGAGACAGAGCCAGCACCACCTCCCTCACCCCTACCTGAAAAGGTATGAGCTTACCTCCAGATGGTACACTAACTCACCCACTTGGAAACTGACAAACTAGTGCACCTGATAAAAGACAACCAAGACTTGACTACTCAGGAGAAGATCCTGGTAAAAGCTGTAGTCAGCACATGTGAAGCTTGCCAGTGGGTAAATGCCTACCCATCCAAGGTACCGAGTGGGATCCAGCTCCAAGGTAACAGGCCTGGTCAGTTATGGGAAGTCGACTTCACTGAGGTAAAACCAGCCAAATATGGACCAGCATTTGTGGGCCATGTAAGTCAGGGGGTAGCCAAGGAATTGGTGATTGATTGAAAACTTCATTGTGCTAACCGACCCCAAAGCTCAGGACAGGTAGAAAGAATGAATAGAACCATTAAAGAGACCCTGACCAAATTAACCATGGAGACTGGCTATAGAGATTAGGTGATGCTCCTACACTATGCCCTCTTCTGAGCCTAAAACACTCCCTCTGCTGGCACTGGCCTTACTTCTTTTGAAATTCTTTTTGGGACTTCTCCTCCTATACGGGACTTAACTAGCTTTGATCTGAATGTACCAAATACCCCCCTGTCCGTTAGATTGCAGGCACTGGCAAAATTGTAGCATAGCCTGTGGAAGCAATTGTCTGATCTATACCAGCCAGAGGGAGACGGGACTCCACACCACTACCAAGTGGGGGACTTCGTCTATGTCCAGAGGCACCAACACCGGACCCTTGAGCCAGGGTCCAGAACATTACCAAATTCTCCTGAGAATGCCAATGGCAGTCAAGATAGATAGGCATGCAACATGGGAATATCTCCCTATGTCTCCACTTAGGATTTTAATAATTTTAGAGATTTTTGTGTAGTGGGCATAATTTTTCTCTGTCTAACTTATCACGGAGATGAGGACTATTAAAATGCAGTCGAAGGATGGGCCAGGTTTAGAAGAGAACCTGTCAGCCTGACATTAACAGCATTGCTGGGAGCCAGAGTACTAGCAGGAATAAGCACAGGGACAGTGACTCTGGTAGAAGGACCTAAGCAGATGGATGGCCTTACTAGAATCAGCAATTACTCAGGACCTCAAGGCTATATAACAGTCTATAGAGGCATTAGAGAAATCCCTTACATCACTTTCAACAGACTGACCATCTTCTTTCAGGAGTAAAGCTCATGATAATGAGATAGCACTATGAAAAAAATACAAGGAGTTTCAGATCTCTAGGATTAGAGATATGTAGAAGAAAAAGGGAGGAATGTAATAATGGAAAAATCCCATTTAACTCTTTTCCTCTTAACTCTCTAGTGTCACGATAGCTGTTTGCTCACCAAGACGAAATGCCCCTCGCCCCTCCCTGAGGCCCTTGAAGCTGACTGAGGTTGGCAGAGTTTCAGTGACTGTCTGCTCAAAGACTCAGAGTCTTGGAAAAAGCTTTGTTTACAGAATTTCCCAGCTGCATGAGGATGTGCAGTCAAAACAAAGCTTGCTTCTTGCATTCCTGGGACACATCACCTGGTCAGCCTGACCTTCATGTAGTAATTCAGGCGAGACCACCCTGAGTAACCATGAGAACCATTGCAACTTCCCCCTTCCATACCTTGAGTGCTGTATGAAAATTCTACCCTGAGAGCATTCAGGGCTCTTGGCTATCTTCTTGCCTTGAGCCCACTCATGGGTGTAATAATTTTTTTTTATTTTATCTTGCAAAAAATCTGTGTATGGGGTCCTCTTTGTTCACGTTGCTAACAATTACCTCTTTTAAAGTAATGCATGCATGGCAGTCACTATCTAAACCTTTTCTGTATAAAATAATAAGAGAAATTAAAACTGACTCTAGAAGGCCTTGGCTGTCTCTTTTCTATTTTCTTCTGAGGCTTCTTGTCTAGATTAATAACATGAAATATTCTTCTTCATCAACAGTACCCCTGCTGGCATTCCACTTTCTGTTCTCCTGGTTCCTAGGGAAGAATTATAATTCCCAAATTGTAAGAACATTAGTTTTTAAAGCTGCAAAGACAGCTGCAAATAATTGTCAAGTGTCTCTAGTATTTCCTTTTCCACTGTCTCTAATTCTCTTCTATTATTTTAAGAGCACACCACTTTTCGGTGAAAGTTTGTCTTCCCAAACAGTTGCAAAACACTTTGTTTAAAGTTCTTTTTGGAATGCTTTTTTTTCTTTTTGCTCATTACTTAGCTTTATTCTTTGGTTTATAAGGTGTGTAATTTTTCCCTTTTTAAGCCAGACCTTGTCCTGTGAATATAACTGCTGGCTTTTCCCCTCTTTTTCTTTTTCTTGAGGAGTACTTTTTCATAATATGTGCATTTCAGAAACAGAAGGAAAAGGAAAACTACCTTCATATTTTATGGCAACTTCAGTAGTGTAATTTTCCACAACTCCACACAAGCCTTCTAAGTCACCAGTAAAGTGCTGTTCAAGAGCTCTTGCAGCCATTGTTTGCCTTGTCTTCCTGTCTGTCAATGTTCCTGACCTCTAACCCTTGGCCTTTCAGACTAATTGTTGGATATTTGAACTCCTCTGTCTGTGGCCCACTCTAGCTCACCTTGTTTTTGGAATGCTTTATTGACCCTCAGATAAGTAATTTTAAAGCTTCAAACTTCATTTAAAATAGTAAAGACCTTCATTTAAAAAAAAGTAAAGATCATGCCAAATGGAAGATCTCCTATTTACTTCAAGCCCTGTTGGGCAAAGGCCATTTTTGATCTTCATTTGTTACCCTCCAAGTTTGTCTTTGCTCATTTTTCCCTCATTGACTCTTTAATTACTGGTGAAAAGGTATTAAAATCTCTCTATGATTACAGCCTCATCAACTTGTTCATGCATTTTTTTTATTTAAAAGGTTTCTTTTTTACATAACAACAAATGTATCCCCTCCCTCTCCTCTTCCTACTCATGTTCCATTCCCCTCCCAACCTACTACTCCTTCCCCATATACTCCTCAGAGAAAGTAAACCCTCTAACGGGGGTCAATATGGATTGGCATATAAATTGGGGCAAGACCAATCCCTCAGGCCTGTTTCAAGGCTCAGCATAAATTCTTGTCTCACCTGCCATCCACATTCAAAGGGCTTACTTTGGTCCCATGCAGTTTCCCCAGCTGATAGTCTAAAGTCAGTGAGCTTCCAATAGCTCAGGTAAGCTGTCTCTGTGAGTTGCCCCCACCATTATCTTACCCCTTTGCTCATAAGATCCTTTCTGCTCTTTTCAACTGAACTGGGAGCTTGACCAAGTGCATAGAGGTGGATCGCTGCATTTGCTTCCATCAATTGCTGGATAAAGAAGGTTCTATGATGACAGTTAGGGTTATCATCAATTTGATTACAGGACAGGGACAATTAAGGCACCCTCTCCAGTCTTGCTTGGAGTCTTATAGATTCATCCTTATAGATTCCTGGAAATTTCCCTAGCACCAGATTTATCCCTAACCTAAAATGCATCCATCTATCAATATATCTAATTTTTGTTTTCTCTCTCTCTCCCTCAACTTAACCATCCCATTTTCTCATGTTCTCTTCCAACTTAGCCTTTAAGCCCCCTATACCTTCAATTTCCTCAGGAGATTTTATCTATCTTCTCTTCCCAGGTAATCCTTGAATTAGCTACCTAGATGTTCTCAATTTGTAGCTTTGTTATCTTTTGTTTTATGTCTAATATGCACTTATGAATGAGGTCACACTGTGTTTGTCTTTCTGGATCTGGATTACATCACTCAGGATGATATTTTCTTTTTTCATCTCTTTATTCTTGATCCATATTGGATCTCCTACTCCTCGTTCAATCTTTCATTATCCTATTTTATAGAATTATTCAATGCAACTTGATAAATTAATTAGATAAAGACATGTAGAATTTACTTAAAACCATTTCCAATACCTATAGAAACCAGTGCAATAAGGTATTACATTTGATGGGAATGTCTGGCTTATATCTGAAAGCAAGAAAATATAAGCTATCTTTTTAAAATTGAAACATTTATTCTTGAATGAGAAAGGAAGTCTCACAAGTGTCAACCAAAGTTCATAAGTTTCAAGAGACTCCTTACAGTAAGATTCACAAGTCCCCCACACCCTGTTCTATAAGCAACAATAATTTCTGAGGATAGAAGACCCTCCAACCTGTTCATCAGCTCTTTACAAGTCATGAAAAGAGATCCACAGATAAAGCATGTCTGAGACATTACCCCATATAAACCTGCTTTGTATTTTTCTATAAATAAACCTTCTCCATAATTCCATGAGTAGCCTAGTTAATCACTGGTTCACTAACATAGACTGGAGGGACATTGTTGATTTGGTCTATAATAAGTGCTATGGTATGTAGTAGGAGGTTTCTGGCCTAAACTTTCAGGCCTAACCTCAAGGTTTAGACACACACACCTGCAGACTAACAGACCTGCAGACCCACAGACCCACAAAGACTCACAGATGATTACTATAGTTTTAGGTTTATGGGCCTCAGGCCCAGGCATACAACTTACTAGTTATTTACCCTTCATCTAACCCATGACTCTTCATGTTCAGCCATAGGGTTCTCTACCTTTTCTCACAACAGCATGGTTGTCGTTGTACTCTGCTTCTTCCGGCTTCTCTCTGGCATTCTGCTTTGTGCTTCCTGTTCTCAGAGTTTTCTTAGTCTGGTAGCCACACCCACACTTCCTGTCTGCCTTTGGCCAGTTGGAGCTTTTTATTAAGACAGTGGGTGAGACAATCATTTATAATGAAACAACACAATCTCCCACATATCCCCTTTTCTTAAAACAAAAAGAACTCCAAATCTAATATTCTTTTCCCCCTTATCCATAACAACTTATAAACAAAACTGTAAATAAACACAAACATCCATAATCCATGTTTTGGGAATGTGGGCATGGTTCTCTAGGCTACTTCCTCCTGAATGGGGGCATTGGCAATCCCATAGGAATCCAAAGAAAAATGTAGGATTATGCACGAGTCTTTAATAGAGTAATCTTTAAGGCTGGGTCATCTTAGCCAGTCTCCTTGAAGTTGTTCTGGATACAGAGATTGAGAAACTTCAGAGGTGCTCTGAAATGCTGAATCATCTGGTCCATCCATTTCCATTGGAGATTTTTTTTAGGGGGTCTTCTTCTATCAAACTTCATGTTCTTTATCCAGGAATAAATCCACAGCTTCTCATTTTCTGTGGAAATAAAAAGAAAACCTCTTCTCCAAAGTAGTGTATCTTTGCATTTCAATTTTAAAGTAAATTCATTTACAAAACATAGGTTGAATTAAACCAACAGCATTTATAAGCAACTGTCTTTTAGCAGCTTTTACAATTTCATTTTCTGTAAAGAAACTTAAAGATAAGACAATAACATACAGTATACAGACATTCTTTGTATTTTCCATCTTTACATGGTTTGTTTATTCATTTATTTATTTATTTATTTATTTATTTATTTATTTATTTATTTATTTATATTTATTTTTAAAGGGTTTTCTATACCTTTTCTTTTCTTTCTCTAAGCCTCTCTCTATATATATTTTCAACACACTCTAAACCACTTATACTTTTTTAAGAAAAAAATACTGTCTTTACTGTATATTTATTTCTTAACTTTTTCTTTCTCTGACCACACCTTTGATTGTCTAGGGTATCTGACTCCACCCAGATTCTTCTATTTCTTTCTGTTTCTGAACACTCCTTTAATCTGCCAGGATTCAAGGTTGGTAAGATGGGTGGATGGCTCCACTCAGCTCCTAGTCTAATTTCATAGAATTTATCTTTTTAGCCCAGGTTCTCTGGGAATTTTAGGGTCCATATAATTACCAAGTCAAGCTTTGCCATCTGCAGCTCATTAACTCCATTTAAGCATTTGACATCAGGGCCTCTTAAAAAGTTCACAAATGTTTTGTCTCTAATGCTGAATCTGGAAGCTTCTCTTTAAGCCAAGCCTCATTTTGCCTCCGGCAAACAGAGCTGATCCAAGAAAACATTGACACTAACAAGCCATCTTTGACACTGTTCCCTTTTTCTCCTTATGAATGTAAACCTTAAATAAATCGCTAAAAACTTATTGCTTATATCAAGAGTCCTGTGAGACTTCAGTAACCAGCCATTAAGCTACACTCCAAAAGCCCGACATTGTAGCTCAAGCCCATGTGCCTAACCAGGGTGTCCCTGTATCATGGCTAATGTGGGAGACACAATTCAGAGGCTGTATTGAGCTCTAGACCATTTTTAAGCTTTCTATGATTTTATGTGGGTACATATTTTACCCACGTTGGGCTGCCATTTTAGTAGGAGGTTTTTGGCTCGAACTTTTGGGCCTAACCTCAAGGTTTAGACACACAGAACCACAGACCGACAGACCCACAGACCCACAGACCTGCTGACCCACAGACCCACAGAGATTCACAGATGCTTACTATAATTTTAGGCTTATCGGCTTCAGGCCCAGGCATACAACTTGATAGCTCTTTACCCTTCATCTAACCCATGACTCATCCTGCTCAGCCATGGGGCTCTGTACCTTTTCTCACAGCAGTATGGTTGTCCTTGTCCTCTGCTTCTTCCGGCTTCTCTCTGGAATTCTGCTCTGTGCTTCCTGTTCTCAGAGTTTTCTTATTCTGGTAGCCCCGCCTACACTTCCTGCCTACCTTTGGCCAATCTGCACTTTTTAATAAGCCAGTGGGTAGGACAATTATTTATAATGAAACAACACAATTTCTTACAATAGTATAGTCATATATATATATATATATATATATATATATATATATATATATATATATATATATATATATATGTAGGGGATTATGTTATTTCCTTGCAAATAATTGTCCCACCCACTGGTTTAATAAAAAGTGCTGATTGGCCAAAGGCAGACAAGAAGTTTGGGTGCGGCTCCCAGACTAGAAGACTCAAGGAACAGGAAGAGAGAGCAGAATACCATAGAGAAGCTGGTAGAAACAGAGGATAACTATGCTGCTCTAAGAAAAGGTACTAAGCCACTTGGCTTAACAGGATAAGAGTCATGGGTTAAATTAAGGGTAAAGAGTTAGCAAGTCATATGCCTGGGCCTTAGGCCAATCAGCCTAAAACTAATGTAAACATCTGTGTGTCTCTACGCGTTTGGAGGTCTGCCAGCCTAAACCTTGAGGTTAGGTCCAAAAGTCCAGGCCAGAAACTTCATTATACATACATATATATGTATGTATGTATATATCACATGCTTATATTGATCCTGGCAAAGTCACACAACACAATGATACTCAAACAAGAACATAGAAAACAAAAACTGAATTGAGGAGATGTGATTTAATGGTACCTGAATTAGGTGTTGTACTATTCAATTAAAGCTGATCAGTAAAAAGGTACACAATATGCAGAGACAATTTTGATATGGCTACTTTCCTCCCATATGTAAGTAATGATGTGTGTCCTTGCTATTGAGTTGTAGAGGTAGTTGCATGCCCTCCTTCTGATGTATGCAGCTAAATCCAAGCCATCAGAGAAAAAACAGGACCACATGTCTCTTTGTATAGAGTAGAAATGTCTTCTTGATGAGTCATACTCACATGACAAGAATGAATGCTAAATGAACCATGTATTTGGAGTATATGCTACAGTCATTCATAGTAGCACTCATTGGGTAAGATAAATGTAAGCTTTGTTATCGGTTTTATGGCCTTTTCTATAGGCAATAAACCCTGAAACTTAAGTTAATTTGTCTTCCCAGGGAGGTCTTACCTATATAATAAAAAAAATTTAACATTAAAAAAGACATGTCTGTTACATTAGCCTGTGATTTGAGAGGAAAGCAGGTGTTAACTTGTTAGTTTGGTTTTATGGCTTGAAATTTTGTCTGTGAAAAGTAGCCTTTCCAATGGTTTTCAAATGTGTAACCTATAGCATCAATCAGATAAAGAGATAGAAGAGAAATACTAGACTTTAGTGGTATCATTTCTTTACCTCTTATGGATGCCCTATTTGAGGTTAATTGACATTTTCATGTATGTCTTCAGGATATGTTTCTCAACATATAGATGAGAGGGAATGTCTGGCTAAGGAACAGCAAATGCAAAGTCAATGGAGGTAAAACAAAGCAAAGTAGTAAAAAATATTAAACTAAGAATATTCTGTCTTAAATCATTTTAAAAGAAAATTTCATAAGGATGTGCATGGGTACATCACCATAAAGGAGAGAAGTGAATGATCACATATCAAAAATAATCAGATGAGATGTTTATTAAACTGCCTTAACAGAGATTTTTACTAAAACTGAGTTCAACAAGAAGGTGTACAGATGGTCCTCAGAGATTTGGGTACCTGAAAAAAACCTTGTAAAATAAAGAAGTTAGTCACTTCTCAAGTCGAGTGTTAAAAAAGTCATTTTGAAAACCTCTGCTTGCTTAAAGTTGTTTTACTCTGTTTGTATTGTATATTGCCAGTATAATATTTATCACTGAATATTTTTGTATGAAACTTTGAGAGTACTAGTGGTTTGGCAGAGGCACTATTTATTAGATAATCACTTATTTAGGATCATTTGCATTTTCTCTTTACCTGACATCTGAACAAATGTGAATGTCAGTGATTGTATTTGATCTTTGCTTTCATTAACTTTGAAATAAAATGATGAGTACTAAACTTTGTAGCTGTTTTACTCTGCTAGACATCTTAATAAAGATTGAGAAATATAATAGTACAAAAACCAAATTGTATTATTTGTTCTTTAAACAGTAGTAACTGACAGAAGAGTGATACCTCACAAAAATATGGCTTGAATATTTTAAAAATTTAATTAGTAAAATTTGTTTTTAAATGGTTTGTAATTATTGATTTTATAAGATATCATGATTACAAACACTAAAATATGACATAGAAATTTATAATCCTACAACACAATTCATGAGTAGATTAATTTTTGCACATGGACCAGCCCCTTGTAATTTTTTAGGTGATCACTATATGCTATTATAAATTAAAGGTGTTATTTATTTCACATCCATTTTTCAATGGTGTACTTCTTTTCCTATACATCAAAAATATTTAAAAATTGTTTTGTGTTTTTAAAGATTTTGTTAAAGATGTCATAGTTAACATTATAAAGTGGTTGCACATATTCATCCCTAGGACATTGAGGCAGGAAGAAGGTTCTTAGTTCAAGGCTACACCTGGAGGCAAAAAAAAATCTAGAATATTTTAGGACATATATAGAAACCCTATTTCAGAAAAGTACTAATAATGATTGAAATATAATTATTATTAGCAATTATTAACATGTTGATTTCATAAAGTTATGAAGCAAATTGAAAATATTGTTTGGTTTTACATTGGTGTTTATATTAATTTGTTTTGTTTTTTTCTTGTTGTAACAATATCTCCGGGCCTAAAGTCATGGATCAGTAATCAAGAGTGTTTATTGCTCTTGCCAAAGATTCATGTTCAGTTCTGAGTGCTTAAAATTGCCTACAACTCTATCTCCAGGAGAATCAATGACCTCTGACATCAATAAGTACCTGCATACTCATAATATACATAAACTCCCTTCCTTCCTTCTTTTCCTTCCCAGTCAACCTTCAGTCATTCCCCTTCCTATATCCCCATCCACTCTCCCAAAAGTGCAAGAAGCACCAAGGTCGGTCAGCTCAGCTTAGCACATCCACTCCAGACATGTTCCATTTCCTCATGCCAAAGTCAAGACTAGATTAGGTGTTTTTCTGCAGGGAATGGGCTCCAAAGTGCCAGCCCATGCACAGAAACACAGTCTGATCCCATGCCTGGAGTCTCCACATACTGCCCACATAATCGACAGTTGCCTACCCTTGGTGGACCTAGTTCTTTTTCCCAGTGGTTCTCCAGTGGCTATTGATTCAATCAGCTCTTTAGAGCTCTGGATAGCCAACACTGTGGGAATTTTTTCCCAGCTTTTAAAAGCTCAAGTGATTAAATTACTCAGACAATATTGAGCTGTGTTACGGTGATGAGTAAAATAATGGAAGACACTTGGCAATATCTGTCTTCAAAACACTACAGAATTTTATTTGATGCTTAAATATTGAAAGTCAATGCTAAAAAACATATTTTTGTATAATTATCAAAAGAAATATTCAGGTAAATCTGTCAAGTTGCTGACTGTGAAATGAAACTCCTATATTAATAATTAATTGTATGCTGGATATGGTAGCAAAGTTATCCTTTGCAAATTATTCAAGACAAAAAAAGGCAAGGTTCTTGAGATTTGTTATTTAATTTTCAGTATGAATACATAAACTGGGTCATTAGAGAAGTTGGTGCTTATTTGTTAGCAATATCAATATCTAGGCCATAAACATCTCTACTCTGGTTAATTTCTAAGGTACCAATATGATAACACTAAGTTTAAAGCTTAGAATTAGCTTTCACAAGTTATAGATAATGAGAAGACTGTGGAGATTGCATAGTAACTTGATGAGACCATTATTATGAGAGACATTTAAACCATGGAATAATAGAGAAAAAAAATATCAGTGGTATTTAAATTGGAATATTCAACTCAGTCTATATATTTTCTGCATTTCATTGCACCTAAAAGTATTACACAGTTGTCTCATATTATCTTTGGTTTTGCTTTTCTCAGTTTAGGTACTCATAATTCCAAAACTAACAAATGGAAAGTTCCAAAAAAAATTCTGGTTTTAAAAAACTTATATTCAGTGTCATGTTACAATTCTTGCCATTCTATTATATAATATTGTTGTTAAAATATTTTTATTATATTTTTTGTGTGTCTATTTGAGTATTATCCAAGCTTGTGTCTTGTTTGTGTACAGCATTTGCATGCAAAAACCTTCGAAGTAGAGAATATCAGATTCCATGAAACTACAGTTACAGGCAGTTATCAGTTATCTAATGTGATGCTCAGAACTCAACCCAGGAACTCTCTTATCTGCTGATACATCTCTCCAACCTTTGTTATTAGTAACATTGCATCTATTTTAAAATTTTTTTGTGTGTATAAAATGAAATATCTTTTCCCTATATAATCTCTCTACCTGTCTATCTAGTTCACTTACAACCCATAATTTCAGAACCATATTGGCACCACAGCAAATATCCCTGAAAATTCAGTGACTGATATACAATGACATATGTTGTTTGTCATATTTTGTATGCCAACCATTAAAAATACATTGTCTGCATTATATCTAAAAATAATGAGCAATGCATGAAGGCTTAATGAAGACACAAAACTTGATATTGTATTGTTTTTCTGTGCCCCCACACAAGGACAGGTTAAAGATACATTTAAGATTTTTAAAAGATGTAAAAAAAGAAATGTATTTGCTCAATTAAATACACCATAATAAAAGAATTATCCAATGTATCTATCCAACATTTATACATACATATATATATATATATATATATATATATATATATATATTCCAATATGTTTGACTTCAACTATCTACCTTTGCTCATAATTGTTGTTTGATTACTGTTTTTAAAAAGTAGAAGTTGAATTGTGTCCATAATGTTCTCAAAAGGAAGAAAATTAAACCAAATCATGTTCCTGTCATTGCCCTGGAACAATGTGAATCTATTCTGCCTCTCCAATTTGTCTCAGTAAGGATTTGTTAATGCTACAGAATAACACAAGAAACAAAGAAATGGGACCATACTCAAATGCCACCTGAGGTGATCAAAGATGTTTCTTTATATTTTGACTAATTTCTCATATTCTCCCTTCCTCCATTTAATAGAAAGAAATTGGCAGGGGGTGCTTGATATCTACACTAGTTAGAATCAATTCCAAATTTTGTATACCAAACTCCAATGAGTACTGAGGCTAATAGTCTTGAAAAAATACTAATCAGCTGTACTTTTAATTAGGTTACCTGGAATATACTGTGCTCCTATATTTTTGCCAAAGAAGATTCTCAGCAGCTTTTATGACTTTGTCCAGAAGATACTCAAAGATTTTAAAAACTCAATAGTGTAAAAAAAAAAAGTAATGGACCTCTTCAAGTATCCAATATGCCACCTGCCTGATGCTGTGTCCATGAATGATAGTAGCCAGATGAAAGTAAAGGAAATATTGTCTCTCCTTGCTTCCTTGTCAAACTGTTTTGATCCATAGGATATTATTGTTTGTAGAGTGGCAATCTTAGATGTTTTTGGAATAAAAATCAAGAAAATTATGGTGTCTTAAAATCTTTTCTAAAGTATGATAACTCTGAATAGAAAATTTAGGAAACCTAAAGTTTATTGACAGTTAGTAGGAGGCAGGTGCAATCAAGGACTCTTTTTAAGCCTTTATTTCCTAAAATTATGCATTTTGAACAACACTCTGCTATGAGATCAACAGATAGCAGACTTACTTTATTGGAAGCCAGTGTGTATGGATAGGAATGAGCCACCACTTATTTTTCCAGAACCATTAAAAAATTCTGCCACAATTCCTGCACTATTTCCTGAGATGACTGGTAATCTGCAATTGATATTTATGTATCCAGTGCAAGAAGCTGGTTGACCCTGTTCAAGTCATCCAGTTCCTTCATTCCTCAAGATTTCTTACGTATAAGATGGAGTTAGTACTAATGTCATAGGCCAATGTGTAAAAAAGCATGTGGATATTTACTATTTTCAGCCCCTAACCCATGTGTAGCTGCCTGAACTTAGAGCTTTAATGGGTGTCATCAGTATTCTGAACAAATGCCTTCGACTGTTTCTGTTCAAATGCTAAGTTCTGCTAAGGCAAGCATCAGTTCTAAGATACTTATTGACCACCATATGTTGGACCCTGAAATGTAAAGGTCATAAATCTTTAGTGTGAATGATTCTGGAGCAAGTGCAAAGACAACAAAGTGAATGTTGATAGTATAAATCCAACTCCTCAGTGGAAAAAGTGTTTCCTCTGATATGAATATGGGTGTGTCTTATACAGTCTTCTGAAGATCACAATAAGGTTAATCTCTAGCTGTGGTGATGACAGGCTGGTTAACCCACTAAGCACTGGCATGTTTGCTTTCCTCCCCAGTTCACCTCACCTATATAACTACTGGAGTCACCTTTCAACTAAACTCCCTCTGCCTGAAAATTTTGCTCTTTATCTGCTTTGAAGAAGATACAAACTCAGAAAGCTTTCACATTCTTATGTAGTGCAATAAGTGTCTGTTGAAGTGGTTATACTACTTTAGTTTTTATTTTTAAGAATTTTATTAAAAGACATAGAAAGTTTAAGGGTACTTATTTTTCTAACTGATAACCTGAGTTTGATTACTCGCACCTATATATCTGCTCATAATAGCTTGTAAATATTTGGGTATTCTGTGTTGTATTTGTTGGTAAAAGGAAGAGGTCACTCCGAGATAATTTTTTTAGGCTTGTATGACAACAGAAAGGTTCAGTCTTTGATGAACTGAACCCCAAACAGACATACAAAAAGGCATATTTATTGATTGTTACAGAAAGTTGTGTTTTTTGGCAAACTATTCCTCATGCCAAGTTCCCTAATTTAATATATTTCTCTAAAGGAAAGTGCCATACCCGTGCTTCTTTAGTCTATATTGTGTAGCATTTGCATTAAACAATAATCCAAAAGCTTTAGGGATAGTTTGAATTCTAATTGGTCTTAATAATAAAAACCCGAAGCCAGATATCAGGATAAGTGCTGAAAGATCAGAGAAACAAAGTCACCAGAGAAACATCTTATCTCATTATTTCCTCAATCTGAAGGGGACAAGCTCCTATCTCTTCCTGTCTTAAATTCCTCTCTCTGTCCATCCATAACATTTTCTGTTTATACTACCCTAGTACTTGGATTAAAGGCATGTGCCTCCCAAATACTGGTATCAAAGTCTTGAGATTCCAAGGGCTGGAATTAAAGGAATGAGCCTCCAACCCCTGGCTATCAGACTGGATGAGTCTTATGTAGTGCAGGGGAGTGAAGAACTTCTAATCTTTGTGCTCCCTCCTCTCAAGTGTTGGCATTAAAGTTATGACCCATCATTGCCTAACTTCTGTGGTTAACTATTATCTAGCTCTGCACTCTGATCTTCAGGTAAGCTTTATTTGTTGGAGCCCAAACAAAATATCACCACATTCAAGTGTGTAAGAAATATCTTGTGAGCAAAGTCATGCAAAGATTGTAACTCCTCGTCAGGAAAAACAATTTTAAAAATCACAGTGATTTCTTAAAGGTCAAAGTACTTCTAAAAAACAATAATTCACTCTAATGTTTACCTAGATACAATGAACACAAGTATTCATTTTGTTTACCCCATATAAATTGACTCTGCTAGATTCCTACAATATGTAACTTCATATCCAGGAGTTCCAACATCCTCTTTTAATCTCCAAGGGTTCCTGCACATGTGATCTCTCTCTATCATATATATATATATACATTATAATCACAAAATAAATTAATACTTTTAAATGTTATCAACAATGTCATCATCAATTCAGGCACTAAAATTTCTAACAGCATAATAAATATATGCTTCTTCATTTTAACTGAATTTAAATTTTATGAAGAAAACATTCTGAATTTGATGTGTGAATGATAATTTCTGGAAAAAAGCTGTGTCTTCAGATACTGATTCTTTTTATTATTATAATTTCAGTACTGTGGAGAAATTGGAATCTTATAGATAGATACACAGTTCATATTTCTATGCCAGGTGCACATTTAACACATTTAGCACACTGAACACATTTACACAAAATATAAGACTTACATGTTTCTCAGTACTTCATAAACAATGAAAATTTGTATTAATCAAAAATTAAAAAAAAATGTTTGTTTTAACATCATGGATGTGGTCATTTAAGAAGCTTTTAGTAGGCCAGCTCCCATAGCTCCACCACCTGGCGCTTGATCTCTGGGGAAGAAAGTTAAGAAGTTGTTCAATGCTCTGGTTTACTGCTCCTAATTTATGTTCCTATTCCTCAATATTTTGTTACACATGCAATGCTGAACTAAATTACATGATGTGGAACTTACTGCCACCTCTTAAAAACATACAAAAGTCAGACACTTTCCTTTGCTGAGGATGTTTTTCCTAAGGGCCTCCCTCATCATCTTGTCCATGATCACTATCCCTGTTACCTTTATTTTCAGCTTCTACCCCAGTCTTGGCTCCTATCATCTCTAGACCCTTTCTTAAAATTAAGCTCATTCTTAAAGGGTAAATTTTTTGTTAGCTGCTTTCTGAAATCTGCACACCTGTAGTCTCTCTCTTTTGTCATTGAACCCTAAGTATATGTTTGCTGGTTCTGAAAAGAACTGTTGAGATAATTTACTCATCTTTAAATTTTAAAAAGTTAAAATCAAAGTTTACTATTTTAGAAATTATTGAAAAATAGCAATAACACCAATAATAAAGTAGATAATCTATTTTTCCACATTTGAGAAAGGAAATAATTAATAATTTAATGTGTTTCATTTATATTTAGTGTAAAATTTATTTTATCATGTTGATTTAATAATGCAAATGATCTTCTCCATAAAACACATTCCTGGGTACATGTCAGGAACTACACAGAAGAAATGCTGTATTGTCACTCACCTTCCAGGATCTCATTAGCTGCCTCCCTGTCATTGCTGGATTGTGCTCCTTTTTATTTCTAATTTCCTGCTTCCACCTCTTGTTCTATCCTCTAAAGATACGCTCTCTAAAGCAACTCTATGCTTGAGTTTTATCACATTGGTACTGTTACCAGCTTGGCAGAAATGAAATTATTCTGAAGAGATACATGCATTTCTCCTTCTATTATTGAAACAATGTAAACTAATAAACTGTAATTTCCCTAGGAATTTCATCTTAGGACAAGAAAACTGAGGAAAGATCTTGGCCCAAGCTAAAGATGAACTATTTTGAAGCAAATAAAAAATTTTAAGTTGTCAAATGAATGTACACAAGACACTAGAATTATGTCAATAATGAGTGGATTATTTCTTGATCTGAAGCTACTTAACTATGCATATCTGTTGACTTCAATTTCAACTTAAATATGTTTAGATTTATTAATTTATTTTATGCCTATGGATTCATTTGCATGCCTATATATGTCTGCTTATCATTCATGGCCAATGCCTATAAAGGCCAGAAGAAGGTGTCACTCTTTGGCTCTGAAGTTACAAACAGTTATAAGCCACCGTGTGAGTGATAAGAATTAAACTTAAGTCCTCTGTAAGATCAGCAAGTGCTTCCAATTGTTGAGTCAGCTCTCCAGCTTTCTCAGCCTCATGTTAAGACCCTAAAGATTTTGAGGCTTTAGAATGTTGTTTATTCCTCTTACGAATGTAGTCACATTAAACAAATCTCCCATCTGATTTGCTATTATTCTGGCTACTTAATTGACTGATTGATGGCAGATGGTTGTGCCTACCATGTGAGTGCAACAAGGTCATAGGCTCTGGTCCTCTGGAAATGCTATTAGTGAGCCAGATAGGATAAGATGCAGCTTTTGTGGAGTCAGATTCTTACTGAAAGCTATTCATGGTTAGCAAAGAAAGACTGAAGTGTCCCACCAGCTGCTGGAATAACTTCATCCCAAGTACTTATTCTTATTATCTTACTTCAGTAAACACTAGTTTCTTTATATCTGCTGTGTTAGTACAAGTGCCTATTGGGACATTACTCTGAACTGTTAAGTTTCTTTTTTAATTTTAATTTTTTATAAATCTTTTTTTCTTTATTTTATTATTTTGTAAAAAAAAAAGTTTTTTTATCCATATATCCTCCTGCTCTCCCTCCCTTCCCTACTCCCAATTCCTCGCAGTCAGTCTTCAGGATCCTTCCCAATCCCCTCCCTCCAAATGTGTTTCAAGGTGGTTCAACTCAGCATGTCACATCCACTCCAGGCAAGTCCAATTTACTCATCCCAAAGTTAAGACTGTGATAGGTGTTCTTCTGCAGGGAATGGGCTTCAAGGTGATAGTCCACACAAAGGAAGAGTCACATCCCAGCCATTGAGACATCACATACTGCCCATGCCAATGGACAATTGCCTACCATTGGAGGGCCTAGCTCCTTTTCCTGATGGATCTCAAGTGGCTATTCTTGATTCAATGATGTCCCTAGCATTACATATAACTATCACATTGGGAATTATCCTCATAATTGCTATCCCCTTGCTTGTACACTCCCATGCTCTTGGCTGGAACAGGAGCTCATCCCAATGGTCAGCCATGGATCTCCGCCTCCACATCTATTCATTGTTGGACATAGGTACTATGATGTCACATAGGATGGTTATTCATTTTATTCTAGGGAAGTCCTGTTTAGGCACTCCCTCCACTATTACAAAGAGACCTAGCCAAAAACATCCTGTGAACTCTTTGAGGTTTCCATAGCACCCAGTCTCTTTCCAAACCAACACTGTTTTCCTCTATTGAGATATCCATCCTTTTCTTTCTCCCTCTTTGCTCCTCTCACTCAACCATCTCCTTCTTTCAAGATTTGTTCCAAAATATTCTTTGTTGCAATTCATTATGGCCCCAATTTGCTAAGGTGATCTTCTCTAATTTCTCTTCTTATGGGGAATCTCTAAATGTTTCTCTTAAGTTCCTTCTGAAATCAAGCTGCTCAGTAGTTGTGGTTTGTAGCTTGGGTATTCTTTTCTTTGTCTTAAATCTACTTATGAATGAGTACATCCCATGCCTCTATTTCTGAGCTTGTGGTACATTACTCAGGAGGACATTCTCCAAATCCATCCATTTGCTGGCAAATTTTAGGATGTCAGTTTTCTTTTTTTTTCACTTCTGAGTAATACTCCATTGTGTAGATGCACCACAGTTTGTTAATCCATTATTCAGTTGAGGGTCATATAGATTGTTTCCAGGTTCTTGTTGTTATGAATAATGCTGCTATGAACATTGTTGAGCTAATGCTTTTGGGGTACAAATGTGCTTCCTTTAGGTATGGTGATATGTTTCTATTTAATAAAAAACAGTCTGAAATATCAGAGAGATGTACACACAGTCAATTCAGCAGGGTCACTGAATAGTAATTCATAGCTTTAAATCCCAGCACAGTGGATATCTGGGAGTGGTGACCTATGCCCTTAATCCCAGAAGATCTGAGTTTGAGGCCATCTTAGATTACAGAGGGAGTTCCAGGCTCCCAGGCAGGCAGAGGTGGGGCCAGGCCTTTAATCCTATACATTCAGAGGCAGAGGAGATCTTTCTGTGTTTCTGTGAGTTCAAGGCTAACTACCAAATAGTAGTAGCCTATGTCCTTAATCTTAATCTGGATATGAATCCACTAGGTGAAGAGGGTATTTAAGGCAAACAGAGGAAGACAAATTAAAGCAGTAGAAGCCATGAGGAGTGAATCTGAGGAAGCTAGAATATATCTGGGTGAAATTTGACTGTGGTGTATCCTCTCTTTGATATTTAAGCCTTTCTCTGATATTTGACTTTTTATTTCTTTTATTCCTAAAATACCTGGCATCCAACTTTGGGTCATGAATTTTCCTCCCCCCAACAAAATAGGCACTTGCCAGTCAGAGAAGTGTGTTCCCAGAGGAATAACTACCAGCTGGCTAGGCTTTCTGTTCTGAGTTGGCCTCCAGTCTTAGGCAAACTGGCCATAGGTGTTTCCATTTCACTTTCATCTGGGTTGACATAACCTGGTGGGCTATGTATTTTTCCTCTTATGGACCTCTCCATCATTTGAATGACGACTAAATTGGTGAATAAATCAGATTCATTTTTGAAGGGGAGAAATTGTTTAAGACAATGGCGGGTGTTTGGTCTTTCTTTAATCTTTCTATAAGTAATTTGATATTGGAACCAGTAAAAGATAAATACAATAGATGGGACTATCATAATGTTTATCATATTGTTTATTATGAATATTTTTGTTTGATCTCTTTTCTTTTATTTTAAAAGTTAATTAATGTGAATGCCAAGAAAAAAGTCTTAGAAAAGCCTGTTAAGGGAGAACACAAAGATGTTCAGACTCAAACAGAAGAATATAAGGAAGCAAATTCAGCAAAGTCATTTAAAATTGCACAAAAACAGCCAAATAAATATATCTAGTAACCTTTAAATAATTACACAATAATAACGAGAATAAAGAATCTATTTAAGCATTGGTACAAATGTTAGAATTAAGGAGAGTAAAAGAAGCAATTGTGACATATGGGATGGACTCACCATTTGTAAAACAAATGCTAAATAACTGATCCACTTGTAACAGGATCAACCCTAAAGTTTGGTTAGATATGGTTACTGCTGTTTTAGAGGCTGAACCACTTTCAAAGTGGAAAATATGGTGAAAAGAGGAGGCTGAACAATAGAACAAGGAAGAGGAGCCAGAGTAATAGAAGTCTGATATTGAAAGGCAATCCTTATACAATGCAATACTCTGGCCTTATGCCTCATGACAGTTTTAAATGCCTGGGATCAGATTGAATAAATTGAAAAGAAAATTGAATCATTCAAGAAAGTAATTCAAAGCCCCAAGGAAATTTTACAAACATTTTACATAGATTAAATGCAGCAGTAAACAGAAAGGTACAAGATTTAGAAGCCAGGTGAATAATAATTGAATTGCTGGGTTTTGAGATTGCTAATACACAATGCAGAAAAATATTTAACCATTAGGAGGAAGGTCAGCATCCTTGGAGAATTAGATTCGCGAGACAATTAATCTAGAGTCTTATGATGGTGATGATAACTGGGTAGGACAGCTTATTTCTAGTGTTATAAGAAAAAGTCAAAATATTAAATGTTACAATTGTGGGAGGCAAGGTAACATAAAAAGGGATTGTAAACAAGGCATTCAGAGAAATAGTGCTTTTGTTAGGAATAATCCTAAGAGAGTGGCCCTCCCTTCTGAAGTATGCAGAAGGTGTAGAAAAGAAAGACATTGGACTAATGAATGCAGGTCAACAAAGGACAGACAAGGTAACTTTCTGCCTTTAGGAAATGACTAAAAGGGACTTTCCAAAAACCCAATATCAAATCAAGTCCAGTCTTACCCTGCCAATGTGGAGGTATTACCTTCCCAGAAAAACTAAAGAAATTAAAACCTATTTTAAAAATACATACTACACTGAAAGATAGAAGAAAAGAGAAAAATCTCAGGAAAAATTATAAATTGAATATTTTGACAAGCACCTATCAATGATCAATGGCCCAAATTACAAGTACAAATAAATGATGTTATTACTGAAGTTTTATCAGGGTGGATGTATCAATAATTTCACTAGAGTCATGGCATCCATATTGGCCCCTTCAGAAGGTAAATGTTCAGTTTTTGGAATTGAGTCATTATCTCAGGTAAAATAGACTGCAAATTGGCTTGAATGTATAGGACTTGAAGGACATAGTGGGATATTAAAGCCATATGTGGCTAACATTGCTATAAACTTACGGGGACATGATTTACTACAAGAATGGAATACACAGATTAATATTCCTCCAAACACAGAAATAAACCATAAACTAGGACCTGTTTCTGGAAAAAAAATTAGATGGTATTATAAGAAACAGCCACAGACCATTCTGGTTATTCAAAAATAAGGCACAACATTTGCTGATGTTTAAAAGGCACCCACAGCACTACCTCAAAAATGTATAGCAGAGAAGTCTATATGGGTTCATCAATGGCCTTTAACAAAAGAGAAACTTCAGGCCTTAGGGCAGCTGATATAGGAACAATTAAATACTCAGCATATAGATATTACAGTGAGGTTTCTTGGTCCTGGGCGGAAGAGGTCCAGACCCACAGATCTGCTGCCCTAGTCCCCTCAGCCACCTGTAGCTGATCAGGCCTCCAAAATGATTCAGACACTTATATTAGCTACATGATGTTTGGTCTATGGCTCAGGCACATTGCTAGCTTGATCTTACATCTTAACCCATTCTCATAAATCTGTCTGCCATGTGGCCCGTGGCTTACCTGTGTTCTTCTTGGGTGGCTGGCTCAGTCTATCTGACTCTGCCCTGCTTCTTCTACCTATGTTGTGATTTCCCCTCCTACTTTTTCTATGGTGCCTGTCATAGGCCAAAACAACTCCTTTATTTAAAGATTGATATTCACAGCATACAGAAAGACATTCCCACATCATATAGAAAAATCAACCAGCCCTTGGAATTCTCCTGTATTTGTTATTAAAATGAAATCTGGAAAGTGGAGAATGGTAACAGACCTAAGGGAAATAAACAAGATGATCCCGCCAAAGGGCTCTCTACAATACCTGAATCTGAGAAGAAATTGGCTTTGGTAGAAAAGAAATTAAAGGATGTACATGTGGATTATATGGATCCAGACCTTAATTGTATTCTAGTTATCTTGCTCTCTAAGCATTCTCTACAGGAATTTAAATATAAATGAAAAATGTTATATTGGAATGGATATCTCTACCACATAAACTGGATAAGAAATTAAAGACATATGTGGAAAAGGTTCCTGAATTGATTTTTAAAGGAAAATTAAGACTTTGTCAATTGACAGAAATGGACCCAGCAGAAATTTTTGTACCTTTAACTAATGAAGGAATTGACCAATTATGGGTAGAAAGTAAAGTTTGGCAAAGAGCCTCCCCCAATATTTTGGGGGAGATATTAACAACAAATATCCTCAAAGAAAAAGAATTGGATATCTAAAGAAAACTAATTAGATTCTTCCTCATGTTGTATGAGATAAATCAATTTCTGGAGACCCTATATTTTGTACTCTTGCAAACAATTCAAGAAAGACGCTTAAAGCACTTATAATTCTGTTCAAAAGTGAGAATTTTATGTTATTGTTATGGTATTAATGGATTTTGTTGAATCTCTTAACAATTATTGACACTCAGTATGCAGAAAGAGTTGTTTTACACATTGAAACTGCTAAATTTATTAATGGTGTATCAGAATTAACTTCATTATTTATTCTGTTTCAAGAAATAATCAGTCTAGAAATCATCCCTTCTACATCACACATTTAATCCCATACAGGTCTGCCAGGTCCTTTAGCACAAGGTAATGATAAAATTGATTAATTATTAATAGGGAATATACTAGAGACCTTAGAGTTTCATAAAAAAGCATTATTTCAATAGCAAAAGATTAAAAATTCCAAGATGTCTTGGCATCAAGACAAATTAATTGTTAAAGGCTGTCCCACTTATTCTTTCTATAACTAAACTCCACTGCCAGAAGGAAGTAAACCTAAAGGTATACATAGCAATAAAATCTGAGAGATGGATGTATTTCATTTAACAGAATTTGGAAAATTAAGTTATGCATATCATACAATAGATTCGTTTTCAGGATTTCAATGGGAAATGACTTTGAGTTCAGAAAAGGCAGATTCTGTAATCATACATTTGCTAGAAGTTATGGCCATCATGGGAATACCTGTACAAATTAAGACTGACAATGCTCCAGCAAAATGAAACAATTTTTGCTTATGATAATATAAGGCATATTATAGGACTATCACACAATCCTACAGGGCAAGCAGTCATAGAAAAATCAAATTGCACTCTAAAGCATATGCTAAATAAAAGGAAAAAATAACAAAGACCCCTAGAAATATACTACATAATGTTTTATTAACTTTGAATTTTCTAAATGCTAATGAGAAAGGAACAACAGCTGCTGATAGGCATTGGACCATAGAAGAAAACAGCTGAGCTAATTCAGCGTGTCTACTTCAAAGTTGTACTGACCTCAGAATGGAAGCCTGGATATGTGCTACTTTGGGGAGGAGATTTTGCTTTTAATTCCATAGGTGAAGAAAAGTTATAGATACTACAAACATTAATAGGCTAAATTTGATCCTTAGAACTTTCATGAGAATAATTGATGGCTTATCCACCCATATTTCAATTCTTTAAGTTGTAAGAAAAAAGCAAAGTATTGGGGCAGGTTTTTGTTTTTGTCTTTAGAGAAAACGAGTAATATCCATCATCAAGAAGTTAAAAGACATTGAATATCTAGACATCTAAAGCAGAAGAGAGGCTATCCAGAAAAAAGTATAAGCAAAAGAATATCAGACCTATTGGTACCAGTATACTCTATAGGGTAAAATCTCATTGTTTAACCTCTATATATCCTGAATTTTAAGTTGAAGTCCCAGTTTAATTATAATTTAAAGCTAACTTTGGAGTTGGAGTGTGGCTCTCTCCTTCTCTAAATTCAAGCATACTTGTTAAAGGAAAATTCAAAATCTCTGTATCAGATCAGAAGAGTTACCTGATATGGAAAAGAAGAATAAACAAAATAAGGAAAAATTCTATTGTTACTAATCCTGTGCTGAGTAAATAATTATATATTTAGCTTTCTGTACATTGTGTTGGGTTTTAGTATCTTATCAGCTTTCTGCAGTGATCCATGACAATGCCTAATTGTGAACTTGAATTATTCAATGGAAGATGTGGCCTCACAATGATGATTTCATATGGACTATGATGAATCGACTAGGCTGAAAAATACCAATCAAAGATCAGATTTGGACTACAAAATGCTCAAGGCCATTTCAAGGTGGTACACTGAGATAAATGAGCTTCACAGACTACTATAGCTAGGATGTGAGTCAAACCATGCCCTTCCGGTTATACAGACACTGGACAGCAAATGATACAGCTACTTATTTCAGGACTTGACAATTAACAAAAGTTTTCTTTTCAGGATGCCATAAAGATGCCATTGTCCAAAGACAGCAGGAAGTAAATTTAAGAACACATGGCCATATTCCCAAGAGGTGGGGTGGGTGGTATTTGGCCTTTCAATGGGTTATGGATGCTTGTCATTGTTTAGGATAATCGGTTAAAAATTGTTATTGGTTAGAAAAAAGTTAAACAAGAGAGATTAGATCCAAGGTTCTTGCAAAGAAAGAAAGGAAGGAAGAAAGAAAGAAAGAAGGAAGGAAGGAAGGAAAGGAAGGAAGGAAGGAAGGAAGGAAGAAAGAAAGAAAGAAAGAAAGAAAGAAAGAAAGAGAGAAAGAAAGAAAGAAAAGGGATACAGATATAAAAGGATGTAAGGGTATATTATTGAATCTTCTTTTAAAAAGGATTTACTAGCTTTAAATATTTCATACTGGATTGGATTTTTGTATATTGTATACAAATTGTGTATATGGGTGTATATTGAGATTAATTTTTGTTACTGTACATATATCTCTATGCTTGTTCAAAGTATTATACTTATTAAGTTCATTTAACAATGTAATGCAAATTTCTATTTTATGAAAGTTTTTATTAGCAACTAATTAGAAAATAAAGAAATGTAAGTTAGTAGTTAGTCATCACATTCAAACATAGTCATATTAGATATATTTTCAAGATCAAACAGATATATTTTAGATTAACTGGTCTTCTTCAAACACTTTAGAGATCCATAGAATATGGCATTTAAGATATTTTAATCACATAGATTCTTATTGTTTTTACAACAACGAGGCAACTACTTCTAGCAGCACCAATCTACTTCAGAGAGATTATAGACATGAGAGAAATTCCATACACAGTTGACCTTCTTTGTAACAAAAGTTAGCCACTGTGCAAGAAACTACTTTTTCCTTGACTGATGACAATATGATGTTCAAAATGGACAAGCAGGAGAAACACCCACAAGAGAATTGCTGAACCTTGCAAAGACAAGGTAGCAAGGTCTTTGAGAATATCCTGCTTCACAGAGAAGTCTTTTAGACATGTTAGTCCTGTAGGCTGAAGACGGATGCTTCAATGATGCAGAAGAACCTTGGGTGACTATCCAGGTAGCCAGCTGCATCACTTTTTAAAATTTTTGTAAGTTGCTTACTTACCCATGCTGTTTAGTTGATTAATATTATTTTCTTCTTTGGTCTCTTTGGTAGTTGAAGATAAGATGGTTATAGTTATAGTTTTCTAGTGACAGTTTTAGAAAAGAAACTGAAGTTAGAGTATATAAGTTTGAGAGACATCAAAATAAGAGTTTTTAGTAGTAATACAAGTTAGATAGAACGTAATAGGTATAATCTTTGTATTTACCAAAATAAGATAATTAATAGAATATTTTCTTTGAATTGCCAATTGTTAATGTGCTGGACATGTATACATTGTATATAATTATTGTACCCATTGTATATGTTTTTTCTTATGCTAGTCATAATCTTTTTATTTTTGACACAAAGAGGATATGTGGTGATATGTTTCATATTTTAAAAAAAAACAAGTCTGAAATATCAGAGAGATCTACCCACAGTCAGTTCAGGAGGATCAGGGAGTGATAATTTACACCTTAATCCCAAGACAGGGAATATCTTGGAGTGGGGACCTATGCCCTTAATACCAGCAGATTTGAGTTTGAGGCCAGAGGAAGTTCCAGCCTCCCAGGCAGGCAGTGGTATTGCCAGGCCTTTAATCCCCTATCTCCATAGACAGAGGAGATCTTTCTTTGTTTCTCTGAGTTCAAGGCTAACTACTAAATAGTAGTAGCCCACACTTTTAATCTTAACCTGAATGTGAAATAACTCAGAGAAGAGGGTATTTAAACCAAGCATAGAAAGACAGATTAAGGCAGTAGAAGCCGTAAGGAGCAAGGCTGAAGAAGCTGGAAAATATCTGGGTGAAATTTGACTGTCCTATATCCTCTCTTTTATATTCAAGCCTTTCCCTGAGATCTGGCTCTGAAATTCCTTTATTCATACAACATTTGGATATACACCCAGCAGTGGTGTTGCTAAATCCTTGGGGAGATTGATTTCCATATTTCTAAGGAACATCCATACTGCACTCCAGAGTGGCTATACAAGTTCACACTCTCACCAATAATAAAAGAGTGTCCCTTTTTTCCACATCCTCTCCAGCATAGGCTATCATCTGTGTTTTTGATCTTTGCTATTTTGACAGGTGTAAGTTGTTTTGATCTGCATTTCTCTGATATCTAAAGATGTTGGGCAATTTTTTAAGTTTCTTTCAGCCATTTGTAATCCTTCTGTTGGGAATTCCCTTTTTAGCTCTGAATCCAGTTTTTTAATCCAATTATTTGGGTCTTTGGTCTCTAGTTTTTGAGTTCTCTATATATTTTAGAAAACAGTTTTCTGTCAGATGTAGGGTTTTAAAGATCTTTTCCCATTCTCTAGACTGAAAGAAAAATAGAAATAGAGTCTGGATTATGACTATTATTGTGTTTTATTTTAGTTTTTTATCTGTTAATGAGCTAACTACAGAAAAACAATTAATTCCAAAGGCTGATAAGTTAAACAAAAAAATATATTTTAAAGGTATTTTGACTTTGAAATTTGCATCTAAAGATATATTGCTTCAGAAGATTTCTGCTTTTGTTTCCACAGAAAATTAGAATTGCTTCCAGGCAAATATGGTTTCACCAACCAAGACAACCTGAAAAATCTCTGATAAGAAGATATGGTCACATCTGCTTCAAAACTAAAATACTCCGTCTCAAGAATCTGTAAGATTGCCAGCAATCCTTAATCAGCAGGAAGTAGTCATGAAAAACTACGCCCAAATTCCCAAAATATTGTTTATAAATATTTGTTTTTATTATAAATGGTTAGTGGTCATAGTTATTCTCTTTCAAAGAAGAAAAGGGTGATATTTTATATGAGTGATTTAAAAAAATAGATTATTGAATTTACTTTAACCCAGGAATCAGTAGTTAATTTCCAAATATTTTACCTTGGTATGGATCTTGGTTTATTAATACACATTTAAGGTCAATTTTGTTATTCTGTATGTATTATTCTACTCCTGTTTAAAGTATAATGTTTATGTTAATTATTTAAAATTATAATGTATAATTAATAAATACAGATTAATAATTATTTATGATAACAAAACTTATAGTTATATTAGTTAGATCTTTTTTAGATATACAAAGATATATTTCAATTAGATAGGTAATCTTCAAACACTTCTAATAACTACAGAATATGGTATTTAAAATATTTTCAGAACTTAGACTTTTCTGGACAATGAGGCAAATCTTTGGAAGTACCAATCGACTTCAAGAGAAAAATGGGCACTGAAAAAATTCTATGTGGGGTTTACTTTCTCTGTGGCAATGGTTAGGCACTGGAAAAGTACCTGTTCTTAAGTTGATTGCTTAATAGTATGCTGTTTAAACTGGACATGCAGGTTACATAGAAATGTGATCTTTGAACTTTGGTAGAATAAGCCAAGATGGTCCTTCAGGTTACTGCTTTGCAGAGAAAACTGTAAGACTTTCTTCAAGACTCAAGGAGAAGTTACTGATGAACTATTCCAGAATGGCAGTACAGTCCTTCAAATTTTCTACTTCACTGATAAGTATGCCAGATACTCTGGGCCCGTAGGCTGAAGATAGATTCCATAACCTTATAAAGGAACTTTTGGTGAATGTCCAGGCAGATATGTGTCCTCTCTGTCTCCCATTCTTCTGTTGTCTCTTCCAAAAGATAATAAGACAAAATAACTAGTATTTTTAATTAAAATTAGATGTTTAATTTCTTTTTCTTTTCTCTCTCTCTCTCTCTCTCTCTCTCTCTCTCTCTCTCTCTCTCTCTGAAGCTATTTGAGAGAGATATCACACTGAGTGTTCCTACTCTGACAAATTTCTATGGACTTTGCTTCCTTGAGACCATGGAATTCCTTTCTCCGTGTCTTCATTTTTCTGTGTGGGGTTATATTCTGGGTAATGTCTCCAACTTTATCCATGCTAATATAAAAAGGTATATTTTAAGAGAAAATGGTATTTTTTTCCACATTTAATCATTGAAACATGGATTTTACATGGACTTTTGGCTGGTGGGTTTATCTTGCTATAAAGCTGAGCTCACCTTGAGCAGAAAGCAAACCTGTGGCTTTCTGTCATCTTGGCTGTTGACCTCATCAAGAGGGAAGTGACTATGTGACTTAGCTGCCATCTTTGCTAACATTATCATGAAGAAGGAAAATACCATGTGACTTTACTATCATCATTGTTAATATACCCACAATGCATAGCCAAAATTATGGCACCCATAACACTTCCTTGTCCCATTGAAAAATCACCTTATATCTTTTAGTGTTATAATAGGGAAGCAGCATCACACCTCCAAAGTTGTTTATTTTACTTTATTTTGTAGTATCCGGCTTGTTTTAATTTTACACATTCTTTACATGATATATTTACTAATTTCTAAAGGAGACCTAAGATTTTCCCAATTCACATAGTCTCAACACTGGCCTCCTACAAAGGGAACTAAAACTTTGATATTTGTAGTAGTACTAGGTTGAATATCAGTAAATCATAGGCCTGAACACATACTCAAGGGATAAATTGCCAATTTCCAGATAAGCTTATCTCAGTGGGTAGCTGAAACAGCCAAGACAGAATTATCATGCTTTAGAAAAATAAAGAATGGAGACATAGACTTTGCAGGTTCTTAAAGCCTACTATTTCTAGGCCTATTTTTCTCTGAGGCTAACAATTTTTATCCTGTCATACTCCTTTGTTTCATGCAAGAGTGCTTTGGTTTCAGTCCAATGTATAGCCTAAATACACTCTAGAGCAGCATTTTCAACTTGTGAATTTCAGTTATTTTGGAGGTCAAATGACCCTTTCATGGGGTCTAAAACACAAATATTTACATTATTATTAATAACAGTAGCAAACTTAGTTATTAAGTATCAACAAAAATAATTTTATGGTTGAGGTCACCACAGCATGAAGAACTGTATAAAATGGTCACATTCTAAAGTTGAGAATCACTAACCTAGAAAATAATAGAAAGTGGCTCTCATGGGAAATTCTTAATTACAATAGCAACCCTCAACCAGAGTTATTCTGTAAATGACAGAGAATGTACTCTGAGATTCCCTATGTCCCTATGACATATGAGATCATCTAAATCTTGCTCAAAAAATTTCCTGCAATGTGGATCTACAGATTCTAGGTTCTGTATTCTCTAACTTGGAAAAAGATAGTAAAAGAGGTGGTGGTGGGGTCAGGAGTTATCAAGATCCTCCCTTGAGAACAACATAGGAAATTCAGAGGTATTGTTGCATAAAAAGGTCATTTTGATAATGTGTAACAGCTTTTAAAGAAGGCTAAATTTTCTACATTCAAAGATAACTAGTTTTTTTTTGTGTAGTTTTAATGCAACTTTAGTTTAAAAAAAAATTTCCACAACATTATCTTCCAAAGTAAACTTACTTCCATGGAACTCTAGGATCTCCCAAAATATCCTGTAACTCTAGAAAGCCACATTTTCTCTTGTTCAAGGATACCATGGAGACATCATCAAGTAGACTCCCACCAGGATCTAACCTTCAATGAAGAGGGTCAACACAGAGCAAAATTTTCCTCAATACTTTCAAGTGAAACAATGATAAGGCAAGACCTATGACTTGTCTTTGCCAAGATATACTAATTGCTAAATGGAAGACTAGAGGAAGCAGAGATTCTTCCCAAGCCAAAGTGGACTATTGCACAAATCCTAATTGGTCTTAATAAAAACCTGGAGCCAGAAAATTGTGACAAATGCTACAAGATCAGGGAGGCAGGGGAACAAGCCACTAGAGAAACTTCTCACCATCACTGAATCCATAAGTTTAAAGGGTAAGGTCCTATCTCCAGGAATCTTCAGACTGAATGCCTGAGTCCTTAGCTAAAATGGATAGGAGAAACAAGCTCAGGGCTGAACTCCTGTCTCCTCTAGCCTTATATTCCTTTCTCTGACCAACCCTATTACTTCCTGGTGCTGGGATTAAAGGTGTGTGCCACCACTGTCTAGTTCTATTTTTCCTCCAGACTGGATTAATCTCCTGTAGTCCAGGGTGGCCTTGAACACACAGATATCTATATGGAGCCCAGCTTCCTTAGTGCTAATATTAAGGATGTGTTATACCACTGCCTGGCCTCTATGGCTAACTCTGTGGCTTGCTGTGCCCTCTGATTTTAAGACAATCTTTATTTGTTAGAGTATAAAATATATCAGCACAGTATTTCAACTTGTTTTGACACTAAAAGCAAGTGATTAATTTTGGCTACCTAGATAATCTTAAATATTCAATAGAAAATCATACCCAGAATTTAAAAGATCTATGTGTCTCCTTTAACTGTCCTCAGATGTTAGACAAATGAGATGTTATTTGGATAACCATTTTTCACTAATGATTCTCTTCCAGATTTTTATATTGCCTATATAGAGGACAAGACTTTGGCTTAATTCAGGTTTTCAGTTTCTATCTGCCTTTGGGGGTAAAGGAGAGGGTGTCTTAAATACTCATGACAAATCTAAAAGCTCTATTTATCAATGATCAAACCCTACAACTTTCTAGAAGAGTAATTCTCACTGCTGTAATACACTGCTCCATTCTAGCCTCTTATGTCTACTGATTAAAGAAGGCTGTCAAACCTGTTGTCAGACTTAACAGGTTTAGGAAAGTATTTAAGAAACCCAAGTGATATACATGAGACATTGATGTACAATCATATACAAAGACCTGTTTGGATTGTATTTCTCTTTTAGGTTGTCAGTTAGATCCTGATGCCTGACTATTATTTCAACAAATAAAGTCTAGGTATTACTCAGGTTTTTTTGCTCATATTTCCTATCTGCATTCAGTATTATGTCTTGTACATGAGCACAGACATCTATTATTGCTAGGGAATTACCTAACAACAATCAATTACCTCATCTTATTTCTCTTAGTTCACTTCCTATGTTGGAGTCTACCTTAACAAACAACTGATTGAAGATCAGCTGTAATCTATGAAACACAACATATGTTCATCTAGATATAGAGATTTTTTTATCTGATTTTATCCTTCTATACTGTTCTGGAACACAGTCTAGCCAAATGTATAATTAAGCTTTACTTTACTAAACAGTATCTACATTAATATCTATGTCAAAAATATTCCTCATTAACTTTGTCTCTTGATGATCACCCATGGGGATGTAATTGAGTAAACACAGAGGTCACCTAAAATCACACTGAAGAACATCTCAAACTCTTGAGTCAAACCAATGGCCTTCTCCATGGTGTATATTTTACAGTGGACAATACTTTTACCAAGCCCCTAACAACTAAAAGGATGACCTCTGAGAGGGAGGATTAAGAAACTCTGAGTTAGATAGATACCCTGGTGGGTAGAGAGAGAAAGAGGCGAATAGATATAGGAAATAAAGATAAGATTCCAAGATGGCTGGCTTCACCTTCACCTTGTTGACCTAAAACCAAAGTGTGGTAGAGTAAAATAAAAGCATTTTAGAATTTTTTCCCTCCAGTAAGCCATTCACTGATAGATTGAAAACAGCTTGTCTTGACAAATTTAAGAATCCATTAAGACATTGTTTACACAACAATTGTCAACCAACCAGTCATCGAGGTTATTTTTTTTTTGTTGTTTTTGTTTTTCTTTTGTTTTTTGTTTTTTTTTCAAGCAGACCAATGGTAAATTAGGGGAGAAAGCTTTCAGAGACATTAAAAATCTTTTGGAAAGTTTAAATAAACCTGACCTTTGGGCTTCCCAAATATGTTACTCTCCCTCCAGTGTTTTAAAGGGTTGTTTTCTCAGTGTGTCTGCTGTATCTATGTGTTTCTTCCCTCCAATAAAAGTCTTAAAAATAAAAAGAATAAAGGCCATTGTTTTCTATGCAGAAAAAGAAAAGAAAATACAAAGAAGAATGTTTTGAACTGAAAAGAAAATGAAAGAAAAGAAAATTAATATATCTCTAGAGTAGGAGTTAGCATTATTTTCTTTGTAATGTCAGATAATGTTTTGAGGTTTTATGAGTCCCTTGGACATAGAGATTTAACTCGGTCATTGTAGCACAAAGTTAGCTGTAGACAGAACAAAAAATGCAATATATCTGTATCTTAACAAATATTTATGGACCCAGACATTTAAATTTTATAAAGGTACACAGCTAGGACAATGGCATGGCTTGTGAATTGTCTGCCATGCAAGCATGAAGATCTTAATTTAAATTATTATCACTTGTGTAAAAGGCTGGAGAATACAGGGAATGTATTAGAGTTAGAGGTTGGCAGCTAGACTACATCAATGAACTTCAGATTCAGTAAGAGAGATCATGTCTCCACAAAGCAAGGAGAAGGATGACCAAGGGAGATAGCTAGTGCCAAACTCTGGCTTACACACACATACACATACACTTGCCCACTTGAGCAAATGACAATAAATGCTTTTATCATAATACATGCATTATGATACAAAATAAAAACACTTAACAAATATAAAAATGAAAGTCATCAGATACTGCTTTAACTTTTCTTAATTACATAAGAGTCACTTTAATATATAGTTATAGAGAAGCTGGCTGTGGCCAGTGTTTGGAACTTCTGAAATGCTTTCCATTTCTGCCACAAAAGTACTTTTGTAAATCTAGGTACACAGGCATATAAAACAAATCAAGCATTTACTGATAAACATGTCATAAGGAAATTTATTTTAAAATTATTGTTTGTTAGATCCATAATTTTGTTATTTACTAGAAATGAAATCAATCATATTTGCATGCTAGTTAGACAAATGTGCTTATTTTAGGTGAAGAATTAATCTTGGCTAAGTATCTGATACTGTAGGAGAAGAATATCTTTAGTATTTTACAGAGCTGACTAATAGTTTGATTTTATCATTGATGTTGGGACTGCTACTGTATATGAATTTGTTTATCACAATGGATGGAGTATGTTTAAAGCCCTTTCAGAAATTGTTAGAAACTGAATTCTGATCTTACACCAAAATTTATCTAACAATGTTTTTATAAATTCAAGTCTTCAATTCATATAGTAATTTTAAATTGTCAACCAATCATGCATTCTAACACAATACATTTATATTCCTGTTCTGCAAAATAATTTTAGGGAAATCTTGTTTTTATTTTCTCTAAATCTCTGTACTTCTATAAGTGCAGATAAATTATATGTACAACTTAAAACTGTAACCCATAGCAAACACTTGCAGATAACATAAGCCAGCCACTTCAGGTGGTGTTTACTGGCATTCACAGTGTGATGCATGCAGTATAAACTGCAGGTCCTGTGTCAGAAGCAAGGATGAAGAGAAGCTGCAAAGCAACCATGTAAGTGCTGCCAGAGTCACCACAGATGCTGTGTAATTTGCTTTTTAGCTAATTCCTGGGGAATGTGCATTCCAGAAACTTCTATCTTTGTCTAGTTTATCATAATCCCCTACATTAAGAAGTCTCATATGAGATCACAGTCCTGTCCACAATCTGAACAGCACTTTTTCAGTTGGTGTGGGAATGTGGCAGCTTATTTTCTTTTCTTTTATTTTTTCATTGTGACAGAATTTTACTATATAGTTCAAACTGGTCTGAACTTCCTAAACTCTTTCTCAGGCATGCAAGTGCTAAATTAAAGTACTTGTCAAGAAATTTATTTCAGTCTTCCAGGAAGTAGTGAATAGATGAGCACATTTGCCCATGAGCACCTTCAGTGCTGTTGTAAAAAGATACACACACACAATTATTATCTCTTATTCTTAAAATTTACTATTTTCAAAATTTCAGCAAATTTTTTTCTAAATTATTCGAATGAGAATTATTTTAGACTATCAGCTTTATATTTGATGCCTAGAAATTTACTAAAATGTAGGTGGAGTTTCTCTTAAAATGCACCAATCCAAGATTAATATTTATTAAAATATAAACCAACACTCACAATACAGTTAAGAGCTTATAGTGGCGCCTGAACAGGGACTGGAATATCTGAACGATGGATGATGGATGCCAAACCCATCTCTCCAGTAGTCAGAAACCAGGATATGGGCAATCCAGGGTCTCAGCAGCGCCTTATCAATGGGATTGGCCACTCCCCCTTCAGGAGCCCAGGACCCTGGATAAGTATTCTTGGATCTTATCAGCTGACACCTGAATCCCACCACACTAATATGCTGAAACCTGGATACCAAACTAAGAATGTCTAATTTTAGAGTGATATTTATTAAAAAGGAACCAGCATTCTCATATTAGTTAGAACATCTGTAATATACATATTCAATGATACTGGGTTAATTATGAAAAAAAACTATCATAAGGCACTGAAAAATGACACATTGGGTAGAGATGTATGTGAAAAAAATAATAAAGTGCAATGATATCTTGTACACATGAAAAAGCCTTGTTTTCAGTGGAATTTTAAAATATATTTTATAACTAATTTGGAAATCACAGTGTTTATGCTAAGAGGAATATATAATGCCTTTAATAACATCAGTGAAATTTTTTTGAGGTACCTTTTCTCTACTTAACATCCTTATCTTAAATATGAAAGTACTTATGAGTACTAAGCTTTTGTCATCCTTGTTTATTCCAGATGAGTAATAACATAGATGTAAAGTTAATGAAGTAAGAAGTAAGAAAATAATCAGATACTTGCTATACTTTACAATCCAAGAGCTGGTACATCAGCATCACCATGAAGTCTTCTGGACAGGAAATTTTGGAACACAGCCAAATTTACTTCAAAAGATTTGGATCAATTAAAGTATACACATTTGTGCTAATACAAAATTCAGCTCTACTAATGTGTGTGTGTGTGTGTGTGTGTGTGTGTGTGTGTGTGTGTGTGTGTGTGTGTGTGTGTGTAATCTTTGGATTTGTACTATGCAGGATTCTCTAGAGTCACATAACTTAAGCCAAACTTAGGGACTGAATTTCTCTCACTGTCTCTATCTCTCTCATATATATGAGAATTTATTGGAATGACTTACAGAGTTGAAAATAGAATGTCCAAGAATCTAGTGCTTCTCAGATCCAGAGGCTGGGTGTTCCAGCTGGAATCCCTGAGGCAGGAGCTTATGCAGAGGCCATGGAGAACTGCTTATTACTGTCTTGCTTCCTATGGCTTGTAGAGCCAGCTATCACATACTATCCAGGACCAGGCACCACCCACCACTTGCTGGTGGTGGTCACTAAATGAGAAAATTCCTTACAGCTGGATCTCTAGGAGGACTTTCCTTAGCTGAGGCTCCTTCTCTGAAAATGTTAGCTTGAATGAAGTTGACACATGAAACCATCCAGTACAAGCTGCATATTAGGATTTCTTGTGAGGCCTCAAGGAATCTATGTCATAGGTTCTATACCATACAAATTAAATAATTTTTAAACAGCATCTCATCATCAGTATACCATAATGTTTGCCACAGAGTTCAAATGTGAAACAAGTCCTGTAATTAACTAGTAACAGTTTTACCATATCATGAGCTAGAAAGACTCTTTGTCAAGTTAGGACAATAAGTGGTACATGATCATTTTGTAAGATATTGAAAAGGAAGTTTTCTAGAATATTTTGTTACTTTACACATGGGCAGAATGGAATTTCATACAGGTGACTAAGTTGCCAGTGTCTTTTAGTCCTTGAATTTTACACCCAGTGTTAACTGATTCTGTGATGACCATGTTTCTCCTTGAGCTTAACACTGAATAGACTTGTAGAAGATACTGATTTATTAACTATCTGTTTTTGTGGTTGTTGAAGATGAGAGTAAAACAGTGCTATGTGAGTTGCAAGTTTTATTATAGCCAAAATTTACTAGTTCAGTCATATTAATTATTAAAAAATATTGTCTGTGACAGAAATGGAATCTGAGAGAAAAGATAAAACCATACTGTTTCAAGAGACTTCTCTTGAATCAGAAAGGAAATATCAGACTAATTCTTAAGTAACAGGTCTTAAATTAATGAGAGGAATGGGGTTTCTAGGGTGTCATCTTTTCAAGAATCAGAAATTCTCTAATAAGACAGATTCAATATAAGCCTAATAATAACTATATATACATATATGTGTAGATATACACACACATATATATTATAGATTATATATATATATATATATATATATATATATATATATATATATATATATATAGAGAGAGAGAGAGAGAGAGAGAGAGATATTCAAAGGAACCGAAATAAAATATTTAAGCTATTAGGTTGATTGAAAATAGTCAAATTTATATGTAAGTCTGAAATTCTATTGTTTCCTTTTATTCCTAACTAAAGTGAAGCTTGTCAATAGGGTTTTGAGGCAGATCTTCTTTTCTCAGTTGCTAATTATAATTGCCACTCCTTTCAACTCATCTCCTCCTATTGTTTCACTCTTCTGATCAATCATATCATAATTACAAATTTTCAATTTTAGCTTCCAGTGATCTATAGTCCAGGCACTGTACTGCTACTTCTGTGACTACATCTGTCATAGTAGTTACCCATAGATTTTTGAAATGCCAGGAAGACAATGATCTGTTGAGATTTGTGTTTTGTAAAAGTTCCATCTCATAAAATAGTAACAATTTCATTCTGTTTGGTGCTGCCTGGACTATCTATATATTCCCTCTTGGACAGAAGAAAGTCATTCCATAAACCTCTGTGGCTTTTGGCAAGAATAACTTAGTCCATCTCTCAATCCCTAGGCCTGGCCCTGGTCTTTTATACTGACCATGATTGCAAACCTAGCCTGTCTAACTGCCTACTCCCATCCCCTAAGCCTAGACCATGTTTTCTCACTGGATTAGTACCAGCATGTACTATTTCCAACCTTTAGGTTTGAACTGAATCATCCAGGTGTACCAGCCCAGTTTGATGAGTTCCTCAGACCAAATCAAGTTGTTTTATTTACAAGCCCAGGACTAGCTCAGATCTTATGTTCTCTGTATTGGCCCAGCTCAGTGAGGCCCTGGGTCTTCACTCTTTATCACCATTGCCAAAGTCTAGGCTTAGAATAGATGCTCATCTCATGCTATAGCTCAGTCTAGTGTGTAACTCAATCCACACTGATATGTACTAACTACACATCCCAGGAGAAGGACTCACTGTACTCTAGCAGTACATGATGATTCCCTAGAACCCAAGGGCACATATTATTCTCAACTCTGACTTATTGTTGCTCACAAAGTCTGTATACTTGCCCAGCCTGCTGAGTGAGCAAAACCTTGGTCTAATTGTTGGTTTTGCTCACTGGTTGGTGAGAACAGACACACACTACCAACTGCTACACTAGAGTTTATTTGGGAAGTTTCCAAGCAGGTATGAGGGAAGAGAAGCTGAAGAGAGAGAGAGAAAAAAAAAGGAATGAGCTTCCAATGGCTTCTCCTTATAAGAGAACAGGTAAACACAGACTTACATAGCCACACCTAGGAGTATGCCCTCTATACATAGTTTTGTTCTGCTGGTGCCAGGTTGGGTTATTGGACTAGCATGTTTATCATATGTTCACTGTGTACCAAAAATTCATATCTCACCTTTATGTTTATTATAAAAAGAAACCTGGGTTCATGGGGGGCAAGTGTGTAAGGATTGGACCAGAATGGGATTAATGATCTCTTAAAGCTGCTTCAAGCTGTCTTTTAGACAAAGATTTTCTTTTTAGAAGATGCGGGCTGTATCTTATGGCAGTCAGTACGCTGGATTTTGTGTTTCATTTCCTGCAGTCTGCATGAGTTTAAGACATGGGATGATCAATTCTGATTTTCTGGAGCTTGAAAAGAAAAACCTTTGAGTTAGTGAGGGAACCTCGGGAGGTGACAGAATTCAGATGATATCCTGAGGGTCCTGCTTTTAAGGCATCTGAAGGTCAGATTAAGAGAAGAGGAAAAAGAGAGAGAAATAAGGTTTGAAATTGGGAAACATGTAACCTTAAGTCAGGCACTATCTATACTTGAAATAATCCTTGAGGTAGCTGTTTTTGTGTTTCTTCTTTCTAGGGGACTCTAAAGGCTAGTGGCTGCATAATAAAGTTTGTGGATCTCTGCTAGGTCTGGGGATGGAAAAACTTAAAATGTTTCATGTTTTTTTGTTTATCCATTGTGAAGGTTAAAATGGCTTATAGTTACTTCTCTCTGGTCCTGGAGGTACAGTCTCTGTTTTGCCTATTATTGGCTCTAAAAATGGCACCTGGTTCCTTTTCTCTAGTCCTAAGGGGGTGGCAGTCAACTGTTCTCCAGTAGTAAGATAGCTTCTGATCTTTTCCATTCTCCATGAATGGCAACTGGAGGGTTAGTCTGTGGAAGGGCAAAAGCAAGGCTACAAAATACCTTGGAGCCTTTTGTTTGCCAGTAACCATCTCAACTTCAGCTCTGAGAAGCAATCTGGAATGGAAAACTCAGAGTCAGAGAATTTTAGGGAAAGGTGTCTAATGACAGAAGGGTTCTGGGTGTCCAGCACTTGGGGATCCACCAGTGAGGCTGGAGGAGGTTATGAGGGCCTAAAGCTGACAAGTTGAACAGATAGCAAAATAAGCAAGGAAGTGGCTAATGTGGCTGGTGAGTTTGGATTCAGGCAAATGTAATGATTAAAAGAAATGAAAGCTTATACCTAAGCTAAAAAAATGCCTTCCCATTAGGTATATGGGACAGGTTGGCATGACAAGAAATGAGTGGGTGATTTTCTCTGAATATGCGATTAAGTGGGAGTGTCTGATGAGACAAGAATTGTTTGCCTCTCACTCTGACAATGGAGGGGGTAGAAAGAGAGGTAGTACCCCAAAACACCTACAGGACTGAGTATGTGGTACCAGTGTCCACAAGGAAGCAGATGGAGCACCCTGATACCATTATGACTACCTGAGGCTCTCTTTTCATGATGATGGTGGTTGGGTTAGGGAAGTCTGAACAGCATCATTCATCCAGAGCCAAGCTTAGGAGAACAGCTGGGTAGTGGGCTTTTTTTTAATGTCTCTCTGCCACTGGTGGCTCTGGGACAGTCACTAGACCAGTATTTCCTATGGCACATAGGACAAGACCTGGATGGCCTTCTCAAGACCAGGCAAGAGCAAGACCAATGGCTGAGCTGGCCACACCTAAAGCACACACCATGGGAGGAGGCTAAAGAGCTGGTTGGATAGTTCTGCCCAGCAGGAGGTATTTTTCCTAGCACATTTTTTCATCTCTCCCTTGAGATACCTTAAAAGCCAACAATAAGACTTCTGCCTGTGGAGTCACTGGTCCCCTCTTAAAGTATATAAGTTTAGCTCTGATGTCAGGGTAGCTCTGGGTAAAGAAATGGATCATGAGTAGTTGCCTTCCCTCAGTTCTCTCAGGATCTAAGTTAGTATAATATAAGAGCATTTGTGAGGCATTCCAAAAACTGGGATGGATTCTTCTGTTTATTCTGTACTATCTCCTGCATATCTTCAAAACTGGCAGGCTTCAGAGAAGCTCTATGCAGCCCTGCCAGTAAGGAGGTCACAAAATTGTCTCTGGCTAAGACCTCCCTTGATGAATTGCAATTCCAATGAGTCTCTACATGTGGAACAGCCTTGGCTCCAAACCCCTCAATAAAATTAAAGCAGATAAAAATAAACTCATGAGTGAAGTCCCATAAAACCCCCAACAAAATCACAACTGAATAAAGTTAAAAAATAATAAAGGATTTAAAAGACAAATTAAAAACAGATATAAAAATATTGATAAACTACAGTTGAAATAACAATGAAGTTGAAAATTTAGTAAACCAATCAAAAACTCAAGATAAAGCCAGTAGAATGAATCAAGTTAAGGGTAAGATATCAGAACTTGTTGACAAAGTAGAGGAATTAGATATTCCAATGAAAGATTATAAAAAAAAATTCAAAGCAACTGGCAGGATTATGCAGTGTAGAATACTAAAAATAATAATAATAATAATAAACATTTCAAATTGTAGACATAGAAGAAAAAGAATCTCAGGTCAATGGCACTGATGAAATCTTCAACATGCTAATAACAGAAACTGTGCCCAAATTCAGGAAAGACAAGCCCACAAGAAAAAAATACACAGAACACCAAACAGAAATGCTCAAAAAAAAAACTTCCCTGCGTGATACCCACAGGATATTAAAATTAAAACACCCAATACACAGGAGAAGAAGAGATTATTGAAGCAAAAGAGAAAAACACGTCAGATATTAAAAAAAAAAAAACAGCACAGTAACATCTGATTTCTCAAAGGAAACTTTGAAAGACAAAAGTACCTGAAGCAATGTATTTCAAATTTTAAGGACCATGAATGCAAACCTGAATTATTGTATTTAGCAAAATTATTTCCCATAGTAAAAAGATAAATGTCAGAGCAGAAATTAGCTAAATAAAAATGAAGAAAATAACAAAGAATTCAAAAATTTAGGAGCTGATTGTTTGGAATATAAATAAAATTAACAGGCTTTTGGCTCAATTTACCAAAATAAAAACAAAAGATACAAATAAACAGATGAGATATGAACAAGAAAACATTAACTGTGGGGATTCAATAACAGCTTCAGAAGTTTTGCAGATATCAGAGGGAATCTACCCACAGTCTGTGTGGGGGGTTAATAAAAGCTCCAGAAGTTCCAAAGCTCTAACCACAGTCAATCTAGGAGAATCAGAGAGTGGTGATTCAAATTTTTAATCCCAGCACAGGGAGTATCCTGGGAGTGGTGACCTACACCCTTAATCCCAACTGAATGTAGATAATTTAAGATTATAAAAGGAATTCCAGGCTCTCAAGCAGGCAGTAGTGGGGCCATGCCTTAATTTACTGAGAGTATTTAAACTGAAGGCAGGCATAGAGTTGAGAGAAGCCAAGCCAAGGGAAGCAAGGCTGAGGAAGCTGGAAGACAGCTGGATAAGATCTGACTGTGGTGTTTATTCTCTCTAATATCTCCAACTTCTTCAAAGATATATCCGCGAGTCTCACTTATTTGTGCAAGAATTGGTGTGCAATTTTGGGGCATGAATTTCTCTCCTCCCTACTCAAAAAACCTGCACTTGCCAGCCAGAACAACATGTGGCTGAAGGAGTAATTACTAGCGGTTAGGCTTTCTGTTCCGGGTTAGCCTCCTGCCTTAGGCAGACCGGCCACACGTGTTTCTGTTTCACTCTCATCTGGGTAAGTCTTTCAGACAGTGGCCTCTTTCTCCTGGTGGGTTGTTTCTTTTTCCTTTTTGGACCCCTCCTTGGGCTGCTATCATACTAGGTAGCTGCCCCACTTCACAATCATCAATGGAAAATAGCCGTAAGTAACTCAATATTTTTTTTGAAAGAGGGAATTTGTTTAAAGCAATGGAGGGTGATTGGTCATACTGTAACCTCTCATTAGATGATTTGATATTAAAACCAGTGAAGGAAAACAGATAAGGTAGATGGAAATATCATAATGTTCATCATACCATTTACTTTGAATATTTATTGTTTGATATCACAGAAAAAATTGACTAATATAAATCCAAAGAAAAAGGCCTTAAAAAGCCTGTTGAGAGAGAACACAACGATGCTCAAATACAAACAAAGGAATACAAAGAACCAATTTCAGCAAGGTAATCTAAAATTAGACAAAAACAGGCAACAGTAACCTTTAAAAAAACGAAGGATGATAAAGATGAAAGAGAAGCTAGCTGGACTCCAGTACAAATGTTAGAATTATGGAGAGTAAAGGAAGCAATTTTATCATATGGGATGTTTTCAACATTTGTTAAACAAAAGCTGAACTGCTGGTCATGCTGTAATCAGGTCACCCCAAAAGATTGGTTACCAGAAGAAATATCAGAAGGTATTATGAGAAACACTCACAGACCATTCAGTTTATAGAGAGACAAGGCAGAACAGCTACTGATCTTTCAAAAACACCCACAGCACTACCTCTAAAATGGCTAGCAGAGAAGCCTATATGGGCTTATCAATGGCCTCTAACAAAGGAAAAATTGCAGACCTTAGAGCAGCTGGTACAGGAGCAGTTAAATGCTCAACACATAGAAGAATCAACCAGCCTTTGGAATTCTTCTGTATTTGTTATTAAGAATAAATCTAGAAAGTGAAGAATGGTAACAGATCTAAGGGTGATAAACAAGGTGATCCAGCCAATGGGCTCTCTACAATCTGAGATTCCTTTGCCTTTTCTGTTACCTAAAGAATGGCCTATTATAGTTATTGATTTAAAAGACTGTTTTTTTGTTTTGTTTTGTTTTTTTTTTACAATACCTTTACAAGAGTAAGACAAAGAAAAATCCGCCTTTACAGTGCCCATTCATAATAATTCTCAGCCTGTAACGAGATTCCAGTGGAGGGTCCTCCCTCAAGGAATACTGAATAGTCCCACTCTGTGTCAGTATTTTGTACAAAAACCAACAGAACAAATATGCAAGAAATTCCCACAATCTATAATTTATCATTACATGGATGACATCTTGTTGGCTGATTCAAATACTGACACATTGGAAAACCTTTTTGAAGAAGTGAAAAGAATTTTGCCTGTTTGGGGATTACAGATTTTCCCAGAAAAAATACAAAGAGGGGATGCCATTAATTATTTAGGATATAAAATAGGCCAACAAAAAAATTAGATCCCAAAAGTTACAGATCAGGAGAGATAGATTAAAGACACTTATTGATTTTCAAAGACTACTAGGAGGCATTGTACAACCCACCATCCATTGGAATTAAAAATGATGAACTAGATAATCTGTTTAAACCTTAAATGGTGACAAGGACTTAAATAATCTGAGAGAATTGTCACCTGAAGCTGAGAAACAACTGGCTTTGATGGAAAAGAAATTGCAAGACGCACATGTAGATCATGTGGATCCAGATCTTAATTGCATTCTAATTTTCTTGCCCTCTAAGCATTCTCCTACAGGAATTTTAATGCAGAGGGAAAATGTTATAGTAGAATGGATATTTCTTCCACATAAACTGAGTAAGAAGTTAAAGACATGTAGGGGATTCTGTTGTTTCATGGTAAATAATTGTCCCACCCACTGGCTTAATAAAAAGCGCTGATTGGCCAAAGTCAGGCCTGAAGTTTGGGCGGGGCTACCAGACTAAGAGAAACTCTGAGAACAGGAAGCACTGAGCAGAATGCCAGAGAGACAGCCAAAGAGAAGCCTGAAGAAGCAGAGGACAAATATGCTGCTCGAGGAAGAGGCACCGAGCCCCATCGCTGAACAGGATGAGTCATGGGTTAGATGAAGGGTAGAGAGCTAGCAATTGTAAGCCTGAGTCTTAGGCCGATCAGCCAAAAACTACTGAAAGCATCTGTGTGTCTCTGCGGGTCAGCGGGTCTGCAGGTCTGTGGGTCTGAGGGTCTGCAGGCCTAAACCTTGAGGTTAGGCCCAAAAGTCCAGACAGAAATTCCCCTACTACAAAGATATATGTGGAAATGATTTCAGAACTCATTTTTAAAGGAAAATTAAGACTTTGTCAATTCACAGGAATGGACCCAGAAGAAATTGTTGTACCTTTAACTAATGAAGAAATTGACCAATAAAGGGTAGAAAGTGAATTATGGCAGAGAGCCTGCAGTAATTTTTTGGGAGATATTAACAACAAGTATCCTCAAAGCAAAAGAATTGAATTTCTAAAAAAACTAATTGGATTGTCCCTCATATTGTATGAGATAATCCAATTTCTGGAGCCCCTACATTTTATACTGATGTAGACAAATCAGGAAAGGCAGGTTACAAATCAGAACATAAAAGTAAATGGCTCAAAGCCCTTATAATTCTGTTCAAAAGTCAGAATTATACGCTATCACGATGGTATTAATGGACTTTACTGAACCACTTAACATAGTCACTGACCCTCAATATGCAGAAAGAGTTGTTCTCGACATTGAAACAGCTGATTTTTATTAATGATGAATCAGAATTAACTTCATTATTTATTCAGTTACAATAAATAATCAGGACTAGAAATCATCCCATGTATATAACACACATTCAATCCCATATGGGTCTGCCTGGTCCTTTAGCACAAGAAAATGATGAAATTAATAAATTTTTAATAGGAAATGTACTAGAGGTCTCATAATTTCATAAAAAGCATCACATCAATAGCAAATGATTAAAAAAAGATTTCTCTATCACTTGGCAACAAGCCAAAGAAAGTGTAAAAATGTGTCCCACCTGTTCTTTCTTATAACCAAACTCCATTGCCAGCAGGAAGTAATCCTAAAGGTGTATATAGAAATAAAATTTGGCAGATGGATGTATTTCATTTCACAGAATTTGGGAAATTAAAATATGTCCATCATACAATAGATACATTTTCAGGATTTCAATGGGCAGCTACTTTGAGTTCAGAAAAGGCTAATAATGTAATAACACTTTTGCTAGAAGTTATGGCGATCATGGGAATACCTGTACAAATTAAGACTGACAATGCTCCAGCATATGTCTCTACTAAAATGAAACAATTTTTTGCTTATTATAATATAAAGCATATTACAGGAATACCACACAATCCTACAGGGCAAGCAGCCATAGAGAGATCAAATTGAAATCTAAAGGATATGTTAAATAAACATAAAGGAATAACAAAGACCCCCAGAGACAGACTTCATAATGCTTTATTAACTTTGAATTTTCTCAGTGCTAATGAGAAAGGAACAACAGCTGCTGAAAGGCATTGAACTATAGAAAAAAACAGCTGAACTATATCAACCTGTTTACTTCAAAGATATACTAACCTCTGAATGGAAGCCAGGGTATATGCTACATTGGGGAAAGTGTTTTGCATTTATTTATACAGGTGAAGAAAAGTTATGGATACCATCAAAATTAATAAATACTCAAACCGAACCAGAGAAACTTCATGAAAGTAAGAATTGATAGCTCATCCACCCATATCACAATTCTTTCAGTTGTAAATAAAAACAAAGGGTCGGGGCATGTTTCTGTTTTTGTCTTTACAGAAAATTGGAAATACCCATCTTCAAGAAGTTAAAAGGCCTTGGACATCTAAAGCAAAAATCTTACAAGCAAAAGAATATTGTAACTATTGGTACCAGTATACTTGATAGCGTAAAATCTCATTGCTTAACCTCTACAATTTTTTTTTGTTAGTTAAAGTCCCAGTTTAAATATAATTTAAAGCTGGTTTTAGAGTTGGATTGTGGCTCTCTCCTTCTCTAAACTCAAGCATACTTGTTAAAGGAAAATAAAAAAAAATCTCTGTATCATATCAGAAGAGTCACCTGATATAGAACAGAAGAATAACAAAAAAAGGCCTATTCTATTGTTACTAATCCTATGCTCAACAAATTGTTATATGTTTAGTTTCCTGTACATTGTGTTGGTTTTTAGTCTCTTATCAGTTTTCTGTAGTGATCCAGGACAAGGCCTAATTGCAAACTTGAACTATCCAAAAGGAAAATGGGGCCCCACAATGATGGTTTCACATGAACTCTGACAAAGCCACAAGGCTGACAAACACCAATCAAAGATCAGATTTGGACTACAAACTGCTCAGGACAATTTTGTGGAAGCTCACTGAGATGAACCTGCCAAGACTTGAGAAAAGCCATGTACTTTCCTGTTATGCAGAGATTGGACAACAAATGACACAGCTACTTATTTCAGGACTAGACATTTAACAAAACTTTTCTTTTCAGGATCCTGAAAAGATGCCGTCACCCCCAGTCAGCAGGAAATAAATTTAAGAATATGGTGCCAAATTCCCAAGTTGTGGGGTGGGTTGGTTTGGTTCCCAAGTGGTAGGGTGGTTTGGTTTTTGTTGTTCAATGGGTTATGGATGATTTGTCATTGTTTATGTTAATTGGTTAAAAATTGTTCATGGTTATGGTTAGAAAAAAGTTAAACAAGAACGATTAGATTCAAGAATTGTGTTTAAAAAAATAGAAAGAGAAAGGTGATACAGATATATAGTATATAAGGATAGATTATGAAATTTTCTTTTAAAAGGATTTACTAGCTTTAAATATTTTACATTCCATTGGTTTTCTGTATATTGTATACAAATTGTGTATATTGAAATTAATTGTGTCATTGTATTAATATTTCTATGCTTGTTCAAGGTAGTATACTTAATCAGTTTATCTAACATTGTAATAAAAGTTGCTAGTCCATGAAAGTTTTTTATTTCCAATTAATTAGAATATAAAGCAATGCAAGTCAGTAGTTAGACATTACATTCATAGTCATGTTAGATATATTTTCAAGATAAAACAAATATATTTTTTCAAATATATGAACAGGTTTTCTTCAAACACTTCAGAGATCCATAGAATATGGCATTCAAAAATATTTTTAGAAGACTTTTCTAGACAGTGAGACAGGTCTGCTCCTGGCAGACCCAATCTACTTTAAGAGCAAAAAGGGCATTGAAGAAACTACATGGAGTCTACTTTCCTTGTGGCAATGGTTAGTCATTGGACAAGAACCTGTCCCTGTATTGACTGCTTGACAGGGTACTGTTTAAACTGAACATGCAGGTTCCCTCAGAAAGTGACCTTTGAACTTTGACAGAACAAGCAGAGATGGTCCCTCAGGTTCCTGCTTTTCAGAGAAAACTGTCAGAGTTGGCCCGTGGATGGTGTGACACCAGTACGGCCCCTGGAGCACTGGGCCTAGATTTTCCCAGAGTCAAGTCACTTGGGAATGTAGTCCAAAGCGGTGGTAAACTCCATCTAAGACTAAATATCGGCACGAGACCAATAACCAACAAGTACCATAAGGGAAAATTGAAAAGAATTTTGAATAGAGACTTCAATCTGCAGGACACAAGAAGTGACTGAACTACACCAAAATGGACAGAGCAGATTTTCTGCTTCATTGAAATGAAAAGAGACTCTAGATCTGTAGGCTGAAGATGGATGCCTCAACTTTATAAAGGAACTTTTGGTGACTGTCCAGGCAGACAGGTGTCATCTCTGTCATTTCTAGTTTTTGGAAGTTGCTTGCACTTCCTAGTTATTTGGGTAAATATTATTTCCTTCTTGGGTCTCTGAGGTAGTTGAAGATGAGATAGCTATAGTTTTCTAATGACAGTTTTAGAAAAGAAACTTTGAAGTTAAAGTTTATAAGTTTAAGTGACATCAAAATAATAGCTTTTAGTTAGAAAGGAAATGAATTAGGTATAAACCTTTGGACTCGTCAAAATAGGATAATTAATGAAATGTTTTCTTTTAATTGTCAGTTGTTAATGGACTGGACATTGCTCATTTATTGTTTTTATATATTGCATATAATTATTGTACCTATTGTATATTGTTTTTCTTATGTTCGCTATCACCTTTTTTTAAAAATTTCACACAAAAGGGGATATGTGGGGACTCAATAAAAGTTTTAGAAGTTTTGGAGATATCAGAGGGAATCTACCCACACCTTATGTGGGGAATTAATAAAAGCTCCAGAAGAAGTTCCAGAGCTCTAACTACAGTCAGTCTAAGAGAATCAGAGAGTGGTGATTCAAATTTTTAGTCCCAGCACAGGGAGTATCCTGGGAGTGGTGACCTACACCCTTAATCCCAACTGAATGGAGGTCACTTAAGATTATAGAAGGAATTCCAGGCTCTCAAGTAGGCAGTGGTGGGGCCATACCTTAATTTACTAAGAGAGTATTTAAGCTGAAGGCAGGAATAGAATTGAGAGAAGTTTAGCCAAGGGAAGCGAGACTGAGGAAGCTGGAAGACTGCTGGATAAGATCTGACTGTGGTGTTTATTCACTCTAGTATCTCCAACTTCTTCATAGATCTATCCCCGAGTCTCATTTATTCATCTGACCATTAGCTTAGGCACCAAAGAAGTTCAGAATTTTATAAGGGCATGTTTTAAAATTCTAAACTCCATTAAGTTAAAAATATCTAAATAAAATGAACAAATTTTAAGAATCATCCATACCAAAGTTAAGTCAAGAAAGAAATAAATAACTTAAAAACACCCTTAACAAATAAGGAGATTGAAATAGTGACTAAAAAGCCCTATATGTACAAAAGCAGATTAATTCAAAGCAGAATTCTCCCAAAGTTTCAAAGATATAGAATAATCATTCACTCCTAAGTGAGGCAGATACTATAGGCCACACGCTTTAGAATAATACATGTCAACACATATTCTTGACCCCTTGAGACTGAGACAGAAAAGAAATGTTCACCAAAAGTGAAGGGAAACACCCTCACCGATCACAAATCGAGAATAGGTTTAACAGCTGTGTAAAGCTTGGTTGTCATGGTCTGATTCTATTAATAGAATTTACCTTATCATTTAATTACATTTTCAAAGTGTTTATCCTACCCATGTGGATAAGTCAGATAAAAAAATATTTGTGAATTATTGATAAATATTCTAAAGAAAATCTTCATTGACAGGTAGTTATTTTATCACCATCAGGTGAGAACCTTAAGTTCTTGTGATTCTAATGTTTAAAAATAGTTTTCTTTTATGTTCTTGGATTGCTTTAAAAAAGGAGGCCTAAGAGATGAAAAAGATGGACATGATTTCCAAAGTGTCATATTAAAACTGCACACTGGATTTGATGCTTAAATAGTGGCAAATATATATTCAGTATCTAAAACTGGTAACTTATTGCTAGAGCTGTTGTCCATTTATTTTTTCAAAAATAAGTATACTCAATAAGATATGTATATTTAAGTGAATCAAAGGTCAACTAGATGGCTCAGCAAGTCAAGATGTTTGCTGGCAAGTCTCAAGAGAAAAGAGAGAATGAATTCTGAGCATTGCCATTTGTTATTTACACATGCATGCATTTATTTAGGGACATAAATAAAATAATATTTAATTTAACAAACATTAAGTATGCATAGCTGGTATAATGTCTTTGTATGGCACACATAATCTCTGCTGTTGCAATGATTCTTTTTCACTATGAACAGATATCAATGTGTGTTTCTTTTGATCCTTTGACTTCATGAAACATATTCACTACCAATGTCACCCAAAACTACAGAATAATGATATTATTATATATAATGATATCATTGTATATGATATAGCCATATATCACCTCACACCAGTGTGTTCACTGGCTTAGAGGTCTATACCTTCATAGGTTTAGAGGTCTACACCAAACAATGTTGTACAATGTTAATAATTGCCATCATTTGAAAATTTACATCTTTATATGTTTTCAGTTATCTCTTGAAAGAGTCTACCCAGTTGGAAATGTGTCACATTAGTACAGGCAGGGGAGAGGGCAATGGCTGTCTTCAGGGAGATGGAGTAACGGCTGCTGTTTTGCTCTGCTTGACTGATTTTTCACTAGAAAGCATGAGTCAGTTTCCTATCTCCTTTAATAACTATGCATTTATGATTTCTCACATTGACAGTCAGAGACTGCTTCAGCCAGGCCTGATTTAGGTAACATCTAAAAGACTTGCCCAACAAGGCAGATTTCAATGACAAAGTGATCCTTCATATACTGAAATCTTGTTAGCTAGATGAGTGGTGAATTGGCTCCTTGTGACAGACAGCTTTCTCGCTAGAGCTCAGCAATCTGCATTGCCAATACAGACAGGTTATATCATCATTTAAAGGGGAAAGGCACCTGAAACAAAAGAAAACAAGAAACTCAAAGATGTCATTTTTCTTATTTGTCATAGAGTCCATGTAACATTCCCTCTTGATTTTCTCATTGTTGACTTCAGAAAGAAATAGCAGCAGGTGTGTACCTTTGAGTGAGACAGCTAATTTTGTTATGGATGAACAGAGTATTGTGACAAAACAGTGGCACAGCTGTCATAACAGCTGTCACACATTAATAATGACAGTGACACATAGCATAATTACCTTATCTGGAATTCCTAGCATGAACAGTCAGTATGCCCCACTGCCAAGTGAGCATACCACGCATGGTTTAATTAAAAAGACATCAATACAGGTTAGTTAGACAAGGGTTACAAGACATTGATCCAGAATGGAAATAAAAATTGTTTATAGGTTGGTGTTTAGGGACACTCAAAGACCAATTACTTAACTGACATGATAATTCGAAACTATTTCCCTAACTGGCCCAACTCAATGTGTTTTTTTTTTTTCTATGTTAAATCAACTTTTATGGCACAAACTCATAACACTTTCTTTATTAAACATTTGTTCTTTCCATTTTTCAAACTTAGCAGAAATTCTAGCAAGCTTTCTTTGCATTATCTTAAGTGATTAAAATAATTTTACTGAAATGTATTGGGTTATCAGTGGGCAGGTATGGCTGACTTTTTAATTAACTGTTTTTCAAGACTGCTACTGAACAGAAAGAAAGCAATGTTAATAAGAATAATCTTATTTAGATATTTTTACTAAGAAAATAATTAATTGAATTAAAAATAGAAGAAACTATGGTTTGTTCTTAAAAATTAAACTTTCTCACTTATGTTTTCTTAGTATATTACCTATATTCTTGTGCATGTGTGCCACTTCCATATGCATAAAAATGCATGCATGCCAAATATATGTATATTTCTGTCCTCCTGGTATTTTAAGCTCAACAATTCATTGAAATCACTGATTGAATTCCTGGGAGCTGGTTCTTGAATTGCTCTGAAGCTGCCTTGATGAAATATTAATGAATCAATTTCCATAGACATGGACTCATTATCTTCCTGGATGCCACAGACCTGCCTGTGGTGTCCTTCCACCTGCCTCTGACAGGATTTGCTTTTTGCTTCTCTCTTCTGATCAAATAAAAATTGTTATCAAGAAATTTTTGATAAGTTTAAAACAGTTATCTCCACTTCACCTGATAGGCTTCTAAATTGAAGATAGATGTTTAACATACATTTGTGTTCCAGTTGAACTGAAAAGTGAGATGTGGAAACAAAGGAATTGGTGGGAAGCCTAGTGCAGTTGCCACTTATATTTGCTTTGGAAGTAAGAAAATTCTACTTTTCCAGAATAGTTAATCTCCTTCAAGTAATGTCTGTATTACATGAAGGTGAGCCAAATACACAAATTTTCCAAACTGATAAACTTCATAAAATGTTTCTGAACTCAAAAACTTGGCCATTTAAAATCAAGAAATAATAATTTAAAAAAACTTACGTAATTACTCAGGCTGTCTTCAAATGGCAAAACAGCTTTTAGAGTACAAAATAATTCAGTGAGTCAAACAATGATTGTATATAATGATGAACTGGTTTTCATTATTTCAGAAATTTATTTGTTTATTTATTTGTTTACTTGTTTTCTGTGCTTTACGTAAGTCTATCACAGATGTAATAAGATGAATTAAGCTATAATTACAACAAAGAATTTTTAATTTCCTTCCTTCCTGTCCATTGTTTTACAGTAAAGACTAATGCCTGCTGCAATACTGTCAACACCCTCTTTGTAGAACTCAAAAACTAAACAGGAAAAGGCTGCCATTTTGATTATATTAGGTTATCTTCTCACTATGTTTATTTATAAGCTATTACATATCTGAGTAGTACTGTATCTAAAGACTAATATTTGCAAATAGGCATTTCATTATACATGGTCTGTGGGTGATAACATTATTTCAACATGAACATACTTCAAGGAAACAACTTGATAAAGGAAACTTGAATTCCAAGCCAAGGGAGATTTCTTTTCTCCTCTTGTTATAGAAAATTTAGTTAATAATTTACAATGTAGAATCTATCTCTCTATTCCTTTTAGGAGCCTCTAACTATGAATCTACATATCTTGTCAAGCTATAAAAACTAGGATTAAAACAATTAAATACCTACATAGCATTTTTCAAGAAACAGTAAGGAACCCATTTATTAGGAACTCATTTATAAAGTTAAATTTAGATTGAACACATACAAAAATTCATAAATAATCCATAATAATTATATTCTGTCTATCATTATAGAACTTTAGTTTCTGACTAGGATTCTATTACAGTTAAAGATAAAACACCATATTTCTTAAAATTAAGCCTTTACTGAGAAATATCCAAGGAGGAGTAAAAGTGTAGAAATTAGTTTTGTAATTGATATACTTCAAAAAATGGAAGTTGCCTTAGCATTTCTTGAGTAAGCATTTAAGAAGTCCCACATAATTATCATGCCTGTACATTTAGAATGGTGTCCACCATCTCAGTATAACATACATTTTTTGAATCTTAACTCTAGGGCTAAAGGGATATTTCAGTAGGTACAGCTTTTGAAACTAGTATAAGAATACAAGTTTGCTTACCATGCAAATGTCAGACATGCTAACTTGCATGCTAATAATTCCAGGACCCCTACAACAAGAGGTGAGGGAGATCCAGGGAAAGCCTGGGCAACTTGAGAGTCAGATAGTTTGACATAGGTAGTAGAGAGCACCAAAAAAGACTTGATTCAAGCAAGATGAAAGAATGACAAAACACCTGAATTTTTTTCTGACATGGTCACAGGAGCTATGGCTCATAAACATCTACACACACACACACACTCACACACACACTGTATTATCTTTCTATTTATGTAATTAAATACTTACAGAAAGAAATGTTAACTTGGATTTATATAAGGATAAAGGCCTGTCATGGTGAAGAAGTGTGGCAATGAAGAGCAGGGATGGTGCCTGGAGAAGAAGATGATGGAAGGTGTACATTATATACTATGTGTGGGAAGCAGAAAATGTGTGCTAGAATAGTTCTGGACTTTTGAACCTCCAAGCCCATCCTTAGGGACACATTTCCTTTATCAAATCTATACCAAATATTCTAGTGGTTCTCAAGCTGCCTAAGATGTAACCCCTTAATATAGTTCTTCATTTTGTGGTGACCCCTAACCATAAAATTATTTTCACTATTTTATTTCACTTTAATTTTGATGCTGCTATAAATTATAATGTTAACACATCGACAACTGGAGACACAGAAGCCTCCCTCCTAGTCTACAGCTGATTAAGAGGTGAGTGGCGCCCCAACCCTCAGGTAAAGAGGAGACCACGGTCTTCAAATTCCGGCCCAGGGGCACTGCTCCTGGTACCAGAACCAAACCCAGCCCCACCCTAAACCAAAGAAAGCTGGGAGACCCCCTTTCAAACAATCCCCAGTAAAATACATGTAGAGAGACACTCCATGGACCAAACTACACTGAACTGCAGTCTGTGTGGCAATTGGAGACCCCAAAGCCTCCTGGTCCATAGATGACTAAGAGCCAACTAAGAGCCAACTAAGATCCTCCCAAGAATGATATCTGTGAAAACTGGGGACACATAGCTTCCTGTCCTACAGCCAATTAAGAGCTGAATAAGAGCAGCCCCTGCAATTACTGGAGACTCACAACAGACTAAGAGCCTACCAAAAGCTGAATAAGAGTGAACCAAAAAAACAATGGGTGGATACCAGTGCAAGAATACATATAATAAAATAAAGAACAAGATACCACCAGAAGCTAGTCATTCTACAGCACCAAGATCGGAGCATAATAATGAAGATGAAACAGAAGGAAATGACATTAAAAACAACTTTATGAAGATAATAGAAGCTTTAAAAGAGGAGATAAAAACTCCCTTAAATAAATAGAAGAAAATACAAACAAAAAAGAGATGAACAAATACCTGAAAGAAAATAAATAAAACCAAGAATAAAAAACAGAAAAGAAACATTCCAGAAATTAAAGATGAATATGGAAACAATAAAGAAGGCACAAACCAAGGCAGAGCTGGAAATAGAAAACCTGAAGAAATAAACTGAAACCACAGATGCAAGCATAATCAGCAGAATGCAAGAGATGGAAGTAAAAATGTCTGGAGTAGAAGATTCAGTAGTGGAAATAGATACGTCAATTAAAGAAAACACTAAAACCAAAAAAGTCATGACACAAAATGTCCAGGAAATCTGGGATACTATGAAAAGACCAAACCTGTGGATAATTGGAATTGAAGGAGAATAATGCAAGTTCAAAGGCACAGAAAATATATTTAACAAAATTATAGAAGAAAACTTTCTCAACATAAAGAAGGAAGTGCCTATAGATACAAGAAGCTTACAGAATACCAAATAGATGAGACTCCCCCACAATATCTGCTTGCCACATAATAATCAATCCACTAAACTTATAAAGCAAAGAAAAAATACTAAGACTTCCAAAGGAAACGCCAAATTACTTATTAAGGCAGACTCATTAAAACAATACCATACTATTCAATAGTAGCAATGAAAGCAAGAAGGTACTGGTCAGGTGCTATACAGACTCTAAAAGAAAATGACTGCCAACCAAGACTAATATGCCCAGGAAACTATGAATCACCATAGATGGAGTAAACAAGATATTTTATGACAAAACCAGATTTAAACAATACCTATCCACAAAACTGGTCCAACAACAATAGAGGAAAACTTCCAAACAAAGAAAATGAGTTACACCATTGAAACCACAAACAATCGATAATCCATAGAAAATAAACCCAAAGAAGTGAAATACACACAAGCTACCACCAAAAATAACAAGAAATAACAATCATTTATCATTAATGTCCCTTAATATCAATGGACTCAATTCACCTATAAAAAGATACAACCTAACATTATCCTTCTGGTGCATACAGGACATACACTTCAACGTCAAAGACAGACATGGGTTCAGAATAAGGAGTTTGGAAAACATTTTCCAATCAAAAGGTCCTAAGAAACAAGCTTGTGTAACCCTCCTAATATCTAACAATATAGACTTCAAACTAAAGTCAATCAAAAGAGACCAAGATGGACATTACTTATTCATCTTAGGAAAAGTCCATTAAGATGAAGTCTCAATTCTGAATATTTATGCCCCAACAAAAGGGCATCTACATATATAAAAGAACCACTACTAAAGCTTAAACCTCACATCAAACCCCATACACTTATAGTGGGAGACTTCAATAACCCACTTTCACCCTTGGATATATCAAGCAGACAGAAACTAAACAGAGAAATAAGACATCTATCAGATATTATGACCCAAATGGACTTAAATATATATATAGAACCTTCCACTGAAACACAAAGGAATATACATATTTCTCAGCACCCCATGGAACTCTCTCTAAAATTGACCACATACTCAGTCATAAAGCAAATATCAATAGATTTCAGACCACCATGGTCTAAAGTTAGAGTTCAACAACAACAAAAATCACAGAAAGCCTACAAATTCACTAAACAATTCTCAATTGAACCACCGCTGGGTCAAGGAGAAAGAAAGAAATCAAAGACTTCCTAGAATTTAGTGAAAATGAATTCATAACATACCCAAACTTATAGGACACAATGAAAGCAGTGTTAAGAAGAAAACTCATAGCACTGGATGCCTATATGAAAAACCTAGAGAAATCTCACATAAGTGACCTAACAGCACAGCTGAAGGCTTTAGAACAATTAGAAGCAAACTCACCTAGAAGGAGTAGATAACAAGAAATAATCAAACTTAGGGCTGAAATCAATATAATGGATATGAAGAGAACAATACTAAAAATCAATGAATCAAAGAGTTGGTTCTTTGAGAAAGTCAACAAGATAGATAAGCCCTTATCCAAACTAATCAAAAAACACAGAGAGAGTATCAAATTAACAGAATCAGAAATGAAAAGGGGGACATAACGACAGTCAGAAAACCTAGAGAATTATCAGGTCATACTTTGAAAATAAATACTCAACTAAAGTAAAAAACCTAAAAGGAATGGACAGCTTTCTGGATAGGTACCACTAGCCAAAATTAAGTCAAGATCAAATTAGAGATCTAAACTTACCTATAACCCCAAAGGAAATTGAAGCTCTTACTAAAAGTCTCCCAAGGAAAAAAAGGCCAGGACCAGATAGATTCAGAACAGAATTATACCAAAAATTCAAAGAAAAACTAATACCAATACTCCTCAAACTGTTCCATACAGTAGAAACTTAAAGAACTTTGTCAACTCTTTTTATGAGGCCATAATCACCTGGATTACAAAGCCACTCAAAGAGGCAACAAAGAAAGAGAAATACAGACCAATCTCCTTCATAAATATTGATGCAAAAATACTCAATAAAATTCTGGAAAACTGAATCCAACAATGTAACAAAAAAATCATCCACCATATTCAAGTAGGCCTCATCCCAGAGATGCAGGTATGCTTCAACATATAAAAAACTGTGAATGTCATCTAGCATATAAATAAATTGAAAGAAATAAAACCACATGGAACTCTCCACAGATGCTGAAAATGCGTTAGAAAAATCCAACACTCCTTCATGATAAAAGTCCTGAAGAGATCAATAATACATAGGAATACCTAAATAAAATAAAGGTTATACACAGCAAGCTGATGGCCAACATCAAACTAAATGGAGAAACAATTAAAGCAATCCCCTTAAAATCAGGAACAATACAAGGCTGTCCTCTCTCTCATTATATACTCAATATAGTTTTCAAAGTTTCAGCTGAAGCAATAAGAGAACAGATGGAGATTAAGGGGATTAAAAATTGGAAAAGAAGAAGACAAACTATCTCAATTTGCAGATGATAGGGTCGTATATATAACTGACCCCCAAAATTCTACCAGGGAACACCTACAGCTGTTAATCATTTTCAGCAATGTAGCAGAGGACAAGATTAACTTTAAAAAAAATCAATAGTCCTCCTATACACTAAGGATAAAAGGGATGAAAAAGACACAAGGGATATAAGCATCACCCTTTATAATAACTGCTAATAGCATTAAATGTATTGGTGTGGTTTCAACCAAAGTAGTAGCAGATCTGTTTGACAGAAACTTTAAATCAATGAAGAAAGAAATTGAAGAGAATATGAGAAAATGGAAAGATCTCCCATGATCCTAGAGAGTAAGGATCAACACAGTAAAAATGACAATTCAACAAAAACAATCTACAGATTCAGTGCAATTCCATTAAAATCCCAACACATTTTTTTTTTTTACAGACATTGAAAGAACAATACTCTACTTCATACGGAAAAACAAGAAAAACAGGATTGTCAAAACAATCTTTCTAAATAAAAGAACTTGAGGAGGAATCACCATCCCTGACTTCAAGCTATACTATAGAGCTACAGTAATAAATACAGCATGATATTGGGATAAAAACAGACTTGTTGATCAATGAAATTGATTTGAAGAGCTGCACATTAACTGACACACCTATGCCTGGCTGACAGGTTGCCCGGCTAGCTCAGCTGGTAAAGCATGAGACTCTTAATCTCAGGGTTGTGGATTCAGGCCCCACATTGGGTGCCAGACAAAGGCATTAATCCCTCTAAGATTAATATTTAATCTATATATAGTATGTAGATGAAATACATATGAATATATAATATATATAATATATAATCTAAGATTAATATTTATTGAAATATAAACCAACACTCATGATACAAGTAACAGCTTATATAGGCACCTGATAGACTGGATTATCCACAAGATGGATGATGGATGCCGAACCTGTCTCTCCAACAGTCAGGAACCGAAATGGGCTCTCCAAGATTGCAGCAGCCCCTCTTGAATTGGGCTGGCCACTCCTCCTTCGGGAGCCCGGGACCCTGAATAAGTGTCTTCCGATCTTATCAGCTGACACTTGAATCCCACCACATCTTTGAACACCTTGTTTTTTGATAAAGTGGCCAAAAATTTTCAATTGAAAAGATAATATCTTCAAGAAATTGTGTTGTCATAACAGGATGATAGTATGTAGAAGAAGGTAAATAGATCCCCAAAAAATCACCCTGGACAAATCTCAAATCTAAGTGTATCAAAGACCTCAACATAAACACAGCTACACAGAACTTGATAGAAAAGAAAGTGGGAAATACCCTCCCATGCATTGGCACAGATGACCACTTCCTAAATATAACACCAGTAGTACAGACAGCAAGAACAACAATCAATAAGTGGAACTCCTGAAACTGAGAAGCTTCCGTGAGGCAACAGAAACAGTCAATAAGATAAAACAAAAGCCTACAGAATGGGAAAATATCTTCACCAACCCTATATTTGACAGAGGACTGATCTCTAAAATATATAGAGAACTCAAGAGACTAGAGCCCCCCAAAACCTAAATAACCCAATTTAAAAAAATGGATTTCAGTGCTTAAAAGGGAATTCTCAATGGAAGAGTTACAAATAGCTGAAAGGCACTTAAAAAATTGTTCAACATCTTTAGTCATCAGAGAAATGCAAATCAAAACAACTTTGAGATACCACCTGTCAGAATGACTAAGATCAAAAACACAGATAACAGCCTGTGCTGGAAAGGATGTGGAGCATCAAAGGAAACACTCCTTCATTATTGGTGAGAATGTCAACTTGTATAGCCACTCTGAATGTAGTATGTCAGCTCCTCAGATATTTGGGAATTAATCTTCCTAAGAATCCGGCAATACCACTATTGAGCATATATACCCAAAGATGCACATTTTTACTGCAAAGGCATTAGCTCAACTATATTTATGGCAGCATTGTAAGTAATAGCAGGAACCTGGAAACAACTTAGATGCCCTGCTACTGAAGAATTGATTAAGAAACTGTGGTACATCTATATAATGGAGTACTTACTAGTCACAGTTAAAAAAAAAAAAAGACATCTTAAAATTTGCAGGCAAATGCAAACCATAACTTATGAACAGATTGGGAACAGAAAGAACTTAAGAGAAACATCTAGAAATGCCCATAAGAAGAAAAAATAGAGTAGATCTTCATAGTAAATTGAGGTCATGATGGCGTGCAACAAAGAAAAGTTGGGAACAAATCTTGAAAGGAGATGTTTGAGTGAGAGGAGCAATAAGGAGGGAGAAAAAATTAGATGGACATCTTGATAGAGGAAGCCAATGTGTAGTTGGAAAGAGACCTTGTGCTAGGGAAACCAAAAATTCACAGGATGTCCCTATCTAAGTCTCCAAACAATAGTAGAGGGGGTGCTTATTCAGGTCTTCCCCTATAATCAAATGAATAACCACTCTAAGTATCATTACAGAACGTACTTCCAACAGTGAATAGATGTGGAGGCAGAGATTTATGGCTGAGCACTGGGCTGAGCTTCTGCTTCAGTTGAGAGTAGGGAAACAGAGTGTCTATGAGAAAGGGGATAGGGATTACAAGGAAAATTCCCACAACGATGGCTAGTTGGAGCTCTGGGGAGCTTGCTGAATTGAGAATAGCCCCTGGAGATCCATCAGGAAAAGGTTCTAGGCCCTCCAAGTGTAGGCAACTGTAGATTGACATGGGCAGTATGTGGAGCCTTGATGGCTGGGATCATATTGTGTTTTTGTGCATGGACTAGTACCTTGGAGCCCATTCCCTGCAAAGGAACCAGTCTTGACTTTGTCATGAGGAAATCAGACTTGCCTAGATTTATGTGCCATGCTGAGCTGACTCACCTTGGGTCATCTTGCCCTTTTGGGGTAGGGGATGGGAGAATGGGAAAGGGGGAGGTTGAAAGCTGTGTTGGAGGGATTGGCAGGAGGGAAGGGAGAGGAGCAGGGGGATACATGGATAAAAATATGTTTTTAGAAAAAATAATAAAATTAAAAAATAAATACCTCAAATAAAAAAATTGTAATATAAATAATTAAAAAAATAAATTGTGTCCAAATATGTGTGTTTTCTAATGGTCTTAGGTGGCCCCTTCTGAGAATAATTACAATCACACACAAACATACACACACAGAGAGAAAGACAGAGAGAGGGAGAGAGAGGGAGAGACAAAAATATGTAGAAGAAAAATCAGAAGTAGTGGAAGCAGAATCATAAAGAAGAGGAGGAGGAAGAAAAAGAGAAAAAAAGAAGAAAGAGAGTATGTGTTGATTTTGTGTTTGAATCTGTTTTTGTTCCATGGCATCTGGCATGAAGAGGAGGAGGAGGAAGAAGAAAAAGAAAAGAGAGAATATGTAAAATCTGAATTTTTGTTCCATAGTATCTAGTATTGTCTCTGTGTGTTGCAATTGCGAAAACAATAAGCACAGAGTAGCAAATTATACAGACTTAACTGCCTGCACTAAATGTGCTTCATAGTGAGCTGAGTTGATTCCTAGGTACACTATTACTGTCTTGAGAAAATTAAAAGAAGTGAAGCATTTTGCATTCTGCTTTGCTGCTAATTCTTAGATTTCTGTACAGTACTTTTACTCACTAAGATTCACACTGATTCAGTCATTTCATACACTGGTCTTTCCATAAAAATCTACTAGTAGCATTTGTGTTTATCTTCTTACAAGGTTTTCTATTCCGTTTATCTTAGATATCCATGTGGCTGTCCTAAGATTAAGTAGCTGTTTGCATTACAACCTGGAGTCAGTTCTGTAGACAAATAGGTTGACCACATTTTTATGGCTTTAAGGCCGAAGAAACTTTCACATTTTAGGCAAGATTTATTGTGTTCTTTGTGGGTTTAGGGGACTTTGATTCAACTTGTTCTACTTTCATAATCCACTTTATTTGGCTATAAATCTTATTAATGTGGAACTCATCTAGGTTACTAATAGCTGATTGGTTAGTTTTGGTCTCTTGTAATGATTAATGAAAATTTCTTTCAATGCTTCTGTAGAGAAATACATGATAATAAAATACATAACTTAAGTATTTGACATTGAAAAAAGCTTTATTTGTGAACATTCATCTCCTTTGTATTGCTTATATTAGAATTTTTAAGTTCATAGCACACTTTTACTTACACTGTCTTTCAACAATGTCTGTTAATTTGACAGGAAAGAAATAGTACAGATTGGAAAATCTCAAGCAAGAAGACTAGGTTCACAGTCTAGGAACCCACATTTAAATTCATTTTCCCCTCACCGAGCTTCAACATACTTCCAAATAACTTGACAGCTGAATGCTGGTTAGACATTTTAAGCATTTCTTTTGCTTGTTCCATGCTCTGTTTTTTTTGTATTCAAAATTCTGTGAAGTTTTTTTTTTTTTTTACTAGATTCTGAAACATTTATAAAAGTTACAAAATTTATTTATCCATTTATCAAAACTATAGAATGTCACAAAATTAGTGAGAGTCATTGAAGTAATTTTATTAATGGCTTATCATCTTCTAACATATATAAATTATCTAAGGAACTTTGAAAATAAATAATAATGCCCAAATCTGACACCTGGAGACTGGTGTCCATATCCTGGAATAAGAATTTATACATCCTCTCAGAGGAATCTAATATATATCAGAAATAGAAACTTATTTTGCCCACCTTTAAATGCTGTTATTACCTATAAGCTTTGGAAAAATGATGTGCTATCTCAAAAACAACAAATATTTTATTTTCTGGCTATATCAATATTGTTTCCCTAAAATATCAAGAATAAATATGGTGGTAGTGTGATGTGTGTATGTGTGTGTGTGTGTGTGTGTGTGTGTGTGTGTGTGTGTGTGTGTATGCACATTTTGGCCACTCATAAAAGAGGGGTCATTATGATAAAAAGAAAACTTGTGGAAAAAACAGTAAAGGCTATAAGTATTTCAAGGAATATATCTATGACCACTTGAATATATGCTAAAAAAAAATAATGTGATTTTATTTGCTTCCATGGCATTTTTTAATTAACAAGGTAAAAGGTACTTGGCAAATAGACTGCAAGCACTCAATAAAGTTTACTAATACTTCTTGAAATTAATCATTATTCATACTAATCTAGAATAAATAAAACTTCTTGGAATTTTTTTAATCTTGGTAGAACTCCAATTAAGTTGCCTTTTCCCATTAGTTTGGTTTTCTTATCCTTCTCTATATAGTATCCCTGATACTTCCAGGGATAACATTAAAAAGAACCATATTAACCCTTTTATTGTCCGAAACATGGATTGCTAATACTCTGTTGGAGAGATCAGTGGTGAGATTTTTTTTCCACAGTCTGTCTCTTTATTGAAAGACTAGAATATATTGCCTGTATTTGGTTTCCACTGTGTTTCCCTTTTGCTTTATATTGACTAATCTCAATTATTTGTGTGTATGGATTCTTTTCTCAAGAAAATGAAAAGTTTATCTTTGTATTACTCTGAATACATATAAATGTCTGTATAAATATTTTATTGAATAAATTATCATTGCTTCTGTAATGAGACAATCATATATTTTACAACAATGAGACATTCACTAGCATGCCATAATATTTTATTGTGTGTTAAGTGTTTGGAAAAAGTTACCATGAAAAATAGATGATTATATACTTAGTATCACTATGAGCGATAAAACATAAATATTGCCACATTATAAATTGTTCTCAAAATTGTACCTCATTAATGGCAAGTATTCAATTGGAAAAGAGCCACATTGGAAGGCAGTATGGTGATGTGGGAATGCATTTATGTATGCTGTGAATCTCAATCTTTAAATAAAGGAGCTGTTTTGGGCCATGGTAGGCACCATAGATAAGTAGGAGGAGAAATCGGAGCATAGATAGGAGAAGCAGGGCGGATTCAGGCAGATCTGAGCTAGAAGCCCAAGAAGAAACATGTAGGGAGCACAGGTGATCTACGGGCCACATGGCAGACAGATTAATAGAAATGGGTTGATTTAAGATATAAGAGTTAGCTAGCAATATGCCTGAGCCATAGGCCAAACAGCATGAAGTTAATATAAGTGTCTGAGTCATTTTAGGGGGTCGGGCAGGGGGCTGCTAAGAGGTCTTGGGCAGCAGGTCTGTGGGTCTCGGATCTCTGGCTGCCTGGGACACAGAAACCTCATTACTACAGATGGCACCCAATGTGGGGCAAATATGCCCACATAAAGTCATAGAAAGCTTTAAAATGGTCTAGAGCCAAAAGCAGCCTCTGAATTGTGTCTCCCACATGAGACGTGGTACAGAGACACCCTGGTGAGGCCTGTTGGGCTTGAGCTACAATGGTGGGCCTTTGGAGTGCAGCTTAAGGTGTAAAATGGCTGGTTCCTGAAGTCTCACAGGACCCTCAATATAAGGAAAAGGTTATAAATGATTTATTTAAGGATTCTGTTCATAAAGAGAAAAAGGGAACAGAATCAAAGATGGCTTTTATGTTTTCATGGATCAGCTCTGTTTGCCTGAGGCAAACTGAAGCTTGGCTTTTTTAAAGAGAAGCTTCCTGATTCAGCCTTAGAGGCAAAACACTTGTGAATTTTTAAAAAGGCCCTGCTGCCTAATACTTGAATGGAGTTAATGAGCAGCAGATGGCAAAGCTTTACTTGGTAATTATATGGACCCTGAAATTCCCAGAGTACCTGGGCTAAAAAGATAAATTCTATTAGGTTAAACTAGGAGCTGGGTGGAGATACCCACCTATCATAACAGCCTTTAATCCTGGCAGATTAAAGGTGTGGTCAGAAACAGAAGAAATAGAAGGATCTGGGTAGTCAATCATCCTAGCCAAGCAAAGATGCTGTCAGAGACAGAGATAGTGGCAGATTAAAGATGTGGTCAGAAACAGAAAAAGTTAAGAAATAAATATACAGTAAAGACAGTTTTTGTAAAATTTCTAAGTGGTTTAGAGTGTGTTGAAAATATATATACATAGGCTTAGAGAAAGAAAAGAAAGGTTAGAGAAATCCTTTAAAAAAGAAATAAAGTAAAATAAATAAATAAAAAATAAGCCACTAGAGATGGAAAATACAAAGAGTATCTGGATACTGTATGTTATTGTCTTATCTTTAAGCTTCTTGACTGAAAATGACTTAGTAAAAGCTGCTAAAAGACAGCTGATTATAAATGTTGTTGGAGTAATTCAACCTATATATTTTGTAAATGAGTTTACTTTAAAATTGAAATGCAAAGATACGCTACTTTGGAAAAGAGGTTTTCCTTTTATTTTCACAGAAAATGAAAGACTGTGGATTTCTTCCTGGATAAAGAACATAAAGTTTGATAGAGGAAGACGCCTTGAAAAATCTCCAATGGAAATGGATGGACCAGATGATTCAGCATTTCAGAGAACCTCTGTTGAAGTTCCAGAGCTCTGTATCCAAAACAATTTCAAGGAGACTGGCTGAGATGAGCCAGCCTTATAGGCTATTCCACTAAAGAACTCTACATAATCCTACATTTTTCTTTGGATTCCCATGAGATTGTCGGCACCACATTCATCAGGAAGTAGCCTAGAGAATGATGCCCACATTCCCAAAACATGGATTATGGATGTTTGTGTTTATTTACAGTGTTGTTTATAGGTTGTTACAGATAAGGGGGGGAAAATATTAGATTTGGAGTTCTTTTTGTTTTAAGAAGAGAAAAGGGGATATGTGGGAGGTTGTGTTGTTTCATTTTAAATAACTGTCCCAACCACTGTTTTAATAAAAAGAGCTGATTGGCCAAAGGCAGGCAGGAAGTTTAGGCGGGACTACCAGATTAAGAAAATCTCTGAGACCAGAATGCCAGACAGAATTCCAGAGAGAGGCCCGGAAGAAGTGGAGGACAACTATGCTGCCCTAAGTAAAGGTACTGAGCCGCATGGCTGAACAGAACAAGAGACATGGGTTAGGTGAAGGGTATACAGCTAGCAAGCTATATGCCTGGGCCTAAGGCTGATCAGCCTAAAACTATTGGAAGCATCTGTGTGTCTCTGCGGGACTGCGGGGCTGCGGGTCTGTGGGCCTAGACCTTGAGGTTAGGCCAGAAACTCCGGGCCAGAAACCTCATACTACAGTATGGTGGTTCCTCAGGAAAATGGGAACTAAACTCTTCAAGGATCCAGCAATACCATTATTGGGCATATACCCAAAGGATGCACATTTGTTCCCCAAAGGCATTAGCTCAACAATGTTCATAGCAACATTATTTGTAATAGCAAGAACCTGGAAACAACCTAGATGCCCCTCAACAGAAGAATGGATTGTAAAACTATGGTACATTTACACATTTTACTCAATAGTTAACAAAAAAAAATGACATCCTAGAATTGGAAGTCAAATGAATGGATTTGGAGAATATTCTCATGAGCGAGATATCACAGGCCCAGAAAGACATGGGATATACTCACTCAGAAGTGGATTTTAGACAAAAAAACAAAAAATACTCAAGCTGTAAACCACAACCTCTGGATAGCTTGGGATCAGAAGGAACTTAGAGACACCGAGGATCCCCCTGGGAAGAGAAAATAGAGATCTCCTTAGCAAATTGGGATCATAACAGGTGGTGATCAAGGAGAGGTAGGAACAAATCATGAGAGAAGGAGATGGTTGAGTGAGAGGAACAACACTGAGGTTAGAAGAGATAGTTATCTTGATAGAGGAAGCAAATGGGGGTTAGAAAAAGGCCAGGTTCTAGGAAAAACTCCAGGAACTCATCACATGTACCAGGCTGGGACCTTGACCAATTGTGGAGGGGTGCCTAAACACAACCTCCCCTCAAAAATCAGATGAATGAGCACCCTCAGTGTCATTGTCAGAAGAGATCCACGGCTAAGTACCAGGAGGAGCTCCTGGTCCAGCTAAAGAGAGAGGATAGTCTATATGAGCAAAGGGATAGAGATTAAGGGAGGAGTCCACAGAGATGACTGGCTGGAGTTCAGGAGAGCTAACTGAATCAAAAACAGTCACTAAGGAACCATCAGAAAAGGGTACTAAACCCTGCAAAGGTAGATGATTGGCATGAGCTATATGTGGAGCCTTGTGGAGTAGGATTAGACTATGTTACTATGCAGGAATTGGCACCTTGAGCCCATTCTCTATGGAGGAACCTAACCCAGTACTAATATTGGAATGAGGGAATCGGACCTGCCTCAAACTGATATGCCAGACTGAACTGTCCCACCTCCAGACTTTTTGCCCTCCTTGGGGAGGGGATGGGGGATGGGATGGGGTGGCTGAGGGAGGATTGGAAAGAATTGGTAGGGGGAGGCAAGCAGGGGAATACATGGGAAAATCCTTTTTTAAAAAAAGGAAAATTATTTTCACAAATAAAAGGAAATTATAAGGATAAAACTTCAAATCTTCGAGTAATTAGAGAAAAATGTAAAAAATGAGTGAATATATAGGTGCATATAGCTAAGCAAAATAAAATAAATTCAATAGATCTATGACAAGCAATAAATTGAAGCAATAATGAAAACTCTTCCAATTTAACAAAAAATTACAGTCCTAGAAGAATTCACTTTTGTTAGTAAAAACTAGCACAGTCATTTAGAAATTCAATGAGGAGATTTTGACAAGTAAACAATAGAAATAACAATAGTACTACTCATCATATATTCCTCAAGCTCTATATTCTACTAGAGCAGCAAACATATGTATGTTAATAATTATTGCTACTCAATTCTCGAAATAAAAAGGAATAGAATCATTCTAGATGTCAATCAACCAATAAATAGTTAATAAAAATATGGTACATTTTCAAAAGTCATTTTATTTATGTGTAACAACATTTAATCATGAAGTTTGTGGGAAAGTAAATGAAATCAAAAAATCATTACATAAAGTGGTAATCCATGATCACAAAGACAAACACCCTCAATTCCTTCTTATATGGGGATTTAAATTTGTTATTTTTATATGCAAGTGTTAAAATAGGATTAATTATGTTTAGAATCCAGGAAATTTGGATGAGTTTATGAGAAGCCACCAAGAAGTTTGAATGTTGTAGACGGTAGTAAAATACATGTTTCACAGAAGTGGATGGGTGAACAATTGAGCAGAAGGAGAAGGGGAAAAAGAGGATTATGGAAGAGGGTCAACAAAAGCTAGGAATTAGGAAAAAAGAATAAAGAAACAATATGTGGTCAGTTGTTAAAATTCATATTAAGTCAGTAGAGCATGAGGACCTGAGAATAGATACCCTGAATCCACGTATAAAGAAAATCATGGCAGTGCCTACCTGTAACTCTAGAGTTTTTGAATATAGATAAAGGTGAAGCTCATTGACCAGAGTCTAGCCAAGCCAATGTGTTTCAAGTTCACAGAAGAACCATGTACCAAAAAATAAAGATGAAAAACATACAAACAAGATAGCTGATGTTAACTTCTGACCTCCATATGCATACATACATGTACACACACCAACACTAGCAAGTAGTTACAGGACACATGTATAGCACATCACTCATGGATAGAACAGTAAAACCACAAAACTAAAAATAAAAAGAAAACAATATCAAATAAATAGGATTATGCTGCATGTCTGGATAAACTTCTGACTTTCCATGGGTTATTAAATAAAAAAAATTTCTGTCAGAACTTTGCCACCCCAGTTTATGAGGCCTTATTGGTAAAGACAATCACAAGCTTTGGATATAGGACATAGATAAATCAAGGTGGAACTTATCTAAAAGCTTCTTTCTTATAGGCTTGCCCTCAGTGCTGGTAGAAGTTATGTCAGCTGCTTCTGCTTCAGGAAAACTGTAACAGTTTACTATGAAACTTCTTCTACTCAATCAAAAAACCTACTTAGAGAGATGTAACCACTGATACAATAATGGTAAACTCATTAGTGTGGTAGGGTAATAGTCCACTTTCTGATTGGATTTGAGGTCGACTACACAGGAGGGAATTCACATCTGGCACTAAAAATCAGGTCAAATGTCTGTGAGGAGGATATAGATCCTGATAGAGAAGCTACTATTGATTAGCTGAATAAACATGATATGTTTACCAAATTGCCTTTGAAGTACCTGTGCTTATTCTCTTAGATTAGTGCTGCTGTTAGCTTTCATTAGTTAAGCCTATTCACTTCAAAGTGGTAATGATAAGGGTTAAATACTTAGCCCTAAATCAGAGGGATCTATCAGCCTTTTGAAGGCTCAATAAGCATCGCAGAAGAGATGGTTAGAATTATGCAAGGGTCAGTATAAAGTGTGAACATTGTGGAATGGTGATTTCTACAGATTTCTACAGCCCTATCTCTCTTCAAGTTACAGCAGCTGTGATGTCCTGAACAAGTTCTGCACACTATTGGGCCTGGCTAAATACCATGAGTCAGAGGGACTCATGCAGGTACAACTTCCTTGAGTGTTTATAAACAGTTAATAGTATCTAGGAAAAGAAGCTCCTGAGGCTTTGTAGGTATTTGGTGGTTGCTGAGTGTTGGACAGCCATTTTCTTTTCCTTTGCCTTCATGAATAACACCTCAGCCATTGGATCACAAAGACATGAAAGCAGAAGGAGGGTTAATTGCAAAGAGAATCAAGATTTCTGAGAATAGGCCAGGACAAGGCTGGTGATAGGGCTATCAAAACATATTACATGCATATATAAAAATGGCACTCTAAAACCTATTGTTCTGTACAATCTGTTAATAAACATTTTTAAAATGTATTCAGCAGTACTGGAAGGATTGTTCATTCAACTAAAGTGTTGACATCAGAAGTATGGAGGCCTGACTTTAATGCCTAGCACCCATATCCATAATCTTGGCTCTTGGACAGGTGATAAGGGAAATACCTTAGCCATGCTGGTCAGCTAACCTTGAAGAATTAGTGAACTTCAAGTTAAATAGAGATTTTATCTTCAAAATTATGGTGAAAGGAAATTGAGGAAGACATTCAACTTCTACCTTTGACATTCACTCACAAGTGTATATACAATATCCATGTGCATGTGCACATAAACACACATACACACACATGGTTAAACTCAGGCACATACACACATGTACTCACATTAGAATATATGGCTTTCATTTTAAGATTTTTAAGTACTTGGCTAGAAATCATAGATATTTTCTTACTTTAGCTATACTTTAAAGTCATAAGTATTTAAAGGTACCTCTGAATTTTTTTTGAGCTTTAGTTAACAGTTTAAAGAATACAACAAGTATTTCTTAAGTTTATTTTTTAAAGTGCTATTTCTTCTAGGATGACAAGGAAGATTCATGAATTCTGAAAAAAATGATCAAACATGCATTCAAATGTAAGAAATATAAAGAAAGCATTGGGTGGACAACACTATATTTTGTTTCCTCACAGCAAATAAACAAGAAGCAAGATATTGTAAATGTATGACTGAAATCAATAACTGCTACTATTTTCTTAGTCATAAAAATCTGATGTATGGAAAAGAAAGCCCATATGAAATTATGAGAATAATGATCCTTATAAAATGGCTTTTATGCCTTTCCTTCTGGACTCCTAGAATTTAATATCTCTGATCTCTCTCTCTCTCTCTCTCTCTCTCTCTCTCTCTCTCTCTCTCTCTCTCTGCATGTGTGTGTGTGTGATGTGTGTGTGTCTTTCTCATCACACATAGCTATGAAATCTATTTCACATTCAGTACTATTAACACTACTTGAAAGTTTCATACATATACATGCAAGGCAAATATTTGATTGTGGCTAATGTCAACATTTCCTTTCTCTGTATTTGTTTGACTCTGAACTCAATTGAATCAGCTGCTCTATTATGATCACAGTCATATGCACCAAATACACCATACATGATATGTATATCCACAGAATATAACACAATGTACAAAAGGCACTGCTAGCATTAAATCAATGCTTTCAATGAGACCTCTGAATAATATGATCTGCTAGAAGCTGCCTCTGATGTGAAAATAGGATTAAAAGAGGAGAAAAGGAAACATTCAAATATAAATGGGGATGAAGATGTGGGAAGCTCTCAAGAAAAGAAATGATTGATATAGCAATCTGTGTAAGAAAAAAATATCAACACAGACAGATAAGAAATTACTGAACAGAGCTCAGGTTCATAATTTCTTGTGTGGGGGTAAAGTAGGGGAAGCAGTATCTATTTTTAAAATATAAGGTACACAAATGATAGGCATTCTCATACCCCAGGAGAAGCTAACAGATGTTAAAAATTCCAATTCGGGGCTTTGGTGGGAAAAAAATTTTCTGGCATACAAATCAGTGATGAGGAGAAACCTGTTGTTTCACTCGGTAAGATGTGGGCCATGGTCATGTGGCATCTTAAGAGAGAAAGGGCTGGTAAAATGAGCTACTTTGGGAGCTTGAGATCAGAGAGCCCCATTTTCTTCTGTCACAGCCTCTAAGTGTCCAGGGACTCATTATGGAGAACAAAATACCTAATGTTAATAAATCAAAGGGTTCATGGACATGACAGGAGGAACATCTGAAACAGTTAAATCAATAAAAGATAACTCTGTTGGCCACAGCAGATCACAACAACTGAGAGTAAGTCTGAAGTTTAAGAGTTCTGAACTTCACAAACCAGCTGTCATCTGACAGGTGCCACAGAGCTTCAGCTATCCAGGTTTCAGAGTTATGCTTAGCATGCACAGTGGAAGTTCCCCAAAACAACAACTACCTCTCAATATCACTTGAACCTGGGGACCCAGTTCATCTGTGTATTGCTTTTAACATTCTAGATGCATTGAAAATGATTCTCCATTCAAAATATTAGTCTCCAAGGGTTGTGAATCAGGAAAACTCAGGAAGATTAAAGAATAAAACCAATTCACAGTCTGAAAAATAAATATAGCTGCAGAGTCCAGTTGATACAAAAAAAAATACTAACAAGCAAGAGAGATCTGATTAATGTCAACACTTGTCAGAGATTCAGAAATAGCATAGATCATGGGATCATCAAGAGTGTATGTGTTCAAGTTTATTTCTTCTCTTGCTATACACAACAGCATTCTTTTAATTTGGAAGACACAGCAAAAGTTTCCACAGTGACTGCAGAGATGTCTGAGTTGGTAAAGTGATTATGATGTAATTTTGCAGACCTTAGTTCAATTCTTTCCCAATATGTAAAACCCAAGTAGGTCATTTAAGCCCTACAATCCTAGTACTGGGGACATTGAGGTGGGAGAATTTCCAAGGCTTGCAGACCAATCAGTCTACCCAAATCAGCAAAACTGTGTTCAATGAGAGAGACTATCTGAAAAAAAAAATAATGTTGAGTCTAAGAAAAACAAACAACAAAATGAAAAAAGGGCCAACCCAGTGAGATGGTTCAATAGACAATGGTACTTGCTACCAAACCTGAGAACCTGAGTTCAGTCTTCAGAATCTAGATGTCAGAAGAGAGTATCAACTCATGCAAGTTTTTCTTATATCTGTGTACATGCACTGGGGCCCAAACATGCACAGAAACACATATACACACAGAATGAATAAATTTCTAAAAAAAATTCAAGGTCAAGAGCAATTGAGAAAGATGCCTAATATTTAACTCTGACACCCATATGTACAGTCATACATGTAGGCATGTATCCACATACTTACACTAAAACAAATGTCACAAAATTCTCCTTTTGTATCATTTTAACTTTTTATTTATTTATTCATTTCCCATTCTAATTAAAGTTTTTCCCTCCTCCTTTCCTCCCACCACCCTCCCATGTTCCCATCTCAAATCACTCCTCTTTTGTTTCTTTAAAGAGAAGGATAGACTTTCCATGGATATCAACAAAACCTGGTACATCAAGTTGGGATAAGACTAAGCACCTCCCTTTGTATTAAGCCTGGGCAAGGCAACTTAATATGAGAAATATATTTCAAAGAATTAGTTGAACATTACCTTGTTCCAAGAGATCCTCAGTAGACCAAGCTACTGAACTGTTACACGTATTAAAAGGGACTAGGTCAGTCCCATGAAAGCTCCTTGGTTGTCAGTTTATCATTAAGTTGTTTTTGTGTGCTTTTTCGTGATGTTTTCAACCTCTCTGGCTCCTACAATCATTCTTCCTTCTCTTAAGTAAGATTCTATAAGCTTGGCATAATATTTGGCTCTGGAGTTCTGCATAGGTTTCTATCAGTTTCTGAGTGAACACTCTGATGAAAATTACAGTAGTCATCAATCTGACCACAGAAAATGGCCTATGTATCCACTACTACCCAGACTCTTAGCTGGGGTCATCCTTGTAGAACGAATTCACAGTACTTTTACACTATATTTTCAGCTTTTGCTTTATAGTCACTGATGATATACTATTAGGCTTTAATTGATCTTGTATATTTTTATATCTTATATGGGGCAATGATTAGTTAAAATGGCTTTGGCTACACTGAGCCAAATGGTATCAAGCCACATGGCTAAATATAATTAAAAATATGAGTTAATTTAAGGTATAAGAGTTAGCAAATCATAAGCCTGAGCCATAGCTCAATCAGCTTGTAATTAACATAAGTTCTTTTCTGATTATTTGGGACTGACTGTGGGTCTGGACTTTAGGGCTAGGCTGTGGGTCTGAACATTCTTCAGATTTACAAATACTGACTATGGTAAGGTATTCTTTTGTTCATCAGTTATGTGTGATCTTAACCTCATAATATTTTCCAATAAAAATTTGTTGGGAGGCTTGTGCTCATGTTCAACATTGTTTCACAAACACACTACCTTAGGATGTTTTATTGCTGTGACAAGACACCATAATTAAGGCAAAACTTATAAGTAAAACATTTAATTGGGATGGCCAAATTAACAGTTTTCAAGGTTCAGCCCATTACCATCATACCACTTTTGCATTAAGGGTGATGATGTTTTGAACTTGAGAGTGCTACATCTTGAAGGCAATAAGATCAGAGTTACAGACAGTTGTGGGCTGCTATGTGGATGCTTGGAATCACATCTAAGTCCTATGCAATTGCAGACAGTGCTTTTAAATACCAAGTCATATCCCCCTACCCAGCTATTTCTTTTCATCAAAGAACATAGAGATAGTAAAACTTATATTCCTCATTTTCCTCATAAATGTCGTTTTACATATTTCCCATTTTTTAAAAAATGTAACAATATTATTATAAAAGTAAAAGCGATTTATTATGATCTCCAGTGGGCATCTCATACCTAGAGAGAACTGTTGCTGCATTTTCACCCTCCTTTTCACCCCACCCCCATGAAACACTTGAAGTTTCACTGGCACTGCTTTTAAAACTAGGATAAAGTTCAACAACAACAAAAATTATATTTCAAAGTAAATTGCTAAGGACTATAAATTCAACCTAAATTCTAAGATTGGATGCAAAATCATAATTAACAGTGAGATAATTATGAAAAAGTAAATATTTACAGGCACATTGTATACTTATTAAGGTTTACAGAAAAATGTTTCTCATCTGCACAGCTTGTAATGATGTTATAAGGCAATAAATGTGGTTAAAGTTAATAACATATGCTGAGTGGCATAATTCATTCTGAACCTAACTTATTACTGTAGAAACATGAGAAAAATATATGCATTATTAAGAACTAATCTTTTATCTGTTATGATGCAAAGAGAGAAAGAGTCATTTGTAGAAAGAGAAAATATTGAAAGCAAATTCATACTTATTTAAATAAAAGTTTTAAGAACTTTGAAATCAAAATGGCTTTGCCTTCCAAATGATTCATGCTTTATTCAGATAATATAATTAGCCTGAAAAAGTTTGATTTGACCTGGCTACTCTATGGTAATCATTTTATAATGAAGTGCAGGAAGAGAATGCTTTATAGTCTAAGCATGATGTGACATCTTTAGGCTGATGATTATTATCCAATGTTCAATTTTCCTTAAGTTTAATTTTTTTAGAAGAAAATTGGTGCAAATATAGGTCTGGAAATACAAATACCACATATGGCAATTTAATTTTGTATAAAATGTAAAAGGATAAAAAAAGTAAAAATGCTTAGATATACTTTATAACAAAAGTGAGAAATTTGATGAGAAAACTTAAAAGAAGGACATTTTATGTTATCCTAAAGAAGTACAAACTACACATTGGTATGACTTTTCCTTGCCCTCATCCCATAGGCTTTCAGTCCTCTTTAGTGGTCTATTATTAACACCCGTTGCCTAAACTGATTCCTGAATTTGAATTTGCATGTCATCCTCATGAACTTTAATACCATATTTCTCTTAGTAGCGATGGATAAGTTGTGCCATATTTTGTGAAGTTATTTTGCTGAATGAAATTCCATGGTCTTCACATTCAAAGATCTTATTGAACATATATATCCAATTCAAGACCTCATGATGAAGTTAGAATATTTATAAGGACATTAGTCATACAAACACCCATTTGTGTCTTAGGTAATAAGAAAGCAAAATGGGTATTGTAACAGAGAAAAAATAAAGAACTGTTCTCCTTATGAAATACAGACCATTATTTTAAATGCAACTTATTCATGGAATAATATTGTCCCCTTTAATAATGGAAAATCTGGTAGTTACATGGGTTTTTTTTTAATACTGTTGATTTGAGACAATCTCATTTTTGATTCATTGGACAATGATCTGTTTTATAAAATAAAAATTTAGTTATAAAAATGTATACCAATAATACAACCACTGATGTAAAATGGAATGTCATTTGGAGATTTGAGGGTGCTGTCTTCCATGCTGTATTTTGTTAACATCTCTACTAAAATTATGAGAAATATGTCAAAGGAGCTCAAAGTGAACTAGGAACAGAAAAGAGTTGTGATTTACTATTACTCTCTAAACTCAAGAATTATTCATTAATATGCATTATATATACTCTTTCATATCCTATACTTGATAATAAGTTACTAAGCATGGTTTAGACTTTGCTTAATGGTACATTTTCAGGTTTCTAATCATCTGGGTTATTTCATCAAGTGATATAACTTCTTCTAGAAAACTATTCTATTCTCAGTTAAAAATATGTTTTTAAACCTAGTGTTTTCTTATTTTGATCCCTTAATGGTCTGTTTGTATGTAAGAATTTTTCATCTGATTTTTATTAATGACTGTCATCTTGTTAACTACATGTTATAAATAATCAAAATCACAATATTACTAATAATTTTCTTGCTATAATAAAATGGTAGAGGCAGCAAATAGCACATTATTTAGAATAATTTTATTTGATGTAAATGCATTTTAGTGTTTGCTTCTGAAATAAACTGTTTTTTACATGGCTACTAAACTAGTCACATATAAGACACATGATCTGAGCAAATAATACAGATTTTGTCCCAGGTGATGGTGTCATGTGTCTTTAATCCTAGCCCTCAGGAGACAGCAGCAGGCAGATATCTCTGTGAGATTAAGGTTAACTAGCTTAGTTTACAAGTGAGTTGACATACAGTCTGAGAAGCACAGAGAAACTCTGTCTTAAAATCAAAACAAAGCAACAAAAATAGATTTTAAAATGATGACTTGTTGAATTTAGTTTTATGATAATACACAAACTAACATTTGGTTTTCAATGTATAATAAATGTATATGAGACACAATTGGGTACAAATATTTTTCTGTCTATTTGTCCCTTGACATTAGGCAAATTATCATCACTGAGTAAAATGTTTTCTTATTTTCAAACATGGATAAGGTGGCCCATCTCACAGAAATTTCAATTGATTAAATTAGAAAACATATCTTATGTTTAATATAAATTAGGATTTCAACAAACAATATTTCACTCTTCTACATGCAGAAGAACTAATATATACTATTATATATTAATCAGATATCACTATCATTTAATTGACATTTAAACATTGCAAGAAGTTAATATATGTGTTGACCATATGAATCAAAATATCAACATGATCAAGTAGAGTCTAGATTTCCAAGGTCCATGGAAGTGTACAATAGATGACAACCAGTATTTTACAGGTGGACTCTGTGCTGAGGAACCCATATAGGCAAAGTTCATTAAAAAAAAAGTCCTTAGAGGATGCCCACTAAATGACATTCATGATATGTCTCCATTAGGCAACGTCTGTGGGGATATACACTGACTGGCTCTACTAGGCAATGCCTGAGGCATGACTAGTTTTGAATAACAGTTTTCCACCTGTAACTTACTCAGATTCCACTGCTATGTGTCCCTAAGAAGAATGGCTTTGGTGTTCTTTCCACAACCATTTGGTATTGTGTTTTACATCTTGGCACACAAATATAGTTGTGAAAAGTAAAATCTGATGTATAGAAATAATACCAATATTCTTCTTTACTGACAGGAATGTAACAGTATTTGCAGTCTCCAAGACAAATGATTTCAGACTTCAGAAAAAAAAATTAGACAGAGTAAACTGCTCCTGAAGAAAATATACAAAAAATAATTTTCAGATGTTGCTTATTGCTAAATCAAAATCTTGCTGTTTTGGGACATACACGCTGTCCTGGCAAAAGTTGACTATATGCAAATGCCCTACCACTCAAGGATCAACCTGCTACTGTTATTGTTATGGTCTGAATTTCAATGTCATTCCTTGTCTGAGAAAAAGTTATATTCAAGGCCAAACATTTACACTTGCCAGTCCTTGTGGCCTTACTAGCTGGAGAAAAACTGTATGACTTCATATGTTTTGAGAATGGGTTGGTCCCTTCAAAGTAGCATATAATTGTCCATTGTTTGGTTAGGGAAAGAATCAGCAGCAGCAATGCAGAGGGAGAAAAAGAAGGAGGAATCAGTATGCATAAATGAGAGTGTATTAGATTAGCAGCAACATAGGAATGAAGCAATGCAGAATGTGTGTGTATGTGTATTGAGTGAGAAATGAAGAACAAGAAGAAATCTAAAGAGAGGGTAAGAGATATGTGAGAGAATGAATGGAGAAAGAGGCATTGAGCAAACAGTGAGTGAATGATGTAGAAAAAACATATTGTGTGACAGAGATAAAGCTATGTAAAAGAGTTGTTGCTATGTAAAGAAATTATTCAAACAACTATATAATAATGTGTAAGCACAATTTAAAATATTATATTGTGACAGAGCTATGTATATGAGATGAATGGCTATGACAGTATAGAGATTTGTAATTGTGTGGAGGCAAGGAAGATGAAATATCTAAAAGGAGATGCAGAAGAGAAATGTATGTAAAACTAAGATGTGAAGAAAAATGAAAATAGATGTAACTGTGTATAGATCTATATGTCTGTATGTATATAAAGTAGCATATGTAGTTGCATGTATATAATGCAGTAATGTGTAGATATGTAGCTGAATGGAGACAGAAAGAGACATGGACAATTTTGAAGAAGTAAAAGACAAAGTTACCATCAGAGTACATGTATGCTTTCTTATTTCACCAGATGATTTGATAGAGATTTATACATAAATATACAAGATAAAAAAGGTATTGTGCCTAATCCCTTCACTACTCTGAGGCATTCTTTTTATTGCTCTGAAGCAGATAATGGGAGCTGGCCTCTCACGTTCTGCATTACTAGATAAAGAAAGATTGTTGTGTTTAGTTAAGTCCCACTGTCACTGTACTTTATACTCACATCAATTTCTCACACTTAACACTTAGGAATTTTTCTCACAGCTATAAAAATATCAAAATCTAGATTTGTAATCAAAATGATACTAGTGTCTATCTAACTTACTGTAACCAATATTATGAATGGCTATGAAAATGACTTCATATATGTTCATGTGTGATGCATAAGAAAATTTATATTATCTTATATGAGTTATAATATTATAGCAAACCCATGTTTTGGATGAAAAATATCCAGTAATGTAATAATTTTCTTGTAAAATATTTTCTTCAAATATTATATTTACTAAAAATTAATGACCAAGACTGATTAGAAAGGTGGTCATGGGCAAAATTGACTGGTGAGGTTAAGCAGACTGCTACTTTCAAGAGAAACAATATATCTTTGAATGGCCATTTTTAAGAATATAGATGTGATGGTTTAGAAAATCTAGCAATTTATTTACTCATGTGTACAAATGAAAACTATAGTATCTTATTATTCATTTACTGATTTGATCAATAATATAAATGTGATGTCTAAAATTGATCTGATTCTTTCTTCTTGTGTGACATTTACTTTTTAAAACTTAAAATTTATTTGACTCTCTTTTTCAAATTTCATATTCTAAAAATTGAATATGATATTGCATGGTATAAAATATTTTTATCTGTTTTCTAGTCACTTCATTAACTCATATCCAAGAACAGCCTTGTTGTGAGGTATTGTTTAAGCTACACAATAATGTGTTGCTTTTTTATGCTGTAGAAAATTAAGTATATAAAGGTGTATTATATTTAGCTCTTCTTCCTTTGTTAATAATGTAAAGAAATGTTACCTTTATTTGTGCAGCATTTGTTTAATTATGCAGAGGTGGGTAGCATTTGTTTCACCTTCCCTTCCCAAGGTACCTGATTGGTCTAATAGAAAACTGAATGGCCAGTAGCAAGGCACAAGCAAAATAAGCAAGGCAGGGAGAAAGAAAGAACAATTAGAAGAGAAAATACAGGCTCCAGAGAGAAGCAGGGGGAAATAAGAGAAAAGAAGAGGAAGAAATACAGGTCCATGCAGGCAGTAAAAAAACAGACTAGGACTTATAAATGAAAGAAAGATTAAAAGCCTGAGGCCAGAATCAAAACATAGATAAATAATAAAAGATTAAAATTTGAGTTAAGAAAAGGCTGAGAATTTATCACTAGTAAAACAAAATAATATAATAATAGAAACAATTAATAGAAAATAATGAAGGAGAAAGAAAGAATTCGGCTTAGAAGCCAGTTAGCCACCAACCAGCCAGACATTAGAATCAGTGAAAGTATTACTACAGAAAAAAAGTTAAAAATAAAAGCTCCAGGGCCAAACACAGATAATGAGAAGCAGATTAAGTTTTAAGAGCTGGTAAAAAATTAGCCAAACATTTATAACTAGTAATATGTCTCCATGCCACAATTTAAAGCTGGTTAGTAGCTCAGAAGAAATCCTGTTACATTTTGGAGGCATTAATTTTCACACAGGGCCTTATATAGTGGAAGAAAAAAAAAGCTGTTATGCTAAGTAGGAATATTTGATGCAGCATGGGCACTGACAATCCAGAGCTGGGATGGTTGAAGGAAGTTTACAATAAAAGCATCTTCAGACCATGGTATGTATTCACTTATAAGTGGATTTTAGACATGAAGCAAAAAATATCCAACCTGCAAACCACAACACCTAAGCTGATAGGTAAAGCAAAGAGGAGAGTGAAAATCTTTAAAAACATTGTTTATCAAGAAAATAATGTTCACTTAACGATGTGTTCAAGGGTTATTAAATACATACTCATTTCATTGTACTCATCTACACTGACCCCTAGAAGCCAAGGCATAAGGCCAAAATATCCATTACCCACTCAATTTTAGTCACAGACTTTGGTATCTTAGACTATTTTTTTGTTGTTGTTTTTCAAGAAAATCGAACATAAGAGTAAGAGTAGTAGAGGCTACTGTGATTTTACAGTAAAATCTGAGAGGTCAGAAAATCTGTACAAAAATTCGAATTCATGAAGGTAAGGCCTTAGAGGACAACAAATGAACTGAGGAGAAAGCCTGATCTGTAGTGACAGCCCAGGAACTGTGAGCCTTCAAGTACTGTAAAACTTCCACTGATCACAATTATAGTCAACAAATGAGGAAGCTACAGTCCAACAGTTACATGTTGCAAACAGGAAAGCCACGGGAGCAGTGCCACACAAATTCATGGGAGCTCGTGAAACAAAAAATACATGCCTTGGGTGCTGCTTGGCATAATTTTACAGACATTAGTTTTTTCTCAGATTAATCTTGTGCTTGCTTTGCTCTGTTGCTACTTTTTAAAAGACAGCAATAGGGACATAGTTAGAGAATTAAGAAAAAAGAAATAAACATCCAAACTGGAAGATAGAAAATAAATTATCACAGTTTGTAGATAATATTGAATACAGAAAGACTGATAAAAGAGTAACCATCAAGACACTCATACAATTATAATTAATACATTGTATATGTAATTTATACAGAAAGTATTTAATATCAATTGCTTGCTATATGCTGATAAACAGCTATTTGCAACATGATGAAATAATTCCATTTATAATAGTTTCAAGATAAATGATAAGTACTTGGGGATAAATCTTACCAAATAAATGTAACTCCCTAACAATAAAAACTCTAAAACAGTGAGAAAAGCAATTAAAGAGAACATACATAACTTCATAAACACATACATGTGCTTTTTGCACATGTACACAAACACACATATTCACCAATTAAAATAAGTCTTTAAAATATTATTTTCATACTATTTCAAATGATCTACACATCAAGGCAAACTCTAGGGAAATGCCAATGACATTTTTCCAACAACATGAAAATAACATTGAATCAAAACCCCCAAAATAATAATGTTAATAAGAATATTTAGCAAAAAGATGATAGCTGGGAATTGTCCTTTCACACTTCAAAATATACTGCAAAGTCATAGTAAATAAAGATTTTTTGTATTATCACAAAAAAAATGGTACACAGTGCAAGGAATCAAAGTACAGGTACTGGAAAAAAATCTTCTACCTTACAATCATTTGGTGTTTTAAAGGTTCCAAGAACACGCATTGTGGAAAGAAAAACAATATTTTAGGGAAATAGTGCCTGGAAATACATTACTAAGAAGAGCTTTTGGGAGCTCACTGAACTAGAAGCAACCACTGAGGAACCTGAAGGGAAAGGAACTAAACCCTCCAAAAGTAGATGACTATCAAACTGAATGGGCAGTTTATGGAGCCTCTTGCAGTAGGATCAGACTATGTTCCTGTGCATGAATTGGCATCTTGGAGCCCATTCCCTACAGAGGAACACCTAATCCAGGTTTAATACTGGGATGAGGGATTTGGACCTACTTCAACTGGATATGCTAGACTTAACTGATCCACCTTGGGACACCTTGCTTTCCTTGGGAAATAAATGGGGAGATGAGGTGGGTGGAGGCTGAGGGAGGTCGAAAAGGACTGAGAGGAGGGCAAGCAGTGATATATATGGAAAAAGACCTTTTAAAATAAATAAATAAGTAAATAAATAAATAAATAATTAAATAAATAATAAAGAACAGTTAAATTCCAATCTCTCAGGAATATCAAAATTAAACTCAAAACGTTTTAAAGTTCTAAATATAGAGCTGTGATATTACCAGAACAAACACTTAAAAACATGGAATGGGAAGGGAACTGCTGTAGGCGGAGTTTACTTAGAAGGCACAAATACCAAATAGATATTTATTAAAATATAAACCAACACTCATGGTACAGGTAACAGATTACAGTAGACTGAACAGGGACTGGAGTCTGGAACAGTGGACGAGTGATGGACAGACCATGGATTCCGATCCTCTCTCTAACAGCCAAGAACCAGGAAGAGAGTGTCTCGTGTTCCAGAAGCCCTTTTTCAATGGGCTTTCCCTGCCCTCTTCAGGGGCCCAGTACTCTGGATAAGTGTATTTTGACCTTATCAGCTGACAGCTGAGTCCCACAACAAATTGCTTTGGACAAAATCATCAATCACAGGAAATATATAACAAATAAAAATTTAAAAATATTATTAAACAAATTAACAGGATAGCACAGGAAAAAGAGTCAATTAACAGCGTGAAAGAAAATCTAAAGAATTATAGAAATTTTACATCTTATGTATTTGATAAAGAGTTAATATCAAAAACACATGAAGACCTTCACATTCTTAAGAGCAGCAAACAAACTGAATAATGAAATTTAGAGATTATGGTTATATACCACAAGAGCTGGGTAAAAGATATAAATAAATATTACTCAAAAGACTTAATTACATATTAATAGTCATCAAAGAGGCACAGTAATAATGACATTCCACCTCACAGCAACAATAGAGGCTGTTTTCAAAAGGATTAAAATTTGTGTTAATGACAAAAAGGCATCCCTCTTATAATATTAAGTTTAATTTAAATGAGTACAGTTCTGTAAATCATCATATTTTCCCCCAAATTAACATATCTACCCTACTACCCTCCAGTCTCACTACCGAAATGTCTAAAGCAGTGGTTCTTAACTGTTCAGATGGCCCTCTCACTGGGTTTGTATATCTGAGGTCTTGCCTATTCAATATTTACATTACAATTTATAACAATAGCAAAGTTATAATCATAAAACAGCAATGAAAATAATTTTATGGTTCAGAGTCATAACAAAATGAAAAGCCGTATTAAAAGAGTCACAGTATTAGGAATGTTGAGAATCAGTTCAGACTCCTAAAAAAAGAAATCAATATACTTTGAAAAAAATCACCCATATTCACATACTCATTTCAAATCTGTTTCATTACAAAAATAAATGGAATTGACCTAATTACCTATTAATTAAGAGTGTAGAAGAAAAATGTGGTACATGAATACAATGGAATGTTACTTGAACATGCAAAATAAATGTAGTTATTTGTAACAGCATAGTTCATACTAAGTGAAATAATAATATTCAGATCATATTAAGTGAAATAAGCCACATGTGAGATGAAAAATGCTATATAATTACACATATGTCCTATGTTAAATCTGCACATGATTTTTTTTGCTCTGAACTTTCTTCAAAATATAATCCTCAGGGGTGGAGAAACTTTTCAGTGGCTAAGACTATATACTATCTTAAAGAGGAACTCAGTTTGATTTCCATAATCACTGTTAGCAATAAAAGTATAGCTTCGAGTAAGTTTTAGGGTTGAATTAACACCTCTGCCTTCTGTGTGCACTGGACTCATTTTCTTGATGTGGGAATGTCTTTCTGTATGCTGTGAATATCAGTCTTTAAATAAAGGAGCTGTTTTGGCCCATGTCAAGTATCATAAAAAAAGCAGGAGGAGAAATCAGAGCATAGGTAGGAGAAGTAGGGTAGAGTCAGAGAGACTGAGCCAGATGCCCAAAGGAACAACATGTTAGGAACACAGGTGAGCCACGGGACATGTGGCAGAAAGATTATAGAAATGGGTTGATTTAAGATGTAAGACCTAAATAGCAATATGCCTGAGCCATAGGCCAAACAGCAAGAACTTAATATAAAAGTCTGAATCATTTCTGGGGGCCTCAGCTGCGGTGGGCAGCTAAGGGGTCTGGGGCTGCAGGTCTGTGGGTCTGGACCTCTGGCCACCCAGGACCAAGAAACCATAACATAACATCTTCTCATAGACAAATAATTGCACACACACACACACACACACACACACACACACACACACACCACAAACAAAAATTTAAAACTAAAAATATATATTTAAATAGAACATATATTCTATATTGTAGCCTTTCTACTTATGTCTTTAATAATAGTAATAATAAATATACCTATGGGTTTTCATTTCACTCTCCCTGCCTATCTCCCTTTAATTTTTTGTTTTAGTTAGTAAGTTCTGACTTCTGTTACTTATTAGATATTTGCTATGAGTGTTTGGTGCCTTTTATAGCTTGTTCATATTAAAATAATGAGAACACTAAAAATATGACTGGATGTTCTTTATTCATGGATAAAGTGTGCTGACTATTTGATTTCACCTTTAATAATTTATTGTCATCATGTTAGACAAATTCCGATGTCAGTAAAATTTACTTATTTGGTTTGTTCAATATGAAACCTGGTCCATCTCTGATAGCGCCTGCTATTTCTTAGCTCAGTGAACCTATTTTACTTCTGAGGGCAAACTTCTAGACTATAGTGCACCTGGCACAGGTAAACAGCAAAATCTGCATCCTAAATGCTTTGTTTTTCAGTTCATTGTATTTTACTTTTCAAGCTGATTTTTGTATCTACTTTACAGTTAGAAATACAAGTGCGTAAAATACTGTGGATTTAAAAATAAATCAGGTATTTTTCCTTTTCCTGATAAAAGTTTAATATTTTATTATGTAATATTTTTCTGAAATTTTTATATTAGACTATCTGCATTAGACCATTTATCTATTAGCTTTTAATCTTTAAAATTTATTGTTTGTTTTTTTGGGTTTTTTTTTGGGGGGGGTTTCCCCTTTGCTCTTGTAGGTCTTTTAAAATGTATAAAATGGTTGCCATTGTAGTAATGGGTGAGAAATAACCAGAAATAACTGCCAACGTTCCACTTTACCTTCTTTAACTGAAGTCCTGTAACTAATCTCTGTACTCATGAAAAGCTAAAGATCTACAGTCAAAAAGAACCAGTCTTGGTATTGCCTTCTGTTATTGCTGATATTATTCTCAATGCAATAGGCCATTTCCTGGAGTTATTCAATGTGGAAGAATAGAAGCTCAATACATACCAGTGGATGTCAGCCTGTCTGAGGAAATTTCTACATTTTTCAAACTTATTTAACAAATGGCTAATAAGTATGCCTTTAATATATTAATTTCTTTTTCACCAAGACTTTCTATTATAAAAAAATTCAATTGATCCTTCTTAGTTACATTAATGGAACTAAACTGGATTTTAACTACTCAAAGCTTTCTTGTTAATGCATGACTTTTGCTTTATAAAAACAGAATAGCTGCAGCAAGGCAGAAATCTTCCAGCTTTTTAATGAAGGTAAGTGACATATTATTTCAGTAGAAAAACAAAGACATTTTATCTTATAGTTTATTAAACAGTCTAATTTAAGCAGAAAGAAAAGAGAGGACAGGTAGGAGGGTTGTGGAAGAAAAAAACAGAAAACGAGAATGGGAAGTAAAAGGTATAAAGATGGACGAAAGTAAGCGGGGAGAAAAGAAGGGAAGGAGGATTGATGTTGGCTGGTTTACAGGCTCAAGCTATGTGAATTTTATTGTTTTATGATGTATTTCCTCTTAATCCATGCTCTATACATCCATCTTGTTTACCAGCTTCTTAAATGGTTTCTATAATCTATCAAAATTTACAGTAAGTTAGAAAGGTAATGTTTCCAAGAAGATTTAAAATTACTGGTAGTAAAACAATGACCACAAGCCAGACCAGCCACTCTGGAGAAGGCTGAGGTTTGCTTTTCCTGAAATATTAATTTTAGATGGCATTGAGGAAACTTCCTGAGTGCCCGTGAATTAAGAACAAAGATTTTTAACATCTCTTATGCCTCGAGTCTGTGATCTTAATCTCATGCATAGATTCATGTGTCTCTTGCAGAGTTATATTTCTGGTTGTTCTTTTTTCCCCTAACCAAATAACATATGTGTAACATGTAAAACATGATTGTAGCAATTTTATTGTTGTCCTTTATTACTAAACTATTATTGAAATGAATCTAGTTTCTTCTTATTTGAAATGTTGTTGACAACTTTAAGTGTCAGAGGCAAACTCAATTTCGAGTCCTCTTCATTTTTATTCCTTCATTTCTCATGTAGTGCTGGTGGAGCCAGACCATGGCTTAAGTTAAAAGGCTAGCAAGCCGTAAACAGATGGTCATTATTTATCAATTTTCATTGATAAAGAAGAAACAAAAAAAAATGACCTGAGGGTTTAGTTCACAAGTGCCAGTTCTCCACAACGTGCTTTTATTTGAAATTAAAGAATTTGTTCATTAGCTCATATGACTAAAGACTTCTTTACTCACAGCTCTGTATGGTATAAGAAGAACGAAGCTGAAAGTAACTTAGTGGGCATACATTTAATGGCTGAAACACTGTATTGAATTTTAAAAGAAAAATAATATTCTCACTACACATCCTCTTACCTGCATTAAACATGAGAATGGTCAACTAGGAACTAGTTACAGGCATCCTAGGATGGCTTTACTTTGTCCTTGAACTCAAGTTAACTTGCCTCTGTGGCTTGTGAAGTGTGCATGGCTCTCCAATAAGGTAGGTAACTCAGTGATAAAATCACGAAATTTCTTGTAAGGCAGCCCAACTGCCTCATCCAGTTTTGAAATTGAATTAATAGCTAGGTGATCCAAACACTTTTTTTTTCCTTATAAAACTCATTTCTGCAGATAGAAACTGTCTATTGAAATGAAGTTCTTAATAGAAGATACTTTTATTCATCTCTCCTAAACACTATTTTTTTTGCAATAATTTCACATGCAAAGTCGCACAGGAGAATAAATGCTTCTAAACATAGAAAGCAAAACTCACACTGAATAAATGTTCTTCCTGCCCATTTCCTACAGACATTTTGAATAGAATTCAACTGCATTAGATGCCTGTTTCTAGGTTTGTTCTTCTTCCTACATGTATTTCATCACAGGATGGTGGAACCCTTCAATTATTAACATGAAATACAAATTGAAATTGCTAAACTATTGGTTATGAGGAGGTAGCTCAATTGAATAGATGTAGAGACTTTTTTCCAAAATGTTCTCAGGCTACCAACTTCATTACCTGTTTGGGAGGCATTGATAGGGATTTGAAAGTAGGGCTCCTAGACTGGCCACTGCTATTTCAGGAAACCTAGTGAAAGAATAAAGCTATTTCTGTTATTCGAGTCTTTCTCTGCAAGAGCACACAGAGATTATAATATTTATAATATATGCAATATTATCTACATATGTATGAATGTATGTATATGTTAAAGTATGTATATATGTTCATCCACTGTGGTCTATTGAGGCCTGCTTCAGGATTAAAACCTGAATCCATGCCTCAAAATAAGTTAATATGAAACAGATTCACACAGCTTCTCCTACAAGTGTGCTAGCAAGAAACCTATGAACTTCCTTAACAACGTTCAAGGACCTTAAGACAAAGTAGATAAAACATTATCAAATGCTTCACTGTTAATACCACCAAAAATTCAGATTATATTCTCAGTGTTGACATTCCCAGTTATTCACACTTATAAAAACACTAAACAGCATTGGTCAGAAAGCAGCTTTTTCTCTAGGTTTTTAGTTGTTGGCTATACTAGCTGTGTTTTCTAGATGAATACATGACATACAGTTCATTCATCTTCTTCTGCACTTTCAGGCTGTCCAAACAGTGGTTTTATTTGGATGAGTGTTATAAAGGCACATGTTTTTCTTTGAGATATTAGAAATGGAAATTAAGACTGAAGTTTTGGAGGCCTTCAGTGTATCACTAGAAAATAACTTTTCTAGTGAGTTGGATTTGTTTTAATGAACAAGTCAGATTTCTCATTAGAAGACCTGATTTTTTCATTCAGTTTACACTCAGTTTAAATTCTTTTTCCCTCTTTCACCTGTGTTTTTTGGAAGCTGTGTTGCTGTTGTCTAAGTTTATATAATTAAACTTCATTTGTCACATGCCTTAGCGCACACATGGGAAACCTGGTCTACCTGTTGAATCCATATAGACCTTGATGTAGTTTAAAAGAGAAGTTTAGAAAAGATTCCATAGTGACTTTGGCTCATAACTTGTTTTTACAACTTTAATTTTACATAGATTCAAAGTGCAAGAAGTAGAGAAAGATTCTGTGTTGAACTCTATCCATTCCTATATATATGCCCTCTGAACATTCTCAGCTTTTGAAACTAACAAAATTGTCCACTAAATCATTACTTATAAACATAGTCATCAACCCTTTACTGGATTCTTGTGAGTTTGAATTCTGTATGTTTAAGCATGAACCACAATCTATTCACTATTTGAAAACAAATGCTATAAATAAAACTGTATACATCCTTACACAGTATAAGGTGAATATGATCTCCATATGAACATACTCAGATGCATTTCTATTTCTATGTCTGTCTTTCTAATCAACTGAAATAGATTTTTACACTATTCTGTCACGTAACAAAATCTTACACCACTCTGATATAATCTCATAGACAAAGATGTACAAGAGTGCCCTGGAGTATGGAAGGCAAATTTCATATAGAATATTTAAAGGAGATCCTGACAGGTGTCAAAACTTCAGCTAAGTAAAATTTGGAAAGTTAAAATACTGAACTAAAATACTAAAATGACCCTATAGGCCCATGAAAAATTTTCTGGCTCAACTTCCACAGTAGCAGCAAACAAGTCCAAGCTCATAGAATGTTCTCCATTTCTGAGAAGCATCAGTGCTGCTGTTTTCAAAGGTATAAAAAAGTAGAATTGTAGTCCTTTCTATTTATAAAATACAAGAGCAATTCTCATCACCTTGGAACTATAAAAATAAAAATTTAATAATTTTAATGTTTATAAAGAGATTTATCTCTGAGATGTGACTGTCACAAACATTATCTCTTCAAATAATCTAACATTTATAAGATTCCTCATGTTCAATACTCTCAGTAACTGTAATACATTATCTAGTTTATAAAAAATAATATTTTTACCTGAGAATTCTAATAACCCTTTGATCTGCTCTCTTCCCAATTAAAGTACCATGTAATAATTAGTTTTTTCTTTCATTTTTTAAAAATATTTTCTTTGACCCAATAATATTTTATATATAGTCTATTCTTTCAAGAGGGCTACAAAATGCTAGCCAAATCCTTTGGGGCTCATAGTTTCCTAGTATGTTTTCAGTTAATTTAACATTTAAGATATCAGTACTCTTCTGAAATATTAAGATGATTCATTGCGGATGAGTTTAAACACAGTTATCCGTGAGCCCAAAATCTCAATTCTTGAATCATCTAATATCAATTCTAGTATTATTTTCATGGAAGATACTTGAAAATGAATGAAGTCAGTGATACTTAAGATTTAGGACCTTCCCTTCCATCATTTTAAGTTTTCTAACAGACACCATATTCAAATGCTAATAGATTCTGTAGGTTTGCAAAATAAGATATTTTAATAACAATTGAATCAGTTTCCATCCCTACTCAATTTTTCCTTTTTATTTTTTATGTACAGATCATAGTACATAGGCTGTGGGTATTTCAGCCATATAGCTTTTGTTGATACTTTGTCTGGGTTCAGTTTAACCTATCACTGTGCTTTGTAGTCATGTTTATTATGCTATCACTATATATATCATAGTTCCAAGAAAAAAATATTCTATTATTTGTTGTGGTAAGTCAGTTGGCATCATGACAGAAAAGCACAGGATTCAACTAAAATCCCATTATTCTACTGTACAGAGGACACTGATGAGCAAATGATGATTGTCATCAACTCAAAGAAAATTTAAACCATAAAATTTTACAAACAGGCTTCTAAATCTTATCACCCATACCCATCCAATAAATTTTTTATGTATTGCAACTACATTGACTACATTTTTTAGAATAGTGATTAAATTCTTAGCTCAAACAACTTCAGGAAGAATTTAGTATGGCTCACTGTTTGAGGATACAGTACACACTATTTATGGCAAGATATGGCAATAAAGTATGTAGTAGCTGGTTATATAAAATCTGCAGTCAAGAAGCAAAAACAGATGAATGCTTGTATTCAGCTTAGTTTTCTTCTTTTCATTCTGAATGAGTAGTTCATAGAATAGGGCATCCTACATTCAGAGTTGATTTTCCTTTATCTATTAAGCATACTCATAATTGTATTCCCTATCCAGTTAAGGGTGACAAATACAAATTAAGTATTACAATTGCTTATTTGTCTTCTTTTATACTCTCATTATTGTGTGGCAGGGTTAAGGGCACATGCGCTTTGCTATTTGAGGGTACAATTCATCATTAGTTGGAAGGCCTGGAAGACTAGTGGTAATTGATTTTCTCTTTCAACACATAACTTCTGTATATCCTTAAATAGGCCATCAGATTTGGCAAAAACAATTTTCACCCACTGCTGTTATCTTCTCATTCTCATACTACAAAGTACATAGTTAAAAGGATTATACATGAAAAGTTACTTTATGTTTCTTAATTGTGTTTTCATATTTTCTGCTGGGAAGTGCAGAAATATAAAGTGGGAATGCCATTGGCACCAACAAGTTTGACTCATCAAAGCCAAGAGCCCTGATGGAGGTAAAGCCAAATACTCAAGGAGTTTTGATGTTAATTGCCTTTGAATGTGTTAGCTGTTTTCCACAGAGAATTTTTTCTGTGTGATGGCAGTTTCCCCATTTGCTGATTCCTTAGAATTTATTTCTCAGGCACTTTTAGCAGTGTGATTGCTCATTTGTTGGGCACAACTTCCTCCATACATTTGAGGGCCTAAGTATAATCTCTCCTCTCTGTGTGGGCAAACAGTCACACATACAAGATCTCTTATCTCATAAATCAGGTCCTTGTTCCTCTGCCCAGAGCAGACTCAATGTCTACCTTTACTAGTAAACAACTGGGTGGAGTCAGCTCTTGACAAAATAAGACATTTGGAACTTTTCTCGTGTATCAAGGACAGCTATTGATAGATGACAAATTCACCACTGCTACTGATGAAAAGAAGTATCTGGAGCTAACTAGTAGGCTTTTTAACTCTCCATACTTGTGCCTGGATTCATTAACACAGGGTCTTAAAGATTTAAAGGAAAAGATAATTTACCAACTCCTAGTTGTGGTTTCAAAACAAACATATGTTTTGAATCCTTAAGAACTGAGCAGTCAAAAGTTAACAGGTTCTGTTTCTTATGCAAAGTAATCCTTTACAGACCTTAACAAAACAAAAGCTGCAGGCTTTCTTCCAGTTCACCTATCAACCAAAAACACTTGCCCCTCTTTCTGACCCTAAGGAATTCAAGCCCTGCATTGCCTTGTCTGAGAATTGCTGCTTGCATGAGTAGATAAACCTATGCCTTCATTGTTGTAGTTGTCATACCAATAAAGATGTAATAAAGAAATTGCTCCAAGTCTGATTCCTGTAGATTCTCCTAACCAGTTAGAAGCATATCTCTTGGACCCTGAGAAAAAATCTTTTTGGGGCTGGTCCCCAGAAGGTTTCTGTTAATTTTCATTAATCATTTCCCTCTCTGCTAAAGTATACTTTCTTCCAGATTCAACTTCCAATGCCCTGAATTAAAATTATCAGTTGTTAATTTAAAAAACATAACATTTATATTAATTTTTTGAGAAATATAAGTATATATAAAGGCATGAGAATTTTATATATACATGTAATAGGTACAATTTATTAAGTGGGAATGAATGGTGAGAAACAATATAATAAAAATGTATCTTCAGCTTTATTGATAAGTAATATTTTTATGTTGAAATATTGAGAGTTCTATCTATTAATTTTCCATCAGTGTGCCCCATATTTGTATTTTAAAGGAATCTTGGTTACTTTTCTCTTCCATAATGTATCTCACTGTCTCATTATTTTGATATTTGGCAGGTAGGACAAAGTTAATAGGTGATAGCAATCACTATAGACTTTTTGATGATATGCATGGCTTCAGACCTCTTCTACAAATGGGAAAGAAGCAAAATATATAGTGGGCCTATTTGAAATTTGTTAAAATATATATATATATATATATGTTCTTATGTTCTTACTGGGTGTATTATTATGGTACATATACCCAGTATCACCCATTACTGATACGTATGAGTGAAACATATAAACAGGATAAAGCTTTACAATGCACTCAGGCTGCTTTGCAACTTGCTCTACCACTTCGTTCATAGGTTCAACTAGACTTCAGATGTTTGTGACAAATATGGATTCTATTTGAAATGTCTTCAAGACCTCCACCAGTGACTTAAAATAGAAGCCTTGGGGAATTTGGAAAAAGAACTTTCTGCCATCTGCATAAATCATTTCCCCCTTTGAGAGACAGCTCTTGGCCTACTATTGGTCTGGGACAAAAAACTGAATATTTGAATAGATGCTAACAGATTATCCTGTATCTGTGACCCACCAAGATATGAAATTTCACAATAGCAACCAATTGTCAAATGGAAGTGTTATATATCTAATGGATCTGAGTATTTTTGAGGACATAAGTAATTAATATGCAAAACTTGACAAACACCTATGATTCGTTCTCTTGTTACAAGGCACTCTGTGACTAAGCATGTAGCTATTGGCCATAGAGACGTACACACAAAGATGGGTTAACTTAGAAACAGAAGACTGGATCTTGGTAAATTGGTAATTCTGAGCACTATGCATAACAAACAGAAGTTTCAGCTGCAACATTATATCTCTTTTTAGAAAACAAAATTCTGAAAGACATTGGTGGAGATTCATCAAAATTGACAGAACTTCAGGTATTGCATAGAATTGTACATTTATACCTGGAAGAAGAAATGACCAAACCAGATACATATTTGTTTACTGAATAATAGTCTATAGCCAATGGTTTTGGTATATGATTGTGGACTTGGAAACAACATAATTGGAAATTAGGTCAGAAAGACATTTTTGAAAGAAATGTGTTTTTAAGGTTTCTCTAGTGGTAGAAAATATTTGTATATCATTAAATAATTATAAACCGAGAATTTCAGAAAAGAAAGTTTAATAATTACTTTAAAAAGTAATTAGGGCAAATGATCTATTTTCTCTGGCAATTCCTGACCTTCTATAATTGACCTCTGATGAAGAAATTATGGTGATAATGTTTGAAGTTATTTATCAGCTTGACACCATGGAATCCACTTAATAAAGCTGATTTCGATCAAGAAGATTCTGAATGCCAAATCAACCATTAACAAATTGTTCATTTGGGTGATCATTTATTAACATGGTGGGAGGTTGAATACATTGGATTACTTTTATCATGGAGGAGAGATCATTTTGTCTTTCTGGTTTACATATTTATTCGAGTTACATTCTAGTTACTTTTTTCCAGAACATGCTTCTGCCAAAACAGCCATCAACAAACACAGAATGCCTCTTTTATTACAGTGATATTCTACACAGCATCACTTATCATCAGGTAATGAATACAGAACTAAGAAAGACAAATTAACCATATTCTATAGGAATGAAATTATGAGTCACTACTTTAGGTAGAAAACTTAGATGTATTAAGTTCTTCAAAGGGGTAGAGAAAATATAGGACAGTAGACAAAGGTAGTTATGAATATCAGTTAAGAATAAATGATCAGCTACAAAAAAGTACTGAAGCAGACCTTAAAGTTTTTTCTATTTATTAGAAATAAGTAGATATTTGTAGTTTACTGTTTCCTACTTCTTTAAAACTGCTGTAACATTGGTTGAGTTAAAGAATGGTTAAGTGCTATTGATGTATATTATTATATTATGTTAGCAGTCATTCAATACCTAAATATACTCCAAAAGACTTTGCTACTCAGGCTTTATAAACCCTAGAAGATTACATTTTGATTTCACGATACTGGTTCTTAAAGTACAAGATCCTGTGCTTTTGCAGATGGATTTGCTTTTGTTTTACTCTTATTGTTTATTTATTATATATTTGTGATTTTCTTTTAAAATATAAATGTCTAGCTGGTACCATTGTTGTCGGAAGCTTGTATATTAGTTTTTATGTTCATAAGAACTTGCAGTTAATAGCTTCAAGATTTTTGTTTTCAAACACACTCTCACACACTTGACAGAAGACAGACTTTATTACATATAACAAAGTTTCTATTTTTATTTATTTAAAAAGGTTTTTTTAATATATGCTGCTGCTCCCTTTCTCTCTCATTCTCCCAAACCCTCTGAGTCCTCCCTCAGCCTCCTCCCACCCCTTCCCCACATCCATTCCCCAAGGAAGGCAAGGAATTCTGTGGCGGGTCAGTTCCATCTGGCATATTAAGGTAAGGTAGATATGAGTCCCTTACCCCAGTTCTAAGGCCAGTTTAGGTGTTCCCCTGTAGGGAATGGGTTCCAAGATGCCAGTTCATATACAGGAATGTAGCCTGATCCTACTACAAAAGACTCCACAAACTTCCCACTCTATTTGACAGTCATATACCTTTGGATGGTTTAGTTCCTTTCCCTGAAAGTTCCTCAGTGTTTGTTTGCAATTCTGTGAGTTCCTAATAGCTCTACTCATCAGTCTCTGTTGGTCCCCTTCTCATGATCATCATCTGTTTGCTCATATACACTCTTCTCTTTCTCTTTTCAGCTGTACCAGGAGTTCAACCTCGTGCTTAGTTATCAATCTCTGCTTCTGTCTCTATTCATTGCTAGGTGAAGATTCTATAATAACAATTAGGGTGGAGATTCATTTGATTATAGGGTAAGTCCTGTTTAGCATACTCTCTACAATTGCTTGGAGTCCTAGCCAGAGACATCTTGTGGGTTCTTGAAGGTTTCCTTAGCACCAGGTTTCTTTCCAACCCCACAGTGATTCCCTCTATCAAGATATCCATTTTTGCTTGTTTCTCCTCTCACTCAACCATCTCCTTCTATCAGGATTTGTTCATATCTCCTCTTGCTTCCTCCCTGTTATGATCCCAACTTACTAAGGAGATATCTATTTCAGTTTCCCAGGAGGATCCCGAGATGTTTCTCTTAAGTTCTTTCTGTTACCAAGCTGTTCAGGGGTTATGGTTTGCAGCCTAGATATTCATTGATTTTTGTCTAAAATCTACTTATGAGTGGGTACATACAATGTCTATCTTTCTGGGCCTGCATTACCTCACTCAGAGTGATATAGTACTGTGCTATATAAGGATGTGGGGACGTTATTAAAGTTTCTTGTATTGTATATTAAGAAATAAATTTAAAATTAAGTTAAAAGTTTATAAATGTATTACTTATTATAGTTATTCAAAATTTTTTGTTGACTAATTGATTCTTTGGTTTTATGTATAGGTGCATGTGCCTGAATAGGGTTGCAGGTTTTTTTTTTAAATTTTAGTGTACATTTTTTCTTATTATTTATTTATTAATTTTTATTTTAGCTGTCTGGTGGTTTAGCTAATATGTATGCCTGTAGATCACATGTGCATTTAGTCCTTAAAATCCAGAAGAGGGCATTGGGTACCATGTACTGGAATTATATATGGTTCTAAGCCAACATTGTAGGTAGTTACTAAAATTTATGCTCTGTATTTTAGAAGAGCATTCTGTTCTATTAACCACTAATTGATATCTTTGTCCTCAAGGTTATCTTTAAAATGATCAATTTGTGCATCAAATCAATAAAGGATGAATTGTAATTACCTGAGTAGAGATCCTCATCTAAGGAATTGCTTTGATTGTCTTAATGAATGTAATAAGCCTTATTCCCCAGAGTGGCTCTCACTTTCTGATAGTATCTCATACAACAAGAGCATGGCAGAATTAAGGTTATTCCCTGTTTTTCAGTTGTTCTTCGCTCTTGCCACCAAAGTTTCTACTCTGTTTATATTGTTTGAAGACATCACAACAAGCATTAAATTTATTGCTAAACTCAACCATTTCTGCTCTTACATTGACCTAGTTTCCTGTGACTAAGAAAAGGTAAAACATAGAGTACATGGTTTATTCTATTTTAGTTATCATAATTAAGATGAACCCATATATATATATATATATATATATATATATATATATATATATATATAAAATTTTCTCTCTTTATATATACATATATATAAATTAACAGTACTACCCAAATAAGTATGCTTGGAGTAATGTCTGAACAAAGCAAAGAATACATAAAGAAATACTGATATGTGTGTGTGTGTTTGTGTGTGTGTGTGTGTGTGTGTGTGTGTGTGTGTGAGAGAGAGAGAGAGAGAGAGAGAGAGAGAGAGAGAGAGAGAATGAGAGAGAGAGAGAGAGAGAGAGAGAGAGAGAGAGAATAACTATAAGCATTTTCTGTTTTATTGACCGGGGATAATATATTATTAGAAAAATAAAATGATAGGCTTTCTGGAATAATTTAGACATTACTAAAGAACTGACTTTGACTATTAAAGACTAGTTGAAGTTTAGAAAGTTTTTAAATTATAAAATTATACATATGGTTATCTCATATAATAGAAATTAAAGATTGTGCATGTCTTAGTTAAGGTTTCTATTGCTATGAAGAGACATCATGACCATGACAACTCTTACAATGGAGAACATATAATTGAGGGAGTCAGCTTGCAGTTCAGAGTTTCAGTCCATTACTATCATGGTGGGGTGTAGCCAGAAGTTTCTGGCATTGCATAGTCCCAAGGTTTATACCTGCAGTTTCACAGCCATTTAGTTACAAATAATCACATAAAGACGTATTAATTACAAACTGTTGTGTCTATGTATCAGGCTCATTACAAACTAGCTCTTACAACTTAACTCAATCCATTTATATTAATCTGTTGTATTGCCATGTGGTTCCTGTCTTATCTCCATACATACAGAAAGATATCCCACATCTCTTCCCCTTTTCTATCTCATCAAGAAGAAACATTTCAAATGCAACACAGCAAAATTACATATAACAAAACAGCTATCAAACAAGAATTACAGTTATAAAATTTAGCCTATTTGTATTTAGTAAAATTAAGAAAAAATTCTATTATCCAACTTATCATTGTAGGACAAAAGTTTTATACCTAATTTATCATTTATTATAACTATGAATGAAACTGTATAATCTTAATCTCTATCATAGGCTACAGACGGATATAATTTACCTTAGTAAACAAGAAGTGCTTTGCAAGCAACCTCCAAATTCCAAAATGACAGAGAAATCTGTCTACCTGGAGATTCATCCAAAGTTCCTTTGTAATATCAGGGCACCCTTCTTCAGCCTACAGGACTAGAGTTTCTGGCATACTTTTTAGTCAAGGTGGAAATTTGAAGTGTTGTTTTGTCAATTTTGGCAAGGTTTGTTAGTCACGTCTCCTTGTGTCCTATAGAACACTTACGGTTGGTTTTATCTTTGAAGCAAGAACCTAAAGAATCATTTTGACTTGTTCTGACAAATTCCAGTGGTTATTTTCCTATGGGTCCTTCACATCCAGTTCACACAGCATACTCTCAGGCAATTGAAGTATGAACAATTTCTTGCCCAGTGGCTAACTTTTGAAACAAAGAAAGTAAAACCCAAAAGCAGTGTCTGGAAGAAGACTCTAAGTACAATAGCTCATGAGAGAAACCAGAAATCAATCATGCAGCTTAGCTCATAGTAGTTAACGCCTGGCTACATCTCACAGGCAGCTTCTAGAAGATAAGTCTTTATTGCTACTGGCATGAGATTGTAGGACAAAGAAGCCCTGTCAGGCTTTGTTTCTATATATTCAGAAACTTTTAAAAGCCTTTCCACTGCTCAATGGTGGGTTCCAACTGTAGTATGAAGTCTCTGCCCTGTCTGACCCTGCAGTTTGGAGGAATTCTTTTTACCATGATACAGCAGTTGTTTAAAAATTAATTACTCAGAGGCTAATATTAATCACACACTCTTTGGCCAATAGCTCAAGATCATAATTAACTAGCTCTTACAATTTAACTGAACTCATTTTTATTAATCTACTGTATTACCATGTGGCTCACCTGTACTTTTATATCTTTTCTTCTTGACTGGCTGGATTGTGCTGTCTTGATCTCCTTCTCACTTATCTACTATTAGGTTTTCCACCTGCTTCCAAGCTGTGTTACCATATGCCAAAATATCCTCTTTGTTAACAAATGGTAGCAAAGTATATTTACAGTTATATAAAGACATTCCACATCAGTGGGGAGAAAGGCAGAGTGCAAGCAGACATGGTGCTGTCTACAACTTTACTAGAAGGCAATGACAAGTAAAGTGTATTTGAGCATAGGATATCATAACACCCCTTCCTCCAGTGATACATATCCTTAAACAAGAACATACCTACTCCAAAAAGCCATATCTCCTAATACTGTCACTTTCTATAAGCTTATAGGGGCCATTTACACTCATACTACCATATTTTAATCTATGGCCCCCATATGCTTTTAGCATTATCAGAATGCAAAATGCGTTTAGTCTAACTTCAAAAGCGCATAATCTATCACAGTCCCAACAGTCTTAGAAAATACAAATTCAAAGTCTTTCTGGAGATTCATGCAGTCTTTTAACTATAATCTATAAAATCAAAATGAAAAAAAAAAAACCCAGATTACTTACATCCAACATATAATGGCAAAGAATATATACTGGCACTACAAAATATAGGGAAGGGAGCCTAGTGAGAAAATCCTAGATCAAAGCAAGACCAAAAACCAAATGGTAAGATTTTAAGCTCTATATCTCTATATCTGATGTCAAAACACTCCTCAGCTTTTCAACTCTTTTCAGCTTTGATGATTGCAGCATAGCTGTTTCTCCAGGGCTAGTTTCACTCCCTGTTATCAGGGTTCCTTTGCAAGTACCTCATACCTCTGGCATCTCCAACATCTTGGCATCTCTACAGAAATTCAAGTTTCACCTTCACAGCTTCAATCAATGGCCTTTCTAGGCCTCCATTCAGAGATATCCTTGACACATGCCTGGCCTTAGCAATTATTCTTAGTCTCAGAGCAAATTTTATAACTCCTTTATTCTACCCTTTACTACAAAACCATGTGATAGATATTGTCAAGTTTTGCTAGTTTCTTGGGCTGAAACATGGCCCTCTTGATCTATTTCATCATAATCAGCTTTCTATTTCCTTCATTGCCTAATCAGAGGTATTTTTGAAATCCTCTGTAGATCACACTGGCCTCAAACTCAGAAATCTACCAGTCTCTGACTTCTGAGTGCTTGGATTAAAGGTGTGAACCACCACACTAGCTTCTAAGATTCTAATGCCTTTTCACTAGGGGGAAATTTATCTGTGTAGGATTCAAACTACCACAGTACTTAATAGGAGTGATTAATTTATGTACATAACCCACAGATCTGAGTACAAATATCACTTGCAAATTTTCAAGTGAAACTCTAAATTATGTTTCCCTCCAATATATTATTATATGAAGAACAAAACCTTGTTTGTTAGAAAATGCCTGTCATCCATCCCTCTTTTAAATAATAACTAATAACTAATTTTTCGATAGGGTTTTTATTTTTTTGCAGAGGACCAGATATTTTTCTTTATTTCTTATCATTAAATTCACCATCTTTTTCTTCTTTGAAGTTTTTCTTGAGACAACATTTCTGTGATCTATGGAAGGAATAGAAGCCACTGTATTAAGACAGTAGCACAGTAAAGTGCATGGGCACTAACAGATGTCAGGGACATCAGGTCCCTGCAATATTTTTGGACGATCCTTTTTTGTTGTTACACAAGTAGCTGAGATATGGAGGTAGTTGAATTTCTGGTATATCTTAACATTCTGACAGCCACTTTTATCTCTGTGGTCCTTCCAATAGATTGGGGGAGCTTCTGGTTCACCATATAAATTTTACTACTGCTCTGAATGTGTACCATAGCTTGTCTCTTTCAAACAGAACAGATGCAACCAAGCTATGATTAATAAAGAGAGAATACTGAGCTGATACAAACTTTATTTCTCAAAAGCTGTTCCCCATGGTGAATATCTATCTTCCTTTTAATGATCTAGATTGTCATATACATCAGATCTTTTCTACCCGTTAATTTAGCAGTTCAAGTTGTTCTTGGAAACTGATTTCCTGAATGAAGAAAGTGGTGAAAAAATGGATTCATGATTGTTGGAGATGGAGCATGTATTCTATACAAAGATGATAGTCATTGCTTTGTGGTTTTCATGACTTTGAATACAGTAGCTATGTCCTATCCTTGGAGAAGTTTGTAAAAATTCCATTTTCTTCAGTTGGAATTATAGATGCTGTATAGGATAGATCAGGCTAGAAGATTATGGTGAGCTTTCCATGTCAGTGTAATATCTCTTAACTTCTCTACTGCTCATCACTAAAGGGATGGAGACAACTGCCTGACACCCTAAAACCTTTATCCATTGAACAATAAGGAAAATTTATTTCACAAATTCTAGTTGGTATTTAATGAAAACTCAGAGCCAGATATTGGGAGAAAGCTGGAATATTAGAAAGAGGAAACAGACCACTATCAATTATCACTAAGCCAACTTCTCAGACTGAACAGGGTAAATGCTACCTTCCAGAGACCTCTGTCTGGTCATTCCTACAGAATGCCTGAATCTCTGCCCATGCTCACCTTAAATATCTTCTTCAACCAGTTGTTTTACTTTTGGGTTCAACTCTGCCTCAAAATCCTAGAGTTAGGATTAAGGTTGTGAGCTGCCATTATTTGATCGTTAGGCCTTAAACATACAAAAATAAAGATCTCTGTCTCCTGAGTGATGGGATTAAAGGCATGAGCTACCAGTCTCTGTACCTAATGGCTTGATTGTGAGTTATTCTGCTTTCTAATATTCCAGGATGATTTTAAAATATAAAATATATCACCATGAAAAATAACATAGACTTAAGAGTTATCTTTGTCATACTTTTTAGCCAAAAAGCAGAATCAGTTCTCTGCCCTTTGTGGTTACAAACTGCCTTGGCTGTGTTTCACAATGTAGTGTGTTGGCTATATGCATAACAGAAGGAAAAGTTTGAAAATTTGATAAAATTTATGTTAATTAATCAGAATGTGATTGAAGCATAAAATTATTCTTCAAGTAAGATTTACCTTATATAAAAATACCTAATTAAGATCCCCATTTTTCTACAGGCTTTATAGAATTTTCAAACTTTTCTGGTTGCAAATGTAAATTTCAGAAGAATCTGTTGTCTAATTAGAAACCTTAGTCTGGATATGTAAGTGATAGTCATACTAAATATCTTTATGATGCTTAACAACTAATTGAATTATGCAATAATTTCTGTGATGATGTAGAAAGGTCATATTAGACAATAAATGTAAGAATGTGTTATTAGATGTCATCCATGATCTAATCTTCAAATGTGAAGGCAGGGATTTCAAGAAAGCTTAGAGAAAAAGTCCAGCCAAGAAATACTAAGAACCATTGGTTCCATGAGGGTTTTGTGTAGAGCATATTTGAAATGTATTTAACCAACCAATTATTAATTTTATGACAGTTTGAACATGCTGCCTTATTTTTACCCATAAAATCAATTTTATTTGATTTTAATCTAAACTAACTGATATTTCTTTCTTTATTCTTTAAATATTTATTTATGTCATTGTTTTTTAGTAGATTTATATCTAAGTTAGAAATCAAAAACATTACACTTAATAAATATCATAACATGCATTTTTTGTTGTAAAATATATGTTATGTTTAAAAAAATGAATGAATCTCCTTTGATATTCCAGACTAATTCTATTAAATATATTACCATATATACAGTCTTGGTTCAAAAATAGAAGGCTCTAACTAATATAAAATTGTATAATAGATACAATAATCATATACAATATATACAAGCAATATTATATAAGTAATTTACAGTCCAGGAAAAACTGACAAATTTAAAGAAAATATTTTATCATTTAGTCTCTTTTGTGAGTCCAAAGGAATATACCTAATTCATTTTCTATCTAACTGGTATTACTAACTAACATATATTACTATATTTGATGTCTTTCAAACTTGCACACTTTACTAGTGAGTTAAATTTCTAAAACTGCATAACTTTCTTTAACTATCTTATCTTCAACTCCCTTAAATACCCAAGAAAGAAATAATATGAACTACGTAAACAGGAAGTGCAAATAAGAAACTTCCAAAAAATGTGAAAAATAAAATAGTTGGTTGCCTGGAAAGTTACCCAAGGTTCCTCTGCAGAATTGGGGTATTCCTGTTTGGCATACAGGTCTAGAATATCTGACAGACTTGTCTGTGAAGCAGGATATTCTTAAAGACTTTCTTATCTTATCCTGGAAAGTCTCAGCAGTTCTTTCTTGTGTGTCCTTCTTGTTCATTTTGGACATCATGCTGTCAACAGTCAAGAAAAAGGTTCTTTCTTGCCCAGTGGCTAAATTTTGCCAAAAGAAGATCACTTCCATGTGGAGTTTCTTCAGTGCCCATCATCTTCTCTTAAGTGGATTGGTGCTACCAGAAACAAATGTGTCTCATTGTCATAAAAATAAAAAAGAGACTATGTCATTAAAATGTCTTAAATGCTACATTCAGTATATATATGAAGAGTTTGAAGATAACTTATCTAAAATATATCTATTTTGACATTGAAAAGATATTTAATGTGAATATAGGTTTGATTGTAATGTCTAATAACTAGCTTGCATTTATTTATATTCTAATTAGTTGGCAACAATAACTTTCAAGGATTAACAATTTTATTACATTATTAGATGAACAGTATAGGTACAACACCTTGAACAAGAGTAGCAGTATTTGTACAGTAACAAAATTAATCTCTACTTTGTAAATGAACATATTTTTTATTTAATATGTGAAAATTCAATTCAGTATAAAATATTTAAAGCTAGTAGTTGATTTTTGTAAATTACATTCAATAACTTACCAATATTTTCTATTATATCTATATTCTCTTATTCCCAGAGTAGATTCAATAATCTATCTTTTTATGCTACCATATCTGTAATCCTCTTTTTTATTTTTCCTTTTTTCTCAATCAAGCACCCTGAATCTAATCTCTCTCATTCATCATTTTTCTAATCATAACCAATAATAATTTGTAACCAATCACCTTAAATAATGACAACTATAAATCACCCATTAAAAGACCAAAATAAACAGCTACCTAAACTTTGTGAATGTGAGCATAACTTAAATTCACTTTTTGCTATCTTGGGGTGACATAATCTTAAAGGGAACATAAAAAAACATTGTTAATTTTTAAGTTCTGAAATGGGTAGGTATGTCATTTGTTGTCTGTTGTATTTAGTTTGCGGGTCCCATGCCCCAGAGGTCTCGGATCCACAGACCTGCCTGGCGCCGCTTATCTGCCCGCCGTCCGACCCACAGACCTGCCGTGCCAGACCCCTCAGCTGCCCAGCCGCCCAGGTCCCCAAAAATAACTCAGAGGCTTATATTAAGTTCATGCTGTTTGGCCTATGGCTCAGGCACATTGCTAGCTAGCTCTCATATCTTAAATCAACCCATTTTTATTAATCTGCGGGCCACGTGGCGGCCCGTAGCTCACCGGTGTTCCTTACATGTCGTCTCTTGGGCGGCTTCCGCGCGGTCTGCTGACTCCACCCTGCTTCTCTACCTAAGCTCTGATTCTCCTCCCACCTATTCTACGTACCTGCCATGGTCCAAACCAGCTCCTTTATTTAAAGATACAGCACTCACAAATGCATTCCCACAGTTGTCTAGTCTCTGCACAATGGGAATATGAAGATATTGTTTAAAGTATTCTCTAGAATAGTCTGTGAGGCTGTTTCATCTGAAGTAGCCACCTTGAAATTGTCCTGAGCAATTTGTTGTCTAAATCCAATCTCTGACTGGTGTTTGTCAACCTAGTGGAGTTAATAGCAATTTTATAATAGAAAGAATAGTCAGGAAATATGGTATGATCCAATTCACAACAACAGAAAAGAATGGGTCTTTCTTACAAGTGAAGCAGAAAGAGTGAATGAGACCACATCCAATTTTAAAACTACCCTTAGTCACACCTCAGTGCTGCTACTAAGGTCATAGGTAAATTCCATACCTATGCTGGTCAATAGGCAACACTTCTTGAACAAGGTGATTCACTTGGTTCCCACTACAGGCATGTTAAAATATTCTTTTAAAATAAAAAATAAACAAATGTTACTAGCTTATTTCTTGACTCTCCTATACATAATTTCATTATATGACCTATAATTCTACCAGTGGACATTTAAGTCACTCATATTTTAAAACCACAGTTTCTAATATTCGTATATGTTTACATATGTTTCTATCTCCTTATGTGTTTACACAAATGGTTCTTTATAGTTTCATCCTAAGAGTACATCATGAGTCTTAATATGTGAATGAGAAATCTTTAACATAGGGTGAAGTTCTCATCTGACTTAATTTACAATACTTAATACCATGTCTATATTTCATATCTTTTTTTCTTCTTATCAAGAATTTTCTCTGATTTGAATTGAGTCTTTATTAATTTTGATGGTACAGATAACTTTTCTTCACCTCAGTTTTCCAAAGATAACAGCCTGAACTTTATCAGTAGAATAATTTTGACCAATGGTTGTGATATTCACCTCAGTTCCTTTCTCCAAATATGATCCCTGGCCTTGTGTTCTGTGTTCTTACTTGCCAATTCTACACCACAGCTAGAAGTTGAATTGACTTCTTCCTGGGATTAGATATATAATGTCTGAATAATTAATTAATTTTGCCTTTGTTGCTTTTTGATATAAGCTAGTGGTGGATATTAGAAAATTTTTTACTGCCAATATCAGAGGAAAAAAAATTACCTCTGGACTTTCTGAATTTTCTAAGAGTTATCTGTGATCTCCTTTGAACAATACAAATTTATGTTTGTCAGCTACAGTTAGTAGAAGGGTCATCTGAGAATCAGAATCACTAGTCTGCTTGTCATGTACTGAAAAGAATGACTTAAATCCTTCTGGTAGAGGCTAATCACCTGCTATCTGCTGGAAGACTTGAATTGAGGCTGAGTAAGAATAAAGAGAGAAAAAAATTCAACAATTTCTGCTTCAAAGGTGACAGAAACTTAAACACAGCTTCCAATATTGCATCATTATAGGAATGATCAGTATTGTGACAATCCAATATTTTGACTGGCTTCTAAAAACACCAAAATTTCTCTTGATTGTCTTCTGCTAAGAATGACTTGCTTCCAACAGCAGTGGAGCTGAAAACTAATTTGTGGTCAGAGAGATTGTAATGAATTTTGAATTGGCCTTTGCTAAGGAAAACAGGCACAATGAAGCCAGTGCAACCATGTTAAAACAAAGCACTGTCACCTAATGCTCAGCCAAGGCACCCATGTCATTCAAATTCCCCTGGCTGCCCATGGTGAGACCATGCTTTGTCCACTCTGGGTGCTATCAACAATGCCTAGATATGGTGGAACAATGCTCTGAGATCATAGTCCATGCCTTCCAACAAGAGGGATAACAATCTCCTTGACTTCCATGCTTTCTCCTTATCGCAACTTTTTTCTTGAATAGCCTCACAGCATTTTATTCCGGATTGCTCTGTCTAAACCCACCTAAATCCAGCAAACCCTTAAATATAGGATAACTCCACCCTAGTGGTTGCTACTCACCAGCAGCCAGGCCTAGTTTACCTTAAGGACCTTCCCTTCCAGACCTCTGTTTCCTATGTCTAAAACCCATTGCCTATGCCTTAAGCCAATTATTAATGACCGTTTGTCTCAGGGAGTATTCATTCCTGTTGACTCACCTTGCAATATTACCATGCTCACTGTGCCTAAGCCTTCCAGTGAGATGAGACTGCCTCCTCATTAATCAGGTAGTTATCCTAACCTTTATACTCACCAACCCTTATATTCTGCTCTCTTCCCATTTTACCATCCTGGACCTAAAAGACTCCTATTTTTACAATTCCTCTACATTCTGACTTATATTTCCTCTTTGCTTTTGCTTGGGAAAACCCTGACACCTCTTTCTCTATGCAGCTTACATGGAACTGTTCTCCCTCACGGTTTTGAGGACAGCCTCCATTCTTTTTAGCCAAACCTTGGCCTGGGATATTTCCACCTTTGACTCAGTCTGAGCACAGTTCTCCAATATGTATATGAACTCCAACTCTTTATTCCTTCCCTGTATCTGTCTCAATGGACCACCTCAACTCTAAAACTACATTGTCTCTCTGGGATATTGTGTTTTCCCATCTACAACTCAGCTAGATTCTCCCACACTGGTATATCTGTGTGTTCAACTCTGCCTAGACCTTCTAAGACCTTCACCACTGACAGAGTTAAAGCCCTGCAGGATTTATATCTCTTGACCACAGCAGATCAGATACTCTCATTTGGGGGCTTATGGGATTCTTCCATCACTGGATCCCCAACTTTGCTGTCAGAGACAAGGACCTATACCAGGCAGCCAGCCAGACCCTCATGGGGCTTCTCACAAACCTCTCTGCCATCCAACACCATTTCTTTCTACCACAGGATGCTCTCCTAATATGACCACAGCTCTTTCAGACTTCACCAGACCTTAACTCTTTTATACAGTTGAAAAGGTAGGAGTAGCCACCTGGATTCTAGTCTAACTAGTTGAGCCTTCAAATTGGGCCACTGCTTTTCTTTCCAAACAATTAAAGCCTCCTGTGTATGGGTGGCAGCTGTGCATGAGAGCCCTAGAAACAGCAATCAAACTCACTCAGGAGGCACTCAAGATCACCCTGTGTTAGCCAATCACTGTATATTCCTCCTACACCTACCTCCTCTCAGACCTTCTGAATCATTCTTCCTTTTTTTTTTCCTTTGGGCCTTCAAAAGGTTCAGGTCTTTCATATACTGTTTCTTAAAACCTTAGCCTCCAGCCCTGCCCTAAACCCAGCAACCTTACTTCCTATCCCCTCCTCCTATCTCATTCTCACTTTTTTTTTTTTTTTTTTTTTTTTACCAGAAGTTGTGCGTTATATTAAGGTTTCTTGGCCCCAGGCAGCCAGAGGTCCAGACCCACAGACCTTCAGCCCCAGACCCCTTAGCTGCCCACCACTGCTCAGGCCTTTAAAATGATTTAGACACTTATATTAAGTTTATGTTGTTTGGCCTATGGCTTAGGCACTTTGTTAGTTATTTTATCTTATTTTTATTAATCTATTTTGCCACATGGCTGGTCGGTTTCCCAACTTACTCTTTTTTTTTTTTTTTTTTTTGATAGAGTCCCTCTTATAGACAGATCAGTAAACTGCCTGGAGGCTTATGCATTGGTTATTTCCACTAAAGCAGTTGAAGTGACCCTCCTTCCAGTGGGGACTTTTCAATCAAATCCCAAATTAATTGAATTGACTAAAACACTTCAAATAGGTAAAGGAAAATGGGCTAATGTCTATTATGACTCTAAATATGCCTTTTAATAGCCCATACCCATTCTGTTTTCTGGAAGAAAAGGAGCTTCCTTACCACAAAGGGCACTCCCATTGTCAACAGACCCTTATCCCTTTTGGCATAGACCCTTGGCCAACTCTTTGAAGTAGAAATCATCCACTGCCTGGAATAATTGGTGCTTCAAGGACCCAGTGGCCTTAGGCAATGCTAGGCTTGACTCCTGAGTACTGAACTCTAGCTCCACTGGATGTACTGACACTCTTCTATCAGTCCTGTGATAAACCAGAGGAGATACACTTTTGAACTAAGGGGGCACACAGACAAAGAATGGATAGTTTTACTTAAATAATTGCCTCATCCTCTCTCAGGACCAGGCACTTTCCATTATTCAGCAGATTTTACAAATACATTTCAAAGCTGTTTTATTTCTTAGAGCCCCTCTTTGACCCCACCCATCTTTGAGACCATGTACTATAGGTCCACTTTTCTGGGCAGACATGTGTTAAGTAAGACCAAGCCACTTGGGGCTGTCCAAATATGCCAGCCCTTGCACCAACTCTGAAGGTACCAAGTTGGTTATGATTGACAAGTTAACTTTACCCACCTTCCCACTCATTAAAAGCTTCATTATCTCTTAACTCTTGTGGACCCTTAACAGGATGGATAGAGTCTTATCCCTCCTCCTAGGAAATAGCAGATATGGTGGCTTAGATATTCCTTGAACCCATTATCTCTCAATTTGGCATGACACAGTTAATCCTAACAGGTAAGGTCATCATGTTCATGTCTGAATCCCTCAACATTTTCTGGAAGTTCCATATCCCCTATTATCCACAATTCTCAGAAAAAGTTGAGAGGGCCAATGGACTCATCAAAGAACAGCTTACCATGATTTCCACTAAAAAGATTATCTTGCCTTCACCTCCTTACCATGGCTCTCATGCACCTCTGGGCTACCTCACATTTTCCTAAAAGCCCTTTGAGTTTCTTTTCTGAAGACCCTTCCTCCTCATTCATCACCTCCTGGGCCAAGACTTCTCCATTAGATAGGTACCTACCCTATCTCTCCCTCTTAAGCTCCCTTCTCCCTTTGTATACTGACAGCTATCTCTCTGCTAAAGGATAAAACTGCCTCTGAGTTCCACTCTACTCCCCCTAGAAGACTGAGTACTCCTCAAACACCTATCTCCTAGGTATCTAGAGCCCCACTGGACAGGACTTTACACTATGATCTTCACCACACCTTCAGCTGTCAAGGTCCTGTTACATAAATGCTGATACTATCTCTCCAAGGACAACTGGACACCCATTTAAGATAAATGGTCTGTTCAGCAAATGAGACCCTCTGCTATCCATTTATCCAAAATGTCCCAATAATTGGTCTTCCTTTTCTTCTGTAGCACTCATTCATATTAGTCTAATTAGTAAAACCATGTCAAATCCATTCCATTTTTTACTGACAATCTTCACCCTCACCATGACTAGTTCCATTTGTAGGGCCAATGATAACATATTTTAGGAACTTTCCTTCTCTACATAAAAAAAAAATACAGATTTCTAATGTCTCCAGGATAGCAATTAACTCAGTGATTCTTCAATCACATCTCTGGCTGAGCATGAGCCCATTGACACCCAAACCTCTCTTCTCACATCATCCCATGCCAACAAGATGTAGCTAGGCCTAAACCGGTGCCCATATAACCAATAAAGTCTTGATGTTCAGCTGGTCAACCTTCCCAGAAAGCCTAACAAATGGTAACTACTTCTCCAAAACTGCTGACTTTGAGCATTATAACTATAGGGTATTTAACCCTCCCTATTTGAGAGTGTCCATGTAAGTTTCTTTAAAGCCATGCAATCTGTGAGGGCTCAAAGAGTCACCCAGGAGTGTTTTGCTCAATAAACCTGGTCTTTTACTTTTTAATCCAGCTTGATTTGGGTTTGTGTGTTTTCAGAGAGACAACATTGGTTTATAAAAAACTTCTTAGTAATTACATTCTATTTTTCAAGTGAAAGGTTATAATAAATACAGGCAAAAATATGTTTCACATTTTTCTCATAATTGAATAGCTTATGTACTATAGCTAAAAAAAACCCAAAAAACAAATTACCCCAACAATCTACATACATTTATATCAAAGCAAAGTCTTATATATTAATGTATATAAAAGTAAGGTATTTTTCTCAACCAGTTCTTTTACTGGAATGCTGAATTCTGTGATTAAAAAGAAAAAGTAGATGACTTATTATTACTTTTATCAAAAGTTAATCTTATATGAAATCTTAAAAGAAGAACAAACCTAAACATTTATGTGGTGGTATATTGTGTATTAAATAAAAATTGTCTAAAAATCAAAGGACAAAGACAACCATAGAGTTAGCCACAGAGGTCAGTATGTGGTTGCACATGCCATCAATTCTAGCACTTGGGAAGAGGCAGGTATTCACCTGAATTTCTGTGAGTTGAAGGCCAAACAGAGCCAGTAAAGCCACACTCCTTTAATCCCAGCACTACGGACCATACCACCTTTAATCCTAGCACTTGAAAATATATGCCTTTAATCTCAGTTCTACATATGGAATGGTAAAACAGAAAGTAATATGATTGAGCAGAGAAAGGAACATAGGCAGAATGAGACAGGATTTCAGATCTTGTGTTTTTCTTCAATCTTGGCCTGCACTTCCCTTTGCTTCTCCTCTTCAGTCTGAGTATTTGTGGAGACAGGATCTTCTTTTTTTGTCTTAGGAGTTGTCCAGGTGAGAGGTGACTATGGCTTGTTCCTCTGTCTCTATGATATTTACCTTTTCTCCAATATCTGGATCTGGGTTTTTATTGTAATACTATGATTTGTGTAGTACACACACACACACACACACACACACACACACACACACACACACACACACACACACACACAAAATCAGTCAACTCTAATTCCTCAGGATGCACACTCATTCATTAGTAGTTTTTTTATATTAGGAAGCTGAGAGCAGACATGGACACAAGAAATTAATTATAAATTTTGATTGGCAACTCATCTTTGTTCTTGCTTCTTGATCTACAAGAATGCCTCATTCAACCACATGGTTTTCTAAACTTTAAATTGTTTCCCAAGGTTTTTCTCTTCATAGCTATTAAAAGCATCTTAATCTAACCTTAAGTCATTCTTAAAGCTTTGTCTCAGCTATGATGCACACTGAAATCCATGAGCACATCACTCTATATTAACATTAAAAGAGTTTGAGCTAATTTAGCTTCTGGGACTCAATTTATTTTAATTATTAGCCTAAGCCACAGTCCAAATACCTCCTCAACAGGTATTAGCTATGTGACATTTCCCAGTTTATATTTTTTATTCTTTTCAGCCCTTGTTTTATGAGGTGTATGTGTGGGGGGGTTGGGGGGAATACTTTAAATGGTACAGTTTAAGAAGAAATTATCTTCATAATAATTTACAGGTAAAAATTCCCAGTAGAATGGGATAGTTCCATGAGATGCTCACAGTATATGAAAGGCTATGGGGTTCTTTTGATAACCATTTGTACAATGTCAGAAACCAGGGAAAAATAACAGTGATAAACATGTAAAGACACAGCAGCAGCAAGAGACATCCTGGAGCCAAAACCCTTGGGACCTTGTCTATCTAAAATTTATTGACCAGAACTTTGTTTTTTGGTGGGCAGATTTTCTAAATTTCAATTGCTACCTATAACGATGAGGTTTCTTGGCCCCAAGCTGCCAGAGGCCCAGACCCGCAGACCTGCAGCCCCAGACCCCTTAGCCACCCACAGCTGCGCAGGCCCCCAGAAATGATTCAGATGCTTGTATTAACTTCATGCTGTTTGGTCTATGGCTCAGGCACATTGCTAACTAGCTTGTACATCTTAACTCAACCCATTTCTATTAATCTCTCTGCCATGTGGCCCGTGGCTCACCTGTGTTCCTTACATGTTGCTCCTTCCGGTTTCTGGCTCATTCTGTCTGACTCTGCCCTACTTCTCCTAACTATGCTCTGATTTCTCCTCCTACTTTTTCTATGGTGCCTGTCATGAGCTAAAACAGCTCCTTTATTTAAAGATTGATATTCATAGCATACAGAAAGGCATTCCTACATGTTCATGAGTAATTCTACCTCTTCTATTTCCTGAGCCTTAGGTTTAGAAATTCTGGTATAGATTTCTTAGTTATGGATAAACAACACACACAGTTGCTTGTTCTCTGCATTTTGATCTGTGTGAGCAAATGGGTTTCTTTTAGAAAGTTATTTTCCTTAAATATATTCTCTGTGGTACTTTTTTTTGGCAGTTTCAGTGTTTTAGGTATTGCATTTACAACTTTGTTCTATTTGATTTAAAAGATTTTTGTTGTTAGAATGGATGTTGATGGATATAGTATAATTTTCTCATTTGGTATGTCAACATTGAATTTTCTCAGCACTACTTATATTTTTTTTAAAGATGGTATCTCTTCCTTTGTATTTTTTTTACATCTTTGTAAATAGATTATTAGATAGTTATAGTTATAAATACTTTAAGTTTGTATATTTGATTGTGTTCTCTTAATGTCTGTGACTTTTTTTGTACCATTACCATATTGCTTTATTGCCATGGCTTAATAATATTTTGAAATCTTAATGGTAACCTCTCCAGCATTGCTCACCCTATACAGGATGTTTTGACTCTGGTCTTTTGCCATTCCATACAGATTTTAGGACATTTTTACTTTTAGTTATTTTTTTTGTTATTTTTCTGTAAAACAAAATAATGACTGCACTTGTGATTTCATTTAATCTGTCAATATTTTGTTAGAATGAATAAGGTATGTCTGACCATTTTCTGGTGCTCTTAATCTCTTCAGAGATTTAATTTTTTATTGTACTATTGTTACATTTTATTGTTTAGTTTTATTTTTGGATATTTAATTTTCATTGAGGCTATTTAAACAAAGGTGTTTTTATGGACTCATTGTCTTTATATCTGTTGATGGTGTGTACTATAAAAACTACTGATTTCTGCAAAGAAACTTTGTGTCATATCACATTGCTAAAATTGTTATTCTGATAAGTTTTCTGATACAGTTTCCAATATTTCTTCTGTTTACCATTTATTTTTGCTTTACCTATCTGTACTATATTTGGGAAAAGCTAAAATCTCAGAGAACAGAAACAGGCCATAGTTAATTCTCACTCAACCAACTTCTTAGGGTAATAGCTGTCTTCTAGAATCCTCAGCCCTTCCTGCCACTTCTATAGAATATCTCAATGTCTGATTACCCCTTCTTTAAATATCATCTTCATCCTGTTGTTTCACTTCAGGGTTCTACTTTACATCATAATCCTATAGCCATGATTAAAGGTATGAACTACTACTCTTTGGTTGTAGGCATTAAGCTTACAGAAATACAGAAAGATGTCTATCTCCTAAATTATGGGATTAAAGAATAGTTCACCACTTGGTCATTTTTGTGTTGGGATTAAAGGCCTGAGTTACTACTTTGTAATCCTATGCTTGGATTAAAAACGTGAATTACTACTTGCTGAACCTCATACTTTTTGATTGTGGATGATTTTACTCTCTGATATTCCAGGCTAGACTTATTAAATATAAAATGTATTACCATATAACCCCCTTTGTGTCAAAATATGGCTTATTTCTGATACTCCAGGTTTTCTCCAATATCGTGATTTGTGTTTTTATTATAAACTAATGGGAGTTCATTCAATATTTGGTGCTCAAATTTTGGGGAACAAATTCACACACACACACAAAAACACCAATTGTTTGCCAGAGCAACATGTAGCCACCAAAGTCATTATCTGCTGGCTAGCTTTTCTGTTAAGAGTTAACCTCCATCCTCAAATAGAAGCCATCACATGTGGATAAGTTTTTCAGACAGCAGCTTTTCTCTACTAGTGGGTTGTGGTATTTTTTTTTTTTGGTTGGGAGTACTACAATGCTAGCTACCCCACTTCACATTCATATGAATCATTGTTGACAAGTTTGATATCAAGCTTGTTAATTGTTATTTATTAAAAAGAAAAAAATTGTTTAGTGCAATAATTATTTTTTTCCCACATTAAAAACCAGGAAACAGTAGCATGATGGATGATGGTTGGTCTTTCTTTGATATTAGTCTAAACAATTATCCTTTATTGTATTCAGTAAAAGAGAAGATACATATTGTATATAGGATTGTCATAGTACTTTGTAAGTATAGATTGTTGATTATTTCTGTTTTAATGTTTGAAAAGTCTGTTAATGTGAGTGCTATAATGAAAGCCTCAGAGTAGCCTGTTAGAACACAGGAATATTCAAACTGAGACAGAAGAATTTAAAGAAATGATTTCAACATAGTCTTATAAGATTTCAGAGAAAGAGCCTAAGACTTTTAAATGGCCAAATGTTAGTATATCTGGTAACTTTAAAGGATCTATAAAATAATAAATATTATACAAAAGCTAATTAGACACTATCACAAATGTTAGATTAAGGAGATAAAAGAAATTAATCATCACTTATAGTATGAACTCACCATTTGTAAAATGAATGTTAAATTTTGGATCAACCTATAACCAAATTATCTCTAAAGACTGGTCAGATATGGCCACTACTATACTGGAGACTAGGCCACAGTTACAGTGGAAAACATGTAGAAAAATGAGGCTAAAAAAATAGAACAAAGAAACAGAAATAGATGTATAGAAATCTCCTAAAACACTTTCTTCTGATGAGAGATTATGCTAATGTAGAATGGCAGTCATCATGCTCTAATCACACACTGGATTTATGCCAAATGCCAACCTTGAATGCATGGGATAGAATTTTAAAAATAGGAAAGAAAATTTAATGCTTTATAGAAGTGTCAAGGGCCCAAAGACATCTTTACAAATTTTTGACAAAAACTTACTGCAGTGGCAAACAGAATGGTACCAGATTTAGAAACTAGGTGAATAGTATTTGAAAATCTGGGATTTAAAAATGTTAACTAAAATTGTAAAAGATTAATAAGGCCATTAAAGACAAGATCAACACCCTTGGAGAATTGAATTTGCAATACAATTAATTTGGAATCATATAATCCTGATGATACTTGGGTAGAAGAGGTTATTTCTAGAGGTCTAAAGAAAAATCAAAATATCAAATGTTACAATTTTAGAAGGCAAAGTCACATAAAAAGAGACTTTAAACAAGGAAATTATAGAAACAATGTTTTTTCTAAAAATAACTTCAACAGAATCTCACTCCCTTCTGGAGTATGCAGAAGGTATGGCAAAGGTACACAATGGACCAATGAGTGCAAGTCAAGCAGAAACAAGCAAGGAAACTTTTTGTATTTTTGAAAATGCCCTGAGGGGACTTTGCTAGGCCCCCTTATTGAATCTAGTTCAGTCTTATTCTGCCATCATGGAGGGAATGCCTTTTAAGAGCAATTAAAGAAACTAAAGCCTATTCTGAAAAAAAAAATACTCTGGACAATAAAGCAGTTATAGAAAAGAAAAAAATTAAAAACCCATTAAGTCAATATTTTGGCAAACTTTTATAAATGAATAAAAGCCAAAGTTAAGAATATGAATAAATGATATTGTCATTGTAGGATAAATCAACATAGGGGCGGATGTAACAATAATTTCACCAGAACTTTGTATTCAAATTGACCTCTTTAGCTTTAGGAAATTGGGATGTTATTACAGGTAAATTAGAGTGTAATATGGCTAGAATGTATAGGGCCAGAAAAACAGAGAGAAAAATTAAAGATATATGTGGTGAATGTTACTATGAATATATGGCTACAAGACTTCGTTGCAACAATGGATTACTCAATTTGACATTCTTTCAATAACAAAAACAAACTATAAACCAATATATGTTCATGGGAAAAATCTTAGAAAATATAATGAGAAACAGTCACCAACAATTCAGGTTATACAACAACAGGGCACAACAGCTGCTGATCTTTTCAAAGGCAGCCAGAGTGCTATCTTTAAAATGGTTAACGTATAAACCTATAAGTGTTCAGCAATTAACTTTAAGAAAAGAGAAATTGTAGTTCTTATAACAGCTGATATAGGATCAGTTAAATCAACTTGAAGAATCAGCCAGCCTTTGGAATCCTCCTCTATTTGTTATCAAAAAGAAATCTGGAAAATGGAGAATGGTAAACATATCTAAGAGTGGTAATCAAGGTAATTACACCTATGTGATCTTTACAATCTAGAACACTTTTGCTTTCTTTGTTACCTAATAAATGGCCTATTATAGTTATTGATTTAAAAGACTATTTACTATACCTCTACATGAACAGGATAAAGAAAAATTTACAATGCCCAATTAAAATAATTTTTAGGTTGTAAAGAAATATCAATAGAGGATTCTTACACATGGAATGTTAAATAGCCCCACTCTATGCCAATATTTTGCACATTAGTGATTAGAAGTGACATAAGAAATTTCCACAATCTATTATTTAACATTACATTGACAATATCTTGTTGGCTGACTTAAACACAGAAACATGAGAAAGAATGTTCAAAGAAGTTATAAAATAATATGTTCTCAAGATTAAAAATTGCTAATGAAAATACAAAGAGGAGATTCCATTAATTATTTAGGATACAAAATAGATCAACAAAAATTAAACCCCAAAATATACAAGTCAGGAGAGATAGATTTTGGACTCTTGATGATTTTCAAAGACTATTAGGAAATATTTTTAAATAGTATTTGAATAAAAAAATATAAACTGAATAATTTGTTCAAAGTTTTAGAAGATGAAAAGGACTTACATAGTCCAAGAAAATTGTCTGCTGAAGAAGAGAGAAAATTGGCTTTGGTTTAAAAAAAAATTATAGGATGAGAATGTGAGCATGTGGATTGTGTGGATCTAGACCTTAATTTCATTCTAGTTATTTTACACTTTAAGCATTCTACTACAAAAATTGTAATGCAAAAATAAAATATTACATTGGAATGGATTTCTACCACATAAACCAAGTAAAAATTAAGGACATTTATGAAAAAGATTTCAAATTTCATTTTTATTAGAAAATTAAGATTTTGTCAATTGCCAGAAATGAACCCAGAAAAAATTGTTATATCTTTAACTAATGAATACAATGACCAACTACAGGCAGAAAGCAAAACTTGGGAAAGAGCTTGCAATAAATTTTTGGGAGAAATTAACAACAAATATCTCCAAAGCAAAATAATTTAAATTATGTAGAGAATTAACCAAATTCCTCCTTATTCTGTAAGGAATAAATAATTCTGGAGCTCCTACATTTTATATTAATGCAAACAAAGTAGGAAAGTCAGTACAAATAAGAAAATATAAGTATCACAAAGCCCTTATAATTCTGTTCATCATAATCATATGATGTTACAATTATATTAATTAATTTTACAGAACTTAACATAGTAACTATCTCTCAGTATGCAGAAAGTGTTGTCTTAGACATTAAAACTGACGATTTAAGTAAAATGAGTCACAACTATCTTTATTATTTATTCTTCTATAAGAAATAATAAGGAATGAAAATCATCCCTTCCATATAACATACATAAAATCCCATATGGGGCTTCCAGGCCCATGAAATCAATAAATTATCAATAAGAAATATGCTAAACAAAAGTTTTTTTAAAAAAATTCTCCACTACTTGACAACAAAGAAATTGTAAAACAATGTCCCACTTGTTTCCTCTATAATCAAACTTTATTACTGGCAAACAGTAGCCCTAAAAGTTTACATAGAAATAAAATTTACAGATAGATGTGTTTCACTTTAGAACTTAGAAATTTAAAATGTGTACATCATAAAATAGATACAGTTTCGGGATTTCAATGGGAATCCGAGTACAGAAAAGGTTGAATCTATAATTCTACATTTGGTACAAATTATAGCCACCATGGAATACCTGTACAAATTAAGATTGACAATGCTCCAGCATATGTCTATGGGAAAATGAAATATTTTTTGCTTCTTATAATATAAGACATACTACAGATATATCACACAATTCCATAGGACAAGAAGTCATAGATTAAATCAAACTCTAAAGAATATACTGAATATTTTCCATTTTCTTTTCTATCAAGATCAGTAAAGCTTGGTTTTTGTTGAGGTCTTTGATCAACTTGAGTTGAGTTTTGTGCAGGATGATAGATATGAATCTATTGGATTATTCTGCATTATACTTGCGCCATATATTGAACATACTATCTTTTTTTCCATTGTATATTTTTGGCCTCTTGTCAAACTCAGTTGATTATAAGTGTGCAGAATAATGTTAAAGTTTTTAACTCAAATCTGTTAATTTACAAGACTGTCTTTATGCCATTACTAAGAAGTTTTTATTACTTTACCTCTAGTGTATAGTTTGAAGTCAGGAATTGTGATGCCTCCTGAAGTTCTGTTATTGAAAAGGATAGTTTTGGCAATTCTGGGTTTCTTTTTATTGCATATAAAGTTGAGGTTTAAAATTTGTGTTGGGATTTTGATGGATATTGCATTGAATTTGTAGTTATCTTTGGTAAGATTGCCATTTTCACTATGTTGATCTTACCTATCCAGGGGCATTCAAGATCTTTACATTTTCTGATATCTTCTTCAATTTCTTTCTTTAATGACTTAAAGTTCTTGTAGTAAAGGCCTGTCAGTTCTTTGGTTAGAGTTACTCAAGATATTTAATTCTATTTGCAGCCATTGTAAAGGGTGATTTTTCCTTGGCTACTTTTCAGCCTTTTTATTGTTTATATACATATGGCACAGATGACCACTTCCATAATATTATAAAAGGAACCTCCAGAAACTGAGAAGTTTCTTTAAGGCAAAGGACATGGTCAATAAGACAAAATGACAACCTACAGATTTGGAGATCTTCATCAGCTCTGTATCTGACAGAGAACAGATCTCTAAAATATATAGACAACTCAAGAAACTATAGGCCAAAAAACAAATAACCCAATTAAAAATGGGGTCCACAAATAAAAAAAAGAATTCTCAAAGAAGAATTTCAAATGGCTGAAAGACACTTAAAGAGTTCCTCAACATCCTTAGCTATCAAAGAGCAAATCAAAACAACCTGAGATTATACCTGTCAGAAGGGCTGAGATCAAAAACATAGATGATGGTTTATGCTGGAGGAGATGTGGAGCAAGGGGAACATGTCTCCACTGCTCGAGGGAATATAAACTTGTGCATCTACTTTGGAAATCAGTATGGCAGTTCCTCAGAAACCTGGCAATAAATCAAATTCATGATCCAGCAATACCACTACTGGGAATACTCCCAAATGATTATTATTCTTATTCAAATGGTAATAACTCAACTATGTTCATACCAGTGATATTGGTAATAGGCAATACAAGAAAACAAAATAGATGCCCCTTATCTGAAGAATGGATAAAAAAATTGTCATACATTTACACAATGGAGTACTACTCAGCAGTAAAAAGTAAGGACATTCTGAAATGTAAGATAATGCATGCTCAGAAAGATAGACGTGGTATGCACTCACTCATAAGTAGATTTTAGACTTAAAACTAACAAAAATATTTTGGAGATGAGCCCCAACATGGTTTTCTCTCAGGGTCCAAAAGATAAGGTTAGCAAAATTGGAAATCTACGGGAATCAAATTTAGAGCAATTTTTCTTAATACATCGTTATTAACAGGATATCCCAGACCAAACTGATTCATCTTGGGATTCCTTGCTTTTCTTTGGGTAGGGATGGGGAACAGAGGTGGGGAGAGGCTGTTGGAGGACTGGGAGGAGGGAACAGAGAGGGGCCAGTGATTGGTAAGAATTTTTTTTAAAATAAGACAAGAATGTGCTAAGTAGAAAGGGGTACCTAAGATCCCAAGAAATAGACTACATAATGGTTTACTAACTTTTAATTTTCTCAATACTAATAAAAAAGAAACAATAGCTGCTGTAAACGCATTAGACTTGAAAAAGGCTGCACAAAATCAGAATGTCTACTTTAAAGATATATCAACTCAGAATGGAAACCAGGATATATGCTACATGGGGGAAGGGTGTGATGGGATTCAGATGTCAGCTGATAAGGTCCGGAGATGCTTATTCAGGGTCCCGGGCTCCAGAAGGGGGAGTGGCAACCCCATTAAAAAGAGGCTAATAAGATCTTGAGGCCCGTTTTTTTGGTTCCTGACTGCTGAAGAGACCCATTTGACATCCATCGCGTAAATAATCCAGTCTATCAGGCGCCTATGTAGACTGTTACCTATATCATAAGTGTTAGCTTATATTTCAATAAATATTAATCTTAGATTAATATATTAAAAAAAACTTTTGCCTTCATCTGGCACCATGTGTTTCTGTATGCTGTGAATATCAATCTTTAAATAAAAAAGCTGTTTTGACCCATGACAGGCAGCCTAAAATCAATCAATCAAAATAAATTTAAAAAAAATGCAGAGTCAAAAACAGACTGAACCAGCCACCCCCCCCAAAAAAAAAACATATAAAAAAACACAAATAAGCCACAGGCCACATAACAAAAAAATTAATAAAAATATATTAAATTAAAATAAAAAACCTATAACAAAATGGCTAAGCCATAGGCCAAACAACATAAACAATATAAATGTCTAAATCATTTTAAGGCCTAAACAACAACACATAACTAAAAAATCTTACATGACAAGTCTATAAGTCTAAAGTTCTAGCCACCCAAAAAAAAAAAAAAAAAAAAAAAAAAAAAAAAAAAAAAAAAAAAAAAAAAAACCTCATTATGACAGAAGGATTTTTATTTTTGTTTCCATGAGAAAGCAAAGCTATGGATACAATCAAAATTGATAAAGACCCAATTTGAACTAGAGAAACTTCTTGATAAAGATAAATGATGGCTCATCTACTCATATGATAATTCCTTAAGTTGTGAAAAAAACTCACCAAACAAAGATTGGGCAGGATTTTGTTTTGTCTTTATAGAAAACTATGAATACACATCTTCAGAAATAAAAATTTAAAAAAAAACTTTAGACATTTAGACATCTAAAGAAAAAGCGAAGGGTATTTAGAAAAAAATCTATAAGCAAAGAAAATTCAAAACTATGAATAGCAATACAATCTACAGGGCAAAATCTCATTGTCTAACATATATGACTCTATTCATTAAAAAAAACATGAAGTCCCAGATCAATTATGAATTAAAGCTGGGTTTGGAATTGAAGTGTAACTCTTTCCTTTTCGAAGCCCAAGCATGCTTGTTAAAGGAAAATGTAAAATCTATGTATATGAGAAGAGCCACCTGATATGGGACAGAAGAATATCTAAAATTATGAAACTATTTTATTGTTACTAATCTTATTAGATATAAATTTTATGACAAACTTTTCTAGAATAATATATACATATTTTAAACATTTTGTCATAATACTAATGGTCATGTAGAGAACCAATTAATTGTTTAAAAGGCTTTACCTAACTTCCTTTATATTGTTTTGAATTTTAGTCTCTGCAGTAAACCATGCCTAAATTGTGACCTTTGAAGTTTCCAAAATGAAGACAGAGCCCCACAATGATTATTTCACATGGAATATGACAATGCCACTAGGCTGAAAAACACCAACAAATGATCAGATTTGGACTACAAACTGCTCAGGACAATTTTGATGTGCCTAGCTGAGATGAACCAGGTTAACAGATTACTCTTTCTAGGACTTGAGACAAGCTCTGCATTTTCCTGTTATGCAGAGACTGGATAACAAGTAATACATCTACTTATCTCAGGAATTCACAACTAATAATAATTTTTCTTTCCAAGATCTCCTAAAGATGCCATTACCCTTAGAAAGCAGGAAGTAAATTTAAGAACACATTCCGAAGCATTGGGTAGACATTGTTTGAGGGGGTCTTTCTATTTATTGATAATACATAATTGTTATTGTTTAGAGTAATTGGTTACAAATTGTTATTAGTTATGTTTAGGGAAAAAAGCTGAACATTTTAAATTAGATTCAGGGTTTTGTTTGAAAAAAAATAGAAAACACATATAAGAGGAAAAATGGCAGATTAAACCTACTTTTAAAAGGCTATTTCTAGCTTTAAATATTTTACATTGGATTGAAATTTTGTATATTATATAAAAATTGTATGTGTTGATACAAAGTTAAGATTAATTTTATTACTGTATACATATTTCTATTTTTTGTTCAAGATATTGTACCTATAGTTCATCTAACAATGTAATACAATATGATAGTTTATAAAAGGTATTATTACTAACTACATAGTATAAAAAATGCAAGTTAGTAGTTAGACATTACAATCAAACATATAGTAACATTAGATGGTATATTTTCAAGGTAAAACAGAGATACATTTTATATAGACAGATCATCTTTTGGCACTTCAGATTTCTATGGTATATGGCATTTAGGATATTTTAATAGCATAGGTTTTTATTACTTTATGATAATGAGACATCTACTCCTGGTAGCACCAATCTACGTCAGAAAATACAATGAGCATTGAAAAAACTCCACATGGAGTTTACTTTTTTGTGGCAAAAGTTAGCTTCTAGGCAAGAAAGTGGCCTTGGCTCAACTCTTGACTGTATGATGTCTAAAATGGACAAGCAGGATACATACACATAACAACTATCAAATCTTACTAGGACAAAGTAGGAAGGTCTTTAAAACTATCCTGCTTCACAGATTAGTCTGTCAGATATTCTAGACCTATAGGTTGAAGATGAATGCTCCAAACATGCAGAGGAAGCTTGAGTGACTGTCCAGACAGCCAGATGTTTCATTTTTCATATTTTTTGAAAGTTGCTTGCTTGTACATCCTGTTTACTTAGTTAACATTATTTTCTTCTTGGGTCTCTAAGGGAGTTGAAGATGAGATAATTGTAGTTTTCTAGTTTCAGTTTTAGAAAAGAAACTCACTAAGTGGTTAAAGTATTTATATTTGAGAGACATCAAAAGATAATTTTCAGTTAGTAATACAAATTACATAGAAAGTGAAATAGGTACAGTCCTTTGTACTCACCAAAATAAAATAAATAATGGAATATTTTCTTTAAATTTGTCAATTGTTCCTGGAATGGAAATTACTAATATAATTATTGCTTGTGTATATAGTAATTATATCCATTGTATATATTTTTACATTAATTATAACCTTTTATATTTTGACAAAAATGTACATACAGTAATATATATTTAATAAAATTAATTTAGAATATCAGAGTCAAACACAAAGCTAATACGGGTCAGGTGACCAACAGCTCTAATCCTATTTTAGAAAAGTGAAAGTTATGAAATCTAGGCTGTGGGGAAAAAAGAAAAGGTTTTTCAGCTTTAACACAGACATTCCCTTTAATTTTGGCTGACTCAGATGAATATAGAATTCAGTTGAAGGATTCCTGGAGACAATTGTGAGAACTTGGCTGGGAAATTGGTTTGTTCCTGATATTCCAGGTTTTTTCTCAATATCTGGCTTTGGATTTTCATTATAAACTAAGTAGAGTTCATGCAATACTCATACATAAATTATATGCTGAGGTATGATATATATACCACAATCCTCTCTAAAATGTTCATTATGAAGACTTTGAATTTTATTACTTTTTTTCTGTATCTGTTTACAGAAACATGAAATATTTGTCTTTATGTCATTTATTTAATTTATTGACTCACATATGTTGAACTATTCCTTTTTCTCCAGGAAAAATCTAACTTGTTAATGCTGAATAATTTATTTGATATAAAATATTGTTCAATTTTTAAATATTTTTATTTATCAATTTTGAAACTATATTCATTGAAATTATTAGCTCCATCATTTTTGTTGTTGTTGTTGTATTTTTCCATGGTTTGAGCATGAGCAAAATACTGGCTTCTGGAAGGAATTTGCAAGGTTTTTTTTTTCTTTTTTGCATTTAGAATAGTTGGGTTAGATCCAAATTCTTGCAGAGTTTAGATTAAATCTGAGCCTGGACTCTTTTTTTGATGTTGTTGCAAAAGTTTTAATATTGTTTTAATCTCAGAATTTGTTATTTGTCTGTTTAGGTTGTTTTAAATTTTTTTCTTTAATTTTGGTGGTTTTGTTAGTTAAAGAAATTCAGCTTTTTCTGTTTTCCATTTTAATAATGTACAGATTTTCATGGTGTTACTATATAATATTCTGAATTTCTTTCACATTTCTTATACTATTTTAATGTTGATTTTGTTTTTGTTTATTTGTTCTTTCTTTTTTTTTCTTTTTTGCTAGTGAGACTAAGAGTTTATGAGCTTGTATATCTTCTAAAAGAGCCAGCCCTTGACTACAATAACTTTTTTTTTATTGTTTCCTTTGTTTCTATTTCATTAATTTCAGCTCCAACTTTTTTTATCTTTTGAAATCTTGTGGTTTGGCTTATTCTTGCCCTTTCACATCATTTTTTTCTTACATCATCAATAATTTATTTGTGTTTTTTAAAACTTTTTAATGCAGCCAGTTATAGCTATAATTTGTCTTTGTAATATTGTCATTAATGTCTTATGAAGGTTTTGTTATATTTTCAATTTTATTTAATTCCAGGAAACTTTATATTTCTGTCTTGATTTCCTCTTTGATTTAGATTCATTCATTATTAATACATAAGGTATTTATACTCCATGGATTTGTGTACTTTCTAGATACTTGTATTATGTATTTTAAGTCTTATTACATTATAGCCAGATAGAATACAGGACATGGGCACTTTTTAAAAATTTCTAAATTTGTTATCTCTCTCTCTCTCTCTCTCTCTCTCTCTCTCTCTCTCTCTCTCTCTCTCCTCTCTCTCTCTGTGTGTGTGTGTGTGTGTGCATGCATGTGCGCATGCACGGGAGTGGGGTAGATGTGGTTGTGTGTCTTAGTTTTTGAGAAGCTTCCATGTGTTACTTAGTAAAATAATACAAGCACACTTTTTTTTTCTTGTTTGAGTAGGATGTAATTTAGAAATATACTTGCATTGGTACTTTTGTATTGATGTGGTAGAACACTATAACCAAGGCTATTTAGTTTCAAAGGGTAGTAGTCCATGGTGGCAGAAAAAAGAATTGGAGGCAAGAAAAAAAAAACTTACATTCTGATTTGCAAGTAGGAGACAGAATGAGAAATAGGCAGACAGACAAACATGCACACACACCACACATTCTCAGAGAGACAGAGAGGGGGGGGGGAGAGAGAGAGAGAGAGAGAGAGAGAGAGAGAGAGAGAGAGAGAGAGAGAGAGAGAGAGAGAGAACAACTGGGGGCTGAAGAGAAAAGAAAGAGAAGGTGTGTGAGGCCTCACATACAAATATTAAAAATCAAAATATATCAAGCCAACAACCAAGAATAAATTAACTAGAGATAAATTCAAAGCAATTCTATAAAAATTAGGGGCAAGATAAGGCTGTTCAATCTCCTTCTAGCAGGGGAAATAAGACAACAAAAGTTCAAGGGAGTAGAAATTGGAAAAGAAATTGAAGGATCAGTACTTGCAAACGACGTGGTAATATACACAAGTAAATCCAAAACTATTACCATGGAACTCCTACAGCCGATAAGCACCTCTAGTGAAGTGTCTGGATACAAAATTAACCTAAGAAAGAAGAGGCACCTTTTTACATAAATGATAAAAATGCTGAGAAAAAAATTAGAGAAACAATACTTTTCACAATAACCACAAACACTTTATAATATCTGCGGGTAACTTTACCCAATCAAATAATAATTTCACAACAAGAACATTAAGTCTTTGAAGAAACAAATTGAGGAAAATAAGAGAAAATGGTAATGTCTCGCATGTTCAAAGATCAATTGAATTAAAGTAGTAAAATTGTCAATCTTGCCAAAATCAATATAAAAATTCAACACAATCTCCATCCAAATCTAGTTCAAGAATGGTACTTCCAATCTAGCTTCAGACCTGGCTATAATACTGTTGGTCATATACCCAATAAATGCACAGTCATACCATGAGGACACATGCTCGACTATGTTCATGGTAGCTTTAGTCATAAACGTCATGACCTATAGACAACTTAAATCATTCTTCATGCTGTGTCTTATGTGCTCCTTCCTTAGCATTCTCTCAACTTCCTTGATTTATATATCATACTTTTTTATGCTGGCTTCTCTCTAGCATGTGACTCATAGAGTATTAAAAGAAGTATAATATACATTGAATTGGAATGGATATTTGTATCCATCCTTTTCCCTGTTACACTGTTAGTATCTCAAGAGAAGGCAACATGCTGTAGCTAACTGTTATAACATAATAAGTGCCAGGTATGTGTTAGAAACTCAATGTTTCAACTAAAACATTTATACTGCCTACTTTGAAAATAAATATCAAATGTCAGCAAAACTCATTCAATCTAGTTCTAAGAGATAAAAATGGAATAAGAAGGTATCAGTAAAAACAGTATCTGGTTGTGATTGTAAATACTTCTCTATTCTAAGTAAGCTAAGTTATGTGCTCACAAGTTTTTCTATGAAAATTCTAAGCTGCATAAAAGACAATTACAATCACTATTTTATAGTTGGAAATTAACAAATAGCTTGGATATGATGAGAACATGCACTTTAAGATTTCTGTAAGGAGTTTGTTACCCTTGAAGCAAGGAAGAGCAATTGACCTTTCAGGGGAAGAGGCTGGTGGTTGGACAAGATATTCATTTTGTATAATATCTGTTCTATGGCATTTATCTGAGAATATGGACTGATGGAAATCACTCCTATTTGACATGTTCTATCCAATAGAATCCACATACATATTTACTTCCCAAAATAATGGAGTTGTTATTTATCGTTTACAAAACTAATATATAAACATGGAGGATGATGAAGAAAATAGTATGATATTAAAATTTCTTGAATTTCCTACATAGGCATAAGATAACTTAAGAATTATTATATACAGCTAATAATATGATCTGTTCTATAATCAGACTCATTTATATAAGTATATTATATTGCCAAGTGGCTGTATGGATTTTTCTGCTACATTACATTTTGCTTTCTGGGTAGCTGCATGAAATGTCTCCAGAATCTGCCCTTATTCACCTTTATCTGTGCTTGAATATCTCACCTGCCTCTATGCTGCCTTACCATAGGTCCAAACAGCTTCTTTATTAATAAATGGTAATAAAGTACAATCACAATATACAGACATATATACCATATCACTTTTGCTTTTATATATAATCAAAAAGGAAGGTTTCATCATTAACAAAATAAAATTGCATATAATATAATAGTTGTCAAGCAAGAATTTCTGTTATAATATTTAATCTATTTGTATTTTAGCAAAATTAAAGAAATTATTCTACCATCTATATTATCTTTGGGAGGCTAAACTTTTATATAAAGTTTATCTTTTATCATGAATAAGGAAAATTATAACTATCTAGTCTTCAACAATGACCACAAAGGATATATTACTTGAGTGAACCGAAAGTACCATTGCAAAAAACTTCCAAATTCTAAAAATGACAGAGATATCTGGATGCCTAGACAGTGACCTAGAGTTCCTCTGTAACATCACATTCAGTCTACAAGCCTGGAATCAGTAGTTATATTTTTATAGACACAGAAAATTTAAAGGACTGTATTGTCCATTTTTGCGAGGTTTTTTATTCACTTTCCTTTCTGTCTGACAGTTCCTTTGTGTCTTGTATAAAGGTTTGTCATTCACTTTCCTTTGCATATGACAGTTTTCTCTGAGAAGCAGTACCCTAAAATATCATCTTGACTTATTCTGTCAAAGTTCAGAGTTCACTTTCCTATGGGTTTTACATGTCTAGTTTATATAACATACTGTCCACCAGTCAAGAGAAGAGTAATTTTAATGTAATTACATGAATATAATATCTTAAACAAGGATAGAAAGATACATACAGTATAACAAAATTAACCTGACATTTATATCCATGAATCAAAATCCAAACCAGTGTAGAAAATTTTGAGATTAAAACCTTCTATATTGTATTAAAGTACATTCCACAATATGCCTTTTAAAAATTATTTCTATATCTCCTTTATCTAGAAAGAGATTGACTATGACAATTAACCATTTATATTAAAAACAAACATTTTTAAACAATATTTTGAGAATTTGGGTGTAGCTTTCCATACAGCTTTCTGCTGATTGAGGGTGCTGGCAATCTTATGGGATTCCAATAAGAAAATTTAGAATTATGGCTAAATCTTGGCTGTATGAGTCTATGAGACTACATAATTTCAGTCAGTTGCCTTCAGAGTGTCTTGGTCAACCAGACCAGATTAGCCTGGAAGCAATCAATAGGTTTTCATCTTCTGTGGAAACAAAATTAGAATTTCCTCTCCAAAGCAACATACACTTAGACACAGATTTTAAAGTGAAAATACCTTTAAAATAAGCTTTGGTTTAACTTAGCAGCCTTTACAATCAAAATTTCTTTTGCAGTTAGCTTATTAGAAGTTAAAAAAATTAAAGAAAACACAATAAAATACATAATCCAGACTCTATTTATTTTCATGGCTTATAATATTTTTATTACTCTGTTTCTTTGTAAGGACTTTCTCTACTCTTTTTATGCCCAACATTCTCAAGTCTAAGTTTTTTTTTTTTTTTTTTTTTTTTTTTCAATCCACGTAACCCATTTAGAGGTTTGCTCCTTCTGAGTCTGTTTTCTTGCATATCTGTAATCATTTATTAACTATGAGAGTTTTAAAATTTCTAAACTGTGTAGTTAGAATATAACCACTGCTGACTCCATTCCACTTGTCATTTCAACATGGCAAAGGTATCAATGAGTCTGGCTTATCTCGCCAATTCTGAGAAGCAGTATTAAGTGGCATGGAGCAGTTTTTAATCCCATATCTGTGACCTCAAACTCACAAGCATTGTCTGGAAGAGGGCTGTTTGTACTGGAGCCTGTGAGAGAGACTGTAGCTCATGGTGCCTGTTTTCCAAGTACACCTTTCAGGCAGCTGCTGGGAAACATGTCATTATTCTGCTTTTGGCATGAGATGGTAAGATGAGAAATCTCAGTGTGGCTTCAGTTTTGTGTGTTCAGATTCACTTAAAAGTTGTTTCACTGCCTGATAGTGGCTGACATTTGTAGCTCAAAGTTTCTGGCCTGGCCTAGCCCAGAGGTATGGACCTACAATCCCACAGCCACTTAGTCTCAAATAATCACAAAATGGCTTAAATCAATCACAAACTGAATGACCTATGGTTCTAACTCATTACCAACTAGAGCTTACAAATTAACTCAATCCATTTCTTCAAATCTATTGCATTGTCTTGTGGCTTCATGTCTTTACCTGTGTTCCATTACATCTTTTTTTTCTGGGCAGCAGCTTGAATTGTCTACTGACTTTGCCCTTTTAGTCTTCATATCTGCTTGAATCTCTTACTTGCCTCTAATCTGACATGGCATAGGCCAAAACTGCTTTTTATTAACAAAATATAACAAGCTATATTCAGAGTGTACTGAAATCACCAACCCCCAAACATAGCATTTCATCACAGTACGTAGTCATAATAAGTAACATATTTTTGATATATGCTTCTACCACATGTCAGCCCTGTGTGCGCTTATCAAATCAACTTGTTATCTGGCATCCTGTAAGGTAGCTATGAGATTTCCTGCTTTTCACCTTTTTCTTTTAGCTGTGCCATCCAGATGCCTTTACTGTCTTAACATCAATTATAGCTTTCTCAGTGGTAGAAAAGTAGAAAGGGGGAAATAGACCTAGTTGAAAAATTTTGTATGTTAAATTAATTTTGGGTGAATATAATGTATACCAATATTTATGAAGTGAAATATTATTCTCCTGAGCCAAGTTTCCAGGACTTAAATGTTGATTATTTTGATTCATATCATTTAGTTTTTATCCCACAACTCTCTTTCATGCTTTTCCCCCTCTGATTTTATATGATAACTAGAATTTTTTTTTAGAATAAATTTGCTTATCTATGTCATTCTATTCAGGTTCTGTCATTTGGAATTTTTGATCATCCCTTACATCTCCTTTGTAGCTGCAGTCAATGTAAACTAATTCTGAAATGTGTCTTCACACTTCGCAGTCATTACCTTATCCATGAATATTCTTTTACTTCAAAAAGACAAGAACAAAATTTTAATGATTTTTTTTTCATGCAGATGAGGTTGTGTAACTATGCCTAAGGCATTTGAATAGTTTTAATGTTTTTGTTGTTGTTGTTGTTACTGTTTTTTGGTATTTTGTGTTTTGCCCCTTCCACCAGATATCTGAAATTCAGATTATTTCTTAGGTTTTGGGAGCCACCCTGACATTTAGGACAGTCATGGAGAGGGGATGTAAAATAAAAGTTACAAAGACAGAAAAAATAAGATAAAGACAAAAAACTTAGAGTCAAGTGTACTGTCAGTGAATACTGTAGTAATCCAGATTTATTTCTTCAGGGCTTTTTATGTAAGAGCAAAGTGAGAGACAAGTACAGACAGGTGTAAAGACTTCTTCAGTTCTCATAACGTAAGATGTCTGATAATCATACCTTTGGTCAAAGCATCCTATTATGCAGCCTTGTGTGTGGGAGGGACAAGCTTGAACTCTCTGACCTTGAGTCAAAATGGAAATAAGCTATACACTGAAACTTCTGTAAATTCATAAACATAGGCACCCAGTAAAATTGAAAGAGTAAGAAAACTGCATTTATCAAACAATGGAGAAAAAAAATTTAAAGTTCTTTCATGACCATACAATCATGTTTTGTTCAGTGTCATGGTTATCTATTTCTTTGCGGTAAACAATAGGCTTATAAATTTATCTATGATCAGGATTTTGTTATGTGATAATAGTCCAATTAAAATATATTATTGTCATTTTTATTCTTTGTCAAGGCCCCTTACTAAAATATAATAATGCTGTTTGAAAAGCTCCAAATGATCCAAATGCCCCATGAAATATTTTTAACTTTACTGCTGGCTACTAAAGCATACCTTCTGATATTCTAATTTCTCTTCCCAGATATATTTTTATACATTCTTTAGAAAGGCCTCAGCCAGGGCATATACCTGATCATATACACCATCTAGACTTCTCTCCCTCCAGACATAATGCCAATATTTAGTTTTAGGCCAGAATGTAATCTTGCATGCAAGATCTTTCATTGATTTCGTTTTACCTAAACAATATCCAATATTTAAACTAAAGACAGCCCATATACATGTGTTTTATTCTACCTTTCATAACAAAAGAATCATAGATATCTGAATTTCATTGCAAACATACAAGCAAAATAATTGATTAAGATGTACTTTCCAATCCTTTAGTTCACCAATGAAAACTTCTTTTATCAACCACAGGATACAGAATTTAAAATAATAATTATAAACTTCAACAAAGTATTAAAAGAGGTAAAACTCACACAAAGAACTTAGAGAATTTAATAAAAATATATTTCAAGAAGAAAAAAATAAACTGGAGTAGTTTTGATCAAAAAATTACAAGGTTTCTAGAAATGACAAAAGCATTACAGAATTTAAAAATTAAATTCAAAAGTGAGAGAAATATTGATGAAAATTTAACCTAAAATGAATGAAGACTTTAAAAAAGCCAATAACCTAATTAGAAAACTTAAGAAAAGTTCTTATAATGAATTAAGAAAGATTATAAGACTTGAACATAAAATAGAGATGCTTGAAAAATAAAGAATATATATTATATAATATATATATATATAATTAAACAAAGAAAAGATGCAAAAAGTACAGAATACTATGCAAAGATCCAACCAATAAATTGTAAATATATGAGGTAAAAAATCCCTAATCAATAAAATAAACAGTATCATTAACAAAATCATAAAGAAAACTTCACAAACTAAAAATGATATACCCACACAGGTACAAGAAGCAAGAGGAGTGCAAAATAAACAAAACCAGAAAACAAAAGTAAAACTTTTTTATAGAATGCAATAGATAAAACAATATATAAAACCAAGAGTTTTATTTTCAAGATAAAAAAAATCACATATAAAGTCACATATATCAGAATAAAAGCTGAGCTCTCATTGAAAACTTTGAAAGCCCTAAGAGCTGGGAGGAATTCATTTTATATCTTCAAACACAATGACTGACACCTGGACTAATTTACCCAGAAAAATTATTTGCCACAGTTGAAGAAAGCGATAGAGAGACACAGAGTTTCCATGATAGAAATTACCTAATTAATTATATTTAATGGGAAAATCCTAAGTAAACCACACACAGAAACAATATTTCAGGCTGGAGAAAAATAGATATAGCAGAGAGACTACAGAAAAAATCCAAATGAAGCTAATTACTGCAACCCAAAGTACCACTGATAAAACAAATTATAACATGAAAATCAACAATGCAACAGCTTCAAGAAACACACTTTTCAATACAATTTTAACTATTAATATAAATTTTCTAGTGAAAAGATTCCTAGCCAGAGGAAATGATCAAGAAACAAAAATTTCCTATCTATAGTCTATTAGAAGCACATCTTATCCTTAAAGACAGGTACTGACTAGAAGTGAAAAAATGGACAAAGGTCCTTTTATAAAACAGAATAGGAAGGAAGCATGTGTCACTATCTTAATATTTGACAAAGTAAATATTAAATTAAAAATAACCAGAAAATATAATGAACAATTTGTTGTAAGAAATTTCTGACTTATGTGGCCCAAGGTCAGGACCCACAGACCCCCAGTTCCACAGAAACACATGGAGGCTTATATTAATTAAAAACTGTTATGCCTATGGCTCTGGTTTATTACTAACTAGCTCTCACATGTTAACCAGTTTCTATTATTGGTTATGCTTTGTCATGCGGCTGTCTCATGGCTTAACTAAGTTCCTTTACATCCTGCTCTTGGGTGGTTGGATTGCTTCTCTCCTGACTCAGCCCCCTTTCCCCTGTATCTATTCTTGGATTTCATGCCTGCTTCTAAGGTGTTCTGCCATAGGCCCAAACAATTTATTTATTATTCAATGGTATTCACAACATACACAAAACATCACAGTTTTAGACTTTATTTCAAACAAGGGAAGAGTTATGAAGGAAGACATTATTATCTTAAACACATAGGCACCAAACTCTAGTCCACCTAAATATGTATGTATGTATGTATGTATGTATGTATGTATGTATGTATGTATGTATGTATGTATAAAGTATATTAATAGAATTAAAAAGACAACTTAGCATCAACCTAAAAGAGGGAATAACCTCAATACCCCATTTACTTTAATTGGGAGTTTACTTTAACAAAAATAAAGCAGATAAACATATGAATTAAGTGGTGTTCTAATTCAAATGCACTTAAGAGATGATGTGATTAGAAGGCAAATGATAACCATTAGGTTTCTGTATTTAAATACTTGATCTCCACTTGTTTGAACTTTTTGGAAAGATTATGAACTGTGGTCATGCTTGAGGTGTGTTACTAGAGATTAGATTTGAGGTTTTTAAAAGACTTTCTCTCTCTCTCTCTCTCTCTCTCTCTCTCTCTCTCTCTCTCTCTCTCTCTCTCTCTCTCTCTCTCTCTCTCTGTCTCTATCTAGTTCCCTCTCCCCATAAGGCTCTCTGCACCTTATTTCCCTCTTCTGTTTCTCCCCATTTCCCCAACCAATAAAACTCTCCATCTAAATACCGTCTGTATGGCATGTCTCTGTCTCATCTACCAGTGGACTCCTTGGCTCCAATCCACCAAGTTCTTTCTCCTTCAGTTTTGTAAATATAATACCTCATATTCCTGCTATCTCCAAGACTTCTATCATGAAACACTGTTAGATTTTGTCACAGTTTTTTTCTGCAATTAAAGGGATTGTCAAGTGTTTTTTTTCCTTTCAATTTGTTTATATGATAGAATACATTGCCATATTTTTTTATATGAAACAATCTCTGAATTTCTCAGATGATACAAACTTGATCATTGTGGGGATCTATATGACTTGATTTTGGATTCAGTTTGCAAGCATTTAATTTAGTATTTTATCTTCAATGTTCATGAAGAAAATAGGGTTGTAATGCTATTTGTTGAATCTGTAGAGTTTGGGTATACAGGCAAATGTGGTCTCACAGAAATTTAGCAATATATTTTCTATTCATATCATTTAAATAATATGAAGAGTACTGGTATTAACTACTTTTTGAATGTTTGATAGAATTCTGAGCTAAAACTAGATTGCATCCCAGACTACTTACTATTGACTGTGTCACATGGTTATCAGTAATCACTTTCACACTAATTTATGATAAAAAACAGAATGGGGAGCAAAAAAAAAAATAAAAAATTACAGTTTGACAGAAAAGGAGCACTAGGGAAAGTGATTTTGGAGCCAAATCTTAATTTCAAAATGTTTAAAGAATTGAAAAAGTCTGTTGCTAAATGGATTGATGTTTGCAGTGCCCTCTGGACAAGCCTCCACTCAGTAAATCCTAAATCTAGTAAAGGAAAAAGCCTAAGGAATTTTATCCACCTAAAATGCATCATCAAGTCAAAGTTCATGCAAATATAATTCAAAGAGAAGCCTATATCTATAAAACAGGAGACAACTTTAGCCACTTGCTTCTGGTTTTATTATACTTATATCTGGCTTTTCTTTGTCAACTTAATCCATTCATTTAAGGCCTTATTACAGAGTATAACACTATTTACAGTGTGAAAAGTTCTGTGAAATCTTTTTATAATGTTAAAGCAAGGCCAGAGCTGTGTCACAAGAGTCTCTTCATGGAGGTCTAGAAAGGCCATTACAAGGAATTAACATGTAACATGGATTTTGTTGATGCATTTGTGAATTAAAGACTTTGGAGATGCCAAAACCATGGGATATCTGCTGAGAAAATGTTCATGAACATAGTAGAATAAATGAATGAGAGGGAGAGGGGGAGGGGGAGGGGGAGGGAGAGGGAGAGGGAGAGGGAGAGGGAGAGGGAGAGGGAGAGGGAGAGGGAGAGGAGAGAGAGAGAGAGAGAGAGAGAGAGAGAGAGAGAGAGAGAGAGAGAGAGAGAGAGAGAGGTGTTGCAGTCCACAAAGCTGGAAGGTGTGGAACATCTGAAGAATCTTCTTACATTGGATACAAAGTTAGAGCATTGGTAATTTGCTCCACAGCGTTTTGGTCTAGCTTTTTTTCCAGTATTTTCTACCATGCTATATTTTCTCCATTTTGGAATAGTAAACTGGAGCTGTTGCGATATGCACTAAAATTGTTCTAAATTCCCTATCTGGAAACACAAACTAGATATGTTATATCTTTGTAAAAAGAACTCTGAATGACAAAAAGAAGCATCAGAGGTATTAGAGAAAGTTGGTATCACACTTAGATGGTCTAATGTTGACTATATTTGCTATACAAAAGTACTAATAATTAAAAACTGGATCAAACTATCTCCTTCATTATTTCTATTATATTATTTATGACAAATAAAATAATTTAAATGCAACTTTATCATCCTATGAGCAATGAAAAGCAGATATATACATTACAGCTGCTTATAATACCAACTAGGATCAGTGGAATTACTTTTGGTAGCTGTTGTTGTTAAGGTGACAGATTTCAGTGTGTGTAATGTACGAGGCTCGTTTTCAAATCCCAAATGTATTTACCTTCATAGAAACATCTTCTATTTGCCACTACCCACAGGATTTTATGCACTTATTACATGTAATATAGGGTGATTTATTTGAGAATTTAAAAGCAATTTGAGGGAATGGATTTTAAAATAAGATTATCAAATAAGGAAGACTCCATGGTGGGAGGAATGTGTGTTGAAGTAATTATACTAGTTAGAGAAAGAAGTGCTAGGGTATCAAAAGGGAAGACTAAGAAGAAAACAAGAAACTAGTGTTTGGATTATTTTTCCCTCCAAGAAAAACAAGAGGTGTTATGAATGTGGTGAGACTGATCAGATATTATCAGTTTTAAGATCAGTGTTAATTTTTCAATATTATTTGTTGAAAATATTAACTGGTGTATAGTAGTGTGTGTGTGTGTGTGTGTGTGTGTGTGTGTGTGTGTATGTGTTTGCACATACGCATATTGTGTATATGTACACATGTCCATAAAACACAGATGTTGGAACAATGAAAACATATAAAATAGTGAAACAATGAAAAGGAGACAAATTATTTAGTCATTTAAAGTTTAGTTGAATATAAAACATTTATAGATGTATGGCTATACTTATTAGTAAATTACTAGTAGTTTCTTGTTACAACAAGGTTCCTGGCCTGGCTAGTTCCGTAGTTCAGCCCCGCCTGGCCAGAGGTCCAAACCCACAGATACCAAACTGCTTAGTCACCCACTGCTGCATAGGGCTCCAAAATGACTCAGACACATATATTAGCTTCATGCTGTTTAGCCTATGGCTCAGGCACATTGCTAACTAGCTCTTTCATTTTAACTCAACCAATTTTCATTCATCTGCCTGCCATGTGGCCCGTGGCTCACCTGTGTTCCTTACATGTTTCTTCTTCTGGAATCTGGCTCAGTCTTGTCTCTGACTCTACTCTTATTTTCTTACATATTCTAATTCCCCACCTACTTCAACGGTAAAAGAAGCTCCTTTATTTAAAAATTGATATTCACAGCATACAGAAAGACATACCCACATCAGTTTCTTGATCATATTTTGATACTACATAAACATTTATATGGGTAGTTCTATTTTCCATTAACAGTTATTAACATTGCCACTAACATTTATAAAAGCAGATTTTTTCAGAGTACTTGAAAAATGTTAAATAATTCTTCCTAAAACTCCTACAGAACTTAGTGAATTTCTTTTTCTTTTTTTTACAATCACTTCCTTTCAGTACCTGTCATATCACTTAATGTAGATCTTCCTATGAAACAAGCAGATTTTTCAGCAATAATTTCTGAATAACCTAATACATTCAAAATTAAGTGTGCTAAATTTGCAAGTTAAGCAATTCCCAAAATTTGAAGCCCATGTGAAACCCATTCTTGGCTATACACTCATGTAATTATTTGTGTACATATATGCACATATGTCCACATGCATGACTATAAATAGATGCACAAACATACATTCTCAGTTTCTTTTGAATTTTTATACTATGGTGGTGCAATGTATAAATATGTATGTTGTTACTACTATTCATCCAAACTAAGATTGCCACATGTATGTTCATTTTCACATATGGAAGAACTTCAGGACCCATCCTTAGCCTCATTCTCAAAACCACTGAAGAGTTTCCTCACAAGAGCAAACCATGTGAAAATGTGTCAACATTCTTAGAAACAAATTTTGTTTTTCTGGTGTCAAGTCAAATTACAATAAAAAGATAACTTTGTAAAACAAATTTTCTAAGCTACCAGCCAAAACTATGAGAAATTCTTATTTCTTAGCTTAATGCTTTGTAAATACCTATATTTTCTTTGTTTTCTAAAACCAATGAAAGTATCAATTTTTTATGTTCATTTTATTATTCTTTATAAAGAAGTCTTTTTTTCCATGTGCCCCCTGATCCCCCTGCCTTTTCTCCTCCCAAACCCTCCCAGTCAGCCTTCAACTTTCCTCCTCTCCATCCCACATCACCTTCCCTAAAAGGGCAAAAAGTCACAAGGTGGGTCAACTTAGTGTGACACATCCACTCCAGGCAAGTCTGACTTCCTCATCCCAAAGTCAAGACTGGGTTAGGTATTTGTTCCTTTGCAGGGAATGGGCTCCAAGGTGCCACCCCCCACACAGGAGCATTGTCTGATCCCATCCCTCAAGGTTCCAAATACTGTCAAGGCCAATAAACCTTTGCCTACTCTTGAAGGGCTTAGTTCCTTTTCCCAACAGATCTCCAGTGGCTGTTCTTGATTCACTGATCTCCCTAGAGCTCCAGCTAGTCATTACTGTGGGAATTTTCCTTATAATCTCTATCACCTTGCTCATATAGACTCTCCTTTCCTGCTCTCAGATGGATCAAGAGCTCAGCCCAGTTCTCAGCCTTGGATCTCTGCCTCTACCTCTAGTCATTATTAAATGTAGGTCTTGTGATGACACAGGGTGGTTATTCATTTGATTCTCAGGGAAGTATTGTTTAGGAACCTCCTTCACTATTGGTTGGAGACCTAGCCATGAACATCCTATGAGTTTTTGGAGGTTTTCCTAGCACCTAATCTCTTTCCAACCTCACATTGTTTTCCACTATCAAGATATCTATCTCTTTTTCTCTCCCTCTTTATTGCACTTCTAACTTAACCATCTTCTCTCATGATTTGTTCCCACTTCTCTTGGTTGCAACCCATTATTTTCCCAATTTGCTAAGGATATCTCTATTTTTTCTTCCTAGGAGAATCTCTGGATGTCTCTCTTAAGTTCCTTCTGAACCCAAGCTGTTCAGGGGTTGTGGTTTGCAACTTGGGTGTTCTTTGCTTTTTTGTCTAAAATCCACTTATGAGTGACTACATCCCATGCTGATTTTCTGGGCTTGTGATACCACACAGGAGGATATTCTCAAAATCCATCCATTTGCCTGAAAATTTTATGATGACTTCTTTTGTATGCCAAATAGTACTCCATTGTGTAGATGTACCACAGTTTGTTAATTAGTTCTTCACTTGAGGGGTATCTACATTGTTTTCAGATTCTTGCTATTATACATAATAATGCTATGATCATAGTTGAGCTAATGCCTTTGGAATATGAATGTGCATCTTTGGGTATATGCCCATTTGCTGGTTCCTTAGGGAAATTGATTCTCAGAATTCTGAGGAACTGCCATACTGCATTCCAGAGTGGCTGTACAAATTTACACCCCCACCAACAATGGAGGAGAATTCCCCTTGCTATGTGTCCTCTCCAGAACAGTTTGACATGTGTGTTTTTGATACTTAGTAAGGTAGTATCTCAGAGTTGTTTTGATTTGCATTTCTCAGATGGCTAAAGATGTTGATAAGTTTCTTAAGTACCTTTTAGCAATTTGCAATTCTGTTGAGAATTCCCTTTCTAGCTCTAAACCCCACTTTTAATTGAGTTATTTGGGTTTTGAGTGCTCTAGTTTCTTGGGTTCTCTGTATATTTTAGAGATCAGTATTCTGCTTTTATAGTGCAGTAGGCAGTTCATCAGTATCATAATTGGAAGGTCTTGAGTTGAACCTCAAAGAAGTATCAATTTCAGTGTCCAAGCATACGCAATGTAAACCTAGAAAATCCCCATAGTTCTGTAAAGATACATTTTACATTTGACTTGTCAGGACTGATTTAGAATCCCTTGATCAGGGAGCCTTGTATGATGAATTGTCTTCATTGATTATGGAAAAGCTCTACAAATGTGAGAAGTATATCCTTATGTCTCTGAAAAGGAAAATGATGAACAAAATATAATCTCTATGCTCACTTGGCTTAACTGCTTAGTTAATTTACTATATTGCTGCAAATTCTTTTGCTGATATTGGAAATAGCTTTTCTGAGCTTCAAGCATGAGTTAGAAAACCATTTATATTAGGAAATGTTCAGGTCTTTTGTGCCAGATTGGGACTGTTGAAGTACCTAGTCTCTTGGTTTAAAACACAAGTGCAATCTTTATCTCTCCAATGTCAGGCAAACATTACTCCAGTACTTAAGTTACTGGAGTACACACTCTCTAGGACTGAACCACTACTAGATTTCTTGGATCTCATCCATGAGACAACTGGTATCAAGACAAGGAAAATATTTTTATAAGCTTATATTAACATATTTTTGTATTGTATACAAGTTCTATTTATTAAAAATGGTTCAGACTATACTGAGATTCCCTTTATATATTAGAGAGCACTAAAATTTCATGGTGTCAATTATTTAAATAATGACACAATATAGATGTATTTGATACTTCTTGTTCAAGTTTTGTGAACATTAAGACATTTAGTGGCAGCTTTTGAACATTTGTGGAAAATAAATAACATAAGGATAGAAGCTAATTTCTTTTAGCATCTCTGGACAACATGACAAGGACATAATTTATCTCAGTAATAATAGCAAAGGTTTAGCTGTAGAAAAACAATATGTTGTACTTGGTAAGATTTGGAAAAACATCTTCTCTTGAGAAAATGTATAATCCAAGTTACAGAAAATAGAACTCAAGTCATCAATAAAATTGGCTAAATTATAGTGGAAATATAATTTCTAGCCCAGAAGTGTGTTTGTGTTTAACTTGAGGGATTGAATAAAAATTGGTTCTTACTTGAAACATAGAATGACAGACCCTAAGGAGGTTGAGAAAACTGAATGCTCAGATTTGGGTGGGTTTACTCTATCTACTGAAACAGTCTCTTTATTCTTATTATATGATGAATCCTAACCCTACCATAAGCCCCTTTAACATTGTTTTCTCTATTCTTGTCTCAGAAAATTAATCCCACCTTGTTTGTAGAGCAGAAAATGATTTGCCAAATGCTGATATGAAACAGTACAATGATGACCCTAATGAACCAACTACTATTGCCCTTAGACTTATAACCAAACTCAAAGAGAGGGTAGGCTACTAGAAGTTAGATAAGGCATATGACCAATGAGAATAATACATTACTAAGTAGCATTGAATTGTTTAACTCTTGCAAGTAAAAGTCTGGGGAATATTTCTGTGAACAAACTTTAAGTGTATACAACAATGTTTTAAGGGACATAAAACTGGATCTAAATAATTTAATGTATGTGGTCACCGGGTAAAGATTTCCAATTTAATATAAAGACTTTCACAGTTTACAAAGTTGCCAAGATTTTTTGTAACTGGTTTGTTGGTTTATTTATGAAAAGATTGCCTTCTAATAAAAAAAATAGACTTGCATAATGTTTTGTGACTTAGTGCTGATGAAGGTATATTAAGTATAAGGCAACTCAGAATGCTGGAGTGAGTCACTGCTTAAAACCAAATCTTCAATAATAAAAGAACTCATAAGACTTGCCTTTCACTATATTATAAAACACAAAATAGTGAGAAAAGTACCAGAACTCTTATAATGTGCTAGACCTTAAAGTGGGGGATGTAGCTGCTCAACTAGATAAATACAATTTGATAGCTTTAATTAGACTTCAAGAAATTACTTAGATGCCCAGAATGACAAAACCAAGGTGGTATAGTTAATATAATAAGCAGCACAGAAAAAAAATATTTGTCTATAATGAGTATACATCTATGGACACCGAGAACTACTAAATAATACTGTTGTTTCCTGGAACAGAATAGATTAAATGTCTACTAAATTATTTGAACTTACCAGAAAATTACTGTAGAAAAAAAGGCTACTTCTAATCATAAGAACAAAGAATTTTCTATTTCCCAGCTTTAGACAATTTACAGATTCGTAACTGAGTAGAAGGCAAGGTCTGCATGAAAATGTGTCTTGCTACACTACTAAAAAGTTTTACTCTTGGAAACCCTTCTTTCATTATTTTCCTGTGGGACATACAGCCTTGTAGGAAGAAATTTCTGTCCTCCAGCAATACTGCCTGGTAGCTCCTTCCCCAATAATTGACTCAGAGGCATAATATTACTTATAAATGCTCAGAATGTAGTCCAGGCTTTTTACTATCAATCTCTCACACTTAAGTTATCGCATAATTCTTATCTATGTTTAACCACATGGTTTGGTTAATTTTCTCAGTGCATTTCTGCCTTGCTTTTTCTGTGTCTGATTGATGACTTCTGATACCATACTTCCTCTTCCCAGAATTCTCCTGGTCTGGTCATCCTGCCTATACTTCCTGCCTGTCTATTGACCAATCAGCATTCTGGGAAGTTCACTGTATTAAGGACAGCCACTCGGGAACTACCAATAAAAGGAGATAGGCCCTTTAAGGGTATGCCTCAATTGGTATTCTCTCAAATGGAATGGGCAGTATGTGGGGCCTCAAGGTGTGGGATCAGACTATGTTCTTGTGCATGGGCTGGCACCTTGGAACCCATTCCCTGCCGAGGAGCATCTAACACAGGCTTGATAATGGGATGAGGGAATCGAACCTACCTGGAGTAAATATACCAGGTTGAGCTGGCCCACCTTGGGGCTTGCAGTTTGGGGGAGGAGATAGTGCGGGGGGGGGGGGGATGAAGGTAGACTGGAAGGGACTGGGAGAAAAAGAAAGGGAAAATGATCAGGGTGATACATGGGAAAATGACCTTTTTAAAATAAAAATAAAATCTCAAGTGACAAATATTAAAAGTGTACAAGAGCATTATCCCAGGGTTCAGACTTTTACTAGAGTAAATATAAATGGGGGGGAAATGAAGTAATTAGACTTTTCAGAGCCTGATGGATCATGTTTATGAATTTCAAACCTCAAAATAGAGTAGGGGCTTATGTAATATAGATGATCAGTGGAATTTGGCCTTAAATCTAATTCACTTTGAATACAATGTGTCACTGAACACACTAAGTTATTTTTTTCACTAATAGTATCATTGGTTATGTGACTCATTGAGTGAGGGGTATCAGATCTTCAATATGTATTATAGAAATTAATGTCACCATCCAACATGTAAAATAAATAGGGATAGTGATTCCTGTCACATCTACCTATAATTCTCCTATAGTCCAGTGAGAAAAACAAAGAGAATATAGAACATAAAAGTTAAAGAGATAAAACTTAATCAAGTAATGACTATAATTGCAACTGTTCTTCCAGATGCTGGGCTTTACTCAAATAGATTAATATATATCCTTATGCCTTGTATGAAGCTATTAATCTTGAAAATTCTTTATCTTTAGTGCCTTTTTAATAATGATACCAGAAACAGTTTGACTCTTAGCTGGAAAGACCAGTAATACAGTTTCACACTCTACCTTCAGGGTCTATTAATTCTCGAGCACTGTACCATAATTGTATTTCGAAATGATCTTGGTTGATTTCCTCTTCCACAAGGTATTATATTATTTCACTATATTGTTGACATTAAGCTGATTGGACAAAGTGAATAGGTAGCAGCAACCATTCTGAGCTTTTGATAGAGAACATGTACATCACAGGATGGGAAATCAATCCAAATAAAATTCAATAGCCTCCCACTGCAGTGAAATTTCAACTAACAATTCCTGTGAGACATGTGAAGATATTGATTTTAAGGTGAATGATAAGCTATTACACTAGATCTCCTCCATCACTAGAAAAGAAGAAAATTATCTAATGGGCTTGATTAGGGTTTGGTAGCAGCATATTTTTCACCTGGGGGTGTTACTCTGGCTCATATACCCAGTGAGCCAGAGTACTTCTGAATGAAATAAAAAACAGGACCAGTTTATTCAGTGGGTCATTGTAGCTTTGTACTTTGCTCTAAAACTTAGGCTATGGCCTCAAATAAATTTGAGGTGTTTATGGCAGATTGAGATGCTGTTTGGAGTATCTTACATCATTTATATGTGAATCACAATGGAGATTTTTAAGATTTTTTAAAAGAGGCTTTATTGTCATCTGCTAAATTCTTCCTTCAGAGAAAGCTTTTTTGGCCCTTAGAAGAAAATAAATATTTACCAATGTGTCAATTAATTACCATTTACATATATATCAATGTGTGTGTGTGCGTGTGTGTGTGTGTGTGTGTGTGTGTGTGTGTGCATGTGTATAGTCTTAGGGTTTATATTACTTTGAATAGACTTCAAAATGCATGTCAAAATATTTAAGTTGGGCTGGCCTTAAGTTAAATTTTTAGTTCATTGTCATTATAGCAGGAAACAGGAGGCATACAGGAAGACAGTGTGAAAGAAGTAGCTGAGAGGTCTACATCTGGATCATGATCAACAGGCAGCAGGAAGAAAGTGAAACAGTGGGCCTGGCTTGAGTACCTGAGATATCAAAGCCAACCTTCAGTGGCACCCTTTTAAAACATTAACACACCTACTCCAACAAGGTTACACCTTCTAATAGTGTCACTGCATATGAGCTGATTAGAATATTTTAAAATCATCATATTCTACTCTATAGACTCCATAGTCTTGTACCCACATCAAAATATGGAAATTCACTCAATAAATGGTAAAATCTCCATAGTCTATCATTTCTGTCCTTGAGTAAAAGTCCAAAGATTTTTTAATTCTTTTTTGAAACTGATTCAGTCTCTTAACTGTAATCCTCAGCTAAATCAAAATCAAAAGCTGACCACATACTTCTAATATGCAATAGCATAGAATATTTGTTACCGTATCTAAACTGAGAAAATGCTGAACAAAAGCAAGAGTAAAAGCGAGCTGAGCAAACTGCAAACTCTTCCTCTCAATGGACAATATCTAAATCTTTTCAGTTTGATTGAATGCAACACACATTTCCCCTGGGCTTGTACCACTCCCTGCTAGCAGTTTTTCTCTTCAGCTATTCCGCAGTTATGGCATCTCCAATATTTTGGGATCTTCAAAGCATACTACACTTCACTTTCATAGTTTCACTCAATGGCATATTAGGCCTTCATTCAGGGACACCCCTGTTACATGTTTGACATCAATGATTTTCCTTAATTGTGGAAGGAGACTCAATAACACCTTTCTTATATTCTTGACTCAAAAAGTAAAACTGCATGGCCAAAGTTGATAAAATCTGTTATTTGCTTGTGCTTGAATATGACCCTCTCATTTAGCTACATCCTCAATAGCTTTGTGTTTTCAGTGGTTTCCTTCAGTGTCTAAAACATACTGTCCTGGATCTTTATCTGTAAATCAGCCATATGCATCACAACTGAACCTAAGATGATTTTTTTCCACACATTGATGCTTAGCAAAGTGAGATCTAGCCCTGAGGTTACCACTCCCTTTATCCATTTAACATCCAGATTTTCTTTAATTTGTTTGTCTCCTTGAACAGAAAAGTTAAATCCATTCCCTTTCCTCCTCATATTGTATCATTTGTAATTATTCTTTCTTAGCTTGTTTATTTTTATTATAAATATGTATAAGTATAGCCACTAATAGTCCAGCAATATAGCCAATACTAGGCTGTCTAGAAATCTTGTCTGCCAAAGCTGTTAATACAAAACTATTTAAGTTATCCATAGGCAGAATTTCTTTTTGGACATGGTCAAAAGCAGCCACATTCTTGAAAAAAAAATCATAAGAATGGTCTCTAAGCCAGATACTAATATTCTACTCATTTGTAAACTTTTAAGTCAAGACTCCACAGGTCAAATGTCTTTTAGCTCTAATGTCTTTTATTCTATTCACCCACTAGTATGGTTTATTAAGGGCCACTCTTATTATTAAATTAATTTTCTAATCCAAAGTCCCAAAGTCAATACTTCTCAAAACAACAACAATAAAACAAGATTAGGCCTATCATAACAATGCCTCAATTCCTGGAAGCAACTTCTGTTTTATGATTTTTATTGCTATGAATAGGTGCAATGACCATAGCAACTCTTATGAGAAAACATTTAATTCAAGCTATCATGAATTGTCATCTTGGTAGGAAAGTGGTGGGAAGCATCTTTTCATGAAGGCAGACATGGAGCCAAAGTTGTAGCTCAGAGTTTTATATCTGGATCATTAGGCAGCAGGAAGAAAGTGAGATTGTAGGCCTTGCTTAAACCTGGCTGAAATCTCAAAGCCCAATCCTAGTGATACACATCTTCCAATAATATCATCTACTTCAACAAGGCCACACCTCTTAGTAGTGCCACTACCTATGAGTCTATGGGGGGCTATATTTAAATCACACAAACAAACACAGCAACACACATATACATAGATAATATATGTCATATATATGTATATGTATACACTCCTTCACACATACACATATATAACTTGTGGCAGTGTACTATAGAACATACTCTTTTTTTCTATAGCAAAATTCACAATTGAGGAGTTAAAAGATAAACAGGGAATGGTTCTACTTGTCATTTTCCAAATGATTAGAAATATTTTTGGTTTCTCTTTCTGTGACCTGTGTGCTCAGCAGATAAATAATTTGGTTTTAGGGAAAAATGGTTCTATTCAACTATAAGTAAAACTTACTTTGGACAACTTTATATTACTGATATTATCCTTGACTCAACACAGTATGAAAAGAGCAGTGCTAGAATGTATGGTTTTTCTGGTAGAAATTGCACTGCTTTTATACGATAGAGGTAAAAAAGACTATGTCAGGAGTCTTGACAATCCTCTAAGTATCACTCTGTATTATCAGGTTCTATGATTAAAGTTATTGAAAAACTACAACTAATTAATGTAGTATGGTAAGTGGCTCAATTTTTTTTAAATAATGAAGACATGAACCAATCCTTTACCAAGAACAATTCAGGTATGTGTTGACAATGGAGGAGATACAAAATAAATACTAGACAAAAGTAATTTTGTGAAGAGTTACAAAAATAAGAATTATAAATGGCATGAGTTTGCTTGTTATTATTATGCTTATATACATATTGAATGCTATACTTCTGGAGAAAACTAACTTTTTTAACTTTCAGCAGCTATCAATTGCCAAAAGACCCTTGGCTAGTGGTAAGTCTTCGTGCTCAACTCTCTACTACATGCTGGGATATTACCTGACTTTAGCTTGTACAGATCTTGTCCATGCTGTCACAACAGCTGTGAGTTCATATGTCAGTTTTATTTAAGAATGTAGCTCCTGGTAAGTTGAATATGCTCCAGTGCTTTTGAGAAAACTTGCACAACAAAGATTAACCTAGACTTGTTTAACCTTTAAACATTTTTGGATTGGGGATACCTTTTAAAGTTGGACTATATTTTACATTATAAAATAAGTACAAGAATTTGAAGACAGGGCAGAAGGCTCTGATTTCAAAGTGATCTGTTTAAGTGTACAATTGGTTTTGAAATGTCAACTTGCCATGACTTAGAATAAATGGGGAAAGACCCTCAATTGAGAAATTAACTTTATTGCTTTAATTGGGGTGGGAAGATTTATCTCAAATATGAATAACATTTTCTTGTAGCAGAATAAATATTGAAAGACAGCAAAGAATGAAGATTGATGTATTCTCACTTGGGTTTATATAAGTTACCCTATGGCTATACATTCCTTTGCTGATATTAAATGCAGTTTCCAAGTCTTCCAAAGTAAACTGAGGACAAGTGATTCTTTGAGAAACCCCAGGCTGTTGACTCCAGATTGGTATTGGTAAGTTGTTCAGACTTGTGTATTAAAAATGATAGATTATCTGTACTATGTTACAGATAATATTTAAATATTTCAACCACTTAACCATATTGATTAAGCCTATTTGATAAATATTTTGGATAGGCATATTTATACAATATGTAAGTATATTATTTACATATATACATATACATTCATTGTATTAATTCTGTTATTCAAAAGGACAGTAATAAAGTTGAACAAATAGGTTAAATGTACAGTATATTTTGCAACACAAATAAGTTTACAATATATATTCATAAAATTTTATATCATCACAATAGTTATTCTCCAAGAAGCTACAATTTCAAATTTTAAACTGAATGTGCTCTCACAAATTTAGTCCTTAAACTATTCACTCAGGCATAGTAACATTGCTAAGGTCCTAAAAGTTTTTAACTGTTAATGAGAAAGTGTGTGAAATAATAAAATTGCTTGAGAGTATTTTCCATTTACCAATTTTAAGCTTAAAATTATCATCATACAGTGTGCAAAATCTCAATAATCAACTTTTCTTGCATAAACTTAAGAGTAGAAATAATTTAAGTAATATCAAAACAAGAAATGTGCATCTCAGTATGGAAATAATGATAGATTTATAGCAAAACAAGAGAAGAGAAACCAGGGTTTGTTTGACTGTACAGAAATAAAAAAAAGTTACAGAGTAATGATATTAACTACAATGTTACATTAATTATGAAGTCCATTTGAAGGATAATGTGAGAGTGTTCTTTGTGGAGTAGAGATATGAAGTGGAACTCCTGATGTATCGTAAGATAATGTAATATCTATAATCAAAAAGGAATCAAAACAATACAGGAAATATTAAAATATGGAAATAAATACTGAAAATGTTCACTTGCCTTTGGAATTCAAAGATCAGAAAATCAAGTATTGTGACATCTGCTTTTAATTCCAGAACTACAATAACAGAGACAAGAGTTCAAGGTTAACCTCTACTCCTAAAGTTTGAGACAAGCCTGAAATATAAAAAAAAAAAAAAATTGTGTATTAAAAATAATTCAACTTGAGAATGAGGTTCAATATGTCAGAATAAATTACTAGTAGATGTGAAAATATTCTGTAATTTGTGCATATAATCACTGACATAGGTAAAATTTTAAAATGTGACACATTGACTTGGAATTGATATGGGAATGAGTTTATGTATGCTGTGAATCTCAATATTTAAATAAAGGAGCTGTTTTGGGCCATGGCAGGCACCATAGAAGAAGTAGGAGGAGAAATCAGAGCATATGTAGGAGAAGCAGGGTGGAGTCAGGCAGATCAAGCTGAAGCCGCCCAAGGAGCAATATGTAAGAGCACAGCACGATGAGCCACGGGCCATGTAGCCTACAGATTAATAGAAATGGGTTGATTTAAGATATAAGAGCTAGCTAGCAATGTGCCTGAGCCATAGACCAAACAGCATGGACTTAATATAAGCGTCTGAGTCATTTTTGGGGACCTGGGCGGCTGCGTGGCTAAGTGGGTTTGAGGAACAGGTCTGTGGGTCTCGGCCGCCTGAGACCCGAGAACCCTCCTACTACAGGGAATCATTGCAATGCACCGATTCTCAGTTATAGTTTATTATCTGAAGCTTGGTATGTAACTTGAACAAAACATGTGTATCTTAAAATTTCCTTATCTAAGACAAAAGCAAAGATATTTGCTGTGGACTTAAATCTATGAAGAAATGACACACTTAAAATGAAGAATCTTCACATTGACAGCTTTCTTGTCACATGTTCTAACATATGGCTAACTTTCTGTTTCTTATTTCTTGATATTAATTTTCATTCTAAAAGAGGACAACTTGTTTAAACATGGAAAATCTATTTGCCCTGTTGGTTTGCAAGCTACAGAAACATATGGCTTTTCTATGGTAAATGTAAATCGATTTCTATCCACAAATTCCCTGACCATTTTGTTTATTTGCCACTTACAGAGCATTTCCTTGGTGACTCTAAGAAAAAGAATAACTTTATTATCTGGGATAATTATTAAACATACACACCTTATTATGGTAATTTTCTTACTTCTTAAAAATGATCATTGACTCTGTCTTAATATAGCTACATATCTTTACATTGCTATAATCTATACCTATAACTACATATTTTATTTAGTATATATATAAATACACCTCTATACACAGTTGCATCTATTTTCACATGTGAACACATCTATTTTTACATATCTCCTTTCATATAGTTTTATCTTCATTGCCTACACAGGTTTACAAATCTCCATACAGTCATAGCCATTTGTCTCAAATACATGGCTCTCTCCTCATATAATATTTTGCATAGTTCTTACACATATTCCCATATAGATCTTTGCTTAGTTCCTATACATAACAACTTTTCACATATTTATATCTCTTTCATATACATACTCACATACATGTATTTTTCTACATAATTCACTCAGTCTTTACTTATCACTCATACATTCATTCTCTCACATATCTTTCATTATCATTTTAGGCTTCTTTTTCTTCATCTCTAATTCAGCACACATAAATTCACAATCTGCTTTGTTTTATCCCTATATTGCTGCTGCTCTTACTCTCATTCATACATACTCATTCATCTTTCTCTCTTCCCCCTACATTACTACTGCTCCTTCTTCTTAGCCATCATTTTGACAATTATATGCTACATTTTTATCTGAACTAATTTTCATAACATATGAAGTGATAGAGTTTTTCTCCAGCTAGTAAGGGCACCAGCCAATGTAAATATGTGAACTTGCAAGTAACTTTTGTTCAAGACAGAGAGTAACACTGAAATTCAGGATATAACAATAACAGTAGTAGGTTGAACCTTTGACTGGTCAGAGTATATGTAGTAAGCAAACTACTACAAGAGTGATATGTCTCAAAACATCCCCATCTTGATTTAAGAATAAACACCAACTGGGAATTAGTCGTTTTTATTTTCCACAGAAGCAGTTTAGTCGGTCTGAATTTGTTCTAAAGTGTAAAATTGTCTTTGGAACTGAAAATACTGTTACTATCCTGTGCTAGTAAAGAAGAATATTCTGGTATTATTTGTATGCATAAGACATGACTTCCAATTATTCACTTGCAATTAATCATATAAAGGACTTATATTTATTAAGGGATTATATGAAAACTCATTGATAGAAATTGAATCTTAAGGCAATTCTTGGAGAGTGGAACTCTCCCACACTGTGATGGTGCTAATCTTCTTCCTGAGTATGCAGGAACAAAGAAGAAGAAAGATCAACATGCAATGAGGTTCTCAATGGGGGCTGGTCACACCCCATTCAGGGTCATGAGATCTCAAAGTTATACATCTAAGTCTCTCCCAATAAAGCTTGAATTTCATTGCATCTCCCTCTTTTGTCTAACTATAAAGCTCTTATACTAAGTATAAAATTATATACAATAAAATAATTATAAGATAATGTCTAAGAGAGGGAAAGGTAATAACATAAACTAACTACAACTAACAAACAACAAACATAAAGTATATCTTAAATGTTAGAATATTGGCTAGAGAAATATCCTCCCAAGCAGTGTATCACAAGACAGACATGGGATGTACTCACTCACAGGTAGATTTTAGACAAAAAGCAAAGAATACCCAAGCTGCAAACTACAACCCCTGAACATCTTGGGATAAGAAGGAATTTAAGAGAGTCATCCGGAGATTCCCCTAAGAAGAGAAAATAGAGAAAATATTCTTAGCCAATTGGGGTCATAATGTGTTGCAACCAAGAAAACTTGGGAAAATATCTTGATATAGGAGATGCTTGAGTTAGACGAACAAAGAGGGAGATGGAGGGAGATGGATATCTCAATAGAGGAAGCCAATGTGAGATTGGAAAGAGATTGGATGATAGAAAAATGTCCATGAACTCACAAGATATCCCTGGCCAAGTCTCCAAACAATGGTGGAGGGGTACCTAAATGGGACTTCACTTATAATCAAATGAGTACACACCCTAGGTGTCCTCACAGAACATACACCCAAAAGGGAATGGAGGTGGGGCAGAGATCCATTGTTGAGCACTGGGCAGAACTTCTCCAGCTGAGAGCAGGGAGGAGAGTCTGTATGAGCATGGTGATAGGAATTATGAGGAAAGTTCCTATGGTGGTAGCTGGCTGGAGCTTTGGGAAGTTCACTGAATAGCGAATTGCAGTGGAGATCCATTGGGAGGGAGAGCTGAGCCCTCCGGGGTGGGCGGCTTTTGACTGATATGAACAATGTGTACAGCCCCAAGGTGTGGGATCAAACTGTGTTCCTGTTCATGGGCTGGCACCTTGGAGCCCATTCCTTATAGAGGAATACCCAACCCAGCATTACCTTTGGGATGAGCGAATCAGATATGCTTAGAGTGGATGTGCCATGCTGGGCTGACCCACCTTGGAACTTCTTGCCCTTTTGGGTGAGGGAATGGGTGAATGGGGAGGGGTGAGGCTTAGGGATGACTTGAAAGGAATAGGAGAGGAAGAGGAAGGGGAGCAGGGCAATACATTTATGGAGATGTGATGTGGAAATGCCCTTCTGTATGCTTTGAATATCAGTCTTTAAATAAAGGAGCTGTTTTGGCCTATGACAGGCACCACAGAAAAAGTAGGAAGAGAAATCAGAGCATAGGTAGAAGAAGTGGGGTGGGCAGAGTCAGACAGACCAAGCTGAAGCCCAAAGAAGCAACATGTAAGGAACACAGGTGAGCCATGGGCCATGTGGCAGATAGATTAATAGAAATGGGTTGAGTTAAGATGTAAGAGCTAGCTAGCAATGTGTCTGAGCCATAGGCCAAACAGCATAAAGTTAATATAAGCATCTGAGTCATTTCTGGGGGCCTGGGCAGCAGAGGTAGGTGGCTAAGGGGTCTGGCGCAGCAGGGTCTGGGCCTCTGGCCACCTGGGACCAAGAAACTGTGCTGCAACAGAGATGCATTTTTTAAATAAAAATAAAATTGGAAAAAATTCCTTTACCAATGTGCTTGGGTTTAGAGAAGGAGAAATCCACCTACTCCAACTCCAAAGCCAGCTTGATTTATAATTAAATCAGAACCACATTTTTTTAAAGACATATAGATGTTAAGAAATGAGAATTTACTCTGTATTGCACATTGGTACCAATAGGCCTTATATTTCTTTGCTTGTAATTTTTTCATAATTGGCCTCTTTTTAGACCTAGGAGTCCAAGTGTTTAGCATCCTTTCAATTTGTTGAAGATGGTTATATTCATTCTTCTGTAAAGACAGAAGTAAAACCCTGCTTCAGTCTTGTTAAGTGAGTTTTCTTTACCATGTAACCAATTGTCATATCGATGGATGTCTCATTACTTCTCTTGATCTGGAGGTGTCTCCTTATTGAATTGGATCATTATTAATTTTATTAGTATCCATATTTTTTCTTCTCCTTTAGAACCAAAAGCAAAACCCCTTCTACTAAAGCACATATCCCAGCTTCCATTCTGAGGTCAGCACATCTTTGAAGTAAACAGGTTGGTTTATCTCAGAAGTTTTTTCTATTGTCCAATTTCTCTATGCACTTTCAAGGTAAGTAAGGAATTATGCAATCTCTTCCTGGTTTTTTTTTTTTTCATTTCTCCTTTTTGTTTATGAAGCATGATTTTTAAAGATGCAATGAGAACTTCCCACAATTGCTTGTCCTGTGGGATTGTGTGATATACCTGTAATGTGCCTTATATTATAAGAGTCAAAAATCTGCTTTATTTGTTGGGAAACATTCTGAAGCATTGTCAGTCTTAAATTTGAATAGGAATTCTCATAATGGCTAAGACTTCCAAAAGGTGTATAATTACAGAATCAGCATTTACAGAAGTCGGGGCAGTTGCCAGTTGGAGTCTTGAATAAGTGTCAATGGTGCAATATAAACATATTTCATCTTTACAAATTTTGCAAAATGAAAATATCCTTCTGCCAAGTCTCATTTCTTTGTGCACCTTTATAAATGTTTCCATCAGGAAAAGTTGGTTGTTTATAAAAGGAGCCAGTAGGACAATTATGTACAATTTTCTTAGCCTGATACCAAGTAATGGGAAAGCTTTATTTTAATCCTTTGTTGTTAAATTTTGTTCTTACAAAATTCTGAGGCCTCCCCCAAGTTTCCTATTAGTAACTGATAAATTTCACTATTACCTTGTGCTAGAGGATCTGACAGACCAATGGGGGATTGGATATGTATTATATAGAGGATAAATTCAATTTCTAATAATATCCTTTCTATTAACACTGAGGTTAGTTCTGTATCATTGGGTATAAAATCAGTAGTTTCAGTTTGTAAAACAACTCTTTACACATAATGAGAGCCAGTTAGTATGTAAGAGGTGCTATAAAGTCCATTAATACCATAATAGTAGCATATAATACTGATTTCTGGACAGAATTGTAAGGGTTTTGATCCACTTTACTTAATTTTTCTGATTTGTAACCTGCTTTTCCTGATTTGGTTACATCAGTATAAAATGTAGGAGCTCCAGAAATTGGTTTATTGAATACAACATGAGGAAAAATATTGGTAGTTTCTTTTATAAGTTGAATCATTTTGCTGCAGGGGTATCTATTATTAATCTTACCTCCAAATTACTGCAGGAACTTTGAAAAGGTTCACTGCCCATAATCAATCAATTTCTTCACTTGCTAAAGGTACAACAATTTCTTCTGCCTCCTTTCCTGTCAAATTACAGTCTTAATATTCCTTTAAAAAATCAAATCAGAAATCTTTTCCACATGTTTTCACTTTTTTACTCAGTTTATGTGGCAGTCATATCCATTTTAATATAATATTTTCCATTTGTATTATAACTTCTGTAGGACCATGCATAGAGTGTAAATTAATCAGAATGTAATTGAGGCCTGGATCCACATCATTCACATGTACATCTTGTAATTTTTTTTCCTACTAACTATTACTCTCTCAGATTCATCAGAAAATTCTCTAGGATTACTTAAGTATTTATCACATTCTAAGGTTTTGAATAAATTAACTAGTTCATAATTTTTTATACCAATGGTGGGCTGTTTATGAGAAATATCTCCTACTAGTTTTTTGGGGGGAGAAATTGTTAAGAGTTCTCAATATATCTCTCCTAAGTTTCACCTTTTGGGGTTTAACAGTTTTTAGACCTATCTTATATTCTGAATAATTAATATAATCTCCTCTTGGTATTTTTCCAGGAGCAATTTGTATTCCCTAATCAGGCAAAAATTATTTAACTTCTTCAAACATTCTTTCTAATGTATCTATATTTGGGTCTTCCAATCATACATCATCCATATAATGGTAAATGATAGATTGTTTGAATCATATGCATATTACTTATAATGGCTGCTGTATAAAAAATATAGGCATAAAATGGGATTATCCAACATTCCTTGTGGAATAATCCTCCATTGATTTTTTTGCTGGACATGAATTATTATAGGTGGACACTGTAAAGGCAAAATTTTTCTTATCTTTTTCTCATAGAGATATGGTTTAAAAAATGTCTTTCAAATCAATAACTATAATGGGCCATCCCTTAGGTAACTGGTAAGGGAATATCAGATTGTGAAGAGCCCATTCATTGAATCACCTTATTTATTACTCTTAGATCTGTTATCATTCTCAATTTACCAGATTTCTTTTTGACAACAAATACAGGAGAATTCCAGGGACTGGTGGATTCTTCTATATGCGGAGCATGTAAGTGCTCCTGTACTACCTGTTCTAAAGCCCGCAGTTTCTCTTTTGTTAAGGGTTATTGTTGAACCCAAATAGGCTTTTCTATCAATCATTTTAAAGGTAGCACTGTGGGTGTCTTTATAGGGTCAGCAGCTATTATGCTATGTTTTTGCAGAACCTGAATGACTGGCGACTTTTTTAATATATAATACCTTAATTTTTTTTCAGAAACATAATTGAGTTTCTGGTTTATATCTGAACATGGAGTAATTTTAATCTAGGTATTTCATTGTTGGAGAAAGTTACAACTCTCTAGATTTACTGCTATATTATCCCTATATGGCTTCAGCCTTCCTCTCTGACTTTCTGGTCCTATGCATTCAAGCTATCTTACAATTTGTTTTACCTGAGATATGGTTCAAATAACTAGAAATTAAATATCTACCTCATTTAGAGGCCATGTAGGATGTCATGATTGTGAGGTTATGACTGAAACATCTGCCTCTATGTTAACTAAGCCATGGACAAAATATATTATCTATTTGGATTTTCAATTTTGGCCTTTGTCATTTATGTAATTCTGCCAGAATATTCATTTTGTGGTTGTTCTTGGAAATTTTGATTCCTCCTTTAAGGTTGTTCTATTATTTAATGCTGTATAGTTCTCTACATTAGGCATTGGATTTTCTAATTGTCCTAAGGAAGCTGTTCTTCTACTGTGACTGAATATGACTGAACCATCTTTGATTTTGAGACCTGTGCCTCTCAAGAGAAGCACCAAGAGGCATTTTCCAATGGTAAAGGGTTGCACTCTTTGTCTTTTGTAAATCTATACTCATTAGTCCAATGTTGGCCTTTGTCACATCTTTGGTATAATCCAGAAGGTAGGGACCTTCTGTTTGAATCATTCCTAAGAGGAACATTATTTCTAGAAATGCCTTGCATACATTTCATTCTTATATGGCCTGGTTTACCACAATTAAAGCATTTGATACCTTGATTCCTTACCCTAACATTGGAAGTGGCTTGTTATATCCAGTTGTCTTGATTATAATGGAGAGATTCAGGACTGATTGCATTCTAAATCCATTCCTCTATGAGTTCAGATCTGCTCTTTTGGCATAAGCATTCTCTTATTTTCCAAATCAGCATTGCCAAAAGCCAAAGAGAGAATTATTTGCTTTCTAACTTCTTAATCTGATACTGCTCTATATATTGTCTTAGTTAATAGCTGCATAAAGTCAATATAAGGTTCTTTTAAGAATTCCCTGACTTTTTTATATGACTTAACTTTCTGTCTAGAGTCTAAAATCTTTTCCAAGCACTCAAAGCATTTGTATGGCATAACATCAATATATGTAGTAGTCTTAAGTAGTCTGAAACTTCACATCGGTGAATAGGTCTTCACCAAAGATTCGGTCTTGAGAGATGTCAAAATCTCTAACCTTTCCTTGATGTTCTATGGCCCTAGCCTCTTCCCTCATTCAATTTCTCTATTGTAAATGTTAGCTATAATCCAATATAGCAGCTGTCAACTGTATCCAATCATTATAGCTTATTCAGTTTTTTTTACCATGCATTTAATATTTGTTTTACATACATAGAGTATATTCCATGGAGTAATATGGCTTTCTTGATACCCTTTATATGTCTCAGATGGATAGGAGAGGTTCATAATTGTACTCCATGAATTTTCAAAATTAGTTGTATGTATGATTGTTCTGAATGGCAACTGGGTAAATCATAGAAGGTGCTAAGGGAATATTTTTCATGTTTACTACTTTAGGCCAATAATCCCCACCACTATAAGATCTCAGTTGATGGTTATCCTGAACTCTTCTGGGTTGATTCTGCCTTAATATCCTTCTCAATTATTTCAACACAATCCTTTCATTGTTGAAATTAAGAAACCACTGATTTCTGAATCTCTTGAATAGCCAGTTTTTCTAATGAATCCATTTAATTAATAAATTTCCTATTTTCATCATTAACATAAAGTCCTACAAGTTCTCTTACAAAGTCCTACTATTTGTATCCAAGGAAAAGTATCTATCTGAAAGTGTGTCATAACCAATATTCAGAAAATTAACTTTGCTTGCCAGTTTATCATTGATAGATTCTATATTATGCACTTCAGAAAGCAATCGTTCATTCTTAGATGTAAAGTCTTCCATCATGCAAATTAAAGTCTCATTTAGTATAGGTAGAAGACCAATTTTTTAAGATATAAAATGTAGAACCAAGCTGAGAAGTAAGAGGACTGAGAGCATAAAGCTCTCAAAAATATAATCATACAAGAAATTCTCAATCAAAACAGTAAAAAAAAATTCTAAATTCTTGGAATTTGTATTGTCTGCCATTGTTGAAGAAAATATTATTAAAATCATATATCTGTTACATATAAAGAATTATTTACCTCAGATTAAATTTAATGGTGATGTTTGGCCAGCAGATGTCACAAGCATCACTCAAAGTAGTCAAGGCACAGGACTCAAATTTTTATGTTCAGTTTTCTATGAAGATAATCTTACAAAAGACAATTTCTCACAAAGTCAGAACAATTTACTACACATAGACATTAAAGGACATGCTAATATCAGTCATTTGTACTTGCCAATAGACCCTTATTCATCCAGCAAGAAATCCATAGAGATGGGAAGTTCATAGACATGTAAGTTGGCTTTGGTCTCTCATCTGGCCCTGGCCCCTGACCTGGTTTAGCACAGAGATCTGAAAACCTAGGTTGATGCCAGATATTGCAAAATTATTCACTTGCAATTGATCATATAAAAGACTAATACTTACTAAGGAATTATATAAACACTCACTGATACAATTTGAACCTTAAGGGAATTCTTGGAGAGTGGAACTGTCCCATGTCGTGATGGTACCAATTCTTTCCCCAAGAATGCAGGAACAAACAGAATGGAAGGTCAGCATGCAACAGGGTTCTCGATGGGGGCTGGCCATACCCCATTCATGGTCCTGTGACCCCAAAGATATGTCTCTAGGTCTCCCTCAATAATGCTTAAATTCCACTTCAACTATCTACAACTATACATGTGCACAAAGATGTAAAACACACTGCCAAAGGGCTGTGGAAAGAACCCCACAGTGTTTCTTATTAGGAAGGCATAGCAGTAGCACCTGAGAAAGTTACAGACAGAAAATAATGGATATCCACAGCCAGTCACTGCACACATATTTTCTATTCAAGAATGTAATAGGGTTTAACTGAACTTAAGGATAAACAGAAAAACAAATTAAGCTTTTATTAAACAAAAGTGGCTGCTCCACCTATTTCGATGGATAAATTCTGAGTTTTATCCAAAGTTCATTTAGCTGGAGTACAGGGCCATAGTTTATCAATTATATTCTAATCAGTCAATTAATTGATGTAGATACAGCATGTGAGATCCAATAATTTTAACACTCATTTAAATAGACCTCAGCCATAGTTTTTAATTATTCTAGATCTTGTAGCAATTAGGCCATTGAAGCAATTAATAAAAGAATAATTGTATCACTCAGTGAAGGTCACCTGAGTTAACAATATAAATATATTAAAAATTTGGAAATTTAGAAGAGCAATAAAATACTGCATGAAACAAATAGTGACAAACTATGTCAACTTTATTTAGTCTTCACACTCTGTAATCTCCCTTTCTGTCTTTGTCTATCTCTGTGTCTCTCTGTCTCTGTGTGTGTGTGTGTGTGTGTGCATGTGTATTATTTATATTAAGAAGCACGTGGCTATCTGATTTCAGAAAAAGACAAGAGATTCAATAGTGTTGCATATGACAGGCATTGCCTCAACTCAATTCTTGAGCCTCTGTTTCTCGGGGGAGTTCTGTTCTTGTTTTGTTTTTTAAATACTGCTCTTGTGTCACACTATGGAAGTTATCAGGAAATACATTCATCAGGTTAATAAGGCTCTCCCTCATTGGCAGTCAACCACTCAGCAAAGTGCTTTCTACTCATTCATACCAAAGTCTGTAACTGTGGATTTCTTCAAATTGATGGCTTGGTTTAGAGATCTCAGGTTAGACAGAAAGGGCAATAAGACAGGGGCTTATAAACTTATTTATATATTAGGAATTCTTATTGCATACTGTATATCCTTGATTAGGTGAGGTTTCTCATTATACATAGTCATTAAGTTCCAGGTAGATGAGTGAATGGGTGTCATGGTAAAGATTTGTTTCCGTTTTAGTTATTTCATTTTTAAATAACACATTTTCAGTGGCCTCTATTGAGATTAGTAATTGCAGCTTGAGAATACTTGATTCTCTTCAGTCTTTTCCTTTACCTATTTCAGCCTCAGTAAAGTTGTTCAGGGTTGGAGGTTATGTGAAATCGAGACAATGATGAAAGCTAGGGATGGAACCAAGAATGATTCTATTTGTAGATAGAATTTGGACAAGTTGAGGACAAAAATATTTTTTTAAAAAGAAGAAACAGATTACCCATGTTTTCCTCAATAAATAAATAACAGTCAGTTATCTCAAGAATTCTCTGATCTCTTTACTCTTCATACCCCTTTCTTTCATGTTAGTAAAGATTCCTAGGCATTTCTAGAGCTTTTTTTTTTTTTTTCAATATGACTCTAAGACAGTAGTTACATAACATTTACTCTTTGCTTGTGTCATTCTCTTTTGTCTGTTCGGTAACTGGATTAGAACCTGGTATAAATTTAATAAAGATAATAAAAGCATAAGCTTTGGGATGAGATTTCCTTTAAATAGTATGAGTACATAGGCTGCTTCTACCTTACATATAGATTTTTAAAAATTTATTTTAAAAGTATTTTTAATATATACTACTGTTCACCCTCCCTTCCATCCTCCCAATCCCTCCCAGTCCCCTTCAGCCCCCTATCCATTCCACAAGGAGGACAAGGAGCCTCAAGGTGGATCAGTTCTGCCTGACACATTCAATTGAGCTGGGTCTGATTCCCTCATCCCAGTATCAAGGCTAGGCAAGGTGTTCCTCTGTATGGAATGGGCTTCAAGGTGCCGGTTCATGCACAGGAACATAATCTGATCCTACTTCAAGGAGCTCTACAAGCTGCCCACATCATTTGATGGTCATCTACCTTTGGAGGGTTTAGTTCCCTTTCATGCAGGTTCTTCCATGGTTGTTTCTGGTTCAGTAAGGTTCTAATCGCTTCAGTCATCCTTCTCCATGAGTCTCCTCCTCATGATCCTGATTCTTTTGCTCATATACACTCTCCTTTCTCTCTCTTCAGCTGGACCAGGAGTTCAACCTGGTGCTTAGTTATGGATCCCTGCTTCTGCCTCTATCCATTGCTGGATGAAGGTTCTATAATGATACTTAGGGTGGCCATTCATTTGATTATAAAGAAAGTCTTGTTTAGGCACTCTATTTAGTATTTCTTGGAGGCCTACCCAGGGACATTTTGTGGGTTCTTGGAGGTTTCCCTAGTACCTGGTCTCTTTTGAAACCCACAGTCCTCCCCAGCCCTCTTCCCACCTCACCCCCATCCATTTCTCAGGGAGGGCAAAGACTTCCAAAGTGGGTCCATTCTGTTTGGCAGATCCAGTTAAAGTAGGACCAGCTCTCCCACACCCATATCAAGCTGAGAAAGGTGTTTTTCTATAGGAAATGGCATCTGAGAAGCCTGTTCATGCACCAATAATAAACTCTTGTTTTACTGCAGGAGGCTTCACAAATTGCCCACATTGTTTGACTGACATCTACATTCAGAGGGTTTAGTTCTGTTCATTTACGGTTTCTTAGCTGTCATTTCAGAGTCAATGAGCTCCCAATAGTTCTAGTCAGCCTTCTCTGTGGGTGTCCTCATGATCCTGATCTGTATGCTCATATAGTCTCTCCTCCCTCTCTCCAGCTGGACCAGGAGCTCAACCCAGTGCTTAGTTATCAATCTCTACATCTGCTCCCATCAGTTGCTGGATGAGGGATCTGTAATGGCAATTATGGTGGTCATTATTTGATTATAGTGGAAGGCTAGTTTCCTCCACAATTTCTTGGAGACCTTGTTGGGTTCATTTTGTGAGATCTTGAGATTTTCCTTTAAAGAAAAAAAACAAAACAGATTTCTCTCTAACCCCACAATACCTTCCTTTATAAAAATATCTATTTCTTTGTTCTCCCTCTGCTGCTACCCCATTCAATCATTTTATTCTTTAATGGTTTCTTTTCACCTTTTCTTGTTTACTATCTCATATGATACAAATTTATTCAGGAAGATATCTTCTCTATTTCCTCTTTCCAGTGGTATCTATAAATACCATTCTTAAGTTCCTGCTGTTATATAGCTGTTTGGGGTTTATGTATAGCCTGATTATTTTTGCTTTATGTCTGAAATCCATTTATGAGTGAGAACATATTATGTTTATATTGCTCAGTCACTGTTATCTCACTTAGGATGATACTTTCCAGACCCATTCATTTGCCTGTAAATTTTAGGATGGCTTTTTTTTATTATTATTGTTGAGTAGTACTCCATTGTGTAAATATACCACATTTTTTAAAATCCATTTTTCAGCTGAGGGACATCTAGGTTGTTTCCAGGTTCTGGCTATTATAAATAATGCTGCTATGGGCATAATTGAGCTAATGCCCTTTGGGTAAGAATGTGCATCTTTTGGGTATAGGCCCAATATTGATATTGTTGGACAATGATGTGTATATAATATGTTAGCAGAATGTGTTGATAGTGGGGCTCCTATAAGCTGCCGAATGAGAGACTGAAATCTAATACCTCTCAAAAAGAAACTACTTAACCAGTTTTGAAACTTTATCCTGAGAAATTTTCTGTTATGGAGGAAGTTAGTACATTTTACGCTTCTTAGTGAGGATAGTTTATTATGAATTGGCACTTCATGTGAGACAAGGTCTTTGAAGATTTAACAAAAGGAATCACTAACACTAATTAATATGATTGGAAGATAGTTATTTACAAAAAAGAACAGTTGACTTTATTGTACACTTAGAGGAATAAAGATATCAATCAGTTCAACTGCTTGAAGGAACTTATGGCTTATATCAAGAAAGAACAAAATTGAATTTTAAGAACCTTATATGTACACATGGGATGCTTACCTCAATAACAAAAGTTTTTAGAGCACAACTACATACCTGACTGTCAATAAGAATACATGGTTGCATCTAATTTGATTTCTCCTCAAGGCCAAGGCACAGATAAAAGCCAGAGATTTTGTTTCTAACTTGTCACAGTTCAAGTTTGGAGGTATAACTGTTCCTATATTTCTCTTTTATTCATATGAAAGCATTATTTCTCCAAACTCAGGCTGACATTGATATCTTGAAACAATTTATTTCTCCTAGATGCAGATTATTCTTAGAAGACAGTGCGCTTTAACTATTTCATCATAGCTATTAGCTAGATAACTGTTTTACAGGATATGTCTGTTTCACCATGTAGTTTTTCTTCAGCTGAGAATCAGTGAACTAGATAATATATTTAAGCAAACAGCCAGCAGATGGTCAGGGCAAGATGAGACCATATGGCTGAATATATTATTTGGTTCAATCTTCCACTGGCACAGAAGGCATATTCATCTTGATATCTCCCTTTAGCACCTGGTTAAAAAAGGTAAAAGATTTTTATCAATCCCAAGAAACAGATAAGTCCATTATTCAAAAAAATTTTTCTCTCAAATTTAAATAAAATTTGAATTGGTAATTTCTTTAAAGATAGATCTCAAAGAAAATCTAGTAAAAAGACATTTCAATTTTTTAAAAAGCAAGAACTGGGAAATTCTTAATTACAACAAATTCACAATTTAAGGAATTTTTATTTTAGTAAATTTTAATAAAAGCATCAGAACGCAAGCTACCAGGAAAGTCAAAATGCAAAAAGGTTGTATTACTCCAAGGTGTTTTCTTGTTACACCCTGCAGCAATCAGCTTATATTGTAATGATAGACATTTCTGTTACTAGGTTTTGTGTTTACTGAAATTTTACATACATGACATTTTATCAAATTTAATATTTTAAAAATAAATCTCAATATTACTTTATTGCAATAAATTAATTAATAAAAACACTATGCAGTTTAATTAAAGTAGCCACTCAAATGAATATTTGCTAAGACTGAAATACTACTTATCAGTAAATTTTTATACATTTCTGAAACTGTAACTGGATAGGTTTTTCTACTTTTATGGTCAATTAAATTGTTATGCACTTTTGTAACATGAACAAAAACAAATTATGGTACATAGGTTAGAAAAATAATTTATTTTATATACTTTTAATAACTCATGAGTTTGTTTGAATGTATTCTTAGTATCTTTCTATCTAATTAATTAATATTATACTTCTTGGTTACTTCAATAGTAGGCTGAATGTAAGATATAAGACAAAATAAACATTTTTTCTTCCTCCTCCAAAAGGAGAAAGCTGAGTCAAAAAGCAACTCTATATTTAACTTTTTAAGAAATCTGTAATTTGTTTTCATAGCATTTGAAATAATTACACTTCTATCAGCCAGAATCAAAATTTCAGTTGTGCCGTGTCTTCCCGAATACTATATGCATACACTGTTATATAAAACTTTCCCAGAAGTTTCAAGGTAGTAATGCTTGCATGCAGTCTGTGTTGTGTCAATGTTAGCTTCATATGTATCAGTACTCTATTGTTTAGTATGTACATATGTATAATTTTTATAACTTCATTTATTGACACTTTACTAATAATGACATTTAAAAATCACCAATAATAATTTTGTAATTAAAACCTAAGATTAATATAAATTTATGTTTTGTAATTTCATAGAATATATTTTTTTTCACCTCACATTTTACCTATTTTTGATTTTAGACTTGAAGTAGATACTTGGCAAACAACACAAATTTAGGACAGTTTTTTAAAAGCCATTCTTTTGTCTCTGTGTTTCAACTGATGAGTTTAATTCATCAATTTATACTTAAAATAATTTCTAACTAGGAAAGATTTTCTCCTGTCATTTATTTGAACTAGAGTTGGATTTCTGGAACCATAAAAAGGTAGTAAATGAGAACTGGCTTCACAAAGTTGTTATGTAATTTTTGTATGTGTTCCTTGACAAATATTTGTATGAAACATCATACACATAGACACTGACACACATACATGAGCATTAATAGTAAATTATAAAGTAAAACTAGAATACAACCTCATAATTATCTATGTTTAGTTGATATCAAATTTATTTCTTTTGCCCATATTAACTTTTATAATAAGGATCCTTTTTCCAATCTTTCAATTGTCACCAATAAATGCTGCATATTTACTGAAACACACAATTAACATATATTCATATTATTGTGGTATATATTTGTACTATCATACAAAAGTCAAAAATAAAAAGCTAAAAAGCCATAGAACAATGTTGATGGCATTTTATGCCTACTTCTATGGCTACTTTTTCTGAAGATTTTGTTTCATAAATCTTAAAGTTACTATGTAGTGTTTTTATATTTCAATCAAAACAATACCATTGCCTTGTTTTACAGAGAAAATTGAAGAATGTTTTTGGTGTCATATAATCAATAAGTAATTGCTATTATAGAACACAAAGTTCTTAAAGTGTTTATAAGTGGCATCATTGTAGCAACATTTTACAAAACATATTTTGATCACAAGAATGAGAAGCACCCACACAAACAACAAGTTTATGACATTGGTTTATAATGAGATAATGATTACTGAGGTAACACATAGTGTAGTATGAGGTTTCTGGCCTGGACATTTGACCTAGCCTCAAGGTTTAGGCCCATAGACTCACAGACCCGCAGAGACACACAGACACTTTCAATAGTTACAGACTGATCAGCCTAAGGTCCAGGCATATCACTTGCTAACTCTTACTATTAATAGAACCCATGACTCTCATCCTGTTCAGCCATGGGGATCGGTACCTTTTCTCACAGCAGCATAGTTGTCCTCTGCTTCTTCTGGCTTCTCTCTGGTATTCTGCTCTGTTCTTCCTGTTCTCAGAGTTTTCTTAGTCTGGTAGCCCCGCCCACACTCCCTGCCTGCCTTTGTCCAATCAGTGCTTTTTATTAAACCAGTGGGTGGGACAATTATTTACAATGAAACAACATAATCTCCCACATATCCTCTTTTCCATTCTTAAAACAAAAAGAACTCCAAATCTAATATTCTTTCCCCCTCTTATCTATAACAACTTATAAACAATACTGTAAATAAACATGAGCATCTATAATCCATGTTTTGTGAATGTGGGCATCATTCTCTAGGCTATTTCCTGCTGAATGGGGGTGCTGGCAATCCCATGGGAATCCAAAGAAAAATGTAGGATTATGCATAAGTCTTTAGTGGAGTAGTCTGTAAGGCCGGATCATCACAGCCAGCCTCCTTGAAATCGTTCTGGATACAGAGCTCTGGAAACTTCAACAGAGATGCTCTGAAATGCTGAATCATTTGTATCATCCATTTCCATTGGAGATTTTTCAGGGGGTCTTCCTCTATCAAACTTTATGTTTTTTATCCAGAAATAAATCCACAGCTTCTCATTTTCTGTGAAAATAAAAAGAAAACCTATTCTCCAAAGTAGCATATCTTTGCATTTCAATGTTAAAGTAAACTCATTTAAAAAATATATAGGTTGAATTAAACCAACAGCATTTATAATCAACTGTCTTTTAGCAGCTTTTACTATTTCATTTTAAGTCAAGAAGCTTAAAGATAAGACAATAATAAACAGTATCCAGACACTCTTTGTATTTTTCATCTTTACGTGGTGTATTATTTATTTATTCATTAAACTCTATTTCTTTTCTAAGGGCTTTCTCTACCTTTTTTTTTCTTTTCTCTCTTTAAGCCTATGTATATATATTTTTCAACATACTCTAAACCATTAGACTTTTTTTTAAAAAAAAAAACAAACTGTCTTTACTGTATATTTAGTTCTTAACTTTTCTGTATCTGACCACACCGTTTGATTGTCTAGGGTGATTGACTCCACCCAGATTCTTCTGTTTCTTTCTGTTTCTGACGACACCTTTAATCTGCCAAGGATTCTTCTATTTTTTTCTGTTTCTGAACACACCTTTAATCTGCCAAGGATTCAAGGTTGGTAGGATGGGTAAATGACTCCACCCAGCTCCTAATCTAATTTCATAGAATTTATCTTTTTAGCCCAGGTACTCTGGGAATTTTAGGGTCCATATAATTACCAAGTAAAGCTTTGCCATTTGCTGCTCATTTATTCCATTTAAGTATTAGGCAGCAGGGCCTCAAAAAACTCACAAGTGTTTTGCCTCTGAGGCTGAATCAGGAAGCTTCTCTTAAAAATCCAAGCCTCTGCTTGCCTACAGCAAACAGAGTTGATCCAAGAAAACATCTAAACTAAGAAGCCATCTTTGACTCTATTCTCTTTTTGTCCTTATTAATAGAAATTTTAAGTTCACCATACAGAGCTCTTTGCTTACATCTAGACTCAGGAACTGGCCTTGTTCAACTTAAATTGCATGTAACAAACACAGCATTTTATAATTTAATCTGATATACCACTCAGTCTCTTTACTGTGGGCCACTTCAGAGACACAACTCAGAAAGCTGCTTTGGGCTTCAGTTCCTGTGCTCTAGTCTGTTTTTTAAGCTTTCTATGGCTTTTTGTGGGTATATTTGACTGATGTTGGGCTGCCATTTGTAGTACGAGGTTTCTGACCCGAAATTTTGGGCCTAACCTCAAGTTTTAGGCCCACAGACCTGCAGACCTGCAGAACCCCAGAGACACACAGATGTTTACAATTGTTTTAGGCTGATTGACCTCAGGCCCAGGCATATCACTTGCTAGCTCTCTACTCTTCATCTAACCCATGATTTCTGTCCTGTTCAGCCATGTGGCTCGGTACCTTTCTTTAGAGCAGCATAGCTGTCTTCTGCTTTTTCAGGCTTCTCTCTGGCATTCTGCTCTGTGCTACCTGTTCTCAGAGTTTTTCTTAGTCTGGTAGCCCCGCCCACACTTCCTGCCTGCCTTTGGCCAATCAGCCTTTTTATTAAACCAGTTGTTGGGACAATTATTTACCATGAAACAACACAATCCCCTACATGACAGTTTTCTCTGTAAAGCAGGAACCTGAATGAATGACCATGTCGGCTTGCTCTGCCAAAGTTCAGAAGTCATCTTCCTATGGAACCTGAATGTCCAGTTTAAACAGCATATTAACAAGCAATCAGGATAATAACAGGTTCTTGTCCAGTGGCTAACCATTGCCACAAAGAGAGTAGACTCCATATGGAGTTTCTTTGATGCCCATTTTTCTCTTGAAGAAGATTGGTGCTGTCAGGAGCAAATCTGTGCCACTGTCCAGAAAAGTCTAAGTTCTTAAAATATTTTAAATGCCATATTCTGTAGGTCTTAGAAGTGTTTGAAGATTACATATCTAATTGAATTATATCTTTGTATACCTAAAAATCTAACTAACATGCATTTCTTAATTGTATATTATTTTAAGTCAGTTATATAAACATCATATCTTAAACAAGAGTAGAAAAATACATACAGCATAAGTCAATTGACCTTAAGCTTGTATCAATAAACCAAAATACATACCAATGTAAAACATTTCAAGATTAACAGCTGATTTCCTAATCTAAGTAAATTTAATAATATATTTTTTAAAAAATAATTCATATACCATATCCCCTTTTTCTTCTTAGAAAGAGATTAACTATGACGATTAACCATTTATAATGAAGACAAACATTTAGAACCAGCTCCTTTATTTAAAGATTGATATATTGATATTCACAGCATACAGAAAGGCATTCCCAAATCACACTACACACACACACACACACACACACACCCACACACACACACACACACACACACACACACACACACACACACACACGAGAAAGAGAGGGAGGGAGAGAGAGAGTGTGTGTGTTGATGGGATGGTGGTTCTTCATGTTATCAATTTTTGAGTGATAACATTCTGTCACATTTCTCTTTATTTTAAAATTTCCTGGTTCAGTTTTGTTAAAGGCAAGGGCTGCTGTGAAACCATGAGAAATTTATAGATTTTGAAAGTGCTTTAAAATGTACCATTTGGACATAAATGATCTCCTGCTCTCATTTCTATTTTTCCCACAATATCTTTTATAAAGATAATATATGTTTAGTAATCAAAAACTGACATGAGAAAATAAGCATTGCATTGTTTAAGAATGAAGTACAACCAACAAAAAAATAAATTTGTATGATTTTTAACTAGTTTTAAATCTGTTCCTGGACAACTAAAATGATTTTTTAGCTGTTAATGCATTAATGTTAAATTCTCAGCAGCACAGGATTATATAGTCTTTACTCTGCATGGGAGAGCTGAGCAGAACACTGGCTTTCCCGCCAAGAAGTCAATACATTACTTCTTTCTTTGATATTTTAATGCTGTTTTTCTCCTCCCTCAAAGTCCCATTACCTCTCTGTTTGCCAGCTCTGAGGTACCCCACAGGAACACCAACAAAGCATGTGGAATTATTGGCTTATTGTGTATATTTATGTCCCAAAGTCTCTCAGTCATCTGTGTCCTAGGAATAAAGTGGCCTCCAGTTAAGGACACAGGAAGCCAGTTTTAACTATCAAACTCAAGAAATAAGAAAAGCAAACTTTAAAGCGAAAAATCTCAATTCTTTTCTGCTTAAATATGTTAAAAATTATCTAGGTTTTGTCTTACCCCAAAGGGCCAGCTATATCTCAAAACTGAAAATTACTGGGAGACACAAACAAGAGACTCTTGAGGAATGGTAGGACAAGCAGACCACTTGAAATTCAGAAGGGACAAGAGAACTCCTGTTCTTTACTTTTAGACTCCCAGATAAAAACACTGTTTTTGGTAATAAATGAGCATCTTCCACACTGAAAATACACAGGAGTGGAGCCTATGATGTAAGTGACATGGCTCTGGACTGCTGTGAACAAAAGGGACCTGTAAAGAGAAGGCATGTGCTCCTTGGGTATGCTAACCTTCTTGTTTGGTATAGAAGAAATCAACATGCCAGTTAAGATTTCTGCTTACCTGAGCTTCTTTAGGACAGATAGTGAATTCCTGGGCCTCAGAGTAAAAATCATTTTAGAATCACTCCCAAAGAAGCTACTAAGCAATAATTGAAAGGATTTTGTAATTTTACTAGAGCCTGGGGGCTGTGTTTGGCTCCCAGGAGTAAGTATAATGAAATTGTTGAAGGGCTGAGAGAATACACATGGTATTAAAAGAACCATTTTAAATAGCACAATAAAGATTATGGAAACCACTTGAAAGTCAAAAACATGGAAACCTTATTCATGGACTTGAGCTTTCTGAAGAATGGAAAAATACTAAACATACTGCTCACAAATTCATCCATTGATTTTTTTTTTTTATACTTAGGTGGAGCATATGTCCTCTAAGATGTAAAACACTCAGGAATTACAACAGAGTGCAGAAAAATAAACTCTGAAACATCATTCCATTAGAGGACTATTTTATTGTGAATTGAAAAAATATTGAGAGGCACTAGGAGGAGTTCAGAGCATAAACATGGGAGAACAGTTCAGTTTTCCATATTAAACCTAGAATCTTATGGATAAATTCAGCCTGGTCCAGTTGCACATTCCTTCCACTATTATTTTTCATCCTTATATCCGTTCCAATTGGGATTCCACAAAATTCTACTTGAATAAATTAGTAAATGCATTACATTCTTTAATGGTATAACATATTTCCTTATGGACTAGATTTTCTATCTCCCCTCTAGAAACCTGTTTAGCCTTAAGTCTAGTAATAAGTTGAGGCAACATTGTGTGAGCACTGAGGGACCTCAATATTGCCTTGCTTGAATCTCCTTCAGCGAAAGTAGCTTCCTACCCAGCAAACAATGGAGGATTAATTCTGTTAGAAGGTTTATAAAATAGTGGGTTTCCATATGACTTTTCCATACATCTTTGATGTTATTTATACTTCCCCAACCCATCTTCAGAACTCTCCTATTATCTTCCTCATTAAACTTCTCCCAACCCATTTTTACCCCTTTCCTTTTCATATTGCCTGTGTTCTATTGTCCCTCTACATTTTAACCACAATAGTTCTACATTTTTATCTTATGCAAAGAGAAAGAAGACTTTTTTTCTTGTCTTGACAATTCTAAAACTTTTGAGTCTCTGTATTTGCCTTTAATTCTAATTACCTCTTCTGTGTTCCTATCTTAAGAGACAAAATAAAATTAAACTATTGATAAACCAACTATTTCTAAATATGGCTTTCTAAGAAATATTTCTGTACCTAATGTGTAAAGGTCAAGTTTCCAATGTAATAAGTGTTTCACTTTCACCTTTAACAAGCTATGTTTTTCCCACCCACTGGTTTAATAAAAAGAGCTGACTGGACAAAGGCAGGCAGGAAGTGTGGGCAGGGTTACCAGACTAAGAAAACTCTGAAAACAGGAAGAACAGAGCAGAATACCAGAGAGAAGCCAGAAGAAGCAGAGGACAACCATGCTGCTATGAGAAAAGGTACCGATCACCATGGCTGAACAGGATGAGAGTCATAGGTTATATTAAGGGTAAGAGTTAGCAAGTGATATGCCCAGGCCTTAGGCTGATCAGCTTGTAACTATTGAAAGTGTCTGTGTGTCTCTGCAGGTCTGTGGATCTGTGGGCCTAAACCTTGAGGCTATTCTGAAAGTCTGGGCCAGAAACCTCATACTACAAATGGCACCCAACATGGGGCAAATATACCCACAAAAGCCATAGAGAGCTAAAAATAAATGGTCTAGAGCCCAAAGCAGCTTGTGAGTTTTGTTTCTCACATGAGCCATGGTACAGAGATGCCCTGGTAAGACATGTAGGCTTGAGCTACAATGACGGGCTTTTGAAGTGCAGTTTAAGGTATAAAATGGCTGTTTCCTGAAGTCTCACAGGACCCTAAATATAGCAAAAAGTTGTAAATGATGTATTTAAGGTTTCTTTTCATAAGGAGAAAAAGGGAACAGAATCAAGATGGCTTCTTAGTGTCAATGTTTTCATGGGTCAGCTCTGTTTGCCCAAGGAAAACTGAGGCTTGACTTTTTGAAGAGAAGCTTCCTGATTCAGCCTCAGAGGCAAAACACTTGTGAATTTTTTAAGAGGCCTTGCTGCCTAATACTTAAATGGAGTTAATGAGCAGCCGATGGCAAAGCTTTACTTGGTAATTATATGGACCCTAAAATTCTCAGAGTACCTGGGCTAAAAAGATAAATTCTATGAAATTAGACTAGAAGCTGGGTGGGGCCATACAGCCATCCTACCAACCTTGAATCCTGGCAGATTAAAGGTGTGTTCAGAAACAAAAAGAAATAGAAGAATCTGGGTGGAGTTAATCACCCTAGCCAAGCAAAGGTTTGGTGAGAGACAGAAAAAGTTAAGAAATAAATATACAGTAAACATAGTTTTTTTAAAAAAAGTCTAAGTGGTTTAGAGTGTGTCAAAGTATAAATACATAGGCTTAGAGAAAGTAAAGAAAAAGTAAAGAAAGCTCTTAAAAGAGAAATAGGGTAAAATAAGTAAATAAATGAATGAATGAATGAATAAATAAATAAACAAATAAATTAAATAAATAAATAAATAAATAAATAAGCCATGTAAAGATGGAAACTACAAAGAATGTCTGGATAGTGTATAATATTGTCTTATCTTCTTGACTTTAGCTTCTTGACTTAAAATGAAATAGTAAAAGCTGCTAAAAGACAGATGATTATAAATGCTGTTGGACTAATCCAACCCATATATTTTGTAAATGAGTTGACTTTAAAATTTAAATGCAAAGATATGCTACTTTGGAGAAGAGGTTTTCTTTTTATTTTCACAGAAAATGAGAAGCTATGGATTTATTTCTGTATAAAGAACACAAAGTTTGAAAGAGGAAGCCCCCTGAAAAATCTCCAATGGAAATGGATGGCCCAGATAATTCAGCATTTCAGAGCACCTCTGTTGAAGTTTTCTGAGCTCTGTTTCAAAAATGATTTCAAGGAGACTGGCTGAGATGACCCAACCTTACAGAGTACTGCACTAAAGACTTGTGCCTTGTCCTAAAATTTTCTTTGGATTCCTATGAGATTGCCAACACCCCCACTCAGCAGGAAGTAGCCTAGAGAATGAAGCCCACATTCCCAAAGCATGGATTATGGATGGTAGTGTTTATTAACAGTGTTGTTTATAAGTTGTTATAGATAAGGGGGGGAAAGAATATTAGATTTGGAGTTCTTTTTGTTTTAAGAAGAAACCCCATTGTAACAGTAGTGTGTGTGTCTACACATACTCTCTTCTTCTGCAGGAATTACCCCATCTGTAGAGATTGTGACTTGTCTCAATGCTCAATGGACTTTAATAGGACATCAATTATAAAGATTCTTAGTTTTTTAGCCTATGTGATCTGTACAATGACTCAGAAGGTTTAGCATTTCCCTCCACTTTGTGGACAGTAACACAGTGAGAAAAAAAATACACAATTTATTTCTAACAAAATTTTTACAAGTTTTTAAAATATAATGGTTATAATCAAGTCTAGCTTGCTTTTGATGGTATGAAATCACTTTTGAGGCAGGTTTTTCCATGGCTAACTTTAAATTTTCTCTATTCCATTACATGGGAAAATTGAGGCTATATTCATGTTATTCATGTTCTACTCATACACTTTTGAAGAAAGTTCTCCATGAAGGAAAATTTTTTCACATTTTCTTGTAATTTTAAAAAAGAATCTATCACATAAGCTTTAATTGTTGATAACACCTCTCTAAATTTCATATTTACCTATGTTTGTCTTTCTAAAATTGAAAATAAATTCTTATATTATACAACACATCCCAACCCAACGACAGTTTCTCCTTCTTCCACCTCTCCCAGATCCTCTCCCATTATCTTACCTTCAGATCAATCCCCTGTCCTTTTCTCTTCAGAAAGAAACAGGTTTCCAAGAGACACCATCAAAACATGACAAAACAAGGTACAATAAGAAGCCCTTCTATGGATGCTGGACAAGACAACCCAATAGGAAATAGAGAGTCCCAAGAGCAGGCAAAAGAGAAAGGAACACTCTGGTTTGCACTGTTAGCAGTCTCACAAAGCATCAAGCTAAGAGATCCACAGAGAACCTTGTCAGACCTACACATTCTATGCTTGCTAATTTAGTCTCTGTGAGTCTTACTAACCCTGCTCAGTTGATTTTGTAGGCCATATTTTCCTGGTGTCCCCCTCTCCTCTGATCTTTTTTTACAATCTTTCCACCTCCTCTTGCACAAAATTCCCTGACCTCTGAGTGGAGGGATTTGATGGAGACCTCCAAATTAGAATCTTTCTCTATGTAATGAGTCTCTGTACCTGCTCCAATATGCTCCTGAAGGAAGCCACTGTAATGACAACTGGACAAGGAACAGCTCTAGTAGTATAGCAGAATATAATTAAAATAAAATTATTTACTTATTTCTTTATTTCTTTATGTATTTATTTATTTATTTTCACAGCATATTTCTGGCCATTATGAGATAAGCTGCTAGGAACAGTTGAGTAAATGTCCTTGTGGTAGGATGAAGCATCTTTTGAGTGTATGTCCAAGAGTCATATACTTGGTCTTGTGGTAAATCCATTCCCAATTTTCTGAGGAACTGCCATAATTATTTTCCAAAGTGAATGTGCAAGTGTGCTATCATACCAGCTATATAGGAATGTTTTCCTTACTACACACCATCTCCTTCATGAGCTGTCACTTGTCTTACTAATTTTACTCATTCTGACAGGTGGAAGAGAGAATCTCAAAAATAGTTTTGATTTACATGTAATGGCAATTGGGCATTATTTAGGGAACCTTAGTAGCCCCTGAGAGTCATAATCCCTATGTGGCATGGCCAGAAGGAATTGGAAGCAAGAGGTTCTAGGACTATCTTCCTTCCTACATTCTGGGGAGTGTATGGGAGCCTTCAAGGGATCTCCTTTTCTCCAAGAATTGTCTTAAGGTTCAGTTTGTATCATGAGTGCTTGTATACCCTTCAATAAATAATTAATCCTTTATATGATATATTGCTGGTGAATATTTCTCAATATATGCATTTCTCTGATGGCTAAGTATGTTAAACATTTCTTTGTAAATGTTGCTCAGACACTTCAGAGTCTTCTACTGAGAAATCTGTTTAGTTCTGTACATCAGTTTTAATTTGTGTACATTTTTATATCTAGTTTTATGAGTTCTTCATATAATTTTGATATTATCCCTCTGTCAGATATGAAGTTGATAAAAATATTTTTCCCATCTTACAGGCTGCAGTTTTGTTTTGTTGATGGTATCCTTTGCCTTATGGAATCATTTAAGTTTCATGAGCTCCTATTTATTAATCTTTGATCTTAATGCCTGCAGTATTGATTTTCATTCAGAAAGTTGTCTTGGTGCCAACGTATTCAAGACTATTCTACATTTTCTCTTCTATAATGTTTAGTGTTGAGGCATTTGATCCACTTGAAATTGAATTTTGTGCAGAGTAATAAATATGGATATATTTGAATAATATGTTTGAATTTTACATGCAAACATCTAGTTTGACTGACATCATTTGTTTTTTTTTCCCGTTGTGTATTTCTGACTAATTTATCAAAATTAGATATCCATATGTGTGTAGATTTATGACTGTGTCTTCAGTTTGATTCCACTGATCAATGTGTCTGTTTCAGGCTAATACCATGTGGTTTTTTTCATCACTATAGCGCTGTAATACAATTTGAAGTCAGGGATAGTAACACTTCCAGAAGCTCTTTTATTCCTCAGAATTGGTTTAGTCACTCTTGGTTTTTAGCTCTTCTTTACAAACTTGAGAATTATCCATTCAAAGTCTGATTATGATTGTGCTATAATTTTGATGGGGATTTCGTTGAATCTGTAGCTGGCTTTTGGTAGTGTAGCCATTTTTATTATGTTAATGATAGTGGTCCATCAGTGTTGAGTCACATTTAACCTTTTGAGTAGTCCTTGGTGTAGAGAATTGTGGATTGATAAATGACAGTCAGAAAGAATTAGATTAACAAGGAAAAAAATAGATTGGGAGGGCTCTTAGTCCTTTATACCCAAAGTAGGAGAGGCAAAAAAAACTTATTTTTATTCAGGACACCATAGTTTAAAAATACAAAGTAAAGACAAGTATAAATACTGTCATAATTCTTAAAACATCTAGTAGCCATGGCTTATAGAAAAATATCCTGCTATTTGGCCTTAAAAAGTAAGACACCAGGTGACCATGCTTTTGGACATACAGCCTGTCAATAAAGCCTTGTAGAGCAGAACACACTCAGACTCTATGACTTTGTGTCAAGATAAAGTCATGTCACACTGAGGAGTCACTTGTGGTCTACCACACATGAACATTGTAACACTTTTCATTGTCTGCTATCTTCTTCAATTTCTTCCTTCAGAGACATCAATATTTAAAATATAAATCTTTCTCTTGCTTGGGTACCTTGGAGCCCATTCCCTGAAGAGGAACACCTAACCCAGTCTTGACCTTGGGATGAGTAAATTGAACTTGCCTGGAGTGGATGTGCCACGATGAGCCGACCCACCTTGGGATTTTTTGCCTTTTGGGAGGAATGGATGGAGATGGGGAGAGGGAAGGATGAAGGCTGACTAAGACAGAAGAGGGAAGGGAGGAAAGCAGAAGAATACATGCATTAAAAAAGACATTTTTATAAAAAATAATAAAATGAAAAAAATTTTCCTTGTGGAATTTTGGAGCTCACTTATGTATACTATCATATAATCTACAAGTAATGACATTTTGAGGTCTTCATTTACAATTTGTGTGCCCTTGTTCTTCTGCAGTTATCTTATTGCTCTAACTAAAATTTCAAGCTATTCAAATATTAATAGAATATTAATAGATATGAAGAAAGCACATGCCTTACCTTGTTCTTGACTTTTGTAAAAATGTTTTACTATTGGCTCTAAGCTTGGTGTATGGCCAACAAAGAACACTTAAAGTAATCCATTTCTTTTCTAACCCAAAAGTTCAAAATTACAAAAGTTCAAATTGCTCTAAATAATAAGTTGATCAGGCCTATCACAGCAATACCCCAGTTCCTGATTTATCTTAGGGTTTCTACTGGTATGAAGAGACATCATGACCACAGAAACTCTTATAAAATAAAAATTTAAATAAGGCTGGCTTACAGTTTTAGAGATTTAGTCCACCTTCTCAGTGACTTCAAACTTTTTCCAACAAGGACATACCTATTCTGATGTGATATATCTTTCTGTATGCTATGAATATCATTCGCTATTATTAAAGGAACTGTCTTGGCCTATGGCAGGCATTTTAGAACTACACGGGGAAATTGGAACATATATAAATGGGAAGGACAGAGGAATCAAGAAGACACCATCCATAACCTCAAGAACCAACAAGTGAAAGTAGCACAGGTAAGCCATGGACCACATGACAAGACAGAATAATGGAAACGGGTTAAATTGGGATGTAAGAACTAGCTAGTAATATGCCTGAGCCATAGGCCAGAGAGCATGAAATTAATATAATTATTTGAGTTATTTGGGGGCCATAAGCAGTGGTGGGAATGTGCAAACATTAAAACTAGGCTGGGCCAGAAACTTCATATAAAAATGGCAACCAAAACAGGACATATTTATCCACATAAAGCTGGAGAAAGCTTAAAAAGGGTTCTAGAGCACAGAAACAGAGCCAAAAGTGGCTTCCAAGTTGTGTCTCTGAAGTGGATAATGTTACAGAGATGGCCTGGCATTCAGGCTTGAACTACAAAATGGCAGGTTTGCATTTGGGAACTCAAGCTGCAACAGAGCTGGTTCCTGGAGTCTCATAGAGGACTTGTTATAAGATAAAAGCTGCATGTGATAAGTTTAAGCTTTCTGTTTCTATTGACCACAAACGGAACAGAGTCAAAGATAGTTTCTTGGTAGCAGCATTTTCTGGGAATGCTCTGTTTGCTGGTGGCAAGCAGAAGCACAGCACCTTTAAGACAGGCTTCCTGATTGAGCATTAGTGGCAAAAACCATGGCCCTTTAAGAGGACCTGATGTCAAGTACATAATAAAGTTCCTGAGCAGTGGGCAGCAGTGCTCTACTTGATGACAGTGTGGACTTTAAGATTCCCCAGATTTGTAGTAGTAAAATGTTTCACAATATTTAATATTGCTTCCTAATATTGGAAAGCTAAGCATGACTCTGCTACTTACACTATGTTGAAAAGTCAAGGAGAGCAGAGTCAGCAGTCAAAGCAGTGCTTGACAGTCTAGCATTTTAAAAGCATTTATCGTGAAAATCATTAAGGATACACAATATGACATATTCAGAAGGAGGATACCTCTAAATGGATTACAATGTGTGCAAAAAATAATATGTAATCTGGGAGAGAAAGAAAAAGGGTAGAGAAATTTCTTTTAAAAAAGAATTAGAGTAATAAAATATAAAGTCTCATAAAGATGGAAAATATAAAAATAATCTGGATTATGGATATGATGAAATCATTTTTAAGATTTTTAACTGTTTATAGGCTAACTGAATAAAGACATTTGGTTGCAAAGACTGCTAAATTACATGTTTTTAAAGTATCTTGATTTTAAAATTTGTGTCTAAGGATATGTTGCTTTGGAAAAGAAGTCTTGATTTTGGTTTCACAGAAAATGAGAACCTACAGATTGCTTCCAGGCTAATTTGGTTTGGTCAACTAAGACACCCTTAAAAAAATCTTTGATGGGAAGAGGTCAGCTTCAAGGCTGCTGACTGGGATGATCCAGCTTCAGCACCCTGTAAGATGCCAGCACCCCTCAGTGAGAAGGAAGTAGTAATAGAAAGCTAAGCCCAAATTCCCAGAATGTCATTTATAAGTGTTTGTTTTCATTATAGTTAATGGTCAGAGTCAATCTTTTTTTAAGTAAAAAAAGGTGGATATGATCTATGAATAATTAAAAATATACATGATTGAATTTACTTTAATCCAAAAATCAGTTGTTAATCTCAAAATATTTTACCTTGGTGTAGATTTTGATTTATCGATACAAATTTAAGGTCAGTTTTGTTCAAATGTATGTATATTTCTACTCTTGTTTAAGATATTGTGTTTGTGCAATTCCTTTAAAATTGTAATATGAATTAAGAAATGCAGATTAATAGTCATGTGTGATAACCAATCATCATCATGTTATTTAGGATTTTGTAGATATACAAAGATATATTTCATTAGACAGAAAATTTTCAGACACTTAAAAGACATACAGATTATGGCATTTAAACTATTTTAAAGATTTAGACTTGTCTGGACAGTAAGACATGTCTGGTTCTGATGGCATCAATCTACTTCAAGAGAATTATTGGAATTGAAGGAACTGTATAAAATTTACTTTCTCTGTGGCAAAAGTTAGCCATTGGATAAGAAACTGTTCTTTTATTGACTGCTTGACAGAATACTGTATAAACTGGACATGCAGGACTCATAGTATAGTAACCTCTGAACTTTGGCAGAATAAGCCAAGATGGTCTTTCAGGTTACTGCTTCACAGAGAAAACTGCCAGACATACTTCAGGACACAAAGAGGAGAAACTGATGAACTATGGCAGAATGGGCAGAACAATCCTTCAGATTTCCTCCTTCACTGAAAGGTATGCCAGAGACTCTAGGTCTGTAGGCTGAAGATGGATGCTTCACCATTACAAAGGAACTTTGGGTGAATCCAGGCAGACAGATGTCATCTCTATCATTTCTAGATTTTGGAAGTTGTTTGTACTTCCTGTTTACTCTGATAATATTATATCATATGGTGTTTGATGTAGTTGAAGATTAGATAATTATAAGTATAGTTTTTCTTAGTTATTTCAAAAGGTATATTAGATACAAAACTTTAGACTCACAAGGTTAAGATAGATGATAGAATATTTTCTTTAATTCTGCTAACTACAAATAGACTAGATATTATAAATATAACTCTTCATTGGTAGCTGTTTATTTATGTGTAATTTTGCTACACTAAAATTAAAAACTTCCTTTTTAATTAGACAGAAAATAGGAAGTGATGTAGGATGTCTTTCTGTATGCTGTGAATATCATTCATGATTAATAAAGGAACTGTCTTGGCCTATGGCAGGTATCTTAGAAGTAGGCAGGGAAGGTGGAGCACAAATAAAGGGGAAGGAGGGTGCAGTCAAGAAGACACCATCCAGCTGCCCAAGAATCAACATGTGAAAGTAACACAGTAAACCACTGGCTATGTGGCAATACAGAATAATGTAAATGGGTTGTTTAATATGTAAGAGCAAGCTAGCAATATGCCTGAGCCATAGGCCAAACAATATGAAATTTATATGTGTTTGAGGCATTTTGGGGGGGTATAAGCAGTGGTAGGCAGTTCTATACCTTGGGAATAGGCTGGGTCAGATATTAAGTATTACACTATTCCAACAAGGCCATACCTCCTACTATTGCCACTCCCTATCGGCCAAGCATTCAAACACATTGGAGGTCACACCTATTCAAAGTACTACAAAAGTCAATACAGAAAAGAAACTGTAGGGTTTTGAGAATATAGTCGCATGGTTCAAATATATCCAGTTATCTGGCTGCAGGTTTTTATGGATGAAGGACATAAGATATGCAGCAGAAAGCAGTGGTGGGTAGCAGAAGACTCAATGTTTGTTTCTATGTAGAAAGGAGCTTTATTGTATATGATTATGATTAACAGAGGGTTCATGGTTATACTGGCAGAGAAGCAAGAAGAAAGAGGAAGAGGGGGAAAGAAGAAAGGATGAGGAAGAAAAAATAGTAAAGAGAGTTCCTAAGACAAGCTATCTATATCTATATCTATCCATCCATCATCTATCTATCTATCTATCTATCTATCTATCTATCTATCTATCTGTCTGTCTGTCTGTCTGTCTGTCTGTCTGTCTGTCTGTCTATCTATCTCTCTACACACACACACACACATATATGTATGTATATATATACATATATATATATATATATATATATATATATATATATATATATAGAGAGAGAGAGAGAGAGAGAGAGAGAGAGAGAGAGAGAGAGGCAGATGCACGCATGTGGAGATTTTGCTTTAAAGAAGGCTGACATGATGACAAAGCCTAGGGGAGGGTGTGGCTCAATGTCAGAGTTCCCAGGGCATGGCTCTTACAAACTAACAGAAACAAAAAATGTGGCAGTAATACATAGTCTTTTGGACTATAAATAATCTCATGTCTTTGGGGGTTTGTTGTTGTTGTTGTTGTTGATTATAAATGTGACCCTCAGGTCCAAACTCAACCTTTACTTTCTACATCTTAATATAGAGAATATCAGGCAAATAGAGCCAACATCCCACATGTACTACCTGGAGTGTAATCTTATTTTATGGCATCAGTGGAATAATTACATACAACAAAGACTATAAACATCATCATGTATCAAATTGATTCTAAAATCAAACAATATCTGCAACCTAATTTAGTTTTGGAAAAGTCAAAATATTTTGAAATTCTGCCTTCCAACTATAAAACTAACACTGACTGTACTGTATTCCTGCACTGACCTATGTCTCATCTGTTATAATTACTTCTTGAACCAAGAGCTATACCAACCTGGTAAAAACTGTTACTATTAATTTATAAGACACAGTAGACATTTTTGCTCATTAACCAACCTTTACATATAACCACACTTTCTTCTTTTTTAATATTTCAGCCATATCTACAAATTTCAAGGATTTGTTAGAGCCATTGTTTTAACTCAGCCACTGTCAATAATCTCTACCATTGGTCTATGATAAATGGAAAGAAGTTAAGGTTTAGAAAGAAAACTAATTACCTTAGTTATGCTTTTTATTGCTGTGAAATGACACCATTACCACAGCAAATCTTCAAAGAAAACATTTTATTTATGTGGCTTGCTTATAGTTTCAGAGTTTCACCTAATTATCTTTGATGAAAAACATGGTAGCATTCAGGCAGATGCAGTGCTGGAGCTAAGAGTGATATATCTTGTAGGCAACAGGAAGTCAACTGGCAATTTCATAAAGAAAAGTTTGAGTAAGAAACCTCAAAGCTTGCCCTTACCATTACACACTTCCTTCAACAGAGTGGATAGTGTCACTTCCTTTGGTAGCCATTTTCTCTTTAAACTGCCACAATAATTCTGAACTTCCCAGAATAGTGGCTTACTATAATATTTACTCTTCAAATAAGTCACTTAAAAAATTAAATCTTGGCACTGGAGGGATTAATCAGTGTTTAAAATCACTTCCTGCCTTTTCAGAAAATCAATGATTGGTTTCTGGAGTTCACAATGAGTGTCTCAACCTGTCTATAACTTCAATACTAAAAGATCTAATGAAGAACCCCTCAAGAATAAGTATATGCATGCACATAGAAATATACATACACAAAATATAAAGATAAATTTTAATATTTACATTTAGATAATGTGTAGAATACAGGAAATTAATTGTTTTCTCTGTGGAATAGAGAAGTTGGAAAGACACATGCAGCTACTCCAGACAGAATGATGATTAATATCTGTACTATCATTCTGTCATGGAGATAGTGAAACCATAAATGAAGGACGTGAACTAAAGGTCATAAGTAAGTTGAGTCAGGAAACTTTATCTTTAAAGAACTGGTGAGCATTGTGCACATGGAAATGTAAAGTCCTTATTATCTAATTCAGTATAAATCAGTCCATGAATTTGTACCAGATTGGCAGATATTAATATGGGATAATGTAAAAACCAAGCAAGTGTTCTAAATGTACTGCCATCACCTTCATCTGTCACAAGGATAAGCCCTGGCAAAAACAACTGTGAACAGACAGCCATGTGTTATATATTTTTGATGGGACATTGAGAGTGTTATAATTCTTATAATATTATGATGATTTCACATTACAAATAGCTTCTTTGTGATGAGGCATATAAATATTGTACAATGATTGAATAAATTGCCCATGATTCACAATTATGTAGTAGTGACATCATAACTTGAACAGAAATTCTTTACTCTAGAGCCAGAACTCTAGATTACTACATTATAGTATCAAGTAAGAATCAAAAGTGAAGGTTTGTAGTTTTGGGGTTTTAAGTATAGAAGTAAGAAGGAATATAGAACTAATTCACCTAGTCCCAGAATTGTAACAAATATCAGTAAAAACCAAATAAAATATGGCAGCTGTAAATTTGGGGATATTTTTAAATACAATAAAAATTGTCAGAGTTATCAGAGGACAGATCACCTCTTCCAGTCTCTGTTTGTTTGTTTTGTTTTTTCGAGACAGGGTTTTCTGTATAACAGTCTTGGCTGTCATGGAACTTGCTTTGAAGCCCAGGCTGGCTTTGAACTCAAAGAGATTCTCTTGCCTCTGCTCCCCAAGTGCTGGGACTACCAGTATGAGTTATGTTTTCCTATCCATTTCTCAAACCAATAAAATTTGTTTTCTAAATACCCATCTTCCATCATCAAAGAAACTTCTTCTTGCAACAAATGAATGATATAGTGAGATGCATAAGTTGTCAAAATATAAAGAATTTTTATGATGTTAATATAGAATGCTCAACACCCACTGATACATTAGCAACATCACCCAAACTTAAGATTAAGAGTAAATTGCAGAGGAGGGCAAAGAATGGTTATAAGATATAGAAGCTTAAAGTGCCTGTGTATAGATTTTATTCTTTAAAAATGACTGGTAAGCTAAAACCATGACTGTTACAGTGATGTTTTTTGGCCCCAGGTGGCCAGAGGTCCAGACCCCAGACCTGCCGCCCAGACCCCTTAGGTGCCTGTAGCTGCTTAGACCCCCCAAAATGACTCAGACGCTTATATTAAGTTCATGCTGTTTGGTCTATGGCTCAGGCACATTGCTAGCTAGCTCTTTCATCTTAACTCAACCCATTTCTATTAATCTGTCTGCCACGTGGCCCATGGCTAACCTGTGTTCCTTACATGTTTCTTCTTGTAATGAGGTTTCTTGGTCCCAGGCACCAGAAGTCCTGACCCACAGACCTGCAGCCCCAGATCCCCTAGCCGCCGGCATCTGTGTTACTTACATGCTTTTTCTTTGGCGGCTGGCTGGATCTAGTGGTTAAGATTCTGCACTGTCACTGTCACGGCCTGGGTGTTCTTTTTGATTCCCAGTCAGGGAACACACACACACACACACACACACAGAGAGAGAGAGAGAGAGAGAGAGAGAGAGAGAGAGAGAGAGAGAGAGAGAGAGAGAGAGAGAGAGAGAGAGAGAGAGAACTGGACCCCAAGATCCCAGAAGCCTTTTTGAATATGGTTGGCCACTCCTCCTTCAGAAGCCCAGGACCCTGGATAAGTGTCTTCAGACCTTATCAGATGACACCTGAATCCCACCACACATGACTTCTCAACAATATTATTCATGAACAAGACCAGGATAATGACAACAATAGTACCATGCAAATGATACTAGGAGATATTTTACTTAGCCTCATCCATAGACTAAAAGCTATAGGTAATAACTGCTAAGTCAGCTGACCCCAGGGACAAGCTTCCATATAAGTAGTCAATTACAAGTGGTCAAGGCTCATATATATACAAGCAAGTCAAAATGAACTTATTGGGTTACTTACATATACATGTGGCTACATACATACATACACATGTATATACACACATTTATAAAACAATAAAGAAGAGCTCACAAATTTTGGTGGTAGAAGGAGGATTTGGAAAAAGAGAGGGAGAGTCAGGAATAATACAGATGAAGTACTCATGAAATTCTCATAAAAATAAACTACAAATTGTTTTAAATTATACATGGAAATAGAGATAAAAAGCAAAGGCATGTCTGATATCTGAACAAAAAAAGGATGAAAAATTTTAAATGTGGGAAATAATTCATATTAATTATTCTTATAACTCATGCTTTATGCATACTTCTATATATTTATAATGATTTCTGGAGAAATATTGACAACCAAAAACTCAGTCCTATTACCTAGGAGTTTAAATAATAAGACCTCTATTCTATTCCATTTTTGCTTTAGAGAAAAGAACCCTTATCTCTATACCGAAGGAGTATTTTTAGACTTGCTTTTCATAATTGCTGCACCTGAAATCAATGTAGTTTAAAATTCTACAATCAATTTCAGATACTTCAGACACATTAAAGAAAATGATAATGGTGTTTGCGATTTCCCTAATAACCACTCTTTCAGAAACTTTTCAGAGCCAAATCACTGAGGTAATTTCTAACCAGTTTACTTTGGATGAGATGGTCTGCATTTATAAAATGTTGCTATTTCTTACCTAGAAAATATTGAAAAATACTTCAATGTGCCATTTCTCTCAGTGCAATATTGTCTCTGGCTTACGAGTTTTAGAAATTACAGTATGTTTTGTACAGGATAATTCAATTTACTCAGATATTCATTGTTTTTGAAGTTAAGTAATGGAATGTAACTTACTAAAAGTTTCTTGCTTGTAACTAAGGTAAACCTTAGGAACCACGATACTTGATTTATTGAGTAAAGCAGTTCTGGAAAGCAATAGAACAGAAGACTTAATCTATATTGGAAAGACACTTTATAATCCTCCAAATAAACAACTGTATGGATGCATGTGTACCCCCTTTATACATATGGCTTGAAATAATTTAAACTTCCAGTATGACAACAGATCTAAAATTAATATAAACAAACATATATTCATATTATCAGAAACATAATCATGTTCACTCCTATGTATCTACTTATACAAGGTTCTTCTTTCTAAAGAATCTTGAATGAACTGAATATACATTATATATTATACGTTATATATTTTACTTATGTGACTTAGTTATCCTGAGTAAATACAGAATTGAATAAGTTCTTTAGAAAATATAAATGTTATTTGGGAAATTTATATGATGTACACAATCCAAATGTACTTTAGTATTTCTAAATAAGGCTTTCATACAATTATTATCAACATATTAAGTTTGTCTTAACCAATGTCTGTTGCCTATTGTATGATTAACACTCTGACCTGTGTGTGTATCTGTATACATAAATGTTTATGGGTGTATATAATATATATACATGTATGTAAATAAAGAGAACTTATAACCAGTAGCTTAGTAAAGCAAAGTTTGTTGTCCAGCAATTTGTGTTTTTGAGGAGCACTTAACTACATTTGAGCTGAGCTCTATTGGGTAGTACCAGAAACACAGTCTGGCATTTATATTGGTTATTTAATTCTAACCATACTTTTCCATTTGATTATGTGTACATTCCAGCCCATGGCCAGAAAACCCACTGTGTTCATTTAAAAGATTTCTGTGAAACTTCAAACCAACCACAGATTGAGAACATTCCAAGGAATAAGTATTGCTCAATATCTTACTATTACTTGCAGGCTCCAGGAAAAAAAAATCAAACTGAGGATGGAGACATTGAAGACACTCTTCACATGCATCTCTAAGTGGTCTATGTCTCTAAGCAATTATTTCTCCAAGAGTTATGAATAGCATTTTTTTAAAAAAAAGATCCTTAATTAGTTAAGTAATACCAAGGAATTAAGAAATTGGCCCATAAAATAAAAAGTGACTTTGGCATTCACAAAGTACAGCAACAAACAGGCTGTCAACTTTGGCAGCCATTTAAAAAGTAGTGAGTCTCCTCTCTGAACTCTGACTGGAAATATTATAGACGCTATAAGCAGTCTTCACTCTTTCACCAGAAGGAAGGTTATACCATCCTTCATAAAAGATTTACCTGCTTGCAATTACAGTATATGGTGTACAGAAAAATACAATCTTTTAAAATGCTAACTGTGTTATACTTGCACCCAGGGGACTCTTAGTTACAAATGTAACATGGCCTCACTAGTTTGCCTTAGCAAGACCTTACAGTGCTGATTGAAAACAGCTGAGCTAAATCAACACTTACCTTGAGCCAGGGACCTTTGGAGAATAATTAGAGTCAAGGCTGAGTTTTGAACCTAGTGTGCTGTCAGTCAAAGTGTCTTGTGCTTTGTATACTCAGACTCATTTCCTGCATGAAATATGAGACTGTATAAAGAGTAAAAATTCCCAATATTAAAACAATATTTAACCTCAGTGTATTTGTAAGTAGAGAAGTGCACATGTCTGAATGACCACTTGGGTTTGTAGTACAAAGGTCTATTGATGTTGGCAACTTCAGCTTCCCTGTCACAAAGCCACATGAATAGTTTCAAGTTTCAGCCAAAAAAAAAAAAAGTCTTCCACATGCTTTAGTGGGGGGGACCAATTTACACAGTCAGTTTTGTAGATATTCTGGCCAAGTGCTTCATAAAGGGCTTCCTTCTCTGTGATCAGGGAAACCAAAACAGACACATTGCTAATGCAATTTATTTATCTGCTTGGATATTTTTCCAGATGTTTCCAATGTCTAAAAATACTGCAGTAAAATGGTATCATTCAACACTGTTGCTTGAAACAGTGGCATAAAGAGCCTGCTTGTCTAGTGAGGAAGTTATTATACTGTACTTATACCAACACATTGACTCAGTCAAAGAAAATTGCACCCCAGGGTGGGCCCTGCTTTCTGTTTGAAAAGACTTTCAAATTGAGATCATGTCATTCTGTAAAAAGATGACCCCATCATTTGATCATGAACAAATTCCTCCCTTTGTAGACGTACTTGTTGGATCTAGGCTGGTCTAATAAATGAGAACTCAGACCCATGCTCTGTCTGCCTACCTCTATGTACTTACAGAGATAGTGGACTGTCCCCTTACTTTCAGGTGAGAAAAGATCTTCTGACTAATAAATTCACATTCTTTCACCCTGTCTGCCTCAGAGAAACTGACTGTTAATTTCCTTTTTCTTCCTTTGATAGATCATCCTCACCTCCCTCTCTTACCCTGCTCCTGCTTCCTTCTCCTTTTCTCTCTTATAATCTTTCTTTATGTCATTTGGCACCCAGATGCCCAAGAGAATATTGATGTTATTCCAGGTTATTGCTCAACCTTTTGGCTATTTGGACCACTCCAAACAAACACCTAGGCATGAGAGAACACAAGTTCATCAGTAACAATGTACTCAGATAAATTGATAGGTCATTTCAGGTACCCTCTGTCTTTACAAACACTTGTAATAAGGACTTCAAGAATAACTATTAACTTTCAATAAACATTCAGGTAGAATGATGGCACACACTAGATCACCAATTTTCAAAAAAACTGATAAACAAATGATTTTTTTTTACTGTTCTTCCTCCACTCTCTCTCTCTACCCTGCTTCATTACCCCAGTCACAGATCTAGTACAGGACTGGTTTTGAATTAGACCCTTTGAGAAGTAATAAAAGCCAGACTTTATTTTCTTGGTTTGCTTTGTCTTTGAGATATCTATACACCAATAAAATGAATGATGTGAAACTACTCTTAAGTAGTTTACAGATTAAAGTTTGCAGATGAAATTTAAAAAGAATAAGCTAACTGCTCACGTCTCTACATGAGCTCAAGAAGAGTCAGTCCCCAGTCTGGCCTGTACTTTCTCCTTTATTAAGATATTAATATAATGCAAGATTTACTTAATAATTTGATTCTATTATTTTCTGTGAAACCCTGGATCCAGATTCTCATTAACTCACTTGTTTCCTTTTATGCTCAGATGGAATGTGGTTTCAGAACGCATTCACAGGTCTGTAAATGATGTCTTTAATGAATGAGGTCACAGAAAATTTTCAAGTAGGGAAAACACATTCATTCTTTTGGAAATTCTTAGATTATGTATGGGACCTTTATTATTTGTTTTATAGTGTGTACTGTAGTATATACAAATGTTTATGATTGTTTCATAGTGTGTGTATACATACACACACATATATGTATATAGATAGATGATGAATAGATAGATAGATAGACAGACAGACAGACAGACATAGATAGATAGATAGATAGATAGATAGATAGATAGATAGATAGATAGATAGATGGATAGATAGATAGATAGATAGATAGTATTTTCTCAGGGGATAGGCAATGCGTGTGATATAATGCCAGTTAATTTGACTTGTAGAGACAAATTATTTAAAAGTAGATTGTAAAGCTGGGTTTGGTGACACAACTCTGTAATCCCAGCATTCTGCAGACACATCCCATGCTTCAGACTAACCCATGTAACAGCTGCTATCTAAGCCAGGACTACAATAAAAACTTGTCTCAAAAATGAATGAATAAATAAATAAACATACATAAGATACAATAGAATTTTTGTTTATAATTAAATTATTTGAAATTTTTAATTTTTTGTGAATTATCTGTCTTAAACAAGCGTAAAGGATTCTCAAAAACCCACCCATTTTCTTTCTGTGCTGAGGAACAATTCAAGTTGTTGCTGCACATTTGCTAAATGCTGTACTACTGACCTAAACATCAAGCTGTCACAGAGACTTTCTAATACATAATGTTAATAAAAATATCTTATGTTCTAAGATATAAACTTGTCTCCCCTTTACATAAGAGTTTGTAGTTATAAAACTCCCCCCCCAAGCAAATAAATGCATAGAGTTAAGACCAAAGTTGGGTTCTGCTGGTTGGGAGAGCTATTTTAAGCAACAATTTTTCAAGACATAATTTGGGTCTAGCATTCTCTTACAGAAACTCATCTATAATTGTTGTCCTACTATCTTACTCTAAAGATCTTTCCAGCTGTCTCAAGTGTAGAACCTACTATGTACAGCCTTTCAGTCACTATAAAAATCACTGGTCCTTAGAAGAATCATATGGGATAAAGGTAACTTTCAGTAAAGTATAAACAATATCTTTTAATAGCCAAAATTATTCATAATTTAAAGTAGCATAAAAATTAACATTGATGAATACTTTATTTGTGCTTTTTAAGAACTATAATAAAACTGAAAAACAGTAAAGTTTAAAGGATTTTGTATCTGTCTTTGACCCTTGATAAGGTCTATCTGACTTATGTCTCTGCTCTTTAATTATTCTCAGTTTTCATACACAATCCTCTACTTACAAAGAATTTTATTGTAGAAAAGACAGAAAACAGAACTTTAATATCCAGGAATTTAATTTACATTGTGTTTCACCTAGTACTGTTGTGTTTCACCTAGTACTGTTAATAATATATAAATGATAATAAGCTCAAAACTGGTAGAAAATGAACTTTCTGTTTGGGCCAAATAGAAGATATTTTGTCTTAAAAAATCAGGCTAAAATGAATTGCTTTCCAGTAAATTTGTGGGAATTTGACTTATCTGAGTTTATAAAATGAAATGGACATATATCTTTGATATGTTTTCACTCCTGCTCTGTACCCTAACTGCCCTCAAACTTGCAAAAATCTTCCTGCATTAGTCCAACAACTCCTGAGACCACTTACATGTTGAATCAGAAGTTTGTTAAAGATGGTTTATGGTTAAACAATATAGGTCTGATATGGATATCTGGCATGAATGAGTAAAATATTCTTGCTGACTCTGAATGGGTGGGTTGGGGTGAAGGATTTGAGGCTCAACCATGACAATGAGTAAGCACAAAATGGCTGGCATTAGATGTCTGGAGAAACATAAATGTTAAAGGCCATGGCAAATGTTATTTTTCTATTATTTCTGTGATCATCAATATGACTATGAGATTAGAGGTCAAAGGCCTTTGCCTTTCCCAGCCTGCCTATGTGAGTCTGTCTGTAATTCTTTGTACTTTATTCAGTCTATGTGCCCTTCTACAAGTGTGTATGTCAGCCTATATATACAATCCAAGTGTGTCAAAATGTGCCTGAGTGCCCCATTCTTGATAAACATTCTGTGTGGCAGCCATCAGTAAGTGAATAAAGTGAATTGTATATCTATCTGCTGTTTGTTGTTTTTGCTTTTTACTCTTTTGAGGGATCCACAATACAGTGATGTGGAAATGTCTTTCTGTATGCTGTAAATATCAATCTTTAAATAAAGGAGCTGTTTTGGCCCATGACAGGCACCATAGAAGAAGTAGGAGGAGAAATCAGAGCATAGGTAGGAGAAGCAGGGTGTAGTCAGGCAGATCCAGCCAGCTGCCCAAGAAGAAACTTGTAAGGAACACAGGTAAGCCATGGGCTATGTGGCTGACAGATTAATAGAAATGGGTTGATTTAAGATGTAAGAGCAAGCTAGCAGTATGCCTGAGCCATAGGCCAAACACCACGAACTTAATATAAGCATCTGAGTCATTTCTGGGGGCTGAGCAGCAGCGGTCGACTAAGGGGTCTGGGACTAACTACAGGTCTGTGGGTCTGGTCCTCTGTCCGCCTGGGACCAACTTCAGGATCAGACAAGGATTGCAGGATTTGGTCTTTGCCCTACTATCTTTGTCCGTATATTTCTCGCTATATCTCCATTTTAGAGTGGGGAAAAAGTAGTCTGTTCTATTCTATATTGAAATAGTATATAATGCATCTTTATTGTTATGTAGTATATTATATATTAATATTGAATAGTATAAATATAACTAAGCTCTAGGAAATATATAGTATTATGTGTTACATATCATAGGTTACATAATACATTTACAAGAAACCCCACTGTAACAGATGGCACCTAACATTGGTCAAATATGCACTTAAAGCCTGAGAAAGCTTTAAAAATGTTCTACTTCACAGAAACTGAACCAAAGCAGCTTCCAAATTGTGTATCTGAAGCAGGTCATTGTACAGAGAATGCTCGGCATCCAGCCACGTTCATAATGGCACTAGCGGACTGGCAGCAGGCAGTGAAAGCGGCAACCAGGCCAGTTCCTGAAATCTCACGGAAGACTCAGTAGCATGTGATTGATTTAAGGTTTATGTTTGCTTTGAATAAAGAGGAAACAGAATCAAATGGTTTCTTACTAGTAGCATTTTCTTGAGTCTGCTCTGTTTGCTGACCATGAACAGAAACGCAGTCCCATTAGGAGAACTTACTGATTCAGCTTACCTGCAAAAAGCTATGTGACTCTTTAAGAGAGTGTGAGTACTTTAAAAGATCTTCTGGTTTGAAGATGATTAAAGATTCACAATAAAACAGATTCAGATGAAAAGAAAAACCTGTAAATGGGTTACAATGTGTGTAAAAGGTACATGGGCTTCAGAGAGAAAAGAAAGAGGATAGAGAAAGTCTTTATAAAGAGAAATAGAGTAATAAAAATATAATAAGCCATGTAAAGATGGAAATAGACACAAAATCTAGATTTTTGTTGTTATTGTGTTTTCTTTTAATTTTTTAACTATTAATGAGCTAACTGCAGAAAGACTATAGATTGCAAATGCAAAGGCTACTAAGTTAAACAAGAATATATATTTTAAAGGTATTTTGATTTTGAAATTTGTGTCTAAGGATTTATTGCTTTGGAAGAGTTCTGCTTTTGTTTCCACAGAAGATGAGAACCTGCGGATTGCTTCCAGGAAAATATGGTTTCATGAAACCAAGACCCCATGAAAAAACCTCTGATGGAAACAGATGTCTGTATCAGCTTCAGAGCTGCAGACTGACCCAGTCTTAACAACCATGAGATTTTCAATGCCCCTTAATCAACAGGAAGTAGTAATGGAAAACTACACCCAAGTTCCCAAAATATTGCTTATAAATGTTTGTTTTCATTATAAATGGTTAATGGTCATAGTCAATCTCTTTCTAAGAAGAAAAGGGGGATATGGTATATGAATGATTTTTTAAAAGGTTGATTATTGAATTGACTTAGATCAGGAAATAAGCTGTTAATCTCAAAATGTTGTACATTGGTATAGATTTTGGTTTATTGATACAAATTTAAGGTCAATTGTGTTATGCTGTATGTATATTTCTACTCTTGTTTAAGTAGGATGTTTATGTAACTGATTTAGAATTGTAATGTGTGATTAAGAAATGTATGCTAGTTAGATTTTTAGGTATACAAAGATATAATTCAATTAGGTAGGTAATCTTCAAATACTTCTAAGACCTACAGAATATGGCGTTTAAAATATTTTAAGAACTTAGACTTTTCTGGACAGTGAGACAGGTCTGCTCCTGGCAGCACCAATCTACTTCAAAAGAAAAATGGGCATTGAAGAAACTCCATATGGAGATTAGCTTCTTTGTGGCATCAGTTAGCCACTGGACATTTTAAGGTATATATGAAACTTTAGATTCATAAGGATAAGGTTGATAAGAGTATTTTATTTAGGTTTGCTAAATACAACTGGATTATATGTTGTAACTGTAATTCTTGCTTGATAGCTGTTTTGTTATATGTAATTGTGCTTTGTTAAATTTGAATCCTTCCTTTCTTATTAGACAGAAAGGGGGAAGTGATGTGGAAATGCCTTTCTGTATGCTGTGAATAGCAATCTTTAAATACAGGAGCTGTTTTGGCCCATGACAGGCACCATAGAAGAAGTAAGAGGATGAATCAGAATAGGTAGGAAAGGAAGGGTGGAGTCAGAGGCAGACCGAGCTGAAGCCCAAAGAAGCAACATTTAAGGATCACAGGTGTGCCACGGGCCATGTGGCTGACAGATTAATAGAAATGAGTTGATTTAAGATGTAAGAGCTAGCTAGCAATGTGCCTGAGCCATAAACCAAACATCATAAATTTAATATAAGCATCTGAGTCATTTCTGGGGGCCTGAGTGGTGGTAGTGAGCTGTTAAGTGGTCTCAGGCAGTAGGTCTGTGGGTCTGGGCCTCTGGCCGCCCAGGACCAAGAAACCCCACTACTTCACAAGATTATGTAGGTAATCTTCAAACACTTCTAAACTCTACAGAATAATGCATTTAAAATGTTTTAAGTACTTAGACTTTTCTGGACAGTGAGACAGGTCTGCTCCTGGCACCACCAATTTACTTCAAGAGTAAAATGGGCATTGAAGAAACTCCATATGGAGATTAGTTTCTTTGTGGCATTGGTTAGCCACTGTACAAGAACCTGTTCTTACATTGACTGCTTGACAGTATGCTGTTAAAACCTGATAGGCAGGTTCCATAGGAAGGTGACCTCTGAACTTTGGCACAACGAGCTGAGATGATCATTTAGGCCTGCTTTACAGAGAAAACCCTCAGACATTCTTCAGGACTCAAGGAAAAGTGACTGATGAATGGGCAGAGCAGATTTCCTGCTTCACTGAAATGAAAAGAGACTCTAGGCTTATAGTCTGAAAATGAATGCCCAACTTTATAAAGGAACTTTGGGTGACTGTCCAGGCAGATATCTGTCATCTCTATCATTTCTAGATTTTGGAAGTTGTTTGCACTTCCGGTTTACTTAGGTAAATATATCCTTCTGTGGTCTTTGATTATATAGTCATAGGTATAGTTTTTCTTAGTCATTTGAAAGGTATATAGGATTTGAAACTTTAGATTCATAAGAATAAGGTAGATGATAGAATATTTTATTTAATTTTGCTAAATACAAATAGACTAGATATTGTAACTATAATTCTTTCTTGATGGCTATTTTGTTATATGTAATTTTGCTATGTTAAAATTAAAACCTTCCTTTTTGATTAGACAGAAAGGGGGCGGTGATATGGAAATGTCTTTCTATATGCTGTGAATATCAATCTTTAAATAAAGAAGCAGTTTTGGCCCATTACAAGCACCATAGGAAAAGTAGAAGTAGAAATCAGAGCATAGGTAGGAGAAGCAGGGCAGTATCAGAAGCAGACCAAGCTGAAGCCCAAAGGAGCAACATGTAAGCAACCCAGGTGAGCCACGGGCCACATGGCAGACAGATTAATGGAATGAGATGAGTTAAGATGTAAGAGCTAGCTATCAATGTGCCTAAGCTATAGGCCAAATAGCATTAACTTATCTGAATCATTTTGGGGGCCTGAGGAGCAGCGGTCAACTAAAGGGTCTGGGGCTAACTACAGGTCTGTGGGTCTGGACCTCTGCCTGCCTGGGACCAATAAACCCCACTGTAACAATACATCTCCCAAGTAATTCACATATGTAGGCTTATTTTCAATTACAAATAACTGGCCTTAGCCTCACTTTTTCTTATGAGCTTTTCTTAAGTGATCCCATTCTACCTTTCACCTTTCGCTCTTTCCCTTTCTTACTTCTGTATATCTTACTTTTCCTTTTATGCTGTGGCTGTGTAGGTGACTGGGTGGGTGGCTTGCCCCTTGTGATCTCCTCCTATTTTCTTGATATCTCTTCCTTTCCTCCCAGATAACTCCTTATATTTATTTTCTCTCTGATTTCCAGCCCCACCTATATGTGCTTCTGCCTTGCTATTGGCCAATCAGTTCTTTATTGGATCATCACGTGTTTAAAGAAGCAAAGGACCGCAGCATCACAGAGTTAAACAAATAAAGCATAATAGAATGTAACATCTTTGTACCATTAAAGCAAATATTATACAGCATAAACAATAATAAAAGTCCTTTAAAATATTATACAGCAACTATTTGTTTGGGTTGTGTTGTTGTTGTTCATTTATGGCTCCTGGAATTCTCTTCAAACTTCTGGCCTTCATGACTCTTCATTTTTAGAATCTGAGCAAGAACTTCAAAAGCTGTGATCCACTGCTCTTTACTAATTTTTTGTATGTTTGGATAGGATTTGCAAGATGAGGTTTTATTTGAAACCTGTAATTAAAATTCTGTTTTCAAATAAAATTTAAAAATATTCCAAAAAAATTAGAGCCATTGATATACATTTCAGTTCAATTCACTTATGTCCCTCCTTATTTTTAAAACCAGAGAAACAAACCCCAGCTAAATTATAAGGTATATCTTTTTTTCACAAAAGTCCATATACTTCTGGGGTTAAAAAGATAATTCTTTATCACTGACATATTTTATATTTTAAGGATTTTCTGTTACATTGTTTACTCATTTTTTAATTTTTTATCATTTATTTATTTTGCTAAATAATGTGAGAATTCAACATTATGGTTCAGGAGAGACAGACTACTGTTGATAGACTTTCATTTGAGTAAAATTTGGAACCCAGTGATAAAACGTTATCCTTTAACCTCATCATGAATGTCATGGCATGTACACTTACATACACATAAAGGGTGTGTTTGTGGGTTTTTTGTGTGTACTATGCTTAACACAAAAATGAAGACATAAATAAATATAAACATAAATAAGTAGAAAATGGGTCTATCAAAAGTGCAGAGGTGTATTTCAGTATTACTTTCTTAAAAAAAAAAAGAAAGAAAGCTCAGGTATAATTAATTCTTCTTTCTAGGTATTTAACAAAACTTACTTCAAAATTAATTGAATAAGTTCAAAGTGAAGCCATCATAATTGTTGACCAAGCTCTCTATTTCACAGCATAAAGAGCATACAAAGAATGTTCTTCAGGAGATAGTTTGCTTCTTACTTAACAAATCTACTAGTCTATAAGATATGAATCAGATTTTAGTTATTAAGTGGAATACCCTCAAGGCTAAAGCCTGTAGCATATTATATGTTTATTAATTAATATTAGAAAAAAACCCTCCCCATCACAGTGCTTTTTGAGGTGAGACATAGATAGGCCAGCACCTTGTTACTAACAGGACAGTAAACCTGGGTACAGGAAGGTCATTGCTCAGTAGAAAAATTTCTGAGCCTCTACAAACCACCAAAAGTACTAATAAAGAAGTGCTCTTCCTGAGCAAAAGTCTCAATATCTAGACTCTGAAATTTTGAAGGAAATTCAGAAATGTGTGAATATCATCATCTTTATCAAATAGCAGTTTGTATATTTAATTACACTGTAGAAAATGAGAATATTTTTGCTAGAGTGAACTATCCTGTTACTCAAAAGGAAGATTTAATAATTTTTAAATGGTGAAATTTAACACTTGCAGGGAGAAGGTATGATAAATAAATATAGCAAAATTATTAATCAGAGGTTAATTTTTGTTTGACCACACCATGAAGAAATAGACTTATGTCTACACTACAGAAGCATTTTTCCTCTGGATATCATTCTCAACTCAGTTGCTATTAGAGAAAAATATTATTATGACCTGTAGCAAATTATTTTTGCCATTAATAGTCTCCAAATTTTTATGTAGTCTTAAATAAAATGACAAATATTGACTTTCTTCAGACTTGTACAAATTAATATTTTTTAATAAAAATTAGTAAGACATCTCAGGAGGTTTAATTTATTGTTATATAGTGCCCTAGATGTCTCACTTTTACTGTATTACAAAACTTTTATACAGCAACCAAAACTTTTATATACATCCAGACGTTTTTCCTTCCTTACGCATGTTTGGTTTATTCTCATTTATTGTAAAAAGAATATTGTCATAACTTTTCATTTACAAGTTTCCTGATAAATGAGTAAGGAATTGTTCTTTTTGTCAGTCCTATGAAGATTATTTGTCTCTTGTCTGTATGGAAACAGACATAATTATAAAATGATTAAAGGTTAAAAAAATCTTTATGAGGGCCTGGGAAAAGAGGAGCAGTTGTAGTCTATAAAAAGATGGCACACTGAATCAGCCATTGTGTTATGAATAAATTTTCATTTCATACCATCTATGAATGAAAGTTTCTTGCTGCCTATCTTCAACAGCTGTGGATTATTGGTGTTTTAAGTTGGTCCATGTTCAGTGAAGTATAGGTAGACATTCTTGCAGTTTTAATTAGAATTTCAAGGAGAGAATTGTTTACATAAACATTTTGAAATAATTAATTGAAAAACATTATTTTTAATATTTAAATAACAGTGACACACATTTGTATTAGTTCTTCCTAAATTAAAGATATGAACAATATTCTCACATTGTAATAGTGCGGTTTCCTGGTCTCGGGAAGCCAGAGGTCCGGACCCAGGACCTGCAGTCAGCCCCAGACCCCTTAGCCTCCTGCCACTGCTCAGGTCCCTAGAAATGATACAGATGCTTATATTAAGTTCAGGCTGTTTGGCCTATGACTTAGGCACATTGCTAACTAGTTCTTACATCTGAACTCAACCCATTTCCATTAATTTGTCTGCCACGTGGCCTGTGGCTCACCTGTGTTCCTTACTTGTTGCTCCTTTGAGCTTCGGATACCAGATATAGGCAGAGTTTCTCTTAAAATGCACCAATCCAAGATTAATATTTATTAAAATATAAACCAACACTCACGATACAGGTAACAGCTTATAGTGGCTCCTGAATAGGGACTGGAGTATCCAAGCGATGGACGATGGATGCCAAACCCATCTCTCCAGTTGTTAGAAACCAGCAAATGGGCTGCCCAGGGTCCCAGTTGCCCCTTATCAATGGGGTTGGCCACTCCCCCTTCAGGAGCCGGGACCCTGGGTAAGCATCCTCGGATCTTATCAGCTGATACCTGAATCCCACCATATCACATAGGTGCAGAAAGCCAAGTAAGTCTTCTAGGTTGGTTCTATTTTTTTTTCAGGTTGACAAATAAGGCTAGCCACAGCAAGTCAACCCCTTTGTCAACTATAGTCCTAAAGTGTTCACGTTTGAATCACAACATTTCACTCCTGGTCACTATAGGCTCAGAGCTATGTCCTGATCCAAAATATACTTTTCCCAGCATCATAAATTCCCATAGTTTTTAACATTCCAAATATTATTCAAAAGACCAAAGCTTCCTCTGATCCCGAAGGCAATAGCTTAACTGGGAGTTCTTGTAAATATATTTATATTATATTATAAAATAAGATAATAAACATCTATATTTATCTTTAAAATTATAATCACACATATTATCATATATAATATAAAATGTATTTATAAAAAATAATATAAATGTATTATATAATCTATGATATGTAACACATAATACTATATATTTCCTAGAGCTTAGATATATTTATACAACTATTCAATATTAATATATAATATACCACATAACAATAAAGATACATTATATACTATTCCAATGTAGAATAGAACAGGCTACCTTTTTTCCACTCTAAAATGGAGATATAGCAATAAATATAGGGACAAATAAAGTATAAGCCAGTAGGGGAAAGACCAAATCCTGCATTTCCTTGTCTGATACTGAAGTTTATGATTCTCAACAATAAGCAGATGATGTTCATAGTATCTTAGCAACAAGAACCAGGCAGGCAGTCCAACAGCTCACTTTTGCCCTGGATGGGAACACATTTTATTTCATCAAATACCTCCATATCTCCACCTCAGAATCCCACAGAATAAGAACAAATGTCAAAGAAATGTTTCTATGACATCCTAGGGAAGGCTTCCACAGGTAGGCAGTTCACTAAATTGAAGATGTGCCCTATGGCATTGGAATGTTCCTAAGTGGGGCAGCTCTTAAGTTCCAAAGGGCCATATGCAAGGGTCCAGCTTATGAATTTTGGTGGAGGTCTTGATCTTAATGGCCCTGCCAAATATTAACCTCACAGTTTTGAGAAAAAAAATTCAATAACCCAAGTAACAGCCAACATAATTAAGGTAAGCTTTATTCATGTATACATAAGCTATCTTTGCCTAAGGCAGGGTTTAAGAGACCAGCATCAGACAAGGGAAAATAAAGTTTTTACAGTTCAGAAGTATAGGACTTCCCATTCAGGGATTTGACAATTAAATAGTCAGTGATGCAGAAATAGAACATGAGCATAAAAAGTTGTTCATATCAACCTCTTAGAACACAGGCATAGTTGCAAGATGGCAAGAACTACTTCTTGAAACAAAGGCATGGTTGTTGTTTCCTAGAACAGTAAGTTTAGAGCCATTTGTAGATAATTTTACAGGTAGATTATTGCTCCATCTTTGAGAAACAAAAGATTAAATCAAAACAGAAATGAGTACAGTTTGTTTTTTAGTATAGAGTGGCTTTTAAGCCTAAATTCCTAAATCACACTGGTTTATCAGCAACATATGTTGCTTTCTCATTGCTGACTTAGATAAGCCCAAATTGAATAACTAAGGCTCTTCATGAATGTATTCTGCATTGAATTATTAGCATTCATAGCTTGAATTCCCAGCATGTAGAATGTAGACAGATTTTCTTTTGAATATATATTAAGAATGATGATTGGCCCAGTTCCTGATAGGGTCTCTTTTCCACTATAAAATATCATAACTCAAGCCTCTACTGCTTGGATTTTTCAAAGCGTTCTGGTTGTGCAAACTTCTACTAGTGTCTTGCTTATGAAATTACTTAGGTAGTGGCTTATAGTTAAGCTTTACTTATCAAATTTCTAGGATTATTATGCATCCAGTAACAAACTGTCACAGATACCAAGCAAACTTACTCCAAATGCCTATGAGCTATGTTATTTTATTAAATCACAATCCCATGACTTGTCCCAATTTTCTTGTCCTTGGTGTCCTTTACCTGATGAAGTAAATAAAATGTTTCTTTTGGCTCATAGTTTAGGGTATAGTCCATTCTTGTGGGAATGCAGAAAAACAGGTGAATGGAGTGACTTCTCATGCTCACATTGTATACCTAATCAGAGCAGAAAAACTTGAATGCTAGTTTTCTGTGTTATTTCTCTATTTTATTTAGGACACCAAACATAGAATTGTGTTACAGAGACATTTAGAAGTTTATTACTTGTGATGATTCTATCAACTGTCAAGTTGAAAAGACAAAACATCAAAGCTGATCTCACAAGATCCCTATCGCTTGGAGGAAGTTTCAGATTAGTTTCTAAAGAGTCTCTTCTCCCTCATCATAGTTTACTGCTATTTTGAAATTTTGGGGATTGCCGTATGAGGCTTATAAGTTTTATTAACTTTCTGAGATTTTTAATTACCATGAGTTTCTGATCAGTCTTTTGAATCATTCTTCTCCATTATGGAGAGAATGTCTACATAAAGAGGAATTAACTACATAAAAGATAAATTTACTATACCTATAGAAAATTATAAAAAAGAATTTGTATATTAAAATTCAAATTGGATTTAGTGATATATATCTTTAATAAAATTAGTGTGGACTATCAGAAGACAGAGCCATTTCTTCATCCTCTTTTGTTTTTCTTCCTCTTTTATGTTTTTGAGACAGTTTTTGTTGCTGTTGTTGCTGTCATTGTTGCTGTTGTTGTGTGTGTATGGTGGGAGGGGGAATTGTTCTGAAACTTGTTTTGTAAACCAGGCTGGCTTCCAAGCTCACAGAAATCCTCCTGTCTCTGCCTTCCAAGTGCTGGGGACTAATGGTATGCAGCACCAATTCCTGGATATTGTTTAACTATTGTTTAATAGTTATTGGCAAACTATTTTAAATGGCAATTAAAACAATATAAAATATAAGAATCAATTATATTCATGGATGTTTTACTGGGTAAAAATACTTGTTGCCAAGCCTGATAACCTGAGTTGAATCCTGGACATCACCTCACCACATGATGAAAAGAGAGAATCTATTCCCACATCTTGTTCTCAGATCTGCATACAAGTGCCTACAGCAATTGAGGGAGAGAGCCCTGTACATTTAGGTTGAGTACCTAGTACCTGTATCATGAGACTCATACCTGTCTGTAACTCCATCTATCAGTGATCTTATGTTTTGGTCAGAGGGCATGTGAACTCACATGCACATATATACACAGACATGTACACATAAATATAGCTAAAAATAAAATGAATTTTTTAAATATTATTTAGAAAAAGTATATGAACAACATTATATAAAATCTCTATAAAAAGTTAAAAATACATTTAAGAAGTAAAATAAGTAAGTATTGACAATATTTCCCTTCTCCTTCCATTCTCTCCCCCATCTCCCTTCTGCCCCCTCCCCCTGGCCCACTTCTCCATTTCTCTTCAGAAAAGGGAAGGCCACCTATGCATATCAACAAAGCATGGCATATCAAATGGCAATAAAACCAAGCACCTCCACTAGCATTAAAACTGTACTAGGCAACTCAGAATAGGGTCACAAAAGCCTGCAAAAGTGTTGGAGATAGCCCCTGCTCCCACTGTTAGGAGCTCCACAAAAAGATCAAACTAAAACTATCCTGTAGGGGATTGTGTTGGTAAATAATTGTCCCACCCACTGGTTTAATAAAAAGTGCTGATTGGCCAATGGCAGGCAGGAAGTGTGGGTGGGGCTACCAGACTAAAAACTCTGAGAACAGGAAGCACAGAGCAGAATGCCAGAAAGAACTCCAGAGAGAAGCTGGAAGAAGCAGAGGACAACTATGCTGCTCTAAGAAAAGGTACTGAGCTCCATGGCTGAACAGAACAAGAAACATGGGTTAGATGAAGGGTAGAGAGAGCTAACAAATGATATGCCTGAGCCTTTGGTCGATTCAGCCTAAAAACTATCGTATTCATCTGTGTGTCTCTGTTTCTGTAAGCCTTCGAGTCTGAGGGTCTGCAGGTCTGCGGGTCTGCGGGTCTGTGGGTCCTAAACCTTGAGGTTAGGCCTGAAAGTCTGGGCCAGAAACCTCCTACTACACTATCCCATATTTGCAGAGAGTCTAGGTCAGTTCTGTGCAGGCCCCCTGGTTGTTGGTTTAGTCTCTGTAAGCTCCTATGAGCCCAGGTTAGCTGACTCTGGGTTTTTTCATGATGCCCTTGACCCATGTGGCTCATATAACCCCTTCTCTCTCCTTTCAGCAGATTTCCTTGATCTCAACCTGTGGGTCTCTGTGTCTGTTTCCATCAGTTGCTATATTAAGCTTCTCTGTTAACAATTGAGTTACGCACCAATCTGAATTTCTGGATGCTGGCCTGGCCAATGGTGTTTAAGGAGGCTTAAGCCAGGGAGAGAGATGGGCCAGAATGTCAATGAAAATGATCCTAGAGAAAGATGTAAATGTTTTTATATTGATTTTTAATTTTTTAAAGATGGAGAACAAGAAAGTAGCTATGGTCACAATGTTAAGACATATTATAAAGAAATATCCCCAAAAATTCACATGATCTGAGTGATCATTGTGATCTAAAATGTGCAGGGCTTTCATTTGTTTGTTTTTAGCCACAGAAAACACTGTAAAGATGTATTCATTAAATGTAAGACCTTCTTTTATTTAAGGATAGGAGAAAAGAAAAGGACCAATTATGTTGGTAATAATTTTGCCAAAAATTAAAGTATCACCTAAGTTACCAAGTAAGCAAACAACACCAACTAGAACATGTTAAAATTTTAATTTTAAAACTAGATACTATAACTGACATCTAAATAAAGAGTGTATATGTCAAAGAGTGATGAGTATCTGTGACCAGCACCTCAATAAAGAGTGTGTATGTCAAAGAGTGATGAGTATCTGTGAAGGGAAGAAAATAATAGCCATGGCAAGAGAAGTAAAGTCAAGTATAAGCGAGAATGCAGAGTAACTGAAAGCATTACTACTGAGAGTTTTTAAATGACTCAATTCCTCATTTGGATGGAGATATGAATATGTCAGTCCTCCAATTTAACAATGGAAGGTATACATATATACACAATAAAAGACATATATACTAATGTTTACAATGGTATTTTCTAATGCAAGAAACAACCTAAATGTTCCAAATATAAATAGGTAATGAAAATCCTCTGTGGTAAGCTTGTCCAATGAGACCTAGACAATAAGAAACAAAAGAGATTGCAACTATTTTCACTATATTATATTTGAGTACTGCAACTTCCATGTTGTACCACAGAACAGAGACAAACTAGTGCATACTTTTTTACTCTATTCGACATAAGTTCTAAAATGTGGATACTAGCATCCTAAAATCAAGAATAAGACAGTTATTATTAGAAGGGTGCAGGAGAGAAACTTTCTTATGGTTGTAAACTGGATTGTGATAGTGGTTAATTGATACTTTCATTAGTCATTTTTTTTTGACTATTCAATAAAATCCATCTAATTTCATTATATATGTTTTAGGTCACTACTAAACACACAAACAAATGTACTAATTAAACCTTTTAACCAAATGTTAGAATTTCTAGTCCAGGGAGAACTGACATTCCAGTTGGGCTGACTCAGTTACTTTAGGTAAGGAACTGCCCCTAGGAAGTTTGGTTTACTTTAAGCCATGCTAAAAAAAAATAGGTAAAATTATCAGTTTTAAGAAGTTATTGTACTTTCCTTCCCATAACCATTACCCCTACTGTAACTGGTTTCTATGAAATGTTGAGTTCACTCAATGTTTTGGGCTTCTGTTTATCCTTACTCTTCCTAAAACCTCTCATGCCTTGCCAATGCTTGTGTGCCATGAATCTGACCTCCTTGCTGGCCTAAACTCAAAGCTTTTTTTCTGTCTTTCTTCTCTATTATTACTTCTCTAGGTAGCTGCTACAGTTTCACTTTGCCTGGTCTGGGTGTTTTCTCTTTTAAGCTATAAAACTATTATTTGTTTGTTGTTTAAATCCATTTAAAATCTATTATATTAATGACAGTTTAAAAACATGGGACACTGATTTCTTCTGGATCATTGGACAATCACAAATTGACACCAGAGTTTTGCTCACATGTTTGATGACATTTACAGAGACATCATATAAACACCTCTAAGTATAAAACAGTTAGGTTCTATTTTCCTATCTTGCTTTGGGGCTAATTTATAGATTCTCTGCTTCCCTGGGGACAAAAAATGCCCTTCTTTCAATGCCTCTTTTTGGAAAATTTTCAGTGTTTGTGGCTGAGTGACAGGCACATAACAGTAGGCAAATAATGGTAAGTTTCATTTCCAGTATTGTTCCTAGGTGAAATATCCTCCCTTTATTTCCTCTCAGTTTCAGTTTTCTCAGAGGACCTGGGAGATTTTAGATTAGGCTTGGGAAAAAGATGAACACATAGGTATCCTGGTGTGTTTAGGTATGACACTGTCTTAAGCCAAGTGGTTCACAAACAACTTGCCTTTCGAACTGGATAAAAATAGTACCCACAAGGCTGCGAAGGCTTTAAATTAGAATTAAGGATTTTGAAGAAGTTGGTTTTATAGAAACATACTTCAGATAACACAGAGGTTCACACATCCGTCTCAAGCATATAACCCCAAGACATATCAGGTGATATAGTGGTACATCAAAGCCCACTCCTAATGATGCACTTCCTCCAAACCTCCTTATTCTTCCTGAACACTTCTAGTAGCATGAGATGAAAGCTGATCTTGGCATTATCTCTGTTATGCCATATTTTTATTACAGGATCACAAAGACTTCCACAGAATTTTAAAGAAAGGCAGGGAATCTAGGAAAACTGTAACATGATTAGATTTCCTTTGGAGTTACTCTAAAATTGGAAAATGTGAAGCTCTGAGGCCAAAACCATAGCTTCAGTGGGAACATTGAGAAATTAGAAATCCCCAAATCATATAAAACATGGCAACAAAAACTGCATACAAGGGATGGATCCAGACAAGGAATGAGGCCATATGAGAAGGAAATGACACGATCGTAGGTGTAGGGTTTCCCAGACCTATTGGAGCTTATTTGAAATGCAGTATGTTCCAAGTGCTGGATAGGGAGCGAAAGGAAATCCGTGCTCTTTAGGTGTGGGTTTTCCTTTAATGTGTCCTTCTTGGCTCTGTCAGAGTCCTCAGGCTTGTGATGAGATTGTTTACTCTGTGTTATTAAATATGCTAAGCATGTGAATATTTTTTAATTTCCATAAAGGCTCATGACTCAAGAATCTCTGAAGACATTTTTCAACTTTGGATTTTGAACAATATTTAAACTGCTAATACCTTGAGGATTCCCAGACTAAATACATTTGTATTATAAGATAGTCATGGCCTTGAGGGTTTCAGAGTAAAAAAAATTGGGTCTTATTCAAATATCAAATTTTACTAACAGATGTACATTTGAAGGTTTTCTTCACAGTTAATAGTGCTATTTTGACAGCTTCTGGAAATGTAAAAAGTGGACAATTGGGAATAAATTAAGACTGACTGAGGGACTAGTTGGGGTTATATTATCCATATATTATTCCTTCTTCATCCTCAGCTTCCTGGTCTTATGTGAACTGAACTGTGGAGAGCAAAGCTCTGCCTGGCTTTGACCCAAGGTCACATTTCATGATTCATTGGCAATTAACAGGATGAGGTCAGTAGCAGAACTTATTTACAACTTCTTGCTGGGAGTGGAATGTTTCTTCTCCGAGTGTCCTTACTTTCCCACACTACCCCCCTCATAATCTCAACTACCTTCCCCTTTTCTGCAGCCATAACTTTCTTTTCAAGGTTAGCAGCAAGAGTGATAACCAACCTCTTCACCCTATATATACTCAGTTCATTCTCTTAATAAACGGGGCTCAAACAGATCTCTTGTCCAGCTCTCATTCTTTGTGTCTTTCTTTGTCCCCTCCCCCTCATTCTCACTCCCCTCCACCAGGGTCTCCATTGACTTTGCCCACAGGCTGGGGCACTGAATCTTCTGCTATGTTTTCCCTGGCACATTACACTGAGCCCTCTGGCTTCAGAGAGGAAAAAAAAAAAGAGGATAGAAAAAGTCTTTAAAACAAGAAATAAAGTAATAAAAATATAATAAGTCACGTAAAGATAAAAAATAGACACAAAATCTAGATTTTGGTTGTTATTGTGTTTTCTTTTAATTTTTTAACTGTTAATGAGATAACTGCAGAAAGACAATGGATTACAAATGCAAAGGCTACTAAGTTAAACAAGAATATATATTTTAAAGGTGTTTTGATTTTAAAATTTGTATCTAAGGATTTATTGCTTTTGAAGAAGAGTTCTGCTTTTGTTTCCACAGAAGATGAGAACCTGTGGACTATTTCTAGGCAAATATGGTTTCATCAACCAAGACCCCCTGAAAAAACCTGATGGGAAGAGATGGCCATATCGGCTTCAGGGCTGCAGACTGATCCAGTCTCAAGAACCCATGAGATTTTCAATGCCCCTTAATCAATAGGAAGTAATAATAAAAAACTACACCCAAATTCCCAAAATATTATTTATAAATGTTTGTTTTCATTATAAATGGTTAATGGTCATAGTTAATCTCTTTCTAAAAAAGGGGAATATGGTATTTAAATGATTTTTTAAAAAATTAGATTATTGACCTTACTTAGATCAAAAAATCAGTTGTTAATCTCAAAATATTTTACATTGGTATTAGACTTTGGTTTATTGATACAAATTTAAGGTCAGTTTTGTTATGATGAATGTATTTTTCTATTCTTGTTTACGATATGATGTTTATGTAACTGATTTAAATTTGTAATGTATAATTAAAAAAATACATGTTAGATTTTTAGGTATACAGAGATATAATTCAATTAGTCAAATACTTCTAAGACTTACAGAATATGGCATTTAAATGTTTTAAGAACTTATCTGGACAGTGAGACAGATCTACTGCTGGCAACACTAATTTACTTCAAGAGAAAAATGGGCATAGGAGAAACTCCATATAGAAATTAGTTTCTTTGTGGCATTGGTTAGCCACTGTATATAAACCTGTTCTTATATTGACTGCTTGACAGTGTACTGTTTAAACTGGACATGCAGGTTCCATAGGAAGGTAACCTCTGAACTTTGGCAGAACAAACCATGATGGTCATTCAGGTTCCTGCTTTGCAGAGAAAACTGTCAGACATTCTTCAGGACTCGAAGAGAAGTGACTGAAGAACTATACCAAAATGGTCAGAGCAGATTTCCTGCTTCATTGAAATAAAGAGACTCTGGGCCTGTAGGCTGAAGATGGATGCCCCAACTTTATAAAAGAACTTTGGTTAACTGTCCAGGCAGATAGGTTTCATCTCTGTCCTTTCTAGATTTTAAAAGTTGCTTACACTTCTGGTTTACTTAGGTAAATATATCCTTCTGTGGTCTTAGATGTAGATAAAGATTAGAGAGTTATAGATAGAGTTTTTCTTAGTTATTTAAAATATATATTAGATATAAAACTTTAGATTCACAATAATAAGATAGATAATGGAGTATTTTCTTTAATTTTGCTAAATACAAGTAGACTAGATATTATATCTACAATTCTTGCTTGATAGCTATTTTATTAAATGTAATTTTACTATGTTAAAATTAAAACCTTCCTTTTTGATTAGACAGAAAGGGGGTGCCTTTCTGTATGCTGTGAATCTCAATCTTTAAATAAAGGAGCTGTTTTGGCCCTTGACTGGCACTGTAGAAAAGTAGTGGGAGGAATCAGAATAGGTAGGAAGAGCAGGGCAGAGTCATAGACAGAAGGAGCCAGAAGCCCAAAGGAGCAACATGTAAGGAATACAGGTAAGCCATGGGCCACGTGGCAAGAAAGATGAATAAAAATGGGTTGATTTAAGATGTAAGAGCAAGCAAGCAATGTGCCTGAGCCATAGGCCAAACAGCATGAAGTTAATATAAGTGTCTGAGTCATTTCTGGGGGCCTGAGCAAAAGCGGGGCGGCTAAGAGGTCTGGGACTGTAGTGTCTGTGAGTCTGGGCCTGTCTGCCCGGGACCGAAAAAACACATTGTAACAACTATGCACAAGAATAAGTTATTCCACCCTGAGATTGTTTAAATCAGGCATTTTCGTCATATTCGTTGTACGGGTTTGAATGAACATGCCCCATTAAGGCTTATAGAGTGTGTACAAGATAATAGGGAATAGTGCTGTGTGTCTTTACCATAGCTATTGCACTCTTGAATTCACAGCAACTGCTACTGCCTACATAAGAGCTCCATGAGATTAATCCAGCCAAACATCAAGGATAAATACTGTAAGAGTTCGACTTGTCTCAACCCTAACTAAGGATTCACTAGAGGTCAAAGTCAGCTTTAGATAAAATAGTAAGATAGTCATATATTCCCTTGTGTTTATAGGCACTTGTATGGAGCCTAGGCATTAATGGATAAACCCACAGCTATTGGCACATGGACAACATGGAGTGGAATTAGTAAGATATCTATAAAACCACAAGAAGATACCCAAAAATTAAGAGAAGGACTTGAGAAATATCAAGAAGAAATGTAGAAGAAAAATAAAGGGTAGTTATGATAATAATATAGTGTACATATGTATAAATTTTAAAAGAAAACAAAAAGTATTTTTTAAAAGAAGCCATCACAAGATAAAAAGACTATTTTTTAAAGATATTTCATTCAGGGTGTTGAGATCAACAGCATTTTTCTAGTTACAAGTTAATAATTGGTCCACAAAAAAAGCCATAATGATTTCTTGAGAAAGTAACTTAAAATATTTTACAGATTATAAGAAGAAAATACATTTTCTAACTTCTGAATAATTTTTTCTTTTTGTTAGCATATTTTCCATAATATCAGTGGAGTCACAGCTTAATACACAATACATAACATTTTTGATATTTGTATTTTAAAAATAAGACATTAGCACAATCCTAAAAAGACATTGGAAAGAAAATAATGCTTAGGATTACTATGTGTACCTATAGTGTGCTACTAGCAACATGACCTTTATAAGTGTTCTTGTGAAGAGACAATTTTACTCACTTTAGGAATGTATGGAACATAGAAGTACCTTGATGAGAACTTTAGTACATCATCCTAGGAATGCTTTGTTCATCGTCAGTGAACATGGTAATAGCTGTGATAAAATTTATGGGAATGGCACTTGTTTGGCAGCTGTTTTCATTTTTTTTGTTTTTGTTTTCTTTTCTTACTTCTATAACTTCTTTGAGTTAATCTTTGATTATGATGGATTTATTTTCGGTTGTGTGTTCAATCATTCAGTGAACTTGAGCAATTTCACTTCCAGATATGTGAAGACAAAGATTCATGGTCCCGACATAAAAGGTAGTTAACATGTCACATACTATATTCTTGCACATTTTTTTAAGTCAAATTTTATGTTCTCAAAATCATGTAGCATCCTGGTAGACACCTAGAGATGCCAGAAATATCAGAATCCACTCTCAATGTCTATCTCATTTTTATGCAAAATTAAAAATGTAGTAGAAGATGCAGATTATATCTAATCTCTTGGTTATTTCTATGCTTATTTTTACTTATTTACTTGATTTTTAAGTGAAAATATGCAACATTTATATCACTACATCTTTCTACATTTTTGGTTACAAAATTTAGTACAACTGCTCCCTTTTCATGCTTGGGTGACAGTCTGATTTAACCCAGCATAAGCTGAAAATATAATTAATAGAATTAACAAACTGAGTTTGCTTAACTTCATGATCAAAGAAAGCTGTGGTTCACTGCTCCTGTCTTACATTGTGAGATTATAATTTTGCATGCCATACACTGGGAAAACATCAAAATTCAAAGTCCTAAGACCAATAGTATTGAAGGGATGCCTCCTTTTACTATAAAAAAAAAAAATCAAAATGTTGTGACTTGAATGACTGTAAATTGGAATACGTCTTTTAAGGAAACAGCTTCAACTAAAATGAAATAAAAAAAATTAAACCAGTTTATTCTGAAGAGAACAGGAGTGACCATGGATAATGAAAATATATTTATGTTTCTACAAATATAATGCTGAATTTGGTGTAACAGTAGTTTTAAGGAGTTTATAGTAAAAGAAGATGGGACTTATAATCTAAGCATTTTAAAATTACATTGGTAGAAACTGTATGGATTTAATTCTGCAGAGTGAATTCATAGCACAGATACAGATAAAGATCTCAATAGCTATAGTCTTATAAGGGCATCTCCAAAACCTGTGGAACTGTGACTAAGGGAACAGGAAAGCACACAGAGCAGGATTCCAGCAATGACTTTTATAGCCAAGGCTCACAGATTGAGAAGGGATCATTTCTTTAGTAACTTAATGGGGAAATAAGCTGTTTTTACTAAGTAATGCTGTTTTTCAAAACTGAAGGATGGACGTTGGATGTTTTGCTTTATTCAACATCTCTAGAGGTTGTAATAAGGGTGAATTGTTTATTCTTTTATAACTCCTGGGAATTTCAGGAGCTTAAAATTTCCTAAAACATAAGTTCTATTTTTGGATCTTGGCTTTGGCAAGTGTATTTCCCCTAGAACCAACAATGAGGTAGCTTAAAGAAAGATGGGGGAAGCTCTCTTGTGAAAAACAAACAACAAAAAAATCATTTGTAACTTTCAGGTTGGTGGACATGTGGTTTCCTAAATTAATAGATCCAAAATGATTTTATCAGTTAGTCAAAAGATGTTTCATCCAACATAAAGCTGAGCAAATAATGACCATTCAGTGTTCTAGAATTAGCTCAAAACAAAGCATTATTAAGTTCTGTACCTATAGCATTCTAAATTTTCATATTTCTAATAAGGCAATCAGTCTTGGCAGACATGGCCTCTTTCCAGAAATTCTCTTTGACAGTGTCATCTGATTGTCTACATATAGGCATATTGTTCAACAACTGATGTTGGCCTATTCACCTTGCAAACTGCAGCATCATTTATTGAATAGCACTTTCTTTTTTCCCAACTCCTTTCAGTCCTGGGAATGCACTGTTATACTTGGTTTTATAAATTTTATTACTTCCTGTATCACATGTAAATGGAATCATGCAGTATTTGTCCTCCTACTAATTTATTTGCCTTGCCATAATGAATCCATATTATTTTACTAACATGAATCTCTTGCAGAAAGAGAAAAATGCAAGATGAACAGTGTTAGGTCTCAAAGAAACCAGAGACATTTGGCTGAGGTGCCCATTAACATATTAAGCAGACACTGGCCAGTCCTTGGGGAGTCACTTAGTACCCCTGGCTCCTCCCAGCATTCATAACTCTACCCCATACCCTAGGACTCTGCAGCTGAGCTTTCCTTCCCACAGCTTCTGATTTCTACATGACAACTATTTTGTCTATTCATCCTCTTGTTCCTCAAGCACTTGACCTTTTTGCCTCTCAGTTTGTCTCTCCCTTCCTCATCCTTTCTCCTTTCATTACCAGTGTGGTCTGTTGTCCTCCTTCAGTCTGGGACATTCCAGATGCCTCTAGCTACACTCTTCCTTTTAGGTACAAAAAAATCCTTATACTCTCAACCATACCTAGGAGCACATAGGTCATCACTTTTATTCAAACACATAGATTAACAAATGTAGAGACTAACTTTATATGATACTCAAGACTATGGACGACCAGCTGATTCTACTGCTCTTAGCACTATAATGAGGTATAGTTCCATAAATTAACCTCCACCAGGACCCAAGGACCAAGTAGCTTTATGGAATTGTTTTGGGAAAATAACAACAATGCTACATGGGAAAGTATAGTTGTAGTATGGACTTTCCTTAAATTGTACTGTAACAATGGTTTGGGGGCCATTCCACTTGACCAAAGTCTGTCTTTGGTCAGTACTTACTGTTTAATATTGTTTGCTCAAATTTGGCCCTTGGCCCTAGCGATGGGCTTTTTTTTTTTTTATTCTGCAAAATCTCAAGATTAACAGAGACAGAACATCATGGTGGGAGAGCACAGCTACCAGTCTTATAGTTATAGTAACAGGAAACAAAGACAAAGATTGAGAAGGCACTTGATGCCACAGAAGATCCTCTTGCCACAAGCACACTATGCTATAAAGCCATAGCCTGATTAATCAGATCCCTCAATTCACATTCTCTCATAGACCTCACCTATGAGCTCAATCAAGAGTCAATCCTTCTAATCCATGAAGTGGTGGGGAATATTTCAGAACCAAATTATTAAAGTCAAGATCTACTGCCTTTCTGGTTAATGTTCATAGCTTTATATTCCTTTCTTTCATTTGAATGTGCTGACAGGATTATTATTATCTGCATTTCAAGAAAGTAAAAATAGTGTGACTTTCACCACCTCCAATCATCTTAATTCCCTTCACCCTCAATACAAATGGATTTAGACATTTTGAATATTTATTCCATCCTAATTGTTCATGAGTTTACTATCTTTGTCTTCGCTAGAGAAGTAAGCTATAACTGTCATTAAATGAAATGTCTGGCAACTTTCTTTCCCTACTACCCAAGGCCATGGTGATATGAGAAACCACAGCAGGTTTATAGAAATAGAACCTCCAGAGAAAAACCTTCAAACCACACTGAAATGTAAATCGAAGCTGAGAAGATATATTAAAAAGAAAAGGAAGTACAACATAAGACGAGAAGAGAAGAGCAGGTAAGAGTGCACAGGCCTAAGCTGGCTCAGGCAGTCTATGCCGTGCAGGCTGGAACACACAAGACATCCACAGGACAAGACAGTGGGAGAAGTAGTTAATCAAAACAGTGCAGCTTATCTTTAGGCAGAAAGACTCCTCTAAAATTAAACGCAGAAGGTTAAGGGCAGAAGTAATAACTTGGCAGCCTAGCCTAATACATTTTGCTTTCCTTTGGAAGATTTATAACGTCTAGGGTTGAGAAATATGCCTGGCTACCTAAATTTTACAAAACAAAAACAGAAAGGAATACTGCCTAATTTAGTGTCTGGCTTGGGATGGCTCACATTTCTTTGATAAGATAGTTTTCACTTCACATTTAAACATACATATCATTAATGTTAACTTTTTGTTATTATTTTAAAGATTATATCTAAATTATCAGAAGGTTCATTGGGGATAATTTATCAAAGTTATTAAATAAGTTAACAAACTTGAGAGAACTTACAACTTTCTAATTAGAAATCCTTTGGAATAAAATGATCATCAAAGAAAACTAAGAAATACATAATTCTATGCTTTGGTTATTTATCTTGAGGAGTCATTTAACCCCACAGTATCACAGATCTTTCTCAGTGAGGTGGAATTAATGAAATATTTTGCTTTATTGAGTTATGAGAATGAATATGACCAATGGAGCTTTTTTGTTTGCTTTTTATTATTAAAAGTTTATATTTATTTCACATAACAGTCTCAGTTTTCTCTTTTCTTCTCTCCCTGTTCTGTTTCCCCACCTCTTCTCACCTCCTCCTTGCCCACTCCACAGAGAAAATTATCAGTTGAATACATCTTGAAATTTCTGAGAAGTCCCAATTTTAACTATTCTTTTACTACAGATATATTATCATAAAAATAACCATAAACATTTTCCTAATTAATCATATTTTAAGTATCATCAATTTGGCAGAAAATTCCTCTATTATATTTTATGTTTTTATACAGTTCAAAGAATATAGTTCTGTCAAAAAAACAAGAGTTATTTGAATAAGGAAAAGTAAACTTTCCTTTAGTTATACATCATATCAACATTACTTTTATCACTGCTGTGGATGTTCAGCAACTTTTGCATATAGTCTTATTGGTATCCACAGGATCATGTTTCTGTGGCATAGTTATCTAGACACATCAATCTTAATTTCCTCCATAGAATTTCATCTAACTTTTTCACTTCTGTCTTTACCTCATTTGCTTCCTCACATCGTCTCTCCATGTCTTTTTCTTCACCTTTTTCTTTTCTTCTTGTTCTATTTACTGAAGTCTTTAGACTTCTCACAAACAGATACTCTCCTTCTGATGCTAACCTATATTTATGATTTCCAGAGAGATGCTTTTACTTCTGACTTAATATCCCTTTAAGAAATATTATTCTTTTTCCTCAATGTCACTGTCCAACTATTCTGCTTTGTTTCACTTCTAGTTTTTTTTTTCAGTCACAAAGAAGCCTGACATTGGGTAAGAAACCTTTTTGTTCTGCTCCTTTTATACACTAGGCATTAAGTTTATTGAAGTTTCATTCTCTGTGAATGTGGCATTTCTGAAAGTTTCTAAAACTCAAAGGAGTTATCCTACACCAAAAAGTGGGTTTATTTTTAAATATTGCTATTCAAATAATGTTACTATTGCCTCATCTTTTTTGCATTACCATATATAGTCTTAAGTTCTAGCTGAACAAATGGTATTTTTAATTTATGCATTGCTAGCATTCCTATTAGCAAGTATCACACAAAGATCTTATCTTTCCATTCATTACTCAGCTTTCTTTCCCCTTTTTATTAATAGCTACAGATTTCTACAATTTTCTGTCTGTGTCAAGCTGATTTTCTCCCATGCTTATTTTGTGTTCTTCCTGTCTTCTGCCTGATGAACATTCATTTTATTGGACCTTGCATAAATACTCTTTCTATTTTGAAATCTTCCAAATAAGAAGCACCTACATTTTAACATTTTTTCCTTCTTTAGATCTCATTTCCATACAATTTTTTTCACATCTGTTACACCTACTCAAAAAATATTTTTTCTTGAAAGCAGCCTTGTATCTTTGTACTCAGAAATATTTACACAGTGATTAGCATATACTTTATATGTTACAAAACTATTTTTTAATTGAACTGTAAACTCAAACCATCTTTTTGATTCTATGGATACAGACCCACTCCAATTTAAAAACTCTACAGAGGAACATGTAACCTATCCTTGACTTTGGGATAAAGAAATCAGACTTCCCTGAAATGCATATGCCATGCTGAGCTGACATATCTTAGGACTTCTTGTCCTTTGGGAGGAAGTGGTGGAGGATTGTGAGGGGGAGACTGAAGACTGACTGGGAGGAACTAGGAGGAGGGAAGAGAGGGAGAACAGGGGGATACATGGATAAAAAGACATGTTTCTATGAAAAAATAATAAAATGAAGAAAAATTTCTACAACTTTTCACTCAAGCTGTAACTACATTAAAATTCTGTCTCATACTGCCCTTTGTTTTTGTCTGTTTTTTTATTTCCTCTTTGATTTTACTAAAAATAAAAATTAAAATTAAAAATAAGTTTTGTTCATATATTTTTATTACATTTTTTTCCCAACTCCTTTTTGTTCTTCCCTAATTTCCCTTCCCATCTAAATCCAACTCTTTCTGTCTCTCATTAGAAAACATTTATCTAAGGATAATAATATAATAAAATATAGTAAGACAAAACAAAAAAGAACAATTAGAATGAGATAAAGCAACCAGCAGAGGATGAAGAACCTTGGTTACTTCCACAAGCTTTGTGCCACTATTGCATTATTTTATTTTGAAGGCAGTTCTTAATCCACTTTCTAAATTTTTCTTATACAATTTGCCCATGGTGAATTTTTCCTTTATTAATGCTATATTCACTCTGAGGACTTGAATTCATTTCTTCATTTCATTCCATCTAATATTCATGTTTTCATAAATGACTTTAATGCTTTCATTCATTTCCTTTTTAAAAGCCTCTAACATATTTGTAAAGGCTCTATTGTAATTCTTGTTTCCTGCTTCAGCTGTATTGCATTTTTCAGGACCTTCTGTAGTAGTGTCTCTGGAATTTAATGAAGATGTCGGATCCTAGTTGTTATTGATTATTTATTTATGCTGGCCTGAGGTGGGAATGTCTGTCTCTATGCTGTGAATATCAATCTTTAAATAAAGGAGCTGTTTTGGCCCATGATAAGCACCACAGAAAAAGTGGGCAGGGGAATCAGAATAGGTAGGAAAGGAAGGGTAAAGTCAGATCAGATCGTGCCAGTATCCCAAAGAAGAAACATGTAAGGAACACAGGTGAGCCACAGGCCATGTGGCAGACAGATTAATAGAAATGGATTGAATTAAGATGAGAGAACTAGCTCTTTAAGATGAGAACCTATGGATTGCTTCCAGGCTCTTATGGTTTCATCAACCAAGAACCACCTGAAAATTCTCTGATGGGCACATCAGCTTCAAGTCTGCAAACTAAGATGATCCATTCTCAAGAATCTGTAAGATTGCCAGCACTTCTTAATCAGCAGGAAGTAGTAATAGAAAACTGTGCCCAAATTCCCAAAATATTGCTTATAAATGTTTGTTTTCATTATGAAAGGTTAATGGTCATAGTTATTCTCTTTCTAAGAAGAATAAGGGGATATACTATATGAATGATTTAAAAAAAATAGATAATTGAATTTAGTTTAATCAGAAAATCAGCTGTTAATCTCAAAATATTTTAAATTGGTATGGATTTTGGTTTATCGATACAAATTTAAGGTCAATTCTCTTATGCTATATGTATTTTTCTACTTTTGTTTAAGATATGATGTTTATGTAACTGATTTAAAATTGTAATGTATAATTAAGAAATGCATGTTAGTTAGATTTTTAGGTATACAATGATATAATTCAATTAGATAGGTAATCTTCAAACACTTCTAAGATCTACAGAATATGCCATTTAAAATAATTTAAGAACTTAGACTTTATGAACAGTGAGACAGGTCTGCTCCTGGCAGCACCAATATATTTCAAGAGAAAAATAGGCATCGAAGAAACTCCATTTGGATTTTACTTTCTTTGTGGCAATGGTGAGCCACTGGACAAGAACATTTTTTTGTATTGACTACTTGACAGTTTGCTGTTTAAACTGGACATGCAAGTTCCATAGGAAAATAATCTCTGAACTTTGGCAGAATAAGCTGAGATGGTCCTTCAGGTTCCTGCTTTGCAGAGAAGGCTGCCAGACATTCTTCAGGACTCAGGGAAAAGCTACTGATGAGCTATACCAGAATGGGCAGAATAGATTTCCTGCTTCAATAAAATGAAAAGAGACTCTGGGCCTGTAGGCTGAAGATGAATGCTTCAACTTTGTAAAGGAACTTTGGGTGACTGTCCATGTAGATAGGTGTCATCTCTGTCATTTCTATATTTTGGAAGTTGATTGCACTTCCTGTTTACTTGGGTAAATATTATATCCTTCTGTGGTTTTTGATGTAGTTGAAGATTAAATAGTTATAGATGTTTTTCTTAGTTATATTAAAGGTATACTGGATGTAAAAGTTTAGAGTCACAAAGATAAGGTAGATAATAAAGTATTTTCTTTAATTTTACTAAATACAAATAGACTATATATTGTAACTGTAATTCTTGCTTAATAACTATTTTGTTATACATAATTTTGCTATGTTAAAATTTAAACCTTCCTTTTTGATTAGATAGAAATTAATGTGGGAATGTCTTTCTGTATGCTGTGAATCTCAATCTTTAAATAAAGGAGCTGTTTTGGCCCATGACAGGCACCATAGAAAAAGTAGGCAGGGGAATCAGAGCATAGGTAGGAAAGGAAAGGTGGAGTCAGATCAGATTGAGCCAGCATCCCAAAGAAGAACCATGTAAGGAATACAGGTGAGCCAGGGGCCACGTGGCAGGATAGATTAATGGAAATGGATTGAGTTAAGATGAAAGAGTAAGCTAGCAATGTGCCTGACCTATAGGCCAAATGGCATGAACTTAATATAAGTGTCTGAGTCATTTTGGGGGCCTAAGCAACAGCAGGCAGCTAAGGGATCTGGGGCTTCAGGTCTGTGGGTCTTGACCTCTGGCCACCTGGGGACAGAAAACCGTATTGTAACAATGGCCTGTAGAACTTTGGCTCGGGATGATTGTAATTGTAGATATTTTCCTGAAAGTTTCTTCTTAACAATTCTTTTAATCTCTGCTGCATCCACCGTGACTTCGGTGTAAGCTGCAATGCCTATCAGGTGGCCCTCATGGTGGGATGTTGGTGAGCCAGAGCTTCTTGGAGTGAACGGTTCCCCGGTTCCTTGATACAGCGCCTGTGTAATGACCTCATCACTCCGTTCTCGGCCACAATGCACCTAGTCTATTTTTCCTTAATCTTTTTCTTGTTTGCTTTGCTCCTGCTAATTGTATTATACCAGAGACTAAATGTACCCATTTATAATGCCAGGAATAAAACTAGCACAGTCAATGATGAGAAACAGGACGAAGAACCTCCTCCTTTATTTCAGACAATTAAAAAGGTTCCTAAGAAACCAATGACTTAGTGGAAATAGAACAACTGGTAAGAAATTCTCATAAACAACACAGTAACTCAGTAAAACAAGCATTAGCAAGAATTCTCTCCAGGGCTCTCCCAGGGGGATAGATACAATATAAGATTAACGGCAAACAGTAGACAGCACCTAGGACAAAATTTAATGAGACTATTCTTAAGAGCAACTCAATGTAACAGAGTTTATGATGAACATGGCAACATGTGAATAGTGTACAAAGGACAAAAAAGAAATTATTATTCACTTCCCTTTTTCTAAAAGATCAAAGTGTATGCAAAAACCCTGGTGTCTGCTTAACACAAAAATGAACAAACTAGTTGGCCCCCTTTTTTTCAAAAGCCTTTTGGGGTCATTCCCTCACTGTCCATTCAGCTATGAGAAGAAAAATGGGCATACAAAAAAACTTCTCAAAAAAACACAGCCCATGCCCATAGAAGATTAATAAGTAGTTGTAATCATTCTCTTAAAAATCATTAGCCATGCCTCACCTACCCTAACCACAAGCCAGAAAATGCTTGTTTACAGCTGCCCACAAGGAGTACTCACAATAGATTCAATGTATGGCACATGTCCCATATTGTTCTGTTCTCATAAATGTCGTGGTTAAATGCCTTGCCAAGTTCCCTTTTGCTTTCTGTATATAAGCACTTGAAAAAGTCAGTAAAGTTGCAGCAGCATTAACTCAACCCTCTGAGTGTGTCTGTCTGTCATTTACTCACCGAATCCCATTCTCCTCTCCTTCAACCCGTGTTCTCCCTCGGTCTTGGTGCCCCAAGAGGGCCGGTCCGCGGCAAATCTCTAATAAGGCCAGTATTTTGTTTGTTTTGTTTTGTTTTGTTTTTTGGTGTGTTAATGCTATCATTATACCTTACAGTTTTCTTATTTAGGTAATATTGTTGATGACATTTCTCACCTAACAATCTCATCCACAGATCAGTCCTCTGATTTTCAGGCAAACTTAATTAGATACACAATATCACCACAAACGTAGCATTTATCTTTTTTTTTCTTGCATTACCTTACTAAATATATTTATTTTCTAGTTTTATCCATTTGTCTAAAAAATGATATTTGTTTGAAGGTTAATAAGCTTTCTCTGTGTATATGGAACATATTTCCAATATCCACTCATTAATTTATGGCCATCACAACTCATTACACATTTTGATAATTGGATTGTGTTTCTATTGAGAGTACTATTAAAACCTAGCAATTATAACACATGATACATTATTTAAGTGTGTTCTCATTTATGGAGGCTACTATTCCATTATTCAATGAAAACATGGGACATATGTTTGAAGGTGTGTAGCAATGTGAAAATAAAAGTGAGTTGGTGATAAGCTAGTCAAGGCATAGTGTGACAATCTTCAGAGCTCAAACCACTTCAGCAATTATATTATAGAAATTAAAATTGCAATTTGAAAGTTTCATAGATGTGAATACCTGTCCTTTTGTTTTCTTTTAAAAATATTTTTCTTTGTTATAAGAAAAAAATTCTTGATCAAAAAGCAAACTATGTTAGAGACCAAGTGGAAAAGACACAATCATATGAACTTTCAAGTCATTAAAAATATTCAATTTGGCATGAATATTCATATTAAGCTAAACATGCCTGCCATATTTATACAGGTGCTGAAAGAAGTGCTAAATATCTTTAAGTTTCATGAAAGTTTGTAGATGGGGATTGTATAATCAAAATTTATTGTGTGAGAGAAACTTGATTATAAAATAAAAACAAAAAATATAAAACATTTTCCCATTTTTTTGTCATGGCACTAACTGTAAAGAATAGATTGTTAAGTTTGAATCTCAGATCACAACTGTAAGAAATATAGTCATGTGGTAAATACTTAATTCCTAGGAATTCAAGAGCAATTCTAAGGGTAACTAAGAATTAGAGCTACTATTGGAATTGTTTCTTGAACAGAAAATTGTAAAATAACCACAGGCATAAAGATTTGGTGACAATAGAGATAAACATTGCTTTTCCTAAGTACTAGGATAAATGAATTATGACAACTTAAATTTGCAGGAATTAAAGACAGAGAGTCATTATTTGGTCATAGTGATATTTCTTAATTTCACTTTATTTTATTTTCACATGAGACACACTGAAAATTCATGAAAGGCACATATGAAGCGTACTTTAATAGGATTTTTGCTTCGTAAAAATTTTATTTCAGTAATGAGATCTTTCATAAACACTTTTTAAAAGATTTTACAGATAAAAAATGTAAAACTATTAAGTTGTGTGGTGGGATTCAGGTGTCAGCTGATAAGATCTAAGGAGGCTTATCCAGGGTGCCGGGCTCCTGAAGGGGGCATGGCCAACCCCAATGATAAGGGGCTGCTGCAGCCCTGGAAAGCCTGTTCGCCTGTTTCCTGGCTGCTAGAGAGACGGGTTTGGAATCCATCATTCACTGTTCCAGACTCCAGTCCCTGTTCAGGCTCCGCTATAAGCTGTTACCTGTATCGTTAGTGTTGGTTTATATTTTAATAATTATCTATCCTGCACTGGTGCCTTTTAAGTAAAACTTTGCCTACATCTAGTGCCCAATGCCCCCCGGGACCACGGCCCAGGCTTGGAACATGTGCAGGTCAGGTTTGGAGTGTGGGCGGGTCAAGTTTAGAAGACAGGGTCAAGTTTAGAGCGCAGGCCACATTTGGACCAAGCAGGACCAGCCAGCTCTTCTTGGTGCCGCTGTGACCCCGTGGGGAGACCCACAAGTGTGGGAAAGACTTCACTTCCTCCTTCTCTCAGCCTGTTGAATTGTTTTCTGAATGAGAAACTTCTCTCCCAAGCATGAATGATATATTTTGTGGCTCCTTGTGGTCCTGGCCACCATGCCATGATGTACTTTATTCTTTTTGCACAATGACTAACCCACTGCTATTGGTTACTGTTACTATCGTTACTGTTACTATTTCCTTATAGTGCAACCAGCAGGTGGGGGGCTACCACCCTGGGTGGTGCTATAATCATCAGGTTGGGGGCTGCCTCCCTAAAACATTTATATACTATACCAAGTTACAATAAACTTTGAGACTTGAGCAGACTTTCCAGCCTTGTCTCCATTCTTTGTGTCTCCTCCCATTCTTTGTCCCACTCTCTCTCTTCCAGACCCTCTATTGACTGATCCCTTGGGCTGGGGCAACCTGTTCCACCTGGTTACAGAAAGTCCAACCTCATGCCAGCTAGGTTCTCAGCCCCCAACCCCCCTCTACAGCGCTCAGTTTAAAACTCGCTGGCCTGACGCAGCACCCTGCTCGCTGTTCAGCCCACTGACACAGCATGCACAGCACAGGCCTGCCTAGCCTGCCAGTGTAGAGCTCAGGCATGGTCCTTCATCCATCTGGCCTGCCACTAACTGCCTGTACAGCGGCTCTGCTCATCTAGCCCAAGTAGCTGAGTTTAAAGTGCATGCACAACTTTCCCCCTCAGCTAGACCACTTGGTTGCTGACTGTGACCTGGGAACTGCAAATTCAAGCAGCAGCTCTGCCCATCTAGCCCCTGTAGCCAAGTGCACCCTCCCCCCCCAACTAATCCACATGGTTGTTGATTGTGACCCCAGAACTGCAAATTCAAGTGGTAGCTCAGCCCATCTAGCCGCGGTAACCAAGGGTACCCTTCCCTCTACCCTCATCAAGCCCATGTGGTCACTGACTGTAACCTGACCCAGGCAGCTGTAAATTACTCACACAAGTGAACAAAGGAAACAAAAACCCTTCTGTCTTGTGATTAACATCCTGTCTTAACTTGTGAGAATTTGATTTTTCCAAGGATTGTATTCTGCCTGCTGGGGCCCTTCAAAACCACATAGGGTCTGTAGGTAGCTTTCTGCTGCTGAGAGTCTCTGCATCTGCGATACAGTGGGCAGGGCATTGAATGTTACTGTGACACCTGTGGATTAAGCAGCATCATTACACCTGCATTGAGGTAATGGCTGACAATTATCCTTTTGAAGAATTCAGGTCATATTTTGCCATGGTGGTTGACAAATTTTTAAATGAATATCTTGAAGGATTCAATACCCCAGTCCTACTATTTTTTGGCTTGTTTATCTATTTTGTATTTCAAAATAAGAGGATGATGACAGAGGTGACAAATGGGAACCAACCATTACTGTCCAAATTAGGTATTATGGAACTCTGGAACTACTGTGGCAGATGAGGTTAAACAGGTACAAAATGTTAATCAACAGTTGCTGTTCAAGGCATACAATGTGGAACAGTCAAGCACTAAGATGGCAGAAAAGATGGGTACTCTGGAAATTGGTTACAACAAGCTTTCAGATAAGATTTCTTCTTTAGATATGGATAACACCGTACAAGAAAAATATAGGCTCTACGTAAATGATGAAAACAAGAAACTTGTTGACTACATTAATGACAAGAACAAGAAAATCATTAATTATGTTAATGATGTGGATCTAAAAAATACTGGCTTGGTGAGGTCTTTGGAAGGACTACTTCATCAGGAAACCCAAGCTCTAGAAAAATCAATAGTATATAAACTTCAAGAATGGAAACCAGTAGTATCCAAAATCCAGGAATGGGAACCTGTAGTATCCAAAATACAAGAATGGGAGGACCATATTGCAATACTGGAAAAAGGTAGTGATGCATCTTATGCTCAGAACAGTTCACTCCCAATGGAATATTATGGTACTGGAGATACTCTACCTAAGGTGGTAAACATGACAGGGCTACTTCCTTCACCACCACTTTTGTTCCCTGCTACTATTCAGACAAGAAAGCACCAGGGAGATTCTCAGAACATGTAGCGTATAGTTATAAGCCAGTATATATGAGAGACATCAAGGATTTTAAAGAGGCAATATCAATGTACAGTATTCACTCTACTTATGTAAAGCAGTATCTAAATTCATGGTCATCAAAAAACCTAATCTCTTCCAATTGATTGGATGCAGCTAACGGCTGCTGTCTTGGACCAAAGTCAAAATTTACAGTGGAGATTCTGGTTTAGAGAGGATGCCAGGACCTTAGAACAACAAGGAAAAATTAGGGGTTTCTTTGCTTCTCAGGACCAAATCCTTGGTGAAGGCATGTTTGCTGATGTGAAGACTCAAACTACTTATGACAAACATACTTTATTGCTATGCCGTACTACTGCACTGAATGCATGGGAAAAGATTTTGAACCCAGGTCAAAAAAGAGAGCATTATACTAAGGTCAAACAAGGCTTAAAAGAGCCTTATACTGACTTTCTACAGAGGCTTACCATGGCTGTACATAGAAAAATATCAGATTCAGAAGTTAGGAAGCAATTAATATTTCTCTGGCCTTTGATCATGCCTTTAAAGATCATAGCCACACCTATAGAAGAATAGATTCAATATACAATCAGTGCTGAATCTCTCCATTGCAATGAGGAGAATTGGGTAGGCCAAGCCGTTGCTAATGTTAGGGTGAGGAACCAAGGCATCACTTGTTTCAACTGTAGTAGACAAGGCCATATAAGACAGAATTATACAGATGGTAATTTTGGAAATAATGCCCGATCTAGGTTTAATTCAAACAGAAGGCCATTGCCTCTGGATTGTACAGAACATTTGGCAAGGGACGGCATTAGACCAATGAATGTAGATCTGTCAGGGATAAAGAAGGCAACCCTTTACCATCAGAAAATGCCTTTCGGGGCTCCCCTAGGAAGCCCCCAAAAATCAGACTTCAAATTTGAGGACAGTAACATCATATCTGGTCATATAGAAGACCAACAGTCTCAGGATGAATAGAGCATCCAAAACATGATCTAGAAAATCATACAGTATTAGATAATGACATAAATACAAAAGAAAAATCAGAAGTTCCAAAAAGAATCACAAAACGAATATTTTGGCAGATTTCAATAAATGAACAAAGACCAAAATTGAAAATATGGATAGATAATATTTATATCCAGGATTTAGTCAACACGGGGGCTGAAGTTTCAATCATAAGCCCACAATCATGGCATCCAAGATGGCCTTTTTGGGCAGTAGATATGCAATTTCTGGGTATTGGAACAATATCTCAGGTGAAACAGGTGTGAGATGGCTTCAATGCGTAGGACCAGAAGGTCAGAAAAGACAGTTGAGGCCATATATGGCTGACATAGCAGTGAATCTGTGGGGTCATGACCATCTAATGCAATGGAATACCCAGATTAAAATCCCTCACAGTTCCGATATCAAAAAGAGACTCAATTATGTTTCCAAAAGTGATGCTTTAAGGTGCTATGAAGAAAATTCTCCAGCCATTCAGGTTGTATAAATAACCATAGAACCTAAAAGGACACTCACAGTACTGCCTTTGAAATGGTTAACAGAAAAGCCTATTTGGGTTCAACAATGGCCTTTGACGAGAGAAAAACTTCAGGCTTTGGAACAGTTGGTACAGGAGCAGTTACAGGCTCTGCATATCAAAGAATCAACCAGTCCATGGAATTCTCCTGTTTTTGTTGTCAAGAAAAAATCTGGAAAATAGAGGTTGGCGATGGATCTAAGAGAAATTAATAAAGTGATTCAACCTATGGGCTCTTTACAATCTGGTATTCCCCCTGCCTTCTCTGCTACCTAAGGGATGGTCTGTTGCAGTTATTGATTTAAAGGATTGTTTTTTTACCTTATATTTACAGAAACAGGGCAAAGATAAATTTGCTTTCACAGTGCATACTCTTAATAATTCAGGACTAGTTAAGAAGTACCAATGGAGAGTCCTTCCCCAAAGAATGTTGGATAGTCCCACCTTATTCCAATATTTTGTACAACAACCACTAGAAATATTGCACAAGCACTTCCCACAATCTATCATTTACCATTATATGGATGATATTTTGTTGGCAGACCCAAACTCAAAAACATTAGAAACATTGTTTGCAGAACTAAAGAAAATGTTGCCTGATTGGGGACTACAAATTGCTCCAGAGAAAGTACAGACAGGAGATTCTATAAAATATTTAGGATATAAAATAGGTTTACAAAAAATTAGGTCACAAAAGGTAAAATTAAATCGAGATAAATCGAAGACTCTTAATGATTTTCAAAAGTTACTAGGAAATATTGCTCATATACGGCCCATTGTCACGCCCAACCTCACCAGCAAGGAAAGACACAACACCAAGTTCTTCTTTCAGCAGTTTTATTTAGGTCCTTTTACAAGCTTCTTCTTTTTCTTTTTGAAAAACCCGCTCCCAGCTAAATACCTTCTGGACTACCAATCACGGGGTGCCACGTGGGCCATGCCAATAGGTCCGGGTATGCAAAGGCAAACCAAGAGCTTAGCCTTATCCAAATAAGGAGCTGTTTAGCTCAGAGAGCGCTCACTGTCATGAAGGTGGAAGGCTGAAGCCAGAGCTATCTTTAAGGTGTGTCCACGCAGCTCTCTACAGTTCCCCCTTTTTGTTTTTATAAAAGAATTAGCAGGTGAGTGCAGAGGTCTACTCTCTGTTGTGCAATAGACTTTGTCTTGGTTATCCTGTTGGTGCATCCACCTAGGGATCACCAGACCTGTCCAACACCTTTTTTTCACAGAGGTGGGAAATCTTTGGGCATCAAACCCACATACAAGCAGACATTCTCTCCTTGAGCTCTCAAACAATCAAGATGCTCAACTGCAGTGCACAAGCCTTGCAACCTGCAAAAAATATTACTCTTTTAAGGCAGCTAGCCAAACATAGGAGGACTGTCCAGTCTCTACGGCTGCAAAGGCTTGGGTAATCATGGCTGCATCCCGGTGCTGCCTGGTCCTAATACAGCAAAGGCACCATAGGCAGACCCCGGAGACCAGTGCCATCAGGCCAGCCATAGCTCCTAGTCCTGCCCACTCCTTCAGATGATCCATGGCAATGGTGAACCAGGTAGCCAATCCCTCAGCCAATCTGGCATCTATCTGGGTCGAGTTGACAGTCACGATGGCCACCTGGAGATCTTCCATCAATTTTTCAAACTGTCCTGTCCAACTATCGTGGAAACAGCCTGGTATCATGGCTAACTGGCATCGGTCTCGGGAACACCGACAGTATCCATCATCTCAATTCTGCTGCTCCCGGTGTTAACTGCAGGCTTATCAGGACAAGCACCAGAATTTTCCTCATAGGGCTTATCATCTTTCCCTTTCTCCGGTTGGACCCTCCTGGTCAGCCATTCTGGAACCCACACTGGATCTCTCTGATCATGAGGAAAAACACAGACAGACACTCATGCCCAAGTCAGCACAGGATCGAGCCCTCGCCAGAGGCCCGTCAGTATGTCCTTCCACTTAACTAGGCCTCTACATGTGCCATGGGGGTCTTGATGTTGGTCAGCAGCAGAGCGCCCAGAGGCATCCAAATTTAAAAAATTAATGGTAAAGAGAGCCAGAGAAAGTCTCTCCTTTGGGGTGCGGCCGTGGCCTATTCCCCCCTTTTGTTTTTGCAAACATTCTTTTAATGTGTAGTGGGCTCACTCAATGATGCCCTGTCCTTGGGGGTTGTATGGCAGGCCATGAAAGAGTTGCACCTCCATTTGGCGGCAAAAGGAGGAAAATTGCTGGCCCGCATAAGCAGGCCCATTATCAGTCTTAAGTTGTAGCGGTTTGCCCCAAGCTGCCTAGGCCTCTAGACAGTGGGCAATAACATTGCGGGACTTTTCTCCAGTCATGGCTGTAGCATGCATGACTCCTGAACAGGTGTCAACTGACACATGCACATATTTAAGATTGCCAAACTCTGAAATGTGGGTAACATCCATTTGCCATACCTTTAATGGAAGTAAGCCTTGAGGATTCACCCCAACGCTTGGGGGGGGGGCAAAATGGACAACACATTGTGAACAATTAAGAACAATCTGTCTGGCATCCATATGGGAGCGAGAAAATTTTTGCTGCAATGTTTTGGAATTCACATGGAAAGAGTCATGAAATTCTCTGGCCCGATTTAATAAAGAGCCTAGAAATACCCAGTCCTTTTGGGTATAAACATCTACTTTGGCATTGCCTTCACTCAGGGGCCCAGGCAATCCTGTATGAGCTCTAATGTGTTGAGGGGAAAAACATGAAGTTCTAGCTTGAATCAAGGACTGCAGTCATTGAAACAATGCACAGACTGGGCTAGACCACTTAATGGGGCCAGCAGCTTCTAACACCTTAAGAGCATTTATAACATAGGCAGAATCTGAAATTATATTAAAGGGAAATAGGTAACTCTTGAAAACCTCTATAACTATGTGGAGATCTTCCATCTCTGGTGCCACAGGGGAAAACAGATATTGAACAGGTGGCTGTGTCTCAATCATATAAACTCCGCATCCAGTTTTGGATCCGTCTGTGAACACATTGACAGCTCCCGGGATAGGCTGAGAAGCTGTCACTTTAGGAAAAACTACTGGATGATCCTTAAAAAAGGTCATAAGTAGATGTTGGGGTAATGATTATGAATGTCACCATCAAAACTACATCTAAGTACCACCCAATCATCAGTGGTAGCACATAATGTGGAAACCTGAGCAGCAGTGTAAGGTACAATTATAGAGGTAGGAGTGATCCCAAAAAACTGGATGGTTTGCTGTATTCCATACAAAGCTTAAGCAGCCACAGAAGCAGGTTAATACTCAACAGATTTAGCTGGTGAAACCTCTGGATGTATCCACAACACTGGCCCCTCCTGCCACAACAATCCTGTAGGCTGGCAAAGGGTCAGGAGCATGCACAAGATAACTTTCTCGACATCTTGTATCCTATACAGGAAGGCATCCTTCTGCCGCTTCTCTACTAAATTTAGGGCTACTCTTGCTTGTGCATCTAGCTGTCTGGGGTAATCTAGGGCTGAATCTAGGGGTTTTAATTCATAATTAGCCAATTTCAAAAATCCTCGAACCCAATTAATGTCACCCAATAACTTTTGAAAATCATTTAAAGTACATAGCTTATTTTTTCTCAATTCTAGTTTTTGTGGGCTCACCTTATCAGGAGTAATCCTAGCTCCCAAATACTCTACAACTGTATCCATTTGAACTTTTTCAGGGGCGATAATCAATCCCCCTTTTTTGAGTGCTGCCACCAAGGCAAAATAGGCAAATTCTATGTTTTCTTTGGATTTTGCTGCCAATAAGATATCATCCATGTAATGGATGCATCTGACTTTAGGATACTGCTGCCTAACTGGTTCTAGGGCATGCCCTACAAAGAGCTGACACATAGTGGGACTGTTAGCCATGCCTTGCAGCAGAACCACCCATTCATATCTCTGATCAGGCTTCTCATGATTGCAAGAGGGTACTGTAAAGGCAAATCTTTCCATATGTTGACCACATAGGAGGATAGAGAAAAAACAATCTTTAATATCAATAACAATTATATGCCACAAGGCAGGAAGTGTGGATAAAAGAGGCAGGCCACGCTGTACTGGGCCCATGAGCAGCATCTGTGCATTTATGACTCACAAATCATGAAGCAATCGCCATTTGCCAGACTTTTTCTTTATCACAAAAATGGGTTATTCCAGGGAGAAACTGAAGGTTCAATGTGCCATAGCTGTAGTTGCTCTTGAACCAACATTTTGGCTGCAGCTAGTTTTTCAGAAGAGAGAGGCCACTGAGGAACACATACGGGCTCCTCTGTCTTTCAGGATATGGGAATGTGCTCCCCAGTGGCCCCTAGGAAAAACCCAGCCCCATTTGAGGGGCTCTGGGTTGAGCCTGTATTGGGTCTTTTCTTCCTTGTAAGTACTTCCCCAGGCCATAGCCTGGGTGATATCCCATGTCATGCATCATTTTTGTAGATGCCTGGGAATACTCATTGATTAATTTAAATCCCATATCCTTTAGTAGTCTCGACCCCAAAATGATATAGGAAGTTCCAAAACATAGGGCTGCATGATGCCTGAATGGCCTTCCTTGTTTTTCCAGGACAGTTGCCTCGCACTCATGTCTGGAGCTCTAGCATAGCCCAAACCTTGTAGGGTATGGGATGATTCTTGCACTGGCCATCCTGATGGCCAATGTTTCTTAGCTATAATACTTTCATCAGCCCCAGTGTCTAACAATCTTAGGATCTTCCTGTTGTCAACAGTAAGTTCTATGACTGGCCTGTGATTTAATTCCAAAGATAAAAATGTTAAATCAGTGCCTGTTGACCCAAAGCCTTTATCCCCTCTGTGACTATCTGTTGCTGCAAATTGATCATGGAGACTGGGCAGCATAACTAATTGGGCAATTTGGTCTCCTGGGGAAATGGCAGTGATCCATTTTGGGGATTCTACCATGATTTTAATAACCCTGGTATAATCAGGATCAATGATTCCAGGATGAACACAAAGACCTCGAAGGGCCGTAGATGAGCGACCTATCAGCAAGCCCACTGTGCCCAGGCTCAGAGGTCCCCAAAAGTCTGTGTCCACCAGCTGAACTCCCATTTGCAGTGTCAGTATGAGTCTGGAGGTGGAACAGAGGTCGAGCCCTGTGGAGCCTGCAGTGGCTCTCTACGGTTGTTGGGGTGGCGGAGGGTTGGCCACTTTTTCTGGTACTGTCCCCCATTCTGGTTCTCTATTGCCCCATATATTTGAGGGCCTTGGGGTCTGGGGCCCCATGCCCCACTTTTTGGATGGGGGCTGGAGGATCCCTGACTAGTGGGCTGGCCATTGATGTCTTTCACAGATCGACATTCATTGGCCCAGTGCTTCCCCTTTTTACATTTAGGACACAACCCTGGTTGCCTAACCATTTGTTCCTTTTGAGTCGCTTCACCACATCCTAAGTTCCCCTTTTCAGGGCAGACTCTTCATCTAAAGCAAGCTCCTGAGGTACCAGGACTTCTTTTACTATTAATCAGCTGACCCACTGTAGTGGCTAAACCGGCGTTAGTCAGAGGACCTCCCAGCTCTCTGCATACCTTCATTCAAGCCTCCAGCCCCTTGCTCTTGTATAGATTGATAGGGGCTCAACACCCCTTGGTGCACTGTTCATACACTAGCTGCTTTATTAGGGGCATGGCAACATCTGGATCTCCAAAAATCTTGTCTGCAGCCTCTACCATCCTGGCAAAAAAGTCAGATAAAGGCTCTGTAGGGCCTTGCATAATCTTAGTGAGGTTGCCACTCACTCCTCCCTTATTAGGTAGATCTTTCCATGCTTTTATGCCAATCTTATTGATTTGCTCATAAACTTGTATTGGATAGCCAGTCTGCTGGTTAGCAAAACGCCCTTGGCTGAGCAGCATATCTCTGTCCCAAGCATTCTGACCTGCAGCGTGATTAGCTGCGGCTTCTTCATTGGCAAATTCGATTAAGAATGCTTTCCAATCTAGGTATTGGCCAGGGCTTAGGCAAGCTTGGGCAAGCCCACCCCAATCGGCAGGGGTCATACAGTGTCTGTTCAAAGCTTCTACCTGGGCTATAGTAAAGGAAGCTGTAATGCCATAAGTTCTAACTGATTAGGCCAGGGACTTGATGACTTTAAAATCCAGGGGATCATGATACCGATTCCCCTGTGCATCCTGGAACACAGTAAAAGCTATGGGGAGCTCTGCTTTCACTGTTCTCCACACTTCTGGGATGAATGAACGTCCCCTTCCACCATCCCGAGTACAAAGGGGGAGCGGAGGGAGCTGTCATACACTTGGAGGGGCAGCATGGAGCCTCCTCAGCCAATGTCTCCTCTTCCTTTTGCCTTTTCTTTTCCTTGACATTCAACTGCTTAACAGCTTCAGCGAGAACTAACTCATCCTCCTCTGAGTCTGAAGACTCGGAGGCTTTTAGATCAGTAAGGTCAGGGTATGGCCCTTGTCTCTCTTGTCCCCTTTGGATCCTGCTTCACTGGCTGTCTTTTCTGATCTCTCCTCTTGTAACTGTTCTAGGGCTCCCTGCCCTCCCTCTGTGGCTTCGGAGCAATGCTGGTCTTCTAGGCAACTGCGAACTAGCTGCCAGATTGGTCTGATGCCAGCCTTAATAGTCCCTTGCTCATAGGCAAAACCTAAATCTCTTCCCAGCTTGTCCCATGAGGGGATGGTCAAGCTACCGGACACCCCAAACCATGGAGCAACCAGATAGCATTCCTTCAAAAATCTCTCTAAGGTCTTTCTCTTGATTTTCAGGTTATGTGAATGGAGCAGTTCTTGCAGAGCCAGAAAAATTGGGTGTGAATGAGAAGCACCTATGTTAAAATCTCCCTTTACTTTCACATTACGCTGTATTCAGGACCAGTTCAAAAACCCGCTCTCTCTTTGACGACAGAGCAGAGCAAACTCTTAATCTCCCGCTTTTATCACAGATACCCAACTTACCTGAGGACTCTTCTCCGCTTTTGTCGTGAATCCCCAACTTTGCCTGGGAACTTACTGGTGCACCCCCTGACTGCAGAAAGTTCTGAGTCTCCATTGACGTTACAGCGAAGTATGTCTCCGGTTTCCCCATATGGGCTGCCACTTGTCACGCCCAACCTCGCCAGCAAGGAAAGATGCAACACTGAGCTCTTCTTTCAGCAGTTTTATTCAGGTCTTTTTACAAGCTTCTTCCTTTTCTTTTTGAAAAACCTGCTTCCAGCTAAATACCTTCTGGACTACCAATCACGGGGCGCCACCTGGGCCATGCCAATAGGTCCAGGTATGCTGAAAGCAAACCCAGAGCTTAGCCTTAACCAAATAAGGAGTTGTTTAGCTCAGAGAGTGCTCACCATCAGGAAGGTGGAAGGCGGGAGCCAGTGCCATCTTTAAGGTGCAGCCACACAGCTCTCTACAGCCCATGATTGGTATAAAAAACTATGAGATAGTTAATTTGTTCAAGACTTTGGAAGATGAAAAGGATTTAAATAGTCCAAGAGAATTATCTGATGAGGCCAAGAAAAAATTAAAGTTTGTGGAAAGGAAACTTCAAGAAGCACATGTAGATTGTGTAGATCCAGATCCAGATTGCATACTTGTTATTTTACCCTCTAGACAATCTCCAACAGGAATCTTAATGCAAAGAGAAAGCATGATATTAAAATGGATATTTCTGCTGCATAGGCCAAGCAAGAAGATAAAGACATATCCCGAAAAACTTCTGATCTGATTCTTAAAGGTAAATTAAGACTTTGCCAATTGACTGGAAAAGACCCTGCAGAAATTGTTGTGCCTTTGATTAATGAAGAAATTGATCAATTATGGGTAGACAGTGAACCTTGGCAAAAGGCTTTTAATGACTTTTTAGGAGAGATTAATAACAAATATCCTTGAAACAAGAGAATTCAATTCATAAAGTAAACTAATTGGATCTTTCCTCATGCGGGACAGAATAAACCCATTTCTGGAGCCCTTACATTTTATACTGATGCGAACAATTTAGGAAAGGCTGGCTACAAGTCTGAAGACTTAATTAAGGTGGCTAAGAGCCCTTATAACTCTGTTCAGAAGTCAGAACTATATGCAATTATTATGGTGTTGTTGGATTTCACAGAGCCTCTCAATGTAATTACTGACTCTCAATATTCAGAAAGAGTTGTTTTGCATATTGAAACTGCTGACTTCATTCCTGATTATACAGACTTGACCTTACTGTTCATACAACTACAAGATATCATCAAAGATAGGATACTTCCTATGTATATAACACATATCAGGGTGCACATGGGTCTCCAAGGCCCTCTAGCACAGGTTAATGATGAAATAGTTCAGTTACTGATAGGAAATGTGCTAGAGGCCACAGAATTTCATGAGAAACATCATGTTAATAGCAAAGGACTAAAGAAGAGTTTTCCCATCACTTGGCATCAAGAAAATGAAATAGTAAGAATTGTAACACTTGCTCCTTCTATAACCAACTGTCTTTACCTGCAGGAAGTAATCCTAAGGGTACACAGAGAAATGAGATCTGGCAAATGGATGTGTTTTACTTCCCAGAATTCAGAAAGATGAAATATGTACATCATACTATAGATACTTACTCTGGAATGCAATAGGTGACTGCCCTGAGTTCTGTAAAGGCTGATGCTGGACTTACTCACCTTTTGGAAGCCATGGCCATAATGGGAATTCCCACTCAGATTAAAACTGACAATGCTCCAGCTTATGTTTCCCAAAAATGAAGCTGATTTTTGGATACTATAATATAAAGCATATTACGGGGATAGCACACAATCCCACAGGACAGGCAATTGTGGAGAGATCTCACTGCACATTGAAAGAGATGCTTTATAAACAAAAGAAAGAAATGAGAAAACCCAGGGAGAGGTTGCACAGTGCCTTATTGACTTTAACTTTTCTTAACGCTGATGTAAAGGGAACATCAGCTGCTGAGAGACATTGGGTAATAGAGAAATCCTCTGAGTTAAATCAACCCATCTACTTCAAAGATATGTTGACTTCAGAGTGGAAGCTGGGATATGTGCTTCGATGGGGTAGGGGTTTTGCTTTTGTTTCAACAGGGACAGAAAAGATATGGGTACATACAAAACTAATAAAAGTCTGCTTCGTAAAGGAGTCCCTTCCTGAGCAAGAGAAGAAATTGTTCATCCTTGATATGACAAATGGATGCATGGTAAGGAAAGCACATTTAACAAACCTGGGGCAGGGTCTCAATTTTGTCTTTACAGAAAAACGGATACAACCATTTTTAAGACATTGACTAGACATTGAATAATTGCTCACCTGCAATTGAAGACAGACTGATGATGAAGGAATTTACATGACGGACTATGAGACCAACTGATACACATATGCACTACTGGGTAATCTCTCAATTCTTACTGCTTTGCATCTTGCACCTACACCTCAGAAAAAAAAAATGGTCCTGATTTGACTATTAATAGGGCTGGATTTGGATTGGGAGCAAGTGGCTTTCTCCCTCTCTAAACCCAAGCATATTGGTAAAGAAAATGTGAAGAATTCTGTCTCGTATCAGAAAAGCAACCTGGTGTGAGAAATAAGACAGAATGTTTAGGGACAAATATTATTGTGACTTCATCTTAAACCTTGTTTCTCTCTGTATCTGTACCTTTCAACCATCCTGTCTGCATACAATCTCCTGAAGTCATAGAAGATATGAATATCTCCTTTGAGTATCAACAATGCTTAAGTTTTACATTGTAAATAACATTTCCTCCTATCAGCTATCTACAAAGAATCTGGAAACCAGATGGGGCCCCCACCGCAACAACTCCTACTAGTGAAACAAGAATAAAAGGGAGAGTTTGAGAGACAGTGAGAGACAGTTAGATAGACAGAAAGAGGCAAAAATAGAAAAGTCAAGAACCTGGTGTGCACCAATCAATGATTGTTTTCAGGAAACAGACTATTCAAAAACGGCTGCAAGATAGCTCTCTATGATTATCCTTCAGATCATACTTCTAATTAGAATTCCAGATGGAGTTAACCATTATTCTGAGAATGGTTATAGATGTATATGATCAGTCCATTAAGATCTAATGATTGTTTTAGCTTTTACAGGATCCCAAAGAGATGTCATCACCCTTAAGTTAGCAGGAAGCAGCCTTATGAAAAACTACACCCTCTTTCCCAATAAGTTTTGTGTTCTGAGGGTTGTGGGTAATTATTATTCTAATAGAATAGCTATAAGTTAAAATTGGGTGAAGGACAGAACTATAATATAGCATCAAAGACCTCTTTTGAAGAAGAGAAAGGGGATAGATAGGACAGATAAAGATAGATTGTTCTACCTACCTATACACAATTCTAGCTGAATGTATGGGCTAAGCTAAAGACAATTTGCACTGGCAAAGATATTTGTACGTTGATACAAATGTGAAATCATTTTATATGTTTAATTGAGATAATTTGTACATTGGTACAAAGTTTAATCTAAAATTTCTTTATATAACCAAAGCAACTTGTACTTCGATATAAATCTGAATCTGTAACTATTATGTAAAATTGAATCTGTAATTGCTATATTTTATACATGCTTCTACCTCTGTTTAAAATACTTGCACATTAATTTCATGTATACTATGCAATTTTCTTCTTTTAACTATAGTAGATATAATGTATGATTGCACTAGTTATGATATATGCACAAGATGTTTTATATACCTCTGTTTAGATGATATATATGTATATACATGTCTAAAATTCTGTGGCTACTTTACATGGTAATATACCCCTCGCTAATATTTGATAGTCATACTAAAAGTCATTGTTCAGAGATTATTCACCCCTTATATAGGTATTTTAATGTTTAGTACAGGGTTTAATCCTTAAGATTATAAAAACTGCAGTCAACATTACTTAAGGTACCATATCACAGTCATGTCACATATAGGTTAGAATATCATGGATAGACAGGAATCTTCAACCATTTCATAGACCCAGAGAATATGGCATTTAACATTTGAAATTCGGCCATGAGAGACTCAATGACACCTGGTGTTACTGCTCCTTTTCCAAGATGGTGTTGAGCATCGAGGATACTCCTTTGGAGTCTGTCCTTTTGGCAGAAATGGCCGGTTGGGTAAGGAACTGTCCTTATCTTGATTGCTGACAGTACACACATGACATCTAGCTGGATAAACAAGTTAATGGATGAAGACTGATGAAACCTTCCTGGACAGGATAAGACAGTCCCTCCAAAATTGCCCTGCTTGTAAAAGGATGTCAGATACCATAGACCTGTAGCCAATATGATAGAGGCTCCAATGGTGCACAAATCCAGAGGTGATTGTCCAGGTAGCTGTGTTGCTGTCCTCTCCCAAATTTTGGAAGCCACTTCTTCCATGTACTTCTGACTTTCAAGTGATACACCTTCCTTCTCAGGTCTTGAAAAGGTTTAATAATGGGTATTTACGGTTACCACCCTATTATCCCTTAAATAAGAACATTCAGGTGTTAAATTTTCACTTTCCCAGATTAACCTTTTGTAGTAATTTATACACCCTACCATCTACCAATATTCTAGAAATATATGATGTACCTTATATAGGTTAGGTTTTGGTTGTAATTTGTAGTTTATCCTCTCACAGACACTACCTCAAAATAATTCCTATTGTACATAGTCTTAGCTTAGAACCTTCTTTGTTAGACAACAGGGGGAGATGTGGTGGGATTCAGGTGTCAGCTGATAAGATCCAAGGAGCCTTACCCACGTCCCGTGCCCCTGAAGGGGGCATGGCCAACCCCATTGATAAGGGGCTCCTGCAACCCTGGAAAGCCTGTTTGCCTGGTTCCTGGCTGTTGGAAAGACTGGTTTGGAATCCATCATTCACTGTTCCAGACTCCAGTCCCTGTTCAGGCTCCGTTATAAGCTGTTACCTGTATCGTGAGTATTGGTTTATGTTTTAATAAATATCTATCCTGCACTGGTGCCTTCTAAATAAAACTTCGCCTACAAAGTTGTATTTCATGCTGTATCATGATTTCATATATACCAACTATTCAATAAAAATACACATTGAAATGTAAATTTCTGAAATATTCAACTTCATCTGTGAATAAAATACTATTAGCAGTAATTTACCATGGAAACAATTGCTCTTCCAGTAGATTATAATTATAATGCTATATAGATTATGTTTTATTTACATAATTCTTAATTTTATTGTCATTAATGAATATAAAGTTGGAACATCCATAATTCTAAAGATGCCATTACACAGATTATTTTGTTCTGTGTATTAGAAAAAGTAAATATACTTTCTTAATGAGAATATCCAGCTCACGTGCTGAAGAGTGGATTACAGAGAATTTAGCTTACTGTTTTTTTTTTTATAATACTATGCTTTGAAAAATAAATTGAATGCTATAAAACTGTTTATTCATTGCAAAAGAGTCAAAATTGAAACTCACAGGCATAGAATTTGTCCGAGATTTACATCTCATTGAATGATTAGTGATGAATGGCTTAAAAATTTACCATGAAAAGTAACTTTTATTAGTGAATATTAATTAAACAGGCTGGGGGGGTCCAAACCACCATTTGTGTTTAAATGTACACTGTACTTTCCTCATACTCACCCTGTTGATTTCCTACATACTCACTGTTAAACTTCTATCTAAATAGTCCACTTCCTTGTTTTTATACAAAATGTGTATGTGAGTATCATTTAGGAGGTCACACATACAGAATAAAATGAGCTTTATTTGTTTTTGAGTGTTGCTTATTTGTGTAATATGACTATTTTAAAATGTATTTATTCATTTTCCTAAAAATATGAAATATTTATTCTTTATTGCAACTTCATTGTAAGTATTTTTAATTCCTTTTATTTATTCATGTGTTAATACTCATGTAGCCTTAGTACATATATTAGTTAATAGTACTGCAATGGATATAAGCAAATGGAGATCTAATGCAGTGTGCTGACATAATTTCTTTTGGGCATATTCTCAGGAGTTGAAAGGCTAAATCATATAGAGGTATAAAATTTTACATGCCCTCCAGTAGTCTATAAACTGTCTTTCCTCCTTGTATCTTTACTTGTGCTTTGTTGTTTTTGTTACTATTTTTAGAAATGTTATTTCTAATTAATATATAATTAAACCATTTCTATTTTTTATTTTCCAACTTCTCCAATAATTCTTTCTAAAATTAATAACATTTTTCTTTTATTATCACACACAGATAACACACACACACACACACACACACACACACACACACACACACACACACACACACACACACCAAGTGCTGTGGAATGATCTTTGTACGTGCTACAAATATATAAAAAGTCCTTACTGTCTCCTGCATGTTGGCTATGTTCCCCTGTCAGGCATAATTACCCCTTTATTGACCAGCCCAATAGACTAATTAAACAACTCTTGTTTTTAATAATGTGCTACAATTGAACATTTAGGAATATCTTGTCATGGTAGTCATTGCTGTGGTTCATAGCCATTACAGAAAGAAACCTAGGAACATTTGTTGCTTTCTTTTCTTTGGAAACTTTCATAGCACCTTCTAATACTATAAAAGTAAGTACTCAGTAAAGAGGCTTTAAAGTTATATCAAGGTCCAATTGTTTAGGATTCTGAGTCTCAATAACCTAATGTCTTCAGCATTAGGTACTCAACTTCTGAGAAGCAACCAATGGAAACAAATATAGCCTGTACATTTTGGAAAATCTCATGAACTCCTCTGATCAACAGTTCTGAGGAATGTGTGTGTGTGTGTGTGTGTGTGTGTGTGTGTGTGTGTGTGTATGTGATTATATAGATAAACATATAATATCTTATCAGCCTTTCAATAAAAACAATGAACATTCTGATCCTGATAAAAATGAGAGATGTCTGGTCATAGTTCCAATTGCAATTATGGAAAAGAAATTAAATAACTTCAAATAAATGTAAACAAGAAGAAAAAAAGACCTCGATGATAAATAAAAAAATAAGTAAGTAAGTAAGTAAGTAAGTAAGTAAGTAAGTAAGTAAGTAAGTAAGTAAGATTTGTGAAGAAATAGACTGAGAAAAATAGAAAAATAGAAAAATATTTTATGTTCATGAATATATAGAATAAATATTGGAAAAATGATACTATCAAAAGCAGGTTATAGATTTCTCATGTTCTCAGTCAAAATATAAACAAAATTTTTCATATATTTTTTAAAGTAGCCTAAAATTCCATATGAAATCGTAGAAACCCCTCATATACAAAAAAAAAAAAAAATTGAAGGAATGACTAAGTTCCAGATTTTAAGGTATTACTATAAGACTACAGTAATAAAAATGGCATGGTGCTGTCACAAAAGGACTTGGAGGTAAATGGAACATGACATAATACAAGCGATAGTAGATATTTGACTGAAATCAGTGGGAATTTTTTTTTTTTGCAGTTCTGATAGGAATGACTAGGATATTAAAGCAGCTTTAATTTAGCATTTTCTGATGGCCACTATTCTTCTTCTGATGATGACTATTTAATTTATACATGGATAGGATTTTTTCATTGTTATTTATTTATTATTTGGTGTTTGAATTAGATTCATTTTACTTAGTCTTAAATAGTAACATACTACCAAATATTTTATTTCTGTACACTGTCACTTTACACATTAACTATTTTATTTACTTTGTGCAAGCTTTTTAATTCTTTATAATTCATTTTCCTTGTGTTATTTATTGAGCAATTAGAATTTTCCAGGAAGTCTTTGCTTATGCCTGTAGTTTGAAGTAATTTCCCTGTTTACTTCATGCAATTTCAATGTGTCAAGTCAAAAGTTAAAGTCATTATAAATTTCAAGTTTATCATTTATACAGGGTAGGACATAGAAATCTGATTTAATTATATTGTACATGATACCCTGCTTTCCTGGCACAATTAGCTATAAAAACTATCTTTTGTCAGTGTATTCATTTAGAAAAACAACCAGAGTACAGGAAGATGACTTAGTTACTAGAGTTTCCTGCTAATAAGCTTGACACAGAAGTTAGATTCCAGGGTCTTACATGGTGGAAGGGAGATTAAACTTTGACGAGAGCTTTTTCGAATTCTATGCAATTAATCATGTGATTTCTATTGTTGATTCTGTGTATGATATTACACTTTTATTTTGTGTACTTTGCATGTTGGATTAGTAATGTATTGGTGGAATGAAGCCAAACTGTTCATGATTTGTAAAGTGTTCTTGAATTCAGTCTACAAATGTTTTATAAAATAAATAATAATGTTCACATTCCTCAAAGAATTATTATTGATTATAGAGTTTGATCATTGCTTTATAATTATATTTTCTTCTCTTTCTTCTCCCTCTTATGCCCCTATTCCCCTTTCTCTAGCTATATCCCTATTTGTTATTGATACTAGAGTATCCATTGTTTGAAAATTTGGGGAAATTATTTTTTACTTTGTGTTTTATAAGGTAATTGGAAAAGTCCTGTGTTATTTCTTCTTCAAATATCTGTTAAAATTTGGCCGTGATTCTATATAATTCTTGCTGTGTATAATTTAGTGACTTTATTACCACTTCTATTTTGTTGCTCACATATATGTATGTTTACTTTTAATTTATTTTTCACTTTAAAGTTTTATGTCATATAAGACCAAAATTTGGTCCATTTTATAAAGTTGTAATATACTGAAATATAAGTTCTTAAAATATTTACATATGAATTTTATAAGTATCTGTTGTAATAACTCTTTCAATCTCAAATTATATTAATTTTAATCACTTTTTAGTTATTTTGGCTGAAGGGTATATATTTTTTTTAATAAATCACTCCTTTGTTTCACTGATTCTTTGTGTTTTTCATTTCATGACTATATTACTAATTTTTTCTATTCCTTTTATTTTTATTTATCTACTTACTTTGCTTCAATTCTTTTGTAAAGTACATCCTTACATATTTTAAGATATCTCTAATTTTTATGAAAACACTAATAATTATTATTTTACTTCTGAAACCTCCTCTACTATATCCAAAATATTAGCTATATATTAATTTAGTTGTAAAAATTTTTGAAGTTTTCTCCAAAATATGCTAGTCACTCAAGAATCTAAATATGGTATGGTTATCAAGATTTTGCATAGCATATAGAAAGTTATTCAATTCTAGGATATTTTTGATAAATTATGAAGATAATTATTTTGATTATTTTTTCTCTACTATGAATTAACTGATTGACTAAAATGGGGTTTATTTTGGAGAAGTTTTTAATGTGATACTATACAGAATCTTTATTATGCAGTTGTTGGGTGGGATAATTTTTCCATTATTTAAAATACAGTATAATTAAATCTAAGGTATCTTTGTAGATTTTAGTCTGAATGATTTAACAATCATGACAATGGAGTATTTAATTCATCCATTGTAATTGTGTCTGTATCTATCTGCCCCTTTATTTTCAGTACAAATTGTTTAATGAAATTGTATGTACCAAAGCTCAATGATCACAAGCTTATTAATATTATATCTTCTTAATGGATTTTTAACCTTGCTGACATGCTAACATCATTTCTTTTGCCTAACTTTGCCTTGAAATTTGCTTTGGGAATTACAAGAGTGACTAATTTTGCTTGTTTTCTGTTTCTATTGCTTAGTCTATAGTATTCTGTCCTTTGACTTCTAGATCATAAGTATATGTATGAGAAGCAATGGACATTGAATCCAGCAGCTATTCTGTATCTTTAAAAATAAGTATTGGATTTATTAATATCCAGTTTTTTACTGATATATATTTGCTGATTCGTGTAAGCATGTTGAGATTTTTTTCTTGATTAATTGCATTCTTTTTGCTCTTTTCTTTCTCCATTATTCATCTCATAAGCTTTTTGATTTATTGATTTGAACACATTCAACTTCCCCATCATTCTCATTTATTAATTTAGATTTGTAAAGAAATATGTTATTTTCTTTTATCTTCCTTTGTTACTTCCTTCTTTGTGCAGAAAATTTATTATAACTTCTATATGTTGCCTTAGAGATTATGTTTTGATTTATTTTGTGTTTATTTTAAAGATTTTATACATCCATTGATTTGAAGAGTCATCTTGATATAAAAATCTGTTGCCTGTTATTTACTTTAAAGGCTTTAAATATATCCTTTTATATTTTATTGTTTTTGTTGAAAAGTCTGTTGCTATTATGTTATTTTTTGTTCTTTTCCATAATCTTAATTATCTCAGTGATTTATTTTACTCTTGATTTCCTCATACACTTTGCGTTCTCAGTGATTTTGTAGACATTTTATAAACCTATGTTCTGAATTTCTTTCCTCTCATTTTTTCTATACTTACTTGATATTTCTTTAAGGTCACTAAACATTTTAAAATGTAAAATATTTAGTGTTTCTTCTAGGATTTCAGTTATTTCTGTTTTTGGCTTTAGTAATTATTTTTATTTTTATATGGTTCTGTTTAATAAATTGCACTTTGAGAAATATTTCTTTGAGTTTTTAGATTTATTTTATTCCTTTTATTTGTTCATTTTGTTTCATTTATCTTATTTATGGCTGGCTGTCTTTCACTTGTGTTCTTAATTGAGATGCCATGGGGAAAGTAGTAAAAAATTATTAACAAATTTGGTACTAAAATATAATATAAAGAAACCTGGAAATTTCACTTGCATGCCCAATAATGTTAGAACACAGAGTATGTAGGACAATTTTAAAGTAAATTATGTACAGAAAATATAAAAGGTAGTAGAATTATGATTATAAAATATAAAATAGAAGTACAATGTGGAAGGTAGAGAGTTCCTACTACATAAGCATGAGGACCTGAGTTTGGATTCATAGCATCTATATAAATGCAAGTAACAGATGTCCTTCACAAATGCATACACACCAAAATCAACACATACATACATAATGTACAAACACATACAAACAAACACACAAGGGTAAAACTGGGACAAGTATGCAGAAGTGAAAGAAAATATTTGTAAAATGCCTTTTAAATGAAAATTATAACCTATGTATTAAAATATATAAATAAGTATAAAATATAATGAATAGAGAAAAATCAGAAGAGTAATTAAATTTTAAATTTTACAGAGGATGTGATATCTAGAGAAAACAGCAATTAAGATGTAAGAAAATTAATGAAAATTAACTAATCAATTCATTGTAGTCTGCAGGCTAATTTAAGAACTATGTATGAAGAGATCAAAAAACCTAGGGTCAGTAAGAAATAGAAGAAACATATTTGAAATTAGCCTTCTTATAGCAGTCATGAGTTACCTATAGATCTTAATCTAAGTGAGGGACCCTTCAAATGTTTACCCTTTCTACATTAATATTCATTGTATAACAATTTTCATAGTCTTGTATATGCAACCATTTCTAGAAGAGACTTCCTGGTACTTTGACCTACAATATTTTTGTATAAACTTTAGCAATATTTCCTAATCAAAGATGGAGAAAATATTTGTACTAACTATAGCTGTCTCTTTATACTGGTAAATTATTTCTTGTGTTATGCAAAATTTTGTAATTCCATATAATCTTATTATCCTGACTTCAGAGCTTATTTTTTGTGTTATTAGAGTTATTTTCAGAGTATTTTCCCTGGGAAATGTCAGTAATTTTTGCCCTACATTAAAGTTTTTGATGCATTTCTAATTGATATTTTGTGGTTTTTAAGTTTAGAGATATGGACTTAATTTTATTCTGAATGTGAATGTTCCATGTTATTATCACTATTTACCAAAAAAAAAAAATGTTTATCATTATCCCAGGATTTATTTTGGTAAAAATTAGGTTGCCATAGCTGTTAAGGTTTTCTTTTGGGTTCTTTCTTCTATTTTATTGTTCTCCATGTCTATATTGTGTCAGAATCATGAATTTGTCATTATGACTCTATGGTATAATTTGAGGACATATAATGTTATTTATGATACTTCCAACATTCATTTACTTAGAATTATGTTAACTACTTAGGGTCTTGTCTGTTTTCATATGAGTTTTGTGATGAAATTCTCAATTTCTGTGAAAAATGTTATCAAAATTTGAAGGCTATTGCACTGAATTTACAGAAATCTTTTGATAATATTACTATGTCTACAGTACTACTTCTGTCCACCAATAAACATAAAAATCTTTCTATTATCATTTTAGATTTCTTTCTTTGGTTTCGTGAAACTTTAGTTATAGATGTCTTTCTTCACTTTTGTTAATTTTTTTCTTAGTTTCTTTTTGGCTTTAAGCTTTTGCAAATTGGATATTTCCCCTGATTTTCTTTTTTGCTGAATTTGTTATTGACATACAGAAAGCTGCTAATTTTTTAAATGTTTATTTTGAATTTTAGAGCTTTGCTAAAAGAATTTTTCATATCTGAAAGCCAGAAAGGTCAAGGACACCACAGGAAAACTCACAGAATCATCTAATCTGGATTCATAGGGGATCACACAGATTAAACCATGATGTGGGAATGCCTTACTGTATGCTGTGAATATCAATATTTAAATAAAGGAGCTATTTTAGGCCATGACAGGCACCATAGAAGTAAGAAGAGAAATCAGAGCATAGGTAGGAAAAGCAGGGCAGAGTCAGACAGATCGAGCAAGTCACCCAAAGGAGCAAGATGTAAGGAACACAGGTGAGCCACAGGCCACGTGGCAGACAGATTAATAGAAATGGGTTGATTTAAGATGTACGAGCTAGCTAGCAATGTGCCTGAGCCATAGGCCAAACAGCATGAAGTTAATATAAGTGTATGAGTCATTTCTGGGGACCTGAGCGGCAGCAAAAAAAATTAGATTATTGAATTTACCTAGATCAGAAAATCAGCTGTTAATCTGAAAATGTTTTACATTGGTATAGATTTTGGTTTATTGATACAAATTTAAGGTAAATTCTCTTATGTTGTATGTATTTTTCTTCTCTTGTTTAAGATAGGATATTTATGTAACTGATTTAGAATTGTGATGTATAATTAAGAAATGAATGTTAGTTATATTTTTAGATATACAAAGATATATTTCAGGTAGGTAGGTAATCTTCAAATACTTCTAAGACCTATAGAATATGGTATTTAAAATATTTTAAGAACTTAGACTTTTCTAGACAGTGAGACAGGTCTGCTCCTGGCAGGACCAATCTACTTCAAGAAAAAATGGGCATTGAAGAAACTCCATATAAAGTCTATTTGTGGCAATGGTTAGCCAATAGACATGAATATTGACTGCTTGACAGTATGCTGTTTAAATTGGACATGCAGGTTCCATAAAAAGATGATCTCTGAACTTTGGAAGAACAAGCCGAGATGGTCATTCAGGTTCCTGCTTTACAGAGAAAACTGTCAGACATTCTTCAGGACTCGAGGAGAAGCAACTGATAAACTGTGCCAAAATGGGCAAAGCAGATTTCCTGCTTCATTGAAATAAAAAGAGACTCTGGGACTGTAGGCTGAAGATGGATGCCCCAACTTTATGATGAAACATTTGGTGACTGTTCAGGCAGACAGATGTCATCTCTGTTCTTTTTAGATTTTAGAAGTCGCTTGCACTTCTGGTTTACTTGGGTAAATATATCCTTCTGTGGTCTTTGATGTAGTTGAAGATTAGATAGTTATAGTTACAGTTTTTCTTAGTCATTTGAAAGATATATTTGATATAAGACTTTAGATTCATAAAGATAAGATAGATGATAAAAGTATTTAATTTTACTAAATGCAAATAGACTAGATATTATGACTCTAATTCTTATTTTGTTATATGTAATTTTGCTATGTTAAAATTAAAACCTTCCTTTTTGATTAGACAGAAAGGGGGAGGTGATATGGAAATGTTTTTCTGTATGCTGTGAATATCAATCTTTAAATAAAGGAGCTGTTTTAGGCCATGACAGGCACTATAGAAAAAGTAAGAAGAGAAATCAGAGCATAGGTAAGAGAAGCAGGGCAGAGTCAGACAGATTGAGCAAGTTACCCAAAGGAGCAACATTTAAAGAACACAGGTGATCCACGGGCCACATGCCAGACAGATTAATAGAAATGGGATGAGTTAAGATGTAAGAGCTAGCTAGCAATGTGCCTGAGCCATAGACAAAACAACATAAAATTAATATAAGTGTCTGAGTCATTTCTGGGGACTTGATCACTGGCAGGCTGCTAAGGGGTCTTGGGTGGCAGTTCTGTGAGTCTGGGCCTCTGGCTGCCCGAGAACAAAAAACCCTACTACTACAAAACCAACAACCAGGAAGCTTGAATGAGACTGACCTAGGCCTTCTGTATATATGTGACAGTTGTGTAGCTTGATCCTCTTGTGAGAATCCTAATAATGGGAGCAAGGCCTGTCTCTAACTCTTTTACTGCTACACCTCACATTGGTATGTCTTGCGTAGCCTTAATACATGGGACATGATTAGTCTTACTGAAATTTGAGATGCTATGCTTCGTTGATACTCATGGAGACCTGCACTTTCCTACACAAAAATGAGGAGGAGGAGTAGATAGAGGTTTGGCTATATAGACGGGAATGAGAGGAGAGAAGAGAAGGAAAACTGCTTCAGGGATATAAAATAAGTAAATAAATTTGCTTAAAAATTATGGTAAAATTAGCTACTTAGTAAAATGTATGAAAATGCCATACAGAAAGAAATTCTCTTTGTGCCAAACTTCATTACCACATAAAGGTTGCTTCTGAAAGTTCTCAGTATTTGGACTAAAATTTGACTTTTTGAGGCTCTTTCCCAGAAATTTTAGTTAAAATATTTTGATGATTAATATAACCAGCATACTATGTGTCAGGTGTGATCATACATATGTATATATCCAGCATACAGGAAGCTAAGATAGAAGAAATAGTTTGAGGTTAAACTAGGATTCTTAATTAGATCTTGTCCAAAAATCACACAAATAAGGTCAGTGAGATATTCTCCCAGTGGGTAAAGATGCCTACTATCAAACATCATAACTTCAAATTGATTCTTGAGATCCACATCATAGAAAAAACTCAAACTCAGAAAGATGTTACCTAACTTCCACATATATGTTGACATACATATATTTACATACACACAACTGCAGTAAATACCTTTAAGTGCAATAAAAATACAAAATAAATAAAGACTTCTAAATAGGGCTTGGAAAGTGAATCACTCATTGTTTCTGTCAAGGAGATCCCATGGCTCCTCACAAGTGTAGTCTTGGGATTGCTAACTCATTTTAGAAATTCAAATATCAAAATTTAGAATTGGGATACATGTGAATGTCAACTAAATATAAGCTATAGAACATAGAAATGTTTGAAACGAGAAATATTTATAGTGGAAAAAGAAGCTTTGTAGTATTTATAACAAATTTCATTGAGAGATCATAACATAGAACACTAGTTCTGGAACAAGGCCATGCCATATACACTAATGAATTATACATAGTTGAGAAAAAAAATCTGCTCTTCATGTGAAACAGAGTTCTAGTATACAAGAAGTTTTTATCCAAAGAGAGTCACAAAAAGCTGTAGCTAAATACATTAACTAGAATTTTATTAGACATAAAAACTTTCAGTATGGCTTTTTTTTCCAGCAAACCTTTCTAAAATTAATTGAAATATCTGAAATTTGATAAGAGTAATATTTGAGTACTCTAAAAGAAAACGTGAACAAATTTCTCATGATCAGTTTGATAAGCTGCCTTTCTACCTTGTGTGGCCATTCTAAGAGACTCTCGTGCTTGATTGATAAAGGAAGAAACTGGTTAGTCTTGGCTTACAGAGGTAAATTTTCAAGATTCTCTACCACAATCTCATTCAGCCATGACTTGGGAATAATAATAAGAGGCAATTATCTTTCTTGGCAAAGTTTCAGGTGGCTTATGAATTCTTCTATTTAATCCTCTTTCTTATTATTTCTCATCCTTTACTTATTTGGTGTTTGATTTACTTTTTTTTTCTTTTTTAAAACTCTTGTGGTTCATGCTTTTGATCACAGCAGTAGAAATGCAGAAGGAGGTGGATCTCTGGGATCATGTCTAGCCTGGTCTACATAAAGTGTTCCAGAATAGCATGAACTTCCCATGGATCAGGATGTAAAGCTCAATTACTGGTCCAGCACCATATGTCTGCTTCCAGGCATAATGACCAGTGATGTAGGTTTTCTGAATCATCAGCCATTCTGGGATATGCTTTTAGTGACACATCTGCTTATGTAATTAATCCATAACTTACACTCCTGTAAGTAACATGAAATTCTACAATGAATAAAGAAAAGTCACACAACAAATAAATATATTTATCTATTCTTTTCTTTGAACCTATTTTCTTTAATGATAAAATTATTTATTTTTTTTTAAATACATATAACATAACACACTTTGTCTTATAATTGAGATTCTACCAATGTTGAATTAAATTGTGGCCTTATTCAATTATTTATACTTTTATGGATTTTTGTCTGTATTTGACTTGTTTTACAATATCTAAATAATAAATATTATTTGATTTTTGTGTCTTGGTTTATGCATTGAATTTGATTGTGTTGTTTTTTATTTTTATTTGGTTTATATTAATCATACCTACAATAGAGTTTAAACAAATATTTTACTTAACCTTTCCTAGTTTCAAATTACTTCATTTACTCAGCACACAAATTTTTAAATTTTAAGCATCATCCTTCATTATGACACATTTTTCACATCTACTAAGTTAATATTGGCTCATAGTCATTAGCTAAAGTTAGAAATTTTCTCATATTTTACAGGGTTTTCTCAATACCATTTTTGTGCTCCTGAGTCAAGCTATAATATCATATTATACATAATTATGATCTGAATTTGTTTTAAGATTAACAGTAATAATTTTAATAAAATTTTCATATTTTTAATTACCTTAAATTTCAGTGATCATAATAATTTAGAATTTAGAACTTTAGATTGATTTATCAACTTGGAGTCAAAACTTAAAGAAGAGGGAATTACAGACATTATACACTATTGTTTTTACATTACAATAGAGGTCTATGCTACAAATTTGAATTTTCCTAATGCTGCTCACCTTGATCATTTTGCTGGTAAAGTGTTTGCTTAGTTACTCCAATTAAGACTTATTATCACTTCAGTTCTCTCTATAAGATCCTCATTAAGCACAGCTAATACTTAAATTTAGTGAGTGCTCTGAAATGATAGTAACTTCACAAATTCTAGGGATTTCTTCACTGCAGATTTTCTAATTCTACTTTTTTCATGTGTGAATATAATTGCTTATATTAGCTAGACACTCATGATTTTTTTATTATTAAAAATAATGTAACATTTCTTACCATGACTTTTCATTGTTTATTTTTCTTGAGGCATATTGATACTCTTAGGACTGTAAATTTATTAATTTCAAGGGCCCATTTTAAAGTATTATAATTTAAGTAGCTTAAAATAATATAAATACATTATCTTTATACATTTTTTCAATAAAGTCTTCTTGTTTTTACTCCTCTTTCATATTTTTTAAAGACTCTCCATGTTGTCATTTTGAGATACTTTAAGGAAAGCATAAGAAATGATCCATATTGTTGTTCTCTGAATGGAACTCTACAAAATTCAACTTCCATTATTAAATAGTAGAAACTGATGTAATATAGAGGTCAGTGAATTAATGTTTTAGTAGTTCATGATACAGCAAACTTCTTTGCTTTCAAGATTTTATTTCTAGACAATTAAATTATTCCTTTATTACATTTTGCCTCATGTTGCCTTCATAGGTTGACAGTAGCTAGCTAACAGTTTCTGAATGAAGCACCATCCTACTTTTTACTCATCTCCTAGAGAAGACATTAAGAGTGCCAGAATCTTAACACTTGTAAATGATGTCCATTCATAGTGATTTATTAGAGTCACTATGTGAGATAAATTCCACTTACCCTCAGGTTATGACAGTGTAGATGAATTGATATATATGTGGCTGTAGATGAAGTATGGAGTTTTGAAATTAAAGCAACAGTATGGCTGTACTAGTCATATAGGACTGGGATTTCTTCTTTCTATCCTTTATGAACAAGTCAGTGTTTCTCATTTTGCTAGGTGAGCTCATGTTAATGTAGTTTACTTCTAAATATCATTTGAATAAATTCACAATAACTTTCTAAGTGGGAATGAATTTTCTTTGAGCATTGGCTGATGTCTGACACTATTCAGTACATTATTGTAAGTTAGACATCTTTGATAAAATTAGAGAATGTTCAAGTTCAGTGGTATTTAATTTTTCTTCCTATCTTCTGTAAGACATTTAGTAACAATTATGACTTGAATAATCTCTGTTCATGATATTCTAAAGAGCTTTTTTCTCTCTGAACATCATTACTCTATCTTTGAGTATATATAAAGCTTATGAAATAGATTTCCCCAAGCCTTTTTGCTTGTACTTAAATATATAGTGATGTATATTTCATAAAAATAGCATTAAATGTCATAGGACATAACCAAAGCCATGAAGCTAGAGAATAGTGGGTTTTAATCTCAGAACTTGCGAGACAGAGATCCACCAGATCTCTGTTAGTTCAAGGCCAAAGAGAGACAGATTGTGATGGAACCCAACTCTATTCTTTGCTCTAAAATTGTTGAACCAGCAAGTAAAATAGCTGGGCTGAGAAAAGAAATATAAAGCAGAAAAATGTAGTAGTTTGGCTCTGTTTCCACGAATGTCCAGGCAGGCTGAGGGCTTATAAAGATAGGACCTATGCCTAAGGAGTTGGCTGTGTAAGATTAGTTGTGGTTTGTTCTTTGTATCTCTCATATTTCAGCTTTTCCCCAGTATCTGCTTCTGGGATTTTATTATAACACCAAATAGAATTTGTGCAATATCTGGAACTCAACTTTTAGGGAACAAATTTATGAAAAGCCAGAGAAGCTAAAACTACATGTGGCAAGAGTCACTTAGATGGCTTGGTTTTCTGTTCAGAATTAGCCTCCAGCCATAAATAGAGCCTGCCACTGGTGTTTCTTTTCCACAACCATCTCGGTGAGTTTTTCAAACAGTGGCTTCCCTCTCTGGATTGGTGTTGCTTTTCTTTGAGTCCCTTCTTGAGCTTCTATAACAGTAAGTAGCTGTCTAACTTCACATTCATCTGAATTATCATTAGAATAAATAGTTTAAGATGGGGAAAAGTATTTATCTTATATTAAATAGTATTAGAATATGAAAGCTTGCTCTTTGTTTGATATTAATCTAGATGGTCTAAAACTGGATCCATTAAGAGAAAAGATAACTAATGTATATGGGATTGTTATAATGTTTATTATAAATATTTGCTTAATTATTCTTGTCTAAGCCATAAAAACGGTTTCCTATGAGTGCTAAGTTGGTTAATATGAAAGTCTGGATGATTGACATGAGTGGCAAGATACAAACATTAGAAAACCTTGATATTAGAAATTCAGACCCAGACAGAGGAATGTTTAAAAAAAAAGCCATTGTCAACTTTGTTTTATAAGGTTACAGAGAAACAGCCTAATGCTTTAAAATATCCAACATTAGTATAGCCAATACTTTTACAGAAATTTCCAAATGATAGAAACTATGCAAGAGCTAAATGGGATCCTGTGTAAATTTTAGATTTATAGAGATCCAAGGAAGCAATAGTCACATATAGCGTGCATTCACCATTTGTAAAGCAAATGTTAAATTCCTGGTCAATGCATAATAGAATTATCTCTAAAAACTGGACATATATGGTTACAGCTGTCTTGAAGATTGGGCCTCAGATACAGTGGAAGGATAAAGCTAAAAACCATAGAAAATTAAAGCAGACCTAGATGAATTGAAAATATTCTAAGATAAACTTCTAAAATCTGGAGGATTATGCTAATTTACATAAAGACAACTTTTATATGATAACCATACCATATATTCATGTCAAATGGCATCCTTGAATGTTTGTGATAAATTTGAACAAATAGGAAAGAAAATTGAATCCTTAACAAAAGTGACCCAATAGTCAAAAGGCCTTTACATTTTTTTTTTAAAACAAAGATTAACTTTGGCAATAAATAGAATGGTACCAGATTTAGAAGCTAGGCAAATAATAATTTCATCTCTGGCTTTTTAAATGCTAATTAACAATGCAAAGGTATAATTAGACCATTATTACACCAACATTGGAAGATTATATATAGATTACAATTAACATAGAATCATAACTATGATGACAATTGGGTAGGAGAGGTCATTTTTTTTTTTAGCTGAAAGAAAAATTAAAAGATCAAATGTTACAACTGTGGAAATCAAGGTTATGTAAAATGAAGCTGTAAATAAAGAATTCTCAGAAACAATGTCTTTGCTGAGAATACTACACCCCTGCAAAAAAATACCAATCCCTCCTGGAGTATGCAGAAGGCTTGACAAAGGCAGGCAATGGACTTGTGAATATAGATCAACAAGGGACAAGTAAAGTAACTATCTGTCTTTGTAAAATGCCCTGAGGGGCATTTGCAGACACCCTCTATTAATTTCTGTTCAATATTATCCTGCCATTAGGCAGAAAACACCTTCCTAGGATAATTACAGAAACTGAAACATATAAAAAAAAACTGCATACTCCTCTGGACAACAGAACAGCTATAGAAAAGAGAAAAAAATAGGAAAAACAATAAAGCAAATTCTTTGGCCAACTTCTATAGTTTTACAAAGGCCAAAATTTAAAATATGAATAAATAATGTCACTGAAGGTTTTGTAGACCTTGGTGAAGATGTAACAATATTTTTATCAGAACTTTGCATCCAAATTGGCACCTTCAGGAAATAAACATTCAGCTTTTGGGGCTTATAACCTTAGACCAGGTAAAACAGAGCACACAATAAGTCAAATGTATAGGGCCAGAAAGACAGAGAAGAAAATTAAAGCCATATGTGGCTAATACTGCAAAGAATTTATTGGGATGAGATTATTCCTCCAATAACAGAAACAAACATAAAGTAACATATGTTTATGGAAAAAGATATTAGAAGTTATTGTGAGAAAAAAATCACAAAACATTCAGCTTGTACAAAAATAGCATAAGAGATCCTGATGTTTTAAAAGGCACCCACATCTCTACCTTTATTGTTAACAGAGAAGACTATAATAATTAATTAATGATCTTTAACAAAAAAAGAATTTGTAGGCCTTTGAACAGCTGGTAAAGGAGCAATTAAATGCACAGCATATTAAAAAACCAACCAAAACTTAGAATTCCCCTATATTTGTTATCAAAAAAAATCTGGAAAATGAATAATGGTAACCGTTCTTAGAGCAGTAACAATGTGATTTAGCCAATTGGCTCTGTACAGTCCAGAATTTATTTGACTTCTGTGTTACTTAGGGAATAGCCTATCATAGATATTAAGTTTAAAAAAAAAAACTTTTATTTCACTATACCACTGCAAGAAGAGGACAAAATAGTTGCCTTAGCAGTGCCCACTTATAAAAATTATTGGCCTGTAAAGAAAAATCAATGGAAGTTTCTCCCACAAGGAATGTTAAATAGCCCTACTCTGTGTTAATATTTTGTACAACAGCTGTTATAAGTGATATGTACACAATTTCCATAATATATCACTTTGTACCACATGGACATTATCTTATTGTCTGACTCAAATATATATAATTTTGCAAGAATGTTTATAAAAAATGTGTTAGGAATTACAAATTGCTACTGAAAAACTACAAAAAGGAAAGTCTATTAAATATTTAGAATATAAATCTACAAAAAATTAGACCCCTAAAGATATAAATTAGTAGAGTTGGATTGCAAACTCTTAATAAATTCCAAAGGCTGAAAGGAGATATTTTTAATTTATAGACCATTATTGGGATAAAATATCATAAACTATATAATCTGGTCATAAACTTAGATGGTGATAAGGACTTAAATGGTTGTCTGATAATTATCAGCTGAAGATGAGAGAATTTACTCTGGTGGAAAAAGAATTACAGGATGCACATATAGATCATGTGGGCTCAGACTTTAATTACATTCTGTTTATTTTACTATGTAAGCATTCTCCTACAGGGATTTTGATTTATAAAGAAAAAAAATATATTGGATTTGATATTTCTACCACATAAATAAAGTAAGCAATGAAAGACATATGTGGAAAAGATTTATGATTTGATTTTTAAAGAAAAATTGAGGCTTTCACAATTGACAAGAATAAACCCAACAGGTGTGTTACATTGTATTAGTTGCTTGGCCTCCGGCGACCAGAAGCCCAGACTCACAGATCTGCAAACAGCGCCAGACCCCTTAGCTGCCCTCAGCTGTTCAGGACCCAGAAATCACTCAGACGCTTATATTAAGTTCATGCTCTTTGACCTATGGCTCAGGCACATTGCTAGCTAGCTTTTTCATCTTAAATCAACCCATTTCTATTAATCTTTCCTGCCATGTGGCCCCTGGCTTACCTGTGTTCCTTACATGTTGCTCCTTTTGGCTTCTGGCTCCATCTCTCTCTGACTCTGCCCTGCTCTTCCTGACTATTCTGATTCCTCCTCCTACTTTTTCTATGGTGCCTGTCATGGGCCAGAACAGCTTCTTTATTTAAAGATTGCTATTCACAGCATACTGAAAGGCATTCCCACATCACAGGTGTTATTGTACCTTTGATGAAACTATCGTCCAATTATGGGCAGAAATTGAAACTTGTCAAAGAGCTTGCAGTATTTTTTGAAAGAGATTAACAACAGATATTCCCAACACAAAATAATTCAATTTATAATAGAAAATAATTATATTCTTCCTCATATTGTATAGGAGAAAATAAATTATGGGAGTCCCTGCATCTTATACTGATGCAAATGAATAAGGAAAGGCAGGTTACAAATCCAATATATAGTTAAAGTAGCTCAAAGCCTTCTTATAGATTTGTTTAAAAGTCAGAATTATATATTATTATAATGTCATGAATGGATTGAATAAAGCCTCTTAAAGTAGTCCCTAACTCTCAGTGTGTAAAAAGCTTTGTTTTACAAATGGAAACTTCTGGCTTTGTTCCTGGAGAGGCAGAACTGTCTTTATTATTTTGTTAGAAGTAATAATAAAGAATGGAAACCATCTTGGATATATAAAAGACAGCCAATACTCCATGGCTCTGCCAGGCTTGTTAGCACAAAATTGATGTGGGAATGCATTTATGTATGCTGTGAATCTCAATCATTAAATAAAGGAGCTGTTTTGGGCCATGACAGGCACCATAAAAGAACTAGGAGGAGAAATCAGAGCATAGGGAGGAGAAGCAGGGCAGATTCAGGCAGATTAAGCAAGCCGCCAAAGGAGCAACATGTAAGGAACACAGGTGAGCCATAAGCCACATGGCAGAGAAATAATAGAAATGGGTTGATTTAAGATTAAGAGCTGGCTAGCAATGTGCCTGAGCCATAGGCCAAACAGCATAAAGTTTAAAAAAAAAAAAAAAAAACCTTTAAACAGGTTACAATGTGTGTAAAATGTACATAGTCTTCAGAGAGAAAAGAGAGAAGGTACATAGTCTTCAGAGAGAAAAGAGAGAAGATAAAGTCCTTAAAAAGAGAAATAGAGTAATAAAAATATGATAATCCACATAAAGATGAAAAATAAACAAAAAATCTGGATTTTGGTTCTTATTGTGTTTTCTTTTAATTTTTAACAGTTAATGAACTAACTGCAGGAAGACAATAGATTGTAAATGCAAAGGCTACTAAGTTAAACAAAAATATATATATTAAAGTTATTTTGATTTTGAAATTTGTGTCTAAGGATTTATTGCTTTGGAAGTGTTCTGCTTTTGTTTCCACAGAAGATGAGAACCTGTGGATTGCTTCCAGGCAAATATGGTTTCATCAACCAAGACCCCCTGAAAAAAATCTCTGATGGGAAGAGATGGCCATATGTGCTTCAAGTTTACAGATTATGATCCAGTCTCAACAATCCGTGAAATTTTCAATGCCCCTTAATCAGCAGGAAGTAGTAATAGAAAACTACTCCCAAATTCCCCAAATATTGTTTCTAAATGTTTATTTTCATTATAAATGGCTAATGGTCATAGTTAATCCCTTTCCAAGAAGAAAAAGGGGATATAGTATATGAATATTTTTTTAAAAAAATTAGATTATTGAATTTACTTAGATTAGAAAATCAGCTGTTAATCTTTAAATGTTTTACATTGGTATGGATTTTGGTCTATTAATACAAATTTAAGGTCAATTTTGTTATGCTGGATGTATTTTTCAGTTCAAGTTTATGGTATGACATTCATGTAAGTGATTTAAAATTATAATGTATAATTAATAAATGAAGGTTAATAGTCACCTTTGATAATTAAACTTATAGTTAGGTTAGTTAGGAATGTAGACATACAAAAATATATTTCAATTAGGTAGGTAATCTTCAAAAACTTCTAAGACCTACAGAATATGGCATTTAAAATGTTTTAAAAACTTAAACTTTTCTGGACAGTGAGAGAGGTCTGCTCCTGGCAGCACCAATCTTCTTCAAGAGAAAAGTGGGCACTGAAGAAACTCCATATGGAGTCAACTCTATTTGTGGCAATGGTTAGCCATTGGACATGAACCCGTTCTTATATTGACTGCTTGACAGTATGCTGTTTAAACTGGACATGCAGGTTCCATAGGAAGGTAACCTTTGAACTTTAGCAGAATAAGCTGAGATGGTCATTCATGTTCCTGCTTTACAGAGAAAACTGCCAGACATTCTTCAGGACTCGAGGAGAAGCAACTGATGAACTGTGCCAGAATGGGCAGAGCAGATTTCCTGCTTCACTTAAATGAAAAGACTCTGGGCCTGTAGTCTGACAATGGATGCCCCAACTTTATAAAGGAACTTTGGTGACTGTCCAGGCAGATAGGTTTCATCTCTGTCATTTGTAGATATTGGAATTTGCTTGCACTTCTGGTTTACTTTGATAAATATATCCTTCTGTGGTCTTTGATGTAGTTGAAGATTAGATAATTATAGGTACAGTCATTTAAAAGGTATATTGGATATGAAACTTTAGATTCATAAAGATAAATAATAAGACCATTTTCTTTAATTTTGCTAAATAAAAATAGACTAGATATTATAACTATAATTCTTGCTTGATGGCTATTTTGTTATATGTAATTTGGCTATGTTAAATTTGAAACCTTCCTTTTTGATTAGACAGAAAGTGGGAAGTGATATGGGAATGTGTTTATGTATGCTTTGAATCTCAATGTTTAAATAAAGGAAATCAGAGATTCAAAGCATCATAGGTAGGAAAAGCAAGGCAGAGTTAGGCAGATCAAACAAGCCGCCAAAGGAGCAACATGTAAGGAACACAGGTGAGCCACAGGCTATGTGGAAGACAGATTAATAGAAATGGGTTGAGTTAAGATGTAATAGCTAGATAGCAATGTGCCTGAGCCACAGGCCAAACAGCATAAAGTTAATATAAGAGTCTGAGTCATTTCTGAGGGCCTGAGCAGTAGTGGCTGGCTGCTAAGGGGTCTTGGATGGCAGGTCTGTGGGTCTGGCCCTCTGGCTGCTGGGGACCAAGAAACCCCACTGCTACACAAAAATAATGGTTAAATTTGTAAATTGCTATTGGAAAATGGGCTAGAGGCCTGAGAGTTTCATAAAATACATCACTTCAATAGCAAGTCTTTAAAATACTTCTCTATCACTTTGTAACAGTAATTTTAAAAGAGAAATTGTAAAAAATAGCCTTACCTATTCCTTTTATAACAAAATTCCATTACCATAAGAAAGTAAGCATACACATAAAAATGAAGTTTGGCAGATGAATGTGTTTTATTTTATAGAATTTGGGAAATTAAAATATGTATACTATACAACAGAGTCTTCTTTGAGTTCAGATAAAGCTAATTCTGTAATCATTCATTTGCTACATTTTATAGTCATCATGGTAATACCTGTGTAAATTAAGACTGATAATACTTTTGCATATCTCTCTTGTAAAATAAAACAGTTTGTTGCTTATTATAATATAACACATATTAAAGGTATGCCACACAATCCTACAGGGCAAGCAGTAATAGAAAGATTAAATCAAACTTGAAAGGATACTCTAAATAAACAGAAAAAATGGTTAGAAAGACTCTCAAAATTAGACTACATGATAATTTATTAACATTGATCTTTTTCAATGTTAATGAAAAATAACAGATGTGAAAAGAAAAAACTACTTAGCTAAATCAGCCTGTCTACTTCAAAGATGTGCTTACCTCAGAATAGAGACCACGACATGTGCTATATTGGGAAATGGTTTTCACTTATCTTACCCAGGGGAACAAAAACTATGGTTACTAGCAAAATTAATACAGACTCGATTTGAACAGGAGAAACTTCTATAAAGAGCAATTATGGCTCATTCACAGATATAACAATTATATAAGTTGTAAGTAAAACTCATGTAACAAGGGTTAGAGCAATAAAAATACCCATCTTCAAGATGTCAAAAACCTTTGAACATCTAAATGTCTAAAGCAGAAGGAAAGGCTATTCAGAAAAAAAATGTAAGCGAAGAAACATCAGGCTTATTGGTACCAATATACTCTATAGAGTAAAATCTTGCTGCCTAACATCAGTATCTCTTCATTTCTAAGAAAAGTTGACTTCCCAGTTTAATTATAAATAAAGCTTGCTTTGGAGTTGAAATATAGCTTTCTCCTTCTCTAAACCCAAGCATGCTTGTTAATAGTAAAATGCAAAATCTCTGTATCATTTTAGGAGAGCTATCTTACATAGGACAGAAGAAGTATCAAAATCAAGAAACTATTCTATTATGAATAATCTCATGATTTTTAGTATAAATATTATCTCAGTTTATAAGAATAATATATATATTAACCTTTTTCATATTAATGATCACTTAAAGAACTAATTAATAAGAATAAAGGACTTATCTATTTTCTGTACATTTTGGGGGGTTTGAGTCCCTTATCAATTTTTTACAGTGAACTATGATGATGTCTATCTGAAAAATGTGAAGTCTCCAAAATATCACTGAGGCCCAACTATGTTGATTTCACAGGAACTATGACAATGCCACTAGGATGACATATATAAACCCTGTTCTGGAATTCAAACTTCTCAGGAAAATTTTGTGGTAGCTAGGTGAGATGAACCAGCCTCAGAAAGTACAGTAGCCAAGATTTCAGATAGGTCCTTCATTTCTTCACTATGAAGAGACTGAACAACATATAATATAGCTTCTTATTTCAGGACTTGATAATTAACAAAAAAAATTCTTTTCAGGATCCCCTCAAAATGCTGTTGTCCCCAGACATTAGAAAGTAAATTTAAGAACATGATATCTACATTCCCGAGAGTTCAGGTGACTGGTTTATGGTCTTTCAATGGATTATGGATAATTGTCATTTTTAAGGTGCTTGGTTACAAGTAACATGGCTAAGCATAAATAGGAATAATATGCTTATTTAAAGTGTAAGAATTAGCAAAAACTAAGCCTAAGCCATAACTTATAATTAATATAAGCTTTTTTTTGATTATTTGATACTAAACGGCTGTGAGACCAATCAAGCAGGACAGAAAAACTTCTTATGACATCTTTATATATGGATAATTTTGGAGAAAAGTATATCATATCTTTATGTTATGATGAATTATTCTGTTAATAAGTGCTTTCTCTATTTGCTTTATGATGCTATTTAACTACAGCATTTTTCATTTAATTTTTTTGTCTTGATGACCTGTACTTTGGTATGAAGGGAATGCAGAAGTTAGCCACTATCAGAATGAGGGCAATGTGTGATTTAAGTGCTGAAGTGTTTAGTTCATGAACTCTGGTGTTCTTATGTTTGTTTGCTAGATGTTAAGAATTCTTCTTGGTGGATTTTCCTTTTATAAATTTTTAGTATCCTTCTCTATCTTTTCTGATTAGTTTTACTTTTAAATCTATATCAGATAATACTGTGAGTACTCTAACTTGCTTCTGGGGTCCATTTGTATGGACTTTCTTTTCCTATCCTTTTATGCTGAGGCTATATCTCTCCTTGATCTCAAGATATGTTCACTGGGTTTATCAGAAAGATGGATCCTGTTTTCATATCCATTCTCATAGACTGTGTATTTTTCATTGGGAAAAGGAGACCATTGCAGTCGAGAATTTTCAAAGAGCTGTGTTTGATGTTTGTTGTTATTTTGTTGTGGTATATTTTTTATGCCCCTTTTAATTTTCTCTTCTAAAATTATTCTTTATATTTTCTCAGGTATTGTTAATGTCATTCAGATTGAATTTTTTCTTTTATTTCCTTCTGTAAAGCTAGATTTGTAGATTAATTATTCTTTTATTGTAGACTGCTTTCTTTATGTACTGTGCTAGATAGTTTTGAAGGGAATAGTAGTGTAGTAGTGTATCTGTATTCTTTTAGAAATTTAAAACATCCATTCTGTCTTTCCTGGTTTTTAGAGTCTTCATTGAAAAATTAGCTGTGATTCTAATGGTTTTTTTTTATTATTATTATATGTGATTTAGTCTTTTTTTCTGAAGCTTTTAAATTTATTCTTTGTTTTGTATGTTTATTGTTTTGATTATCATTATATATAGAAAATTGTTTCTCTGTTCCTGTTTTTTTGGTGTTCTACATATTTTTTGTACCTTGATAAGGACGTGTTTTTATTAGGGAAATTTTCTTTTGTGTTTGTGTTGAAAATATTTTCAGTTACTTTAATTTTCTTTATCATTTCTTCTTCTATTTCTAGTATTTGTAGATTTGGTCTTTTCATAGATTTCACAAATAGATTGTGCTTAAAAAATTTTATATTTAATATTTATTTACTGATGTAACAGTATAAACAATATCTGCAATTAATCAGAATTTTTGCTCAACAACCTCAAATTTTTGCTTTCAGATTTTATCAATTTCAGTTTTCTTTAGTGTTTCTATTTCTTTATTAAATTCTACTTCCATTTCATGAATTATTTTATTTTTTTAATTCCACTGCTTGTGTCATTAGATTTCATTAAAGAATTTATGTGTATCATCTTAAAGTCCTTGAACATATTCATAAAAGGTATTGTATAATCCTTACCTTACATTGTATATATATTACATTTTTCAGGGCCTACTTTAGTAGGATTTCTTTGCTTTAGTAGAGGCATCTTGTCTTGCCTGTTGCTGATTTTGTTTTTGCATGATATCTAAGAGTTTCAGGTTGTTAAAATAGATGATTTTTAGTGTTGTTATATTGTCTTATTTTTGCTGGTGGACATTCTACTTATTGGTTTCTGTCGACTTCTCTGGATCTTAGGATAGTGTGGCAGCTGTGTATTTTGTAGGGAGTACTTCAGATTCCCAGCTATGTATGACCTCCTACTCTCTCTTAACTGCCTCCTTCCCTGTATAGCCATTTTCTTGTCTGGAAGTATCTTTGTTATGTTCCTGTTTAACTTGTTGTGTTACTGATTGAGTTTAACCTGACTGCCTGAGAGTTTGTAGCCATCCATTTGAGCATCGTGGGTTCAACAGTGAGTACACACTGAAAACAATGACTCCTCATTTCGTAGATTATGTCTGCACTTATAAAATCAGCAGTTAGGAGTGTTAATCCTGAGCCATACTCCATCAGCAAGTCTTTTTGTAAGGGGTTGGTATTGTTTCAGTCCAGTGAAAATTATAATAGGTACAATAATTTCAAAATTTCAACATTTAGGCTGTACTTTTGTTGCATTTCCATCATCTGGGTTTTGCATTTCTCCACTTACTTTTCTGCAATATTTCAGCAATCACATAAATATTTTCTTTGAAGGTAAACTTTCAAATACCCATGACTTATATTCAGAATATTTGGAAGACATGAGCCTCTCTATTCCATGACATTTACCAAGAACAGAAGTTTCTCTGGTTAAGTCTAAGAGTAGCTTTAGACAGTGGTTATAAACATAATTACTTAGAGACATTTTGCTGTGTCAATGTAAGCAATAGTGTAATTTTCTCTCTTCTGTCTAAAACCTCCCTAAGCATGGTAGTTTTAACTAAGCTTATAGAACTATGTATAGTCATTTTCCATATGAAGCAGGCCTCAAATCTAAATAGAAGATAGTGTATTGACTCTATTACAATACTGCCAATATTCCTAATTTGGCATCACTTGGCTTTGTAGATTGTTATTCAAACCTGGATAAAACCATTGATTCCTTTTTTTCCTCAGATATCTGTATCATAACTCCTTTGCTGACCTAAACCAAATTTGAGTCATACCATTGTAATCACAATATATTTTGTGAATAACACTCAGGAAGTTATAAGCTTCTTTACAAAGATAAATAACCACTTACAGAAGTAATAAATCTATTTTTGAACTACTCAAAAATACATTACCACATTAAATATTTAGAACGCTATATGTATAACCAAACAAATTATTACTAAATAATTAATATCACTATTATTTAATACACATTATACAAATATGCATATGTATGCAAACAGACATTTATTCATATGAAATCTTACTTGATAATTGTAATAACCTTAAAAGTAATTATCATTTATTTTATTTAGGATTTAATGACATTCAAAATCACTTTAACATATTGTTTGATATCAAAACATGAGGTTAAATACAAAATACAAACCAAAGACAATTTTTACATATTCATCTATCCAATTAATCTAGAAATACAAAATTACTCTACAATAAAACCTTGATTTCATTTATTTTTCAGAATATACATTAGTCTGTCTGTTGGAAACCAGAATATCAATTCTTTTATCAAATAAATCACTGAGATTTATGAATTTGTAAAATCATGACTACAAATTATTAAAAAAATAAATAAAGTATGAAATATCAGTGACAGGACTTTAAATCTTTCAAAATGTATCTTTCATAATTGGCTAATTTTATTTTTGACTATAGATAATAAAATTAGAACAGAATTTTTCTGAAATATATCATGTTGTAGAATTGTGCTCTTGTAATTTATAAATATTTCTCCCTTTTACTGATTTAATAAAATGCTGATTGGCCAGAAGGAAGACAGGGTTGGACTAGCAGGCTCAGAAAACTCTGGACAAAGGAAGAGCAGAGCAGACATAGAGGAAAGAAGACAGAAAATGCCCTGAAAAAAGGTACTAAGCCACTGACCTAAAAAATAGGCTAGTTTAAAAATAAGGGTTAGCAAGTAATATTCCTAAGCCATAAACCAAACATCCTTTCATTAATATAAGACTTTGTGTTATTATTTGGAACTGCTTGTCAGAATCTTAGGGCTAGGGAGAGAGCCATAGACTCTTATTACAATACCATTTATATGACTAGGAAATCTGAAACCACTCAGTGTGGTATATCTTAGCTGTTGATATATACATGCTTTTCAGAAAAAATAAAAAATATTGCCATCGAAATTCAAAAGAAACAGAAAGGTAGGATAACTTATTTCATATGAAACTCTGATCACATTGTCTGCCTTTTCAACTCTGTGTATTTGAAATTTTGTGTTTTAGGATTTATTGCACCTAAATGTCACCATTGTATTCTTCCTGCTTCCATGAAAGTTCTAAAGCTATCTCAATCTAAGAAAAGTCTATTCTCATAAATTGCTGGGTCTTCTCAAATATCTGGTACAGTAGAATGCATATAGGATATCTCTCTATATGCAAAGTAGAAAAACAGGTATTAGGTAAACAAGTTTATAGATGACACGTATGTGAGTACATAGATTAATAAGTAATAAATAAAATGAAATGATAGATAGCACTTAGATGACAGATAAATAGATGATAGATCAATGACAGAGATAAAAGATAAGCTTCTAAATTACAATGGCATTAACATTGGCATTTGTAACAATGTACTTCTCAATAGCCAATCCATTTGGTGACTGACTCTGGCTATAGAACTTGTCACACCAGGACTTTCATCAAAATGAGTCACACACAAAAAAAAAAAATCTTAGTTTACCTTCATTTTTATCATCTAAATTTTACCTGGCCCCACTAATAAAGTTCACATTAAGCCAATGCCCTGAAGTGCTATTCTTTTAAATGTATACACTCACAGACCTGAAATACTTCAAATGGAAATATGGGACCATATAATTTTCAATTAACTTTTGGCAACAACTCTCACTGACACTAATTGTATTATATTATTGGATATGCTAAAATATTTTCACCAATGAAAAAGCAGTTTGGATGACTGAATATCTATGGAAATCAGGGAAATTGTAGCTCACTGTAGGGCTTTTTGCCCTTTTACACAAATCAGCTTACTTCAGAATCAGATGCCAATTGGATTATTCAGCCAAATCTTTGAAGGCCATTGATACTAACTGCCATTTCCCACTGTTTTCATGAAATGATTTTATGTTGTTTTAGCTATAGAGGACCAGAGAGAAGTAACATAACACTAAGGATTTATACTAAACTGTGTTCTGTGATAAAGCACAGAACATAAGTCTCTCATGTTATTTCACTTAAACCCTGTCTAGTTTATATTTCAAAGATTTTTTCTCTCCACATAAAACTTTTCATTAAACATTTTGTATTATGTTCATGTCTGAGATTTCATTATTTGGAGGCTTCTAATTACACATTAAAATGTTAATCTATTATTATTTGTAAATCTCTAATAGTCATTAAACCATCTACAAGTCTTTTGCTACTGTTCCCTATCCATCTTATAATTTCAACTAAATAACTCAATGAAAATTTTATAGTGCATCCCTAATGGTGCACCAGACTGAAACTGTTCATACAAATTTCAAGCAATTTATAAGGCTTTCTGGGAAACATTGGCAGCCAAGAGGAGACTAAATGCTTGCACAAGCAAGCCAGATGGGAAACATGGATAAGAATCATCTCATAGAAACTTGTTTATTTTCCAATCCACAACAATGTTTTAAACTAACCTGTCCAAATGGAATCATTTACACATTGTTTACTAATTCAGAGGCTTTAGAAAGTAATAGTGTTTCAATTTTAATTTTTAAAGGCATAAACTACTATATCATCTTCTATAAAATATATGATATTTCATATGTCAGAGGTAATATACAACTCCAAAGATATTTTCTAAAAATGAAAATTTTATAAGTGTATGTTTTGAAGATAAAATACTACTCAAACTGCATGAAAGTTGGAAAATAACAGTGCCCTGTGTAGTTGTACTCAAAACAGTTTGACATGGAGAAAAATAATTTGACTAATTGAATATTTGAGGAGGAGGCTGATTGTTTTACAGATAACATATAATTCTTGGTGGCCTTGTGTGACTCACCCAGTTAAATTCATGCTTTCATTTATCATCATGATCTGAAATTCAGAACTGTGGAGAGGATAAAAAATAGTTTCAGTTCCTTCAGTAGAATGCACTCCAGCCTGGAAAGGACTTCTAAAATATCCATTATGTGCATTTCCTTTTGAAAATACATAGAGGCATATATTGTAAGTGTTCTAATTGCTGTCTACTCTGATTTTTCTTCTATCATAATTCTTCCAGGTTGGCACTGAATGTATATAGCTATTTTGGGAGATTGTGGCTGAAATGAAATAAAATTTGGGAAACATTTCTTTATTTATTATACTTAATGAAATTACTGTTGTGTTAGATTAGAAGTGGCTTCTGGGAACAATATAGCCACTGACTGTATCAAGTCACTTGTTATGAAATCATAAAAGCACAGGTCAGTAGTTATATTTGTGCATGATATTTAACTTTCTACTTTTTAAAATTATCTCTAATAACTTCCATACAAATCTAGTAAAAGGAGAGGATGTTATCATTATCATTATAAGCTTAAAAATTAAGATATGAAGGCAAGAGATTAAAAAGTGCAAGAATGCAAAGAATTTAAAACTGGCATTAGGACCAAACCTTGGGTTCTTAACAGATTAACTGTTTTTCCAGTATGTGATTCTCATGTTTCCATATTATCTATTCTAGTTCATAAATATTTCTAGTTCCCAGCTTTGTTAAATGTTGTTTAATTTGTTATTTAGTGAGAACCTCTGTGATAGTCTGTTAATAGTAGAAATAGACACTGAGCACAGAGGTCATTGACTTTATCAAAACCTTATGTGAATAAATAACAAGCACTTATGATCAATCTCTATACTGACACAAAAAAATTCCACAAAATTTGAGAAACTCAAAACAACAAAAAAAAAACTTTGTAGTTTTCTGTAGTCATTTAATTTGTATCAAAAATCTGTATAATTGGCATCAAACAATAAATCCTTACTGTTTCAGGACACTGCCCATGGATGTAACATTTTAAAAAAATATGTCCAGAACACAAAACCAGTTAAATGTTTTATATGTCTTAGTTAATGTGTCCAGAAATAATGTCATTCAGTAAAATACTACACAATAACTTATTTTCCTTAAAATAACTATGCATATTAAAAATGTTATGTTTTATATGTGGGTTGTCTATATGCTGTGAAGAAAGGACTGTTGGGCCATGACATGCACAATAGAAGAAGTAGGTAGGAAATTGGAGCATAAGTAGGTAAAGGAGGATAGAGTCAAAGAAGTGATCTAGCCTTCCAAGATTCACCATGTAAGGTAACACAGGTGAGTCACGTGGCAGGACAGATTAATGGAAATGGGATGAAGTAAGATGATAGAGCTAGCTAGCAATATGCCTGATGAGCCAGAGGCCAAACAGCATGAAAATAATATAAGCATCTCTGTGTTTCTTTGGGACTTTGGGATGCTAGTCTATATAAGCAGTGGCTTTGCAGCCTCAGTAACATTAGAGTGGAGCTAATCTGGACCAGAAACCTCCTATTACAGACTGTGTCTCAATGTAGGGCACAAACACCCACATAAAGCCTGAGTAAGCTTTAAAAGAGTTCTAGAGCACAGAAACAGAGCCAAAAGTGGCTTCTAAGTTGTGTCTCTGAAGTGGGTCATGGTCCAGAGATGACATGACATCCAGGCCATGGACAAAATAGAGGCAGTCTTGTTCAGGCAGTGTAAGCTGAAGCAAGGTTGGTTTTAAAAGTCTCTGAGAACACTTGGTATAAGCAACAAGCTACATATGATTGATATAAGGTTTCTGTTTATATTGGACAAAAAAGAAACAGAGTCAAAGATAGTTTCTTGGTAGCAGAATTTTCTTGGACTGTTCTGTTTGCTAACAGTGAGCAGAGGCAGCTCCTTTAAGAGAAGATTCCTGATTCAGCATCAGCAGCAAAAAATGAATGGCCCTTTAAGAGACCCTGCTGCCAAATGCTTAAGTGGAGTGAGCTGTGGGCTGAAGTGCATATGGACCATAAATTCCCCAGAGTAGGAATGTTAAAAAATTTCACAGTATTTAATACTGCTTCCCAGAATTGGGAAGGTAAACATGACTCTAGCACCTAAGCAATGTTGAAAAGCCACCAAACTGGGCAGAGTCAGCAGTCAAGCAGTGCTTTACTGTCTAGCACTTTAAAAGCTTTTCTAGTTAAAAAATTATTAATGATACACAATAAAGTAAATTCAGAGGGAGAAAACCTCTCAATGGGTTAAAATGTGTGAGAAAAAGAATACATAGACTGCGAGAGAAAAGAAAAAGAGTAGAGAAATCTTTCAAAAAGGGAAATAAAGGAATAGAATATAATAAGTCACATAAAGATGAAAACTATGCACAGAGTCTGGATTGTATTTATTATTGTGTTTTCTTTTATTTTTTAATTGTTAATGAGGCAATTGCAGAAAGAAATTTTATTGCAAAGGCTGCTAAGTTAAACAAACATATATATTTTAATGGTATCTTGACTTTGAAATTTGTGTCTAAGCATGTGTTTCTTTAGAAAAGAGGTTCTGCTTATGTTTCCACAGAAAATGAGAACCTGTGGATTGCTTCCAGGCTCTTATGGTTTCATCAAACATGACCACCTGAAAATTCTCTGATGGAAAGTGATGGTCAGACTAAGCTTTAAGGCTACAGACTAAGATGATCCAGCTTCGGGACACATGTAAGATTGCCATCACCTCTTAATCAGCAGCAAGTAGTAATGAAATGCTATGCCCAAATTCCCCAAATATTGCTTATAAATGCTTGTTTTCATTATAAATGGTTAATGGTCATAGTTAATTTCTTTCTTAAAAAATAAGTGGTATACGGTATAGAAATGATTTAAGAATATAGATTATTGAATTTATTTCAATTCAAAAATCACTTGTTGATCTTAAAATATTTTACATTGGTATGGGATTTGGTTTATTGACACAAATTTAAGGTCAATTTTGTTAGACCACATATATTTTTTATTCTTGTTTAAGGTATGATGTTTATGTAACTCATTTAAAATTGTAATGTATAATTAGTAAATGCAGATTAGTAGTCATCTGTGATAACCAAACATATAGTCATGTTAGTTAGATTTTTAGGTATGCAAGGATATATTTCAATTACATGAGTAATCTTTCAACACTTCAGATCTTATAGAATACATCATTTAAAATATTTTAGGAACTTAGACTTTTCTGGACATTGGGACAGGTCTGCACCTGGCAGTACCAATCTACTTTGAGACGATGGTGGGCATCGGGGAGGCTTCATACAGAGTGTCCTTTCTTTGTGGCAGCGGCTGGCCATTGGACAAGAAACTGTTCTTGTATTGACTGCTTGGCAGTGTGCTGTATATATTGGACATGCAGGACCCACAAGAAGGTGATCTATGAACTTTGGAAGAATAAGCTGAGATGGACCTTCAGTTTCCTGCTTTGCAGAGAAAAATGATGTTACTGATGAACTATGTCAACTGGAAAAGCAGTCCTTCAAATCTCCTGCTTCACTGAAAAGTACACCAGAGACTCTGGGCCTGTAGGCTGAAGGTGGATGCCCCAATATTAAAAAGGATATTTCCTAGCAAATGGGTGTCATCTCTGTCATTTCTAGATTTTGGAATTTGCTTACACATCTTGTTTACTTGGGTAATATTATATCCTCTAATCTTTGATGTAGCTGAAGATTAGTTTTAGTTATTAGCTTTTCTTAGTTATTTTAAAAAAAGTATATTAGATATGAAATTTAGACTCACAAGGATAAGGTAGATGATAGAATATTTTCTTTAATTTTGTTAAATACAAACAGACTAGATATACAACTATAATTCTTGCTTGATAGCTGTTTTTGTTATATCTAATTTTAATATGTTGAAATTGAATTATTCCTCTTTGATGATTAGTCAGAAAAAAAGAAGTGATATTGGATGTCTATATGCTGTGAATGTTTTGGCTATGACAGGCACTGTAGAAGAAGTAGGTGGGAAATCAGAGTATAGGTAGGAGGAGTGTGGAGTTGAAGGAGAAGTGATTCAGCCACCCAAATTTCAACATGTAGGGTAACATAGATGAGCCACACGCCATGTGGCAAGACAAACTAATGGAAATGGGTTAAATTAAGATGAACGAGCTAGCTAGTAATATGCCTGGTGAGTCATAGGCCAAACAGCATGAAAGTAATATAAGCATCTGTGTGCTTCTTTGAGAATTTAGGATTGCTGATCCAGATAAGTAGCAGGAGGAAGATCTGGTAGGTGGGACTAGGCTGGCCATAAACCTCATGTTACAACTATATCCTTGATTTGTATTTAATACACAGTTCTTCCATGATTTTTTTATCATGAGATTAAAGTATGGAGCTCCTTTGAGGAAATCCCACAGCATACAAATAGAAGCTGTGAGATCAAAGATACTTATGTAAGACAGTATTAATTGTTATTTTATTTCACAAATTTAAATCCCTTTTCTCTCATTTAATATTCATTTATTTCAGGAAAACATTAAAATCATTCTGGGTCAAAATCACATACAGAAGTCTAAATGTTTTATAATTGACCATTGTCTCTAGAACAGCTCTGGTTAAAATGAGTCATTCTGACTTGGAGAGTGAGGTCTATAACACTTTTTCTTCAAAAGACATAATTACAAACTATTAGACGAATAAGGAACTACCAAACCGATTTGTATAACCTATGTTTCTGTGTATATTGCTATTAGCTTTCATTAACAGTTTAGTTCACTTAATATCCATCAATAAATAGTAGTGATTTTATCACTACAATGTAAGGATGGAATTCCTCTTCTTATTATTCAGGAACAAGATAGAAAATAGAGGCATGCTTCAAGTTAAACAGGATACAGAAAGACATATGCTCATAGGCCATATGCTCAATAAAAAAAAATATCATGAATAAAAGTGGTGCTACCTGCAGATATAAACAGACACAGATGTCCTAAGTGTCAACACAAAGACATGGAGGATGGAGACAAAGAAAGAATGTTACTCATGAATATGGACTAATAAAAAAATGATATTATTCCATGATTTCCCCATTCAATGAGAACACACTCAAAGAATTGTGTAACTTACTCCAATGTACCCTATCAGTGCTGTGACATATGTTAGGAAAAGTGAGGAGTCAATCAGTACAGATACATGATCTGTTTTGACAAATACCATATTAACAATATAAGGTAAATAATATAGACAATTATTGATTAGAAAAAACATGTTTGACCTTTTTCTGAAGTGTTATATTGAACATGTAAAATTCATCAATTGAAAAGAATTGACCAAAGCTTTGAGTTTGTAGAAAAATCTAATATTTCTAGTAATTATGAAAGCATTGAATTTAAAAGTGCTAAATGCAATAATGGGCCAAATTGATGAATATTAACTAAGACAATAGTTCTGGATGGGAATGATGACTTGTACTCATAGGAAAGATTGAAAGATTGTTGTATGAGTGGTACTAGACACAGAATTATGATATCAAATAGGATACCAGATATTATGCTTTGTGATAATATCAACGTGCCATAATTAGAATCACCTGAGTATGTATGTTGCCCTGAAAAAGAGTTGTGATCATTGTCATAGATGTGAAAAGAACAACCCTGACTCTCAGAGCACATTCTTAAAGCAGTTTGGATAAAAGGGTATTTCAGGAGGTATTCTATCTCTGTTATTTGTTTGATCTTCCCTCTTGACACTGAGTTAACTGGCAACTTTCCTGCTACTGCTGCTACTGATTCCTTTCTGAAAACAAAACTTCCATTATAGAATACGTTGTGAAGGGAACCTCTAGACTATGGGCACCAGACTGGGAGTATTGAGGCACTCTATCTTGTGGTCTGAGTAACTGCAGAATATTGCCCCTAGTGAGAGACAATAACTGTGGACATATTCTGACTATTGAGACATTTAGTCTCGAGGACCCAGTATCTCTTAGGTTCTCATCTTCTCAATTGTCACTTGTTTATTATTATATTTAAATTTTACTTAAAATCTAATACATATGTATGCATTTGTATGTAAAAATACATATATTCATATAAAATACATATATATGTATGTATACATTCCTCATATGGCTGCATTTTCTTTCTAGTTACTACTTGTTTTATTTTGAATTATTTGAATTTGTGGCAGGGTCTCAGGGAAGTGTGTGTGGAAGTAGAATATAAACTGCTAGAGTGCTGATGCTTTTTATGTCATTCTTCTAGACACTGTAAATGTGAGCTGGGTCTATGTCTGCTGGCCTAGTGCTAGGAGATAGCTGTATTCAATGTCAACTCTAAAGAAATATACTCAGTGTTGAAAGGATAAATTGGTATATGACCTGAATATAGTCTTAATCAAATGCCACACTAAATATAATATATCTCATAAAATCAGATCTGTTTCTATGAGTTTTATGACATGTTGAAACAATGGATAAAATCTTATTCCTTCACTATGAACAATATCAAGTTTGTTTCACATCACTATTATGCACACAGAAATGTTCAGAATAGAGGAACCAACTAAAAAGTTTTTAGTGTTGTGCAATTTCTACATAGTATTATTAATAGAAACCCAAGTCAGTGGAAACCGCCATCAGAAGAAGTGAGTTACCATCCTCCCAGCAGGCCAGCCAGACCAGCTAGGACAGCTCCCAGGTCTGGGCAAAAGGGCACAAAATATGCCCTTCTAAACTATCTTAGCTCCAGCTACAGGCAAGCAAGCAGGAATGCTGCCTGAAAACCTGCTTAGCCACACAAAGCATACCCCCATTGAACTGTTTACCCTGCATACCTCTATCCATTTCCCAAAATCATCCATCCCTTCAGCCTCAACTGCTGCCTGAGGCACAGCCTATGGAGAACTCCAGCAGAAAAGGTGAGTTACCCTCCTTGCAGCTAGACAGCCAGGACAGGTAGAACAGCCCCCAGGTCTGGGAAACAGGGCATGAAACTTGCCTTCTAACACATCTTAGCTTTAGCTGCAGGCAAGAAGCAGTACCTCTGCATGCAAACCTGACTGTCCAAACCACCCTTCTCCCACACACATCAGAACTTTTACCCCATAAGCCTCAATTCACTTTTTCAATATTATCCACCACTACCACCCCAACCTTAGCTGCTTCCTGAGACAAAGGCTCTGGAGAGAACCAGGTGAAGAACCTCAATACATTTTCCAAAAGCACATGTCCCCCTACTTTCACTGTGCCTGAGAAATAGGCTCTGGAGAACCTCAGCAGAACTACTTCCTGAGACACAGCTTCTGGAGTTTTTAAACAGAAGAGTCTCTGGAGAACCATAGTAGACAAGATTCCACTGTCTCTGAGTTCTCTAAAAGCTCCAGTTGTACCAAGAACAGCTAGTAGATCAAAACCAGCTAGGTGAAACACAGAAAACATTTTCACCAATCAGAGGAAAAGAAGAATAGTCTTCATTGCAAAAATTTATTGACCAACATGAACAACAATATGGCACCACCAGAACCTATTGGTTCTAAAACAGCAAGATCTGAACATTGCAATATAGAAAAAAATAACAGAGAAAAACAATCATAACATTATCTTCATAAAATGATAGATGTCTTTAAAAAGGAAATTAAAAAAGTAATGAAAAACTCCCTTAAGGAAGTAGAGAAAAGGACAAGCAAAAATTTGGAAAAAAAAATTCCTAAAGAGAGACTAGAGAGCCAAGAAAAAGCAAACAGGTGATGGACACCTACAAGACTTAAAACCTGAAAGATAAGCAATAAAGAAGATGCAAATTTGAGTAATACAGGAAATAGAAAATCTGAAGAAACAAACCGAAACTACCAATGCAAGCATAACCAACAGGATATAAGAGATGAAAGGAAAAAAAATATGGCATCGAAGATTCAATAGTGAAAATAGATATATTAGTCAAAGTAAACACTAAAAAACAAAAATTTCATGATTCAAAACATCAAGGAAATATGGGATGCTATAAAAATACCACATTTAAGAATAATAGGAATAGAAGGAGGAGAAAACCAGCTCAAAAGCACAGAAAATATTTTTAACAAAATCATAAAAAATAACATTCCCAACAAATATGGAAATGCCTATGGAGATACAAGAAGTTTACAGAATACCAAAAAGAGTAGACTCCCCACAAAAGTCTGTTTCCCACATAATAATCAGAACAATAAACATAAAGAGTAAAGAAATAATTTTAGGAGCTGCAAAGGACTGAGGCCACTTAACTTATAAAAGCAGACTCATTGGAATAATACCTGTCTTTTCAATGCATACTCTGAAAGCAAGAAGGTCCTGGAAGATGTTATAAAGTCAATAAAAGGCCGTCTATTCCAACCATGACCACTATAACCAACAAAATTCTGAATCACAATAGAAAGAGTAAACAGGATATTTCATGACAAAACCAGATTTAAACAATACCTATTCACAAATCTAGCTCTACAGAAAGCACTAGATGGAAAATATCAAACTATCAAAACTAGAAACACCCAAGAATCCACAAGCAATAGAAATTCCACAGAAGCAAACCCCAATGAAAGAAACACACACACACATACACACACACACACAACACACCACCCAAAATAACAGGAGTTAATAATTAGTTATCATTAATATCCCTTAGTATCAATGGACTCAATTTACCTATAAAATGACACAGACTAGCACAATCGACACACAAGCAGGATCAATCCTTATGCTCCATACAAGAAACATACTTCAACTTTAAATATAGGTTCAACTTTAAATATAAACACTGGCTCAGAGAAAAAAAGGTTGGAAAAAGAATTTCCAATCAAATGAACTTAAAAAAAAAAAAAAATGAAGCTGCTGTCGCTATCCCAATATCTAACAAAATAGACTTCTAACTAAATTCAATCAAAAAGATCAAAAAGGACATTACTTATACATCTCAAAAAATTCATTAAGAAAACAATCTCAATCCTGAACATCTATGCCCACAATACAAGGATACCCAAATATGTAAAAGAAACATTACTAAAGCTTAAACCTTATATCAAACCTCACACACTAATAGCGGGAGATTTCTATACCCAAATCTCAAAAATTGATAGGTCCTCCAGAAAGAAACTGAACAGGGAAATCAGGGAGCTAACAGATATTATGACTCAAATGCACTAAACAGATATATATATATATATATATATATATATATATATATATATATATATATATATATATATTAGCACATTCCATCCAAATAACAAAAAAAAAACCTTCTTATCATCCCATAGGACTTTCTCTAAAATTGACCACATATTCAGTTATAAAGCAATATGAATAAATACAAAAAAATAAGAAAAAAATCCTGTATCCTAAAAGATCACCATGGACTAAAGGGGGAGTTTAACAATAACACAATCCATAGAAAGCTTATAAACTTATAGAAACTGAAAATATTTCAAATCAAGCACCTCTGGGTAAAGGAGGAAGTAAAGAAAGAAATCAAAGTCTCCCTAGAATGTAATGAAAATGAATTTACAACATACCCAAACTTATGGGATAAATTAAAAGCAATACTAAGAGGAAAGTTCATTGCACTGGGTGCTACATTTAAAAAAAATGGAGAATTTTCACACATAAGAGATGTAATAGCACAAATAAAAATTCTAGAAGAAATATACACAAACTCACCCAGAAGAAATAGATTGCAGGAAATAATGAAATGCAGAGATGAGATTAATAAAATTTAAAGGAAGAGAACAATTTAAAGAATCAATTAAACTGAGTTGGTTCTTTTAGAAAGTCAACAAGATAGGCAAACCCTCATTCAAACTAGCTAAAAAGCAGAGAGAGAATATTAAAATTAACAAAATGACAATTAAAAAGGGGACATTATAACAGACATCAAAGAAATCTGGAGAATTGTTAGGTTATACTTCAAAAATCTATACTCCACAAAATCGGAAACATACCATTTTCCAAAACTAAATAAAGTGCAGATAAATGATGTAAATAGGTCTAACACTCTAAAAGAAATAAAAGCAGCTATTAAAAATCCTCCAAGGAGGAAAAAGGCCCAGGGCCATATTGATTCAGTGCAGAATTCTACCACAATTTCAAAGAAGAACTAATAGCAATAATCCACACAATAGAAACAGAAAGAACATTGCCAAACTCTTTCAATGAGACTACAGTCATCCTGACACCAAAGCTACTCGAAGAAACAACAAAGAGAATTGCATACCAATCCCTTTCATAAACACTGGTGTAAAAATACTCCATAAAATACTTGCAAACCAAGTTAAAAAACATATCAAAAGTATTATCCACTAAATTCCTTTGCCCAAATCAAATGCTCCTTCATTATAAAAGTAATGGAGAAATTATTAATGCAGGAGAAAATACCTAAAGATAAAAAATGTAATTTACTGCAAGCTGACAGCCAACATCAAACTAAATTGAGAGATATTCAAAGAAGATCCACAAAAAAATAGAAACAAGACAAGGCTGACCCTCTCTTCATATTTACTCAATATAGTCTTGAAGTTTTAGTTAGAGCAATAAGACAACAAAAGATCAAGATGATAGATACAAAGTGGAAATGAAGAAGTCAACCTATCATTATTTACAGATTATATGATAGTATACATAAGTGACTCCCCAAATTATAGCATTGGACTCCTACATCTGATAAACACCTTGAGCAATGTAGGAGAATACAAAATTCACTCAAATAAAATCATTATCCTGCCTACACACAAATGATAAAAGAGCTGAAAAAGAAATCAGGGAAACGTCACTCTTTACAATAGCTGTAAATAATATAAAGTATCTCGGGGGTAATTCTAATCTAGGAAGCAAAAGATCTGTGTGATAAAAACTTTAAGTTAGTGAAGATAAAAACTAAAGAAGATATCAGAAAATGGAAAGATCTCTCGTGCTCCTGGATAAGTAGGATCAACATAGTAAAAATAGCAATCTTACCAAAAGCTTGGTACTATCATACAAATAGAGTTTTTAATCAATGGAATTGAATTGAAAACACTGACATTAATCTATATACCTATGAATGCCTGATTTTCAACAGAGTCCAAATATATATGATAGAACAAAAGCATTTCCAGCAAATATTACTGGTACAACTGGATGGTAGTATGTATAAAAATGGGAATAAATTTATATCTATCATCAAGTATAAAACTAATTTCCAAGTGGATAAAAGACCTTAAGATAAACAAAGTTACACTAAACTTAATAAAAAGTAACTGGGAAATAACCTTTAACACATTGGCATGGTCAACAACTTTCTCAATTTAACATCAGTAGCAGAGACACTAAGAACAATTAATAAATGGAACCTCCTGAAACTGAAAAGCTTCTGTAAGGAAAGAGACAGTCAATAAGACAAAACAGCAACCTAAATAATGGGAAAAGATTTTTCACAAACACTACATATGATAAAAGTATAATCTCTAAAATATATAGAGAACACAAGAAACAAGAGGCCAAAAATCCAAATAATTCAATTAAAAACTGGGGTTCAGAGTTAAAAGCAATTCTCACCAGAAGAATTACAAATAGCTGAAAGATACTTAAAAAATTGCTCAGCATCTTTAGTCATCAAAAATGCCATTCAAAACTTATCTGAGAAACCAATTTACACCTGTCAGAATAGCTAAGTTCAGAAACACAGATGAAAGTCTATGTTAGAGGGGATGTGGAGCAAGGGGAACACTTTTCCATTGCTGGTGGGAGTGTAAACTTGTACAGCCATTTTGGAAAGAAGTGTGGTGGTTCCTCAGAAAACTAGGACTCAATCTTCCCTATGATCCAGTAATAACACTATTGGGCACATACCCAAAGGACTCACATTCTTATCCCAAAGGCATTAGCTCAACTATGTTCATAGCAGCGTTATTCATAATAACCAGAAACTTGAAACAACCTAGTGTTGATTCCTAAATTGTGCCTATGGAAAATTCCACCTTGGCTCTTATGGCCCCTCCTCCCCGAAAGACTGAACCTTATGCTAAATAGGGGGATAAAGACAAACATGTTTTCCTTCTCTACAGTCTCCTTATTGCTGCCACCTGCAGAGGTGTTAGTCTTTTGGGATCTTCCAAGACCTTGGGTGGGTCCTGACGAGGGGGCAGGGTGTAAGAGAGTTAAGAGGGAAGCGGAGAGCTAGAGGAGAGGGGAGAGTGGAAGAGAAGCAGAAGACAAGCATGGTGGGAAGCTAGAGGGGAAAAAGCTGGGAGAGAGAAGCATGGCAGGGGGAGAAACAGAGAGTAAGATGTAAGGTGTACTGAATAAAGCTTGGGTCTCTCTTTGTGATCCTGAATGATGGAACCTGACTGCTCCTGAGTGCTGTTATTAACCACGATGCCCTTCACCTGGACTAGACTCGGACCACTTAAACTGGATGTGGTAACCTAGATGACCTTCAACTGAAGAATGGATTAAAAATTTTTGGCATATTTACAAAATGGAACACTATTCAGAAGTGAAACATAATGACATTCTGTAATTTGCAGGCAAGTGAATGATCTGGAGAGTATCATCCTGAGTAACGTAACAGAGATCCAGAAAGACAGACATGGTATATATTCACTCACAAATGGATTTTAGACATAAAGCAAAGGATTAACAGGCTAAAATCCACAGATCTCAACCATCACTAACAGGTTAAATATAACAGAGACTTCCATAGGTTGCCCTGGAAAGTAGAAATAGTTTTCTCCTGAGTAAATTGATATCATATGAGGGACTGAACAAGTCAAGATAGAAAGAGTTCATGAGAGAAAGAGATGGTTGAATAAAAGGACCAACAGAGAGGGAGAGTAAAGAAATATTTTGATAGAGAAAGCCACAAGGGGCTAGAGAAAAAACCCAGTGCTATGGAAACATCCTAGAACCCACAAGATTTCCCAGCTAAGACTCCAAGCAGTAATGGAGAGGGTGCTTAAACAGAACTTTCCTAATAATCAAATTACTGGCCACATTAATTTTTATTATAAAACCTGTATCAAGTAACTGATGAAGGCAGAAGTAGAGATCCACAGCTAAGCACCATGTCGAGCTCTTAGTCCAGCTAATGAGAAGAAAGAGTATATAAGCAAAGGGATTAGGATCATGAGAGGAAGACCACAAAGATGGCTCACTCAAGCTACTGGGAGCTCACTGACTCTGAAATAACCACTAAGAAACCTTTATGGAAAGGAACTAAATTTTAAGAATGTAGATGATAATTTAATGGCATGACCAGTTTTTGGAGCCTTTTGAAGTAGGATTAGAGTTTATTCTGGGTACATGAACTGGATTCTAGAAGTCCATTACCTACAGAAAAATATCTTACTCAGTTTTGATATGGGAGAAGGACTGGGACCTACCTTAACTGGATATGCCAGACTGAACTGATTCACCTTCAGATTTTTTTGCTCTCCCTGGGTAATGGATGGAGTGATGGGATAGGGAGGGGCTGTGGGAGGGTGCAGGGTAGGAAAGGTTGGAGGAGCAGTGGAGCATATGAGAAAACAATTTAAATTAAAAAAGTTACAAAAAATAAAATCAGAGACAGATACTGTGAAAAAGCTGAAATATCAGAGAGACAAAAAAACAAACAAACAAAAAACAAGCCATAGTGACTTCTAACCTAGCCAACTTCTCAGGCTAGATACTGTTTCCACGAATCCTCAGACTCGATGCCACTGAGTCCTCACCTAAAAGAAAATAAAGACAAGAGAAGAAATCCTACCTCCTCTTTCGCTGCCCAGCTATCTCATTTTCTCTTTTAACTTTTCTATTGGTAGGATTAAAGTTATGTGTCAACACTGTCTGGCTCTGTTTGGCCTCAAAATTTCAGAGAGCCAGAGAATATCTGTCTCCTGAGTTCTGATATTGAAGGCATAGGTCACTACCTTCTCTGACCTTCTTGGCTTGCCTCTGTCTTCTGATTTTCAGACAAGCTTTATTAAACATAAAATATATCAACACCTTTTAAAGATTGTTAATTTAAGAAAGTATTTTTAATATTTTATTTATGTTCTATGAACCCATCAGAGTAGGAGGTAAGTGAAATACCAACTAGCCAAGGCAGAGATCCCAGTCTCCAGGATCCAGGCCCTGGGACACAGGCCTTGGAAGTCCACCCTCACATATCTCTTCCTTAAATCTAGGCCCGCAGGAAACACCCCTGCAGAACAAAAGCTCTAATAAATGGCAGATTACTGGACACCCCAGCTACAAAACCTTGACCCATTCCCCAACCCACCCTATTAACACAGTGACCTTGTGGCAACTTAAAACTCACAGATCCTCTGTACCCATCAGAATAAGAGACTAAGTGATAGTATGTATCCAAGAGTTCCTCAGTTCTTATTGGATCAAGAACAATTAACTAAGACTATCAGTTTCTCTGCACCTACTGGATCAAAAGAGGCCATACCATAGTATGTCAGCACCTACTGGACTAAGAGGGATCACTGGGACACAGATTACAGTACCTCCAAATTGGACCAAGAACCCAGATTGGACCAAGAGAGTCTTCCCAAGACACAGACAGAGCCATAACAGATTGTACCAAAATCAGCTTCCTAAAATGCAGTGATCTAAGAAAATAATGGGCAGATGTCAGTGCAAGAATGCATATAACAGCATAAAGAACAACATGCCATCAACAGAATCTGGAGGATCCACAAAAATGAGACATTATAATGGCAATGAAGAAGAAGCAGAAGTAAATGACCTTAAAAGCAACTTTATGAAGATAATAGAAGCATAAAAGAGGATATTTAAAAGTTACCTTAAAGAAATAGGAAAAAGGACAAACAAAAAAATTGGAAGAGGTCAACAAATCCCTAAAAGAAAATAAAAAAATCCAAGAAAACCAAGAACAAGAAATAGAAAAGGTGAAAAAAAAATTAAGATTTAAAAATTGAAATAGAGGCAATAAAGAAGACACAATTGGAGGCAATGCTGGAAATAGAAAACCTGAAGAAATGAACTGGAACTACAGATGGAAGAATAACCAGCAAAATTCAAGAGATGGAGGAGAGACTCTTTAGAGTGAAAGATTCAATAGTGAAAATAGATAAGTCAGTCAAAGAAAACACTAAATCCCCTAAAAAATATATAACACAAAATTTTAAGGAAATCTGGGACACCACGAAAAGATGAAACCTAAGAATAATAGAAATAGAAAAGGAAGTATACCAGCTCAAAGACACAGAAAATATATTTAACAAGAAAACTTTCTCAACCTAAAAAAGAAAATTCCTATAAAGATACAAGAAGCCTACAGAACACCAAAGAGACTAGACTCCCCAAAAAGTCTGCTCACCACATAATAATCAAGACACTAAACATACAGAACAAAGAATGAATACTAAGAGCTGCAAGGAAAAAAGGACAAGATACCTATAAAAACAGACCCATCAGAATAACACTAGTTATTCTACTTGATGGAAATGATGAAAGTAAGAAGGTCCTGGTCAGATGTAATACAGACCCTAAAAAACCATGGTTTCCAGCCCAGGATGCTATACTCAGAAGAAGTATCTATCAGCTTAGGTGGAGAAAACAAGATACTTCATGATAAAACTATATTTAAACAATACCTATCCATAAATCTGTCCCTACAGAAAGCACCAGAGGTAAAACTATAACCTAAGAAAGCTAGAAACCCCCATGAAACCACAAGCAATAGATAATCCCTCAGAAGTAAAAGCCAAAGGAAAACACACACACCACCAACAAAAATAACAGGAAATAACAGTCATTGGTCATTAACATTCTTTAATATCAATGGAATCAATTCATGTATAAAAAAGTACATCCTAATACAGTGAATACAAAGACAAAATCCATCCTCCTGCTGCATACAGAAGACACAACTCAACTTCAAAGAAAGACACTGGCTCAGGGTAAAGTGTTAGGAAAAGACTTTCAAATCAAATGGTTTAAGAAATAAGCTGGCATAACCATCCTAATATCTAACAAAATAGACTTTAAATTGAAATCAATCAAGATATCAGGAAGGATATTACTTATTTATCACAGGAAAAATCCTTCAGGATAAAGTCTCAATGCTGAATATTTAAGCCCCAAACACATTTAAACCCCAAATATTTAACCACCTGCATTTGCAAAAGAAGCATTACTAAAGCTTCAATCACATATCAAACCTCACAGAATAATAGTGGGAAACTTTAATACCCTATTCTCACCAATGAGTAGGTCTTCTATACAGAAAATTAACAGATAAATAGTGAATCTAACAGATGTTATGACTCAAAAAGAGTTAATAGATATATACAGAACTTTTCACCCCCAAACAAAGACATATAACTTCTCTGCATCCAATGCAACTTTCTCTAAAATTGGCCACTTGCTTGGTCATAGAACAAATATCAATAGATAAAAAAAACAAAACAAAACTGGAATACCTCCTTGTATACTATCAGACCAACATGGACTTAAGATAGAAGTCAACTGCAACAAACAATTACAATAAGCATACACATTCATATACACATTCATAGAAACTGAACATCTCAAATTTAGTCAACTCTCGGTCAAAGAATAAGTAGAGAAATAAATCAGTAACTTCCTAGATTTCAATGAAAATGAATCCACAACATACCCAAAATTATGGGACACAATGAAAGCAGTGCTAACAGGAAATTTCATAGCACTAGAAGCCTATATAAAAACCTAAAGTAAACTCTCACACGAGACTTAACAGCACAGCTAAAAGCTCTAGAACAATTAGGAGCAAACTCACTTAGAAAAAGTAGAACGTAGGAAAAATTCAAATTCAGGGATAAAATCAATACAACAGAAACAAAGACAACAATACAAAGAATCAATGAATCAAAGAGTTGGTTTTTTGAGAATGTTAACAAGAAAGACATACCCTCATGCCAATTAACCAAAAAGCAAAGAGAGAGAGTATGCAAACTAATGAAATCAGAAAGGAAAAGGAGACATAGCACCAGACACCCATAAAATCCAGAGAATCATTAAGCCATATTTCAAAAACTTATACTCCACTAAATTAAAAAACCTAAAAGAAATGGACAGTTTTCTAGACAGGTACCACTGACCAAAATTAAATCAAGACCAGATAAATGACCAAAATAGACAAATAAATGCCATGACAACTGAAGCAGTTATTAAGACTCCCAAGCAAAATAAGTACATGGCCAGAGATTTGAGTACAGAATAAAAGCACACACTCAAAGAAGAACTTATACCAACACTGCTTAGACTGTTCCATAAAATATAAACAGAATGAACATTGTTAAACCCTTTTTATAAAGTTGCAGTCACACTAATACCCAAGCCACTCAAAGATGCAACAAAGAAAGTGAATTACAGACCAATCTATTCCTTAGCATTGATACAAAAATATTTTATAAAATATTTGCAAACCAAATTCAAAACATGTCAAAAAATCTATCATTATAAAATAATCTTCATTCCAGACATGCAGAGATGGTTTAAAATAAAAAAAATCTGTGAATGGCATCCATCATACACACAACCTGAAAGAAAAAAAAAAAAAGACAACAGAAACATTATTATTTTCTTAGATGCTGAAAAAGTCTTTGAAAAAAATTTCAACAGTTCTTCATGATAAAAGTCCTGGTGAGATCAGAAATAAATAGTGTAGTGGGATTATGTTATATTGTAAATAATTGTCCTGCATACTGGATTAATAAAAATGCTGATTTGCCAAAGGCAGACAGGCAAGGCTACCAGACTAAGAAAACTCTGGGAACAGGAAGAACAGAACAGATATGCCACATGCACACTAGATGAAAAGATGCAGAGGACACCTATGCTACTCTGAGAAATGGTACTGAACAACATAGCTGGACGGGACAAGGATTATATGTTAGTTTAAGAGGGACAGCAAGCAAGTTATATGCCTGGGCCCTAGGTCAATCAGTGTATAATTAATATAAGCATCTGTGTCTTCCAGTGGGACTATGGAACTGTGGGTATGTGGGTCTGGGCTACTAGGTTAGGCCAGAAAGTCTGGGCCACAAACCTCATACAACAAAAGGGAAAATATCTAAACATAATAAAGGCAAAATACAACAAGCCAACAGCCAATATCAAAGTAATTGGAGAGAAAGTCAAATCAAACCCACTAAAATCAGGAACAAGACAAGGCTGTCCTCTCTCCCATTATATATATATTCAATATAGTTCTCAAAGTTTTAGCTAAAGCAAGATGACAAAAAGAATTGATTGGGGGAAAACAAGTTGAAAAGGAAAAAGTCAAATTATCTCTATTTGCAGATTATAGTATACATAAGTGGCCCCTGAAATTCTACCAGGCCATAGCCAATAAACATCCTCAGCAATGTAGCAGGATATAAGATTAGTTTAAATAAAATTAAGAGCCCTTCTATACACGAATGATAAAAAGGCTGAAAAAAATCAAGGAAACATCAACCTTTAAAACAGTTGCAAATAACATTAAATATCTTGAAGTAACTCTAACCAAAGAAGTGACAGATTTGTTTGACAAGAACTTTAAGTCATTGTGAAAAGAAATTGAAGAATATATAAGAAAATGGAAAGGTCTCCCATGCTTCTAGATAGGTAGGATAAACGTAGTAAAAATCGCAGACATACCCCAAAACAATCTACAGATTCAATGCAATCTCCATCAAAATCTATACACATTTTGTTTTTACAGAACCTGAATGAACAATACTCAATTTTATATGGAATAACAAGAAACAGGATTTCCCAAACAATCCTGTTCAATAATAGAACTTCAGGAGGCATCGCCATCCCCAACTTTAAACTATACTATAAAGTATACTATAATAAAAACAGCCTGGTATTGACCAGGAAATTGGTTTGTGGATCTATGGAATCAAATTGAAGGCCCCATTATCAACATACACACCTATGAAAACCTGATTATTGACAAAGAGGCTAAAAACATACAATGTACAAAAGTTAGTATCTTAAACAAATGATGCTGACATAATTGAATCTTTGTCCATAGAGTAGTGTAAATAGATCCACATCTATCACCCAGAATAACACTCAAGTTCAAGTGGATTAAAGATTTCAATATACAGAATTTTACATGGAACTTGATAGAAGAAAAAGTAAAATAATAATAATAATAATAATAATAATAACAATAACAATAATAATAATAACAACAACAACAACAACAACCACCTTTAAACTCACTGGCACTTGTGACTACTTCCTAAATACAACACCAGTAGCACAGACACTAAGAACAATACTTAATAAATTGGACTTCCTAAAATAACAACAGCCTACTGTATGGGTAAAGATATTCACTAAGCCTACATCTGACAAAAACTAGTCTTTAAAATATATAGAACCTAAGAAATTAGAGGCCAAACCCAAATGATAAAATTTAAAAATGGGGTTCAGAGCTAAAAAGGGAATTCTAAACAGATTTTCAAATGGCTAAAAGACACTTAAAGAATTGTTCTACATCCTTAGCCACCAGAGAAATGCATATCTAAACTAATCTGAAATACCAACTTTCAGAATGGCTAAGATCAAAAACACAGATGAAAGCCTATGCTGGAGAGGATGTGGGGCAAGGGGAACACTCCTCCATTGTTAGTGGATGTGTAAAATTGTACAGATACTTTAGAAAAGCAGTGTGTCAGTTCCTTAGAAAACTGGTAATAAATCTCCCCAATGCTCCAATATTGTGCATATACTCAAAGGAGGCAATTCTTACCCCAAGGGCATTATCTCAGCTACGTTCATCTAGACTTTCCCAAGGTTTCTTTGACCTACCACAATTTCTAGCTTATGAGTCAACCATTTCTGTCAACCCCATTTGAGACCTGGCAAAAGTTCAAAGCAGATGACTCAGGAAACTTAAGTTGCTTTTGGAAGTTAGCACATATATAATGTAAAAAACGGAACTCAATTAAAATGAATATCATCATCAACAATAACAACAACAAAATCCAAGTACAGAGGTCTGATATCACCTGTTCAACAACACATAAAATGGGGTTCCATGTCCACTGTGGGATCACTGTGTTTGGAACACTGTATAGGTGTCAACATGTTGGTTTATTCCATGTGGTTGCTAAAGCAATGAGTTACTCATTCATGAAGTCTACATTGCTATCCTCCCCTTGTCTGCCTTATACCTTTGGCTGAGATTTGTGAAACTGTAATTTCACTTGGTGAATGCTGGAATTACACAGTGTTAAAGGGTAGTATGTCTAAAAAATTTTAAATTTCATGTGATGTAAGAGTAATCCCTTTAGTATTTGAACAACAAATTGAATAGAATGTAACCTATACCCAAAATATTTCTTCATTTGAAATATTATCAGAAGATCTTGCTTTATTTGCTCAATCTCTGCATCCTATTTATAACTTTTTTTTTCTAAGTTAATTGCTAATATTTATATCTTTTACTAAGGTCTGCTTCTCATGCATTCTAAACTAGGACAGTCAGCAGCTATCCAGAAGGAACTGACTTTGAATAAATAGTTAGAAAAAAATTCAGCTGGAGAACTTTTTGAGAGCTTCCAAACAGGAATGAAATTATCATTGGCAATTACTCTAGTTAAGGATATAATGTAAATATTAGCAAAATCTACAAAGCCAGGCTCAGCACATTTTCCTCATTTGTAGAGGCCATCACCCTATCAGAAAAACACCTGTTATCCAATAACCTTTATTAAACTTGATGCCAAGAGTCATTAGTAGTGCTATGTTGTAATAATACTCTATCAATTCTATCACCAAATGTTTAAAGTGCTTAAACTGGAAGGCTATCTGTGCTTCACAGATCAATGTTTCTGGGTGGGAAAAAGGGAGCCTTTATGTCGTATAGTTCTTTCTCCTTGACCCACCAAATCCTTCTTTTGAGAACATCAATACTGGGTGTCATAGGCTCATTATTGTTAATAATATTTGAAACTCACTTTTATTTTTCTCTTTCTTTCTCCATCTCTCTTTCTTCCTTCTTTCCTTTCCTCCTCTATGTCTTTATTCCTTTTTTTCTTTCTCTGTCTTTCCTTGTTTCTTCCATTCTTTCTTATATATGGAAGCACAAATATTCCATACTACATGTGGATAAATAGGACAACTTCTCAGAATCCTTTGTTTCCACCATGTGGATTTGGGGATTGAATTTAGGCCATCAGACTTGTCAGCAAATACCTTTAGCTCATGAGCCCTTCTGCCAATCCTAATATATCATTTTATTCAAACAAATTACCTAGAATCTCAAGTGCTTTCTTGTTGGTATTCCTCTTTAAACATAAGTTCCTCATTTAAAAAAAATTATGTGAATCAACTCAATGGTATTTTTTAACACTTTGAAGATGATTTTCAATGTTAGTTTTTTAACTTTGATGATTTGCTGAAAGTATGATTTTCTTTTTCACTGGAGCAAATACAATCATTAGGACATCTACATCTGCCTAACAGATATGATAATCTCTTTATCATGATTTTAATACTAAAAGTCCAAGACTGGCTTGTTCATGATTGTCTCATATGAAATGAATGTAATAGTTTGATGCTGATGGGAGGGTGCCCTCTACTGCAGAGTAAACCTAGATTGAGTATGAAACAAAACTATTAACTGATGGGACTTCATATCTCTTATGAGTATTTACAGTGATGCTTTAGTAGTGCTCACCAAAGCATTCATGTGGTTGTTGCTTTAATGTAATCTCATCAGTAGCTAGTAGTACCCTGTGGCATCAGAAGTCTGAGGGTTGCTTTGTGAGTGCTGGTAAAGTTCATTTTAAAGAAAAGAATTCTCACTTTCACTGTAATTACAACTTTATATACACTTCCATGTACCTTTGTAACATCAAAGTATCATTTATGCATCACTCAGAATGCATGAATCTCACCCTTGTCTTGATACTGACTTTGTTCTATGTTCAATATTGAGCATGAATGCTGGTTAATGGAGACAGTAACTTATTAGGAAGAAAAAGTATCTTTTTCAAGTTATTTTCTGCAGTGATTACTGAACCAAGAAGAGCCTGGAGCTAGGTGTCATTTTGCTAATCAATCATCTTCTTAAACCTAACACATAGATCAAACCAGAGAAAGAACATGGACAAAGAAAACCATTATCAAGAGGTTAAATGGCTTGGATATACTATTTTCATTTGTTCTTATTTTATAGTTCAGATTGTCATTCAGCATTTTCCCATGGCAATAAATATTGGATACTTTAAGGGGGTATAAAAATATTCACAGAGCCATACAGAGATGTTCTAACTCATTTATTCCATCATTATTTTAAATATAAAACACAGACCCAGAACTTATATGGGTGATGTGGGAAGATAAGTCTTATAGTAATCGCCTACATAGTGTTTTCTAGGATAGCTTGGGATATATACTGTACTATCCAAACAAACAAACAAATAAATACACGCCTTAAATGTTTTCCTATATGCAACTCAATACATGGGCGTTTCATATAAGTGTGCTCCCACTGTAATTCTTAAAAGTGTACTTTCACTGTTATTCTTGGTCCACATAATTGTGCCTATATTTCATTTTAACTCAGTAACTTACATATTTTTATGACATAGGTATGAAGCACAGCTGACTTTGTGAAGTCTGCAGCCCAGCTATGACAAAGGCTTATCACCTAGTAAGTCTCATGTAACTTAATTTGGTAATTCATTTTATTTCAGTGTTAAGCACATTTTAACTTGAATAGCATTTTGTGTTTAGTTTGTGTTTAGTTGAAATAAGAAAAATTTTTTGAAGCAATTCAATAATTTAGACAACATGGGAATTAGTAATTCTATGGGGTGAGCTAGTTGCTGGCATGTAGAATTCAACAACCCACTTTTTTTAGGTACATTTTTCTTTTCTTACTTAAAGTTAACATAGAAAATATTGGATTTTACCATGATATATTCATATATCTGTTTAAAAACTGCCATGATAAAAAACTTATTTTATCCCTGGAACTTATGCCCTACAGGGTGTTTATCAAGGTGTAAGCCTTCACAGTGCTAATGTTTTTTGGAATGCACCTGTGAACCTTCCATGCTTTACCTTTCTAAGGGTTTGGTAATATCTATGTTTAATAAAATGTTCATGAGCATTTTATACAGATATTTCTGAATTCTCATCAAACTACCAACTACTGTTTGTAAAGATTCCCCATAGGATTTTCAGAGCCAAATGCTGATGTGCCATCTTGGCACTAGGTCACATTGTTTTCATCAAGGGACTGACTCATTTGAGCAAGTTCCAGATAAAGTTAGTGATTTTTGAAAGCTTTCATCAGCCTCTGTTGGCCATTGCAGACTGAAATACTATGGGGACACTGTGTGATTTGTTTTTATTTACAAAGGTGGAGAGGCTTTGAATTTAAAAATGGAATGTTTTCTTCTTCTGCCAAATGCAAACAACTTAACATCCACTTCCCATCTAGTGATTTTAGTAGTTCAAAAGTGTTTCTTTGAATCTTATCTGTATTACATTTTCTGCTGATTGGCAATGTCTCCTGTTTCAGCTGCAAGACCATAAATGCTGTTTCCAGTTTGAACAGAAAATGAATAACAAAGAAAATTTGGAAATAAATGTAATGAATGATTACAGGGTGGTGAAAACTATACTTCTCTTTTTTGTACGTTTGGTGCTGCCATGATGATTTATACCTGAAATGTTTCTCATGGAAACATACAGCAAAAGCTTCCAATTATTTTGTCAACAACAAAAGCAGTTTCCTCTATCACCAAAGTTACTGTGTACTGGAGTAAGTCCATATTATTTACTTCTGAGATTTTTCTTGAATCCTGAGGAGGCTTGATTTTATAAATTTGATAAATTTGTTGAGACATAAAAGGGTCCAGAGATTTTATAGAGCTTGATTTCAAAACCAGAGAAAGAATTTTGGAAGGCTACAGGAGTTCAGAAAATAAGAAGTACTTTGAGGATTCCAGGACAATTTAGAGTCTGGTAACAGAACTCTGGAATGAATCTTGACTCCCTGTTTAAAGTTTGTAATTTTCCTCCACACATTACAGGGCTATAGATGATTAGGGAGAAAAGGAGAGAAGGGGGAAATAATAGCAATAAAGACTTTTTGGTGAGTATCAAATTCATAAACCATTTGCCTTGTCTTTCCTCAACCTAGCACTACATTTTAAATGGGCTGTAAGTTTTTAATAGTCTTGAATTATATTACAAGATTTAGAACATATTTTTCTTTACATTAAAAAATAATAGCTCAGATGATGAACAATTTTTATTTAATTTTCTTTCTAGCAGCTCTTCTTTGAGGTTCTCATTACTCTCACTTTTCTCATTACACTCTTACACTTCCCACCCCCTGCTCCATTCCCAATTATTCCACACACTGGGATTGTCAAAAGGAAAACAATGTCTTCTTTATCCTCTTAAGTACACTAACTCTTGGCATCATTATGATGACTAACTTATTGTGATCTAATTGTTGGATTTTCTTATTATAAATAACACATAGTAATGGGAATTTAGCATTAAAAACAGCAGCAGTATATGAAGTTTATATATATATATATATATATATATATATATATATATATATTACATGGATAGCAGAATATTACATTGAGTGAGATAACATAGGATATGAAAGGCACAGAGTGAAACTAATATGTTTGTATTATGTGTGACATCTAAAGGCCTGAAAGACAGAAAGGAGCACATATGAGGGGAAAATATAGGTGTAAAGGATCAGGAAGTAAGGCATAGAGGCATATGTGATATGAAAATAGAAGCATGAGTCCTGGATGGAGGTGGAAAGGCTTAAGTGGGGATAGGGAGCAGGGAGATGAGGAGGAGAAGGGTAGAGAGTGTTATCCCATATGTCTTTAGTCAGGGTTACAACTGATGTGATTAAACATCATCACTAAAAGTAACTTTGGTATAAAAGGGTTCATTGTAGTCAAGTTCCACATAACAGTTCATTGTTAAATGCATTAAGGACAGGAACCTGGAATCAGAAGCTAATGCAGAGGCCATGGTTTATTTGCTTCTACTCCTGGTTTATTCAATCTGCTTCTTATAGAACTCAGGATCATATAGAACAAGGATAAAACAATCCACAATGGGCTGTGCCCTCTCTCATCTTTTAAGGTATTTTTTCAATTGTTTCTTCCTCTTAAATAACTATACCTTGCATCAAATTGATATAAAACTGTCCAGCACACCATACTAAAGATATTTGGAAAGGAGATAAAGAAAACTGCTATATTATAAGCTAAATTAAAAAACATGATAAAATAAATGAAATAAGTTTGAAAAGAGGCATTCTGCATGAGTGATAGAGCCAATCCTAGAAGCTCTGTCAAGCCCCCAATAATAAAATATTGCCATTGATGTTTTTTGTTTACCAGGACCTCATGGTTGCTGAGCACACTACATTTTTCTATTGTATAACATACAGAAATGAACCTGAAATGGAGCTGTAAGTTTCTTCCTTTCTACCTACCATTTGCACTGCTTTCTCCACTTTACAGGAAGAACCCATCCCACTTTAGATATTTCCATAAGAAATGTAGTTGAATGGATGTGGCAGGATACAGGTGTTGGGAGGTGTGTCTCTAGAGTCCTAGGAGCCTGAAGAGGGTGTGGCCAGCTCATTCAAAAGGGGCTGCTGGGAACTTGAGCACCCTGTTTTGATCCTGCTTTCTTGGAGATTGGATCAGCATCCATTGCCTGGATCATCCTATTGCTAAGGAATCATCCTAAGGTTTAACCTGTAATTGTGAGTGCTAAAATGCACTCCAATAAATATTAATCATGTATTTGGTATATTGCAAGTGAGATTTCTTACAATAGTTGGCACTCAATGCGGTGTGCCATCTGTTATTATAAGGTTTCTTGGCCCTGGGCAGCCAGAGATCCAGACCCACAGACATGAGGTCCCAGATGGCTTATCTGCCTGCTGCTGATTAGGCCCCCTCAAATGATTCAGATGCTTATATTAAGTTCATGATGTTTGGTCTATGGCTCAGGAACATTGCTAGCTAGCTCTTACATCTTAACTCAACTCATTTCCATTAATCTATCCTGCTACATGGCCCATGGCTCACCTGTGTTCCTTACATGTTGCTCCTTTGGGCAGCTGGCTCGATCTGTCTCTGACTTCACCCTAATTTGGAAGAATTATGCTTCTGCTTCTGCCTTCTCTTGATGATTGTCTGTAACCTATAAGCTAAATAAACCCTCTTGTTTGCAACTTGATTTTGTTAATTGTGATTACTATAGCAATGGAAAACTAGGGCATGTCTGTTTTTGGTCAAAATCTCAATTTCCTTTTAGAATTTTTATTCATTTTGCATTGTGTCCATTTTGCTGATTATCTTTCCATTTTTTTTGCTTTTTTATTAATCTTCTTTTCACATCATCTTTTACAGTACTGATAACTTACTAATAAATGTTTAGCTCTTATTCTAGCCTTTTCTTATTTCATCATTTTTCATGTAGAGGTTTGAGCTTTTGGAGGATTTATGTTGCTTTTCCACATTACTTTTGTTTGTGTGTTATCTTTTATTTACAGGAAATTTTGGGATATTATTAGTGAATATATTACTAATGATAGTTTACTCCCATTAACACGCAAAGATAAACACTACTATAACAGTAACTGCACACCATAAAAAGGTAATAGTTGCCTTAAAATTGATCAAAGCATCAACAATGACCACAAAACAGAAATGGTCAAGTTAGTATTCAATAGGCTCTGAAAATATAAATTATCTAGGCTAAACACAGATATGATAAGTGAATGAGATAAAGGAAGAAAATTAGAGGGGTTTTATAAAAATAAACACTGTTTTAGCACAAAAGTAAAATAATCTCAATAATGGTAAATTTTTAAATACAATTAGATAATATGGGAAGGAGTATTAAAATAAAAATACAATAAACTCAGAGTCAAAAACTTTCTAAAAATATAGTATCAAGAAGCTTTGAAAAGAAAAACAATTAAAAAAAGAGTTTTCCAGTAATAGAATATGCTCATACAGATGTCTGTAACTTAAGGAATTCACACTAAAATCTTTAAAATTTGTTAGTATGATAAAGTAAATGGGATGCAAAAGGTGAAGTAAAAGGGAGACCAAGGAAAACAGTGCAACATCCTGGCTACTTAAGACTAAAGAATGGCATTCCATGGGAGGGTTAAGGGAAACTGTTAGCCCTTGCCAGGCTTTGTGGTTTATGTTGGAAGTGGGTTTGTATTGGACAATTTTCTAGTGTCCCCATAACTGTCTCTTCTTTGTGTAACAAGAACTAAACTTCATTTATCTGTGTGGGCCATGTAAGTTCTATCTTGCAGAGACTTTTCAGACCATAGCCACTTAGAGAACTACTGATCTCTCTGAAGTGTGTCTCTTATTAACATTGAGAGTTGGGGAAATAACCATGGCACTGATGTTTGTACAAGGAAAGAACCTATTTTCATACTTTCAAAGTACTTTTAAGTATTGTTTACACTGGTAGAGAGACAAAGACCTGTCCTTGGCTTCAGACATGAGAATTATTTCCCAGTAATAAAATCAAAGATCATTTCTAAGAAACAAACAAGCCCCCTAGTGAAGCAATATTTGTTTCTTCACCATATACTATTTGAATCATCAACACATACTCATTCAGTAAAAAAGAAAGAATGGTCATTAAAGCATTCAGTGTTCCCCTTAACCCACACTTAAATACTTTAATATTCGGAGAAGGGCATACCCCCCCCCCCCGCTGTAATTGTCCCTTCTGAATGCTCTTGTTAAATTTTATGTTTAAGCATGTATTGATATATCTTTCATAACACTTACAGTTTGACTGAACTGTGAACAACAAAAAATAATGCGTGGAAGATATTTTTATTGTTAAAATAATAGCTTAATAATTATAAGGTTAATTATGACTTGTTTCTTTGGCCACTTCATTGAAGGTAACACAGGATGCAAGTAAAATGTTTCTTTGAATTAAAGAATACCTCATTACCCACTCCTAAAAATAGTAGCAAGGCTGATTTTCAGACTACATGAGACCTGCTATCATTACTAACTAGTGTTTTAGATAAGAGACTACAAAGCACCTAGTTTTGTTTTGTTTTGTTTATGTTTTCAAGGTTAGTGTCAGTTGGATGAAAAAAAAATCTTTCACATTTTTGCCAAAATACAGTCGAAGAATCTTATTATATTCTTTAAATGCATGTATATGTACTCTTATACTTCTGTATGATATGTAAGAATATGTTTACAACATGTGTGCCTTGAGTAGAGGACATTATTTACTTAGGGGACTAATTCTTTCATTATTATTTTTTACTTACTTCCCTGATTATATTATTCAAGAAAGGAGTTAAAGATGAAAAAAAGGGAGAAAAGAAAATTACCAAGTTTGAAAAGAGAAAGGAAAGGTAAAAGAACCGGGACAGTAAGCAGTGAACATGATGACTGTAGGAGAGAGCAAGCAGAGGAGTGAGGTAGGGAATGCTGGTCTCTCCTGCCTTTGTGCCTCACTGTCCCCCATTTCCTAGGCTACTTCTAGGCCCTTCTGTATTCCTCCCATTAGTCCCAGCCTGGTACAAGCTTCCATCTTGTACCCATGTCTTCCAACACAAAAGGGAGAAAACACAATCTCTTCTGTACTCACTAAGATTACACTAATAATGCAAAAGAGGCATGGTAGTTGGTATAGGTGGGCCTCCTTTCTAACATAGAACTAGAAAGCAGATGGGAGTTAATCTTTTGAGTCAAAAGTCATCCCGCTCTACATAACAACTTCAGGTCAGCAATGGCTACATAGGGATATCTGATGTTCCTTAGAGCAACAACAACAAACAAAATATATAAGGAACTTCTGACACATTTTCTCTCAGATTTGGAGAAAATTTAAGTTTATACAGGCAACCAAATGCTTCCTGCAAACTGAATTCCTTCATTCAGACCTACCCATTAGACAGCACTCCATTACATGTTCTGCTCTTTGAAAGGTTTGATTTTGAGGAAGCACATTGTTGGGCAAATATAGGCCTTTAAGGTACAATATATTTCAAAACACAATTAAAATAAATTCTTCAAGTGGAAATGTATTTGTATTCTATTGAAGCTGTTGGCCTTATCAACTGCAGAGTGCTTCTTTAGAAACCAGCCTAACACAATGGGCAATAGGCATCAGATGCACAAAAGCAAAGCAAAGAGCTTCAAACACCACAATAACTTCTTGTACCTGCTTTTGTTTGCTTGCTGAGTCTACAAACACTGGGAGTTCCTGAAATACACAAAGTAACAGCTTGAGTCAATATTTGTCCATTAAACGGTGGTGTTTTTATTTTGCAAGGTGACTGAACCCTTTGAATAAACATATCTCCTGGTAGGCAGAAAGAAGAACCACATCAGAAAAATACTAGGAAGAAGGCCAAAAAAACAAAACAAAACAAAACAAAACAAAACAAAACAGAAAAAAAAAAAAAACAGAATCAGCTGTGCCTCTGCAGTGACAATGGAGTAGGGAATCCTAAATCTTCAAAGGATCCTGCTTTCCTATCAGAGACAAGGAGTAACCTCCTTGTAGAAAGTAAAAGTGTCCACCTCAAGTTATACTCCCTGTCTTTAAATTTTTTTCTCACAAAGTCATGTGAGGTTTCTTTCATCAGAGTACTATGCACACATATCTGGTGGGACCGAAGAGGGCATGATCCTAGTAAGTTCTTGGGTAATACCCACACAGTTAATTCTGGGACCAAATACTAGTCTAGACCCATTCAGTCTAGTAGAAGTGCAATGTGGGCAAGCCAATATATTTTAAGCTATAGCTATGTAGCTACTTAATGGAAAGAAATAATCATGAAGTGAGGTTTAATAACATAGTATTAATAAGAAACCTCAGCATGTAAAGAATAGTTTTCAGGACAGCAGCATCTGAGAAGCATACCCTGGCCCTTTATATAAAGTAGCATATTGTTTGTCAGGTATGGCTGCACATCCAACAGCATAGTTGAAATAAGATTCAGGTTTCTTGCAGTACCAAATAAAGTATGCTACCACATAAATAGTTGTTCAGTATTGTTTATAGAAGAGTAAAAAGAATAAAGCATCCATATGCAATATAAATACAGTATTTTTCCTACTGATTTTGACTCATAGTTACTTGAATCAACAAATGTGGACACAAATTCATGGCCCCGAACATTTAATTTGGTTGGTGCACACATCATATGTTAAATGACCACCTGCAAATGATGGGTATGGTATAGTATGAAACAGTTTCTAGCTTATATTCACATATCTCTCCCAAAACAGTGTCTGTATCTGGCTGAGGAAATATGTAATCTCACATTTGAAGGTTTTCCTGGTGGTGAGTCCCTGTTGAGAGCCTTGGTGTCCATTCAGAAGAATTGGGAGAATCCTTGAAGCATAAAGCAGTTGAGTTAGGAAGGCAAAAGCATAGGCTTTGTGTATATGTACAAGGAAGGGAAGAGGAGAGCAAATGAGGAAAAAAGAGAAGAAAAGCATGACACAGAGAGAGACAGAGACAGAGACACACAGAGAGGTGTTCTTTGTTGTAATTCTAGTCTACCTAAATTCCTGGGACACACCCTTAGTCCTGATCAATGCTGTATACACTGTGTCTCATCTGTTTTTAGGGCATTTGTCATTTTAGGCTTGAAGACTGCTCATACAAGGAAAAAGTATGTTGCAGAATTCTTTATGTTACATTTGGCTAGGGGTTTGACTTGCAAAAGTGAACATAAAGAGAATGATAATTTTTGTGTTTGATGCAATGAAGACAAGACTTGGTGGGGGAGAAAGGAAAATATCTGGACATCAATATCAGCATCAGAATCCCCTTTTGTCCATATAAGTGCTGCTCTCAGGATCAATAGATTAAACTAATCTGAATTCTGCATTATTATTATTATTATTTTTAATTAGGCTGCTTTATGATCAATTGACATTGATTCTCAGGCTGAAGATTCAGGTAAGTGAGGGTAAAAAACCAGATGATGTTGTTTGAGAGTTACCTTTTCTCCCAGGGATACCACTTCTCATTCCCATATTACTCACTTCCTGGTCTCCAAAAAGCAAGCATAGACAGAGAAAAAAATTTTTTTTTTCATGAAGATAAATGGATACCAATAAGAAAGTATGCTCCATTGCTATGATTTTATTGTCCAGTTAGTTTACAATGCATAATTATAATAGAAAATGGCCATTGTAGGCATATGCTTGATTCTAGGTATTTTGCTTATCCTGCTTTATTATTTGTTCATTCTATGAAGTCATGACATGGAGAGTTGGAATAAGGAAATGCCCTAAGAAAGGTAATAAGTGATAGGAGGTAGCCTACCTCCTACCAAAGATTTTTGGCTAATAAATCTGTGCCATTCACTGCATATGAATGTTTGACTTGGCCTCTGTTTCTTTCTTGCCAACATAAGTGTCGTAAGCTTCAGATGTTTGTGTTGTAGTGCAGTTTCTTGGCCCCAGGTGGCCAGAGACCAGACCCTGCCATGCCAGACCTCTTAGCTGCCCACCACTCAGGCCCCCAGAAATGACACAGATGCTTATATCAACTTTATGCTGTTTGGCCTAAGGCTCAGACACATTGCTATCTAGCTCTTACTTCTTAAATCAACCCAGTTCTATTAATGTGTCTGCCACATGGCCCGTGGCTCACCTGTGCTACTTACATGTTGCTCCTTTGGGCTTCAGTACGGTCTGCCTCAGACTCCACCCTTCCTTTCCTACCTATTCTGATTCCTCCTCAAACTTCTTCTATGGTGCCTGTCATGGCCCAAAACAACTCCTTTATTTAAAGATTGAGATTCACAGCATACAGAAAGGCATTCCCACATCACTTGCCCCTTTCTGTCTAATCAAAAGAAAGGTTTCAATTTTAACATAGCAAAATTACATATAACAAAGTAACTATCAAGCAAGAATTACAGTTACAATATGTAGTCTATTTGTATTTAGCAAAAAGAAAATACTCTATCATCTACCTTATCTTTATGAATCTAAAGTTTCATATCCAATATATCTTTCAAATGACTAAGAAAAACTGTAACTATAACTATCTAATCTTCAACTATATCAAAGACCACAAAGGGATATATTTACCCAAGTAAACCAGAAGTGCATGAGACTTCTAAAATCTAGAAAGGACAGAGATGACACCTATCTACCTGGACAGTTACCCAAAGTTCCTTTATAAAGTTGTGGCATCCATCTTCAGCCTACAGGCCCAGAGTTTTTTCATTTCAGTGAAGCAGAAAGTCTGCTCTGCCCATTCCGGCACAGTTCATCAGTTGCTTCTCCTCAAGTCCTGAAGAATGTCTGACAGTTTTCTCTGTAAAGTAGGAACCTGAATGACCATCTCAGCTTGTTCTGTCAAAGTTCAGAGGTCACTTTCCTATGGAACCTGCATGTCCAGTTTAAACAGCATTCTGTCAAGCAGTCAATATAAGAACAGGTTCTTGTCCAGTAGCTAACCATTGCCACAAAGAGGGTAGACTTCATATGGAGTTTCTTCGATGCCCATTTTTCTCTTGAAGAAGATTGGTGCTGCCAGGAGCAGACCTGTCTCACTGTCCAGAAAAGTCTAAGTTATTAAAACATTTTAAATGCCATATTCTATAGGTCTTAGAAGTATTTGAAGATTACCTAACTAATTGAAATATTTTTTGTATACCTAAAACTATTAACTAACCTAACTATAAGTTTGATAATCAGAGGTGACTATTAACCTTCATTTCTTAATTATACATTACAATTTTAAATCACTTACATGAACATCATGCCTTAAACTAGAATAGAAAAATACATACAGCATAACAAAATTGACCTTAAATTTGTATCAATAAACCAAAATCCATACCAATGTAAAACATTTAAAGATTAACTGCTTATTTTCTGATCTAAGTAAATTCAATAATCTAATTTTTTTAAAAAATCATTCATATACCATATCGCCTTTTTCTTCTTAGACCATCAACCATTTATATTGAAAACAAACATTTAGAAACAATATTTGGGGAATTTGGGCATAGTTTTCTATAAGGGGGGAAAGAATATTAGATTTGGAGTTCTTTTTTTTTTAAAGGAGAAAAGGTATGTAGGGGTATTGTGTTGTTTCATGGTAAATAATTTTCCCACCCACTGGTTTAATAAAAAACACTAATGGGCCAAAGGCAGGCAGGAAGTGTGGGCAGGGCTACCAGACTAAAAACTCTGAGAACAGGAAGCTCAGGGCAGAATGCCAGCGAGAACTCCAGAGAGAAGCCGCAGGAATCAGAGGACAACTATGCTGCTATAAAGAAAACATGCTGTGCCACATGGCTGAACAGGAAGAGTCATGGGTTAGATGAAGGGTACAGAGTTAGCAAGTGATATGCCTGGGCCTTTGGCTGATTCAGCCTAAAACCATTGAAAGCATCTGTGTGTCTCTGTGGGTCTGCGGGTCTGCCGGTCTCTGGGTCTGTGGGCCTAGACCTTGAGGTTAGGCCTGAAAGTCTTGGCCAGAAACCTCATACTTCATGTTTGTCTGGGCTCCTTACTTCAACATCTTTCTAAATGCTCATAATGTTAACCAGAGATTTTCCTCTCAAACTTGTATTTTGGTAAGTTTCTCCCTGGCTTCTCTTGCTATTTTGAGAAGTTGTGGAATCTTTACCACTGAGCCCTAACTTGCAGAAGTAAGTCATTAGAAGGAGAGCTTTAAAATTTTTTCTCAATCAAGGTTCCAGCCTGTTCTCTATGCTCTGCTCAACACCCAGTAAATGCTGCCACCATATGCTTCTCCATTTTGAGCAGAGTTCTTCACTATATCATCCCTAGGTCTGTAAGTAAATGTTTCTCTGAAGAAATTAGCCCAAAAAAACATTTTATCAAATAAAAGTGTGAGAAAACTTGTCTTCTACTTGGGAACAGGGTAAACAGAGTTTGGTTCCTAGGATGCAATTCTCTGGTGCTTTAGCGGATCTGCACTCAGAGGACAAAGGAATGTAATGCTAGGGAAGGCCACAGTTCCTCAGAATGGAAGCTATCCAGAACAAATGGACACATAACATCTAAAAACCTAAAACCCTATTGCTTTCTAATGCAGGCAGAAGCCAGCACTGTGACAATTTAGACCCATCCCTTAACCTCTGTTTGGGAGATCTTCGCACATGTCTGGGCTATCTGCATGCATTCCATTAATGGTAATTTTGAAATCCATATGTCATCTTTTGTGTTACAAGCAGTCCTCTCAAAGGTATGCATGCCTCATGAGTCAGAAACCAAGGTCTGTAGAAGAGGAGACAACGAGGAAGGACACAACTTCCTAGTGATATTTCAGGCCTTTTTCAACTTCCACCACAGAACAAGTGAGAGGGTAGTAATATATTTTTCTGGAGTGTTCAGCTGATAAGAACCCTATGAGGGTGAATAAATTGTACTTGTTGATGCTTTGTTATTTACACATACCTGTTACAGTGTAGTTTTTTGGTCCCAGGAAGCACGAGGCCCAGATCCACAGACCTGCTGTCCCAGATTTCTTAGCTGCCCACTGCTGCTCAGGCCCCAGGAATGACTCAGGTGCATATATTAACTTCATGCTGTTTGGTGTATGGCTCAGGCACATTGCTAGCTAGCTCTTACATTTTCACTCAGTCCATTTCTATTCATCTTTCCTGCGACGTGGCCCGTGGCTCACTTGTGTTCCTTACATGTTGCTCCTTTGGGCTTCTGGTTCCATATCTCTCTGACTCTGCCCTGCTCCTTCTACCTATTCTGATTCCCCCTCCTACTTTTTCTATGGTATCTGTCATGGGCCAAAACAGCTCCTTTATTTAAAAATTTCTATTCACAGAATACAGAACGGCATTCCCACATCACTTCCCCTTTTCTGTCTAATAAAAAAGGATGACTTCAACTTTAACAAAGCAAAATTACATATAACAAAATAGCTACCAAGCAAGAATCACAGTTATAACATATAGTCTATTTGTGTTTAGCAAACTTAAAGAAAATACTCTTATCATCCATCTTATCCTTATGAATCTAAAGTTTCATATGAATATACCTTTCAAATGATTAAGAAAAACTATACCTATAACTAATCTTCAACTACATGAAAGACCACAGAAGGATATATTTACCTAAGTAAACCAGAAGTGCAAGCAACTTGCAAAATCTAGAAATGACAGAGATGAAACCTATCTGCCTGGACAGTCACCCAAAGTTCCTTTATAAAGCTGGAGCATCCATCTTCAGCCTACAGACCCAGAGTCTTTTCATTTCAGTGAAGCAGGAAATCTGCTCTGCCTATTCTGGCACAGTTCATCAGTTGTTTCTCCTCGAGTCCTGAAGAATGTCTAACAGTTTTCTCTGTAATAAAGCTGGAACCTGAATGACCATCTCGGCTTATTCTGCCAAAGTTCAAAGGTCACCTTCCTATGGAATCTGCATGTCCAGTTTAAACAGCATATTGTCAAGCAGTCTTGTCCAGTGTCTAACCATTGCCACAAAGAGAGTAGAATCCATGTGGAGTTTCTTCCATGCCCATTCTTCTCTTGATTGGTGCTGCCAGGAGCAAATCTGTGTCACTGTCCAGAAAAGTCTAAGTTCTCAAAATATTTTAAATGCCATATTCTGTAGGTCTTAGAAGTCTTTGAAGATTACCTATCTAATTGAAATATATCTTTGTATTCCTAAAAATCCTAACTAACCTAACTATAAGTGTGATTATCAAAGGTGACTTTTAACCTGCTTTTCTTAATTATACATTACAATTTTAAATCACTTACATGAACATCATATCATAAACAAGAGTAGAAAAATACATTCAGCATAACAAAATTGACCTTAAATTTGTATCAGTAAACGAAAGTCCATGCCATTGTAAAACATTTCAAGATTAACAGCTGATTTCCTGATCTAAATAAATTCAATAATTGTATTTTAAAAAAAATTATTCATATGCCATATCCTCTTTTTCTTCTTACAAAGAGATTAACTATGACCATTAACCATTTATAATGAAAACAAACATTTAGAAACAATATTTTGGGAATTTGGGCATAGTTTTTCATTACTACTTCCTGCTGATTAAGGGGCATTGAAAATCTCATGGGTTCTTGAGACTGGATCATAATCTGTAGCCTGTAAGCTGATACGGCCATCTCTTCCCATCAGAGATTTTTTTTAAGGGGTCTTGGTTGATGAAACCATATTTGTCTGGAAGCAATCCACAGGTTCTCATCTTCTGTGGAAAAAAAAAAAAAACAGAACTCTTCCAAAGCAATAAAGCCTTAGACAGAAATTTCAAAATCAAAATACCTTTAAAATATGTATTCTTATTTAACTTAGTAGCCTTTGTATTTGCAATTCATTGTCTTTCTGCAGTTAGCTCATTAACAGTTAAAAAATTAAAAGAAAACACAATAACAACCAAAATCCAGATTTTGTGTCTATTTTCCATCTTTACGTGGTTTATTATATTTTTATTACTCTATTTCTCTTTTTAAAGACTTTCTCTATCCTCTTTCTTTTCTCTATGAAGCCTATGTACCTTTTACACACATTACAACCCACTTACAGATTTTTCTTTTCATCTGAGTCTGTTTTATTGTGGATCCTTAATCCTATTTGAACCGGAAGAGTTTTTAATTTATACTCTCTTAAAGACCTACATAGTTTTTGCAGACAGAACTGAATCAGTAAGTTCTCTTAAAGGGACCATGTCTGTTTATGGCCAGCATACAGAGCAGACCGAAGAAAATGCTGCTACTAAGTATCCATCTTTGTTTCCTTTTTGTTCAAAATAAGCAAAAACCTTAAACCATTAACATGCTACTGAGTCTTCTGTGAGATTTCAGGAACCAGTCTGGTTGCAGCTTATACTGCCTGCCGCCAGTCTGTTGGCACCATTTTGAATGTGGCCCAGATGCAGTGCTTTCTCTGTACAATGACCTGATTCTTATACACAATTTGGAAGCTTTTTCTGGCTCAGTCTCTGTACTAAAACCCTTTTTAAAACTTCCTCAGGCTTTAAGTGGATATTTGCCCCAATTTGGGTGCCATCTGTTACAATGTAGTAGTTTCTCGGTCTCCTATGGCAAGAGGTCCAGACCCACAGATCTGAAGCCCCAGACCCCTTAGCTGCCCACTGCTGCTCAGTACCCAGAAATGACTCAGACACTTATATTAACTTTTTCTGTTTGGCCTATGGCTCAGGCACTTCGCTAGCTAGCTCTTACATCTTAAATCAATCCATTTCTATTAATCTTTCCTGCCACGTGGCCTGTGGCTTACCTGTGTCCCTTACATGTTGCTCCTTTGGGCTTCTGGCTCCTTCTGTCTCTGACTCCGCCCTGCACCTCCTACCTATTCTGATTCCTCCTCTTACTTTTTCTATGGTGCCTGTCATGGGCCAAAACAGCTCCTTTATTTAAAGATTGCTGTTCACAACATATAGAAATGCATTCCCACATCACATAGCCTTTCTCACTTTACATCTGAATAAGAATGGTAAATGGAAAACTTCAATATTTAAGGACATAAAAGAGATTTGAATGGAGGGAGCCATAGATCACAGTTCCACAAGTATGATGGTTCTAAGTCTCAGAATACCAGACTATAGTAAGATAGTATGGACTGACAATAGATAAATAATTTCAAGATTTTAGTAAATAATTACAATAAATGCAATGCAATAAAAATTTGTAGTTCTACTGACTAGTTGTATACCATGCATATGGTTGCCACAACATCACAGAGCACAAGCAGGGAGAACTTCATCATTTCAGAATGTTCTACTGAACAGGGTTGGTTGGTAGTTTTGAAGAAAATTTTCCCCAAATGGTGTATGGTGAATTTGTAGGTATAATCTTGTAGAAGGAAGTAATCCACTGTAGAGGTGGGCTTTGAAGGTTCATATATGCTCAAGCCATTCCCAGTGAAACAGTCTATATCCTATTGCCTGCCCATCAACATGTAGCAGCCCCATCTCCGGCCTCATCCATTTCTGTCTGCAGCCGCCGTGATTCCCACTTGACAATAATGGACTAAACCTCTGAAACCATAAGCTGCCACCTCAATTAAATGTTTTCTAAGAGTAGCTGTGTCCATGCTGGGTTTTTTTTTTGCATAAATAGAAACCTTAGCTAAGACACACAGATAGATTGGTCCACTCACTTTATACAAAGCAACAAAAGGCTTTTATGGTTGAGATCAGGTGTCTTGTATTCCTGCCTTGTAGATATATGTTACCTGTAGTTTGAAAGGACCTATTTTTTCTTATTTTGTCATGGTATCAGACAATGTTTCATTTGTGATGATAATATTAACTATTTTCTTATTGTTTTCTCATACAAATACAAATGAAAGGAAGTTAGCTGGTGACATAATTAGATAGTAAGACTCAAGGTACCAATGACTAGAAAATGAAATTAAGATAAAAACAGGAAGTCCTATTCTCACCACAAATTCTTCAAGAGTCATGAGGACATTTTCCACTCTCTATGCTTAAGCTTATTACCCCAAATCTAAATTGCACAAAAATATTTTCCTAAAAGAGTCCTTCCCTTTTTACAAGACTCTAATAAGTTAAAGACAAAAGAGTAAGAAATGGAGATATAAATGTGTCTTGTTCTTTATATTAATAACTTATCTTTTATGGAATTTACCAACATAAAATGTTGGATAGTACCTAAGTAGATTCTACTGAGCTCTATTTCTAGCTTGACTCCATGCAGATGGGTAGCTTACTAATGCAAGCTTTCTTTTGCTCACAAATCATAGAAAAACAAATAAGCAAGACCAAGAAAGAAAATCCCTACAGCATCTAATACTTAAAACACTAAGTATACATAACAATGATAGAGTATTGAAAGCTTCAAGAGAAAAAAAAAAGTAAAACTCAAGTCACATATAAAGGAAAACTCATGAGAATGAAGGCTGATTTTTCAGTGAAAACTTTAAAGCCAGAAGCAATTCATTCCAAGTCCTAAAAGCCCATGACAGCTAGCCTAGAATATTATAGCCAGCAAAACTACCCACCATAATTAAAGGAGAAAAATTAAAGAAAAAACACTTTTTATAATATAAGCAGCCTTAACAATTATATATATATATATATATATATATATATATATATATATATATATATATAAACTAAAGAAAATACAAGTAATTATTTTACACTGAAGAGGGAAATGAGCATATCAGAGTGTCTATAGAAAGAACACAAAGCTTTATTAAAACACAAAGTAACACCAAGAACACAAGCATTCAAAGATAACACAATGACACAAATTAAAAAACACACAATTTAATAACTTTAAATATTAATGGCCTAAATTCTCTAAGAAAGCACACGATATAAAACCCAAATCCATCAATATGTCATCTACAAAAAATTACATCATAGCTTTAAAGATTTGTACTACCTTAAGTTAAAAAGATCAAAAAATATACTCCAGTTAAATAGACCAGTAAAAAGTAGGTATTGCTGTCCTAATATCTGACAAAGCAGACACAAAGCTAAAAGCATTTAAAAGAGATAAAGCAGAGTACGTTATTCTAATAAAGAGAACAGTTAACCAAGATGACATTAATATCCTAAACATATATGCATCAAATTTTATGGCACTTACTTTATTTAACAATATTTTAGGCAATAAAATGTAGATTAACATTGATCCATTATTAATATTAATATACCACTCTTGCCACTAGGTATCTGAATAAAAAATAAACAATAAACATTAGAATTAATTGCCATATTACATCATGTACACTCTACATTGTATTACATATAAAAAAAGATGACTCACTCTACGAAGTAGCAATGGATTTTTTAGTAAAAGCAACCACATTCTGGGACACAAAGCTAACCCTTACAAATTTGAAAAGATTGAATAAATTGTATGTTATCTGACCACAGTGCAATAAAACTTAGAATTAGCAGTCTACATATCTCTAGTAAATATAGACACTCATGGATATTTAAAAAACTTGGTATTGAATAATCACTGAGGAAAAAAAATTAAAAAATATTCCCAAAGTTAAATGAAATTAAACACACAAAATAATAACAATAATTAAAAAAAAACCTCTGAAAGATATGTAAAGCAGATCTATGGGGAAAAGTGGGCTATTATCCTATTGCTATAGTGAAAATTAGAAACCTTTTCACTGGCAGCTGTGCTTTGCACATCAAAGGGAAATAAATATTTACAGAGAATGTAGGATGTGGTGTACTTTATGATGTAAGACAAAAATAAAACTTTTTCCATAGGAAGTTGCTGAATAATGCAATCTAGTGTACTGTCTGGGTATACACTAAGCAACCCTTGAGGAAAGAGCCATTCTTTAATCGGCACTCTCCCAAGTACAAGGGATAGATTTAAGACAATTTTTCCTATCTTGTTTCCCCAGAATTTAAACATTTCAGAATTGTTTTAAAATAGGGAAGAATGTTAGAGGATTCTATACTGTAATACGTTTCTGAACAGCTCTTCATAATGTAAAAGGAGATGATTCTCTTTTAGCTAAAAGCTCTGTTCTGCTTTGTCCTCATACTATGTCACAAAATATCTACATACCACCCTATATTTTTCTCTCACCCTTCCTGGTTGGATACTCTGTGAACACAGACAGCTTTATAGCTTTGCCTCTCTTCTTCAATAAAAAGTGGATTCCTGAGAAGATAAAGGAGAATGATTCTAGGACTTATTACCCTTCCTGTCATTTTTTTTGTCTTTGAACAATAGCTTAAAAGAAAGATAAATTTTTAAATGGAAAATATGGAAAGCCTCTGGACTAGATCTACACTTTTCTTCTTTCATAATGTCTACATATATAAAATTATGCTAAATATCTTTTAAAGATGTTATTAGAGAGGGCATGTAAATATATTTACATTAGAGTCCATTATAAATTGTTGAAAAGAATGTAGGTTTTACAGATAGTCTAATAAAATAATAAAACTATTTACATTTATTTACAAAAATATAAGCAAAGAACCTCCAACAATAATAGAAGAGTAAATTTGAAATTTATTAATTTTAAAATCTAATTGTATGTTTTTAAAAAGTGTCCCACAAGTTTATTAGTGGAACAGTGATTACATTTGATTAGTAAGACAACTATCTTAATACAGTTGATAATAAAAATAAGTGCTGTCAGTAACAGTGATATACATTTTTTGCTTAACTTTTTAAAATAAATTTACTAAAAAACAAAAACTATACATACTATTGCATAACAATTAAATTTAATATTTAATGATGTTGAAATTATGTTAATCATATTTATCTAATCAATAATATTTGGTTTAAAAGTGCGTTAACAGGAGCTAGAGACAGTCTTCTGTTATTGAAAGTTCATTGTTTTTTCAAGTATTAAATTCCCATATTCAGCAGCTCAGAAATTTCTTCAACTTTATCTTCAGGGGGATATCATAATTTCTTCTGCCCTCTTAGCATACCAATACATAACTGGTAGACAATCAGACAAACATACACATCCATACATAGATACAAATAAATGTTTTGTTCAGCATCTTTATCCTTTAAAGCAAAATTCAAAGTTCAATATTTTGTATCAAAATTTCTTTAAAATATACAGCAAACTAAATTTTAGAAAATTCTGACTAGTGATGACACCATCAGTGAATATTACTTTAATGGTTACATTTTAGTATAATCCAGGAAGTTTATATGTAAAATGCTAAGAACACCAATGCAAATTAGTATATGAAAAATTGCAATGTTAAGTGTGTTTTAATGTATTTCTATGATACAAGTGATTGTGATTGTAATTTCCATATTTTAAACTGTCTCAGGATCTGTAAAAAAAAAATGCCAGCTTAGAAATCTTTAAACTTTTTAATTCATTGTTTTATATATAAGAATTTAACAGGTTTGGAAGTACTGACTATAAAGCTAGTTTCAAAGATAAAGTCTTAAACTAGACCTGAGAACTCTAGAGTAGTATCAGTAAAATAGTGATCTAAGATTCTTCACATACTAATTGCTCAACCATGACCCAGACAATGAGCAAATCCTGTCAGAACAATGGAAAGTAATCAGTTAATTGTTTATACTAAGGCAATATGTAATTAACAAAATTGCACTTTTAATTGATAAAATGTCTTTTTGTTTTTTCCATTGAGTAATATTTCATGGTGTAAACGTACCACATTTTCTTTATTTGTTCTTCAGATGGGCATTTAGGCTATTCATAGGTTCTTGATATTATGAAAAATGTGGCTATAAACATAGTTGAACATATATCTTTTGTTGAGCATCTCTTGGGTATAAATCCAAAAGCTGTATTGCTGGATTTTGAGATAGACTGATTCTGAGTTTTCTGAGAATTTGCCATCTGATTTCCAGAGTTTCTGTAAAAGTTTACATTCTCATCAGCAGTGAAAGAACGTTTCCCTTCTTATATATCCTTGCCAATATATTGTTTTTGATATTAGCCATTCTAACAGGTGTAAGATGGTATTTCAAAGTTGTTTTAATTTGCATTTCTCTGATGGCTGAGGATGTTGAACACTTCCTTAAATGTCTTTTTAACTGGCATTACAAATCTGTAAAAAAAAAATACTCTGTTTAGATCTGTACTCCAACTTTTAATTGGATTATTTAGAATTTGATATTTGTTTCTTGAGTTCTTTATAAATTGGAGAAGAACCCTCTGCCATAGGTGGAGTTAGTAAAGATATTTTCTCATTCTGTAGGCTTTTGTTTTTTGTTGTTGACCATAAATTTTGCCTTACAAAACCTTTCCAATTTTAAGATTTCCCACTTATTAATTGTTAATCTCAGTGTCTGTACTATTGGTGTTAGATTTAAGAAGGTGTCTTCTGTGCCAACCTGTTAAAATTTTCCACTTTATCTTCTTTCAAGCTAAGTCTAACTGGATTTATTATGAGGTTTTTGATCAATTTAGACTTGAGTTTTGTGCAGGGCAATAAATATTAATCTATTTGCATTCACTTACATGTTGATATCCAGTTATGCCATCACTTATTTTTTGAAGATGCTTTTTTTCCATTGCATAGTTTTGGTCTCTTTGTCATAAATAAGGTGCTCTTAGGTATGTGTTTAATGTCAGTGTCTTCAATTCAATTCCATGGAACCATGAATTTTTTTTGCCAATCTTTATATTACTATAGCTCAATAGTATAGCTTGAAGTCATGAATAATGGGCCTCCTAAACATCCTTTATTGTAAAGGATTGTTTTTGACTCTCTTGAGTTTTATATATATATGTGTGTGTGTGTGTGTGTGTGTGTGTGTGTTTGTGTGTGTGTGTGTATGTAGTTTTTTTTTTAGGTCTGTGAATAATTGTGTTCAGATTTTGATGGAGATTGCATTGAATCTGTAGATTGCTTTTAGTGAGATTGTCATTTTTACCATGTTGAACCTACCTATCCAAGACCATGGGAGTGCTTTCCATCTTTTGATATTTTCTTTCATTTCTTTCTTCAGAGACAGAGGTCTTGTCACACAGGTCATTAACTTCTATAGTTAAAGTTACCCCAAGACATTTTATATTATTTCTATCTATTGTAAAGCTTGGTGTTTTTCTGATTTCTTTTTCAACCCATTCATCATTTATATATAGGAGGGCTACTGATCTTGTAGCCTGACATTTTGCTGAAGGGTTTTTTTTTTTATCAGCTTTAAAGTTCACTGGTAGAATTTTTGGGGTCAATTAGATATACTATAATATCACTTGCAAATAGTAAAAGTTTGAATTCTTCCTTTCCAATTTGTATCCCCTTGACATCCTTATGTTGTCTTACAGCTCTAGCTAGAACTTCAAGTACTATATTGCACAGATATGCAAAGAGTCGACACTCTTGTCTTGTTATTGATTTTAGTGAAATCACTTTGTGTTTTGCTTCATTTAGTGTGTGGTTGGATTTGGTTTGCTGTATATAGCCTTAATTATGTGCAGGTATGTTCCTTTTATCTCTGATCACTCCAAGACCTCTATCATGAAAGAATATTGGATTTTGACAAAGGCACGTTTGTAGTATGAGGTTTCTGGCCTGGACATTCGGGCCTAACCTCAAGGTCTAGGCCCACAGACCCACAGTTCCACAGTCCTGCAGTCCCGCGGTCCCGCAGAAACACACAGATGCTTCCAATAGTTTTAGGCTGATCAGCCTTAGGCCCAGGCATATAGATGCTAACTCTCCTTAAGCTATCCCATGTCTCTTGTTCAGTTATGTGGCTCGGTACCTTTCTTTAAAGCTGCATGGTTGTCCTCTGCATCCTGCAGCTTCTCTCTGGTACTCTGTCTGGCATTCTGTTCTCAGAGATTTTCTTAGTATGGTAGCCCCGCCCACACTTTCAGCCTGCCTTTGGCCAATCAGCGCTTTTTATTAAACCAGTAGGTGGGACAATTATTTACCATGAATCAACACAATACCCCTACATATCCCCTTTTCAAACAAAAAGAACTCCAAATCTAATATTCTTTCCCCTCTTATCTATAACAACTTATAAACAATACTGTAAATAAACACAAACATCCATAATCCATATTTTGGGAATGTGGGTGTCGTTCTCTAGGCTACTTCCTGCTGAATGGGGATGCTGGCAATCCCATAGGAATCCAAAGAAAAATACAGGATTATGCACAAGTCTTTAGTGGAGTAGTCTCTAAGGCTGGGTCATCTCAGCCAGTCTCCTTGAAATTGTTCTGGATACAGAGCTCAGGAAACTTCACAGAGGTGCTCTGAAATGCTGAGTCATCTGGTCCATCCATTTCCATTGGAGATTTTTCAGGGGTTCTTCCTCTATCAAACTTTATGTTCTTTATCCAGGAATATATCCATAGTCTTTCTTTTTCTGTGAAAATAAATGAAAACCTCCTCTCCAAAGCAGCGTATCTTTGCATTTCAATTTTAAAGTAAACTCATTTACAAAATATATATGTTGAATTACTCCAACAACATTTATAATTAACTGTCTTTTAGCAGCTTTTACTAAGTCATTTTCAGTCAAGAGGCTTAAAGATAAGACAATAATATAGAGTATCCAGACATTCTTTGTATTTTCCATCTTTACGTGGCTTATTTATTATTTATGTATTTTACTTTATTTCTTTTTAAAGGATTTCTCTAACCTTTCTTTTCTTTCTCTAAGCCTATGTATATATATTTTCAACACACTCTAAACCACTTAGACATTTTACAAAAAACTGTCTTTACTGTATATTTATTTCTTAACTTTTTCTGTTTCTGACCACACCTTTAATCTGCCACTATCTCTGACTGTCTCTGACCACACCTTTGCTTGGCTAGGATGATTGACTACACAGATCCTTCTATTTCTTCTATTTCTGAACACACCTTTAATCTGCCAGTGTTAAAGGCTGGTGTGATGGGTGGGTGGCTCCATCCAGCTCCTAGTTTAATTTTATAGAATTTATCTTTTTAACTCAGGTAGTCTGGGAATTTTAGGGTCCATATAATTATCAAGTAAAGCTTTGCCATTTGCTCCTCATTAACTCCATTTAAGTGTTTGGTAGCAGGGCCTCTTTAAAAACTCACAAGTGTTTTGCTTCTAATGCTGAATCAGGAAGCTTCTCTTAAAACCAAGCCACAGTTTGCCTCCGGCAAGCAGAGCTGATCCAAGAAAACACTGCCACTAGAAAGTCATCTTTGATTCTGCTTCTGTTCCCTTTTTGTCCTTATGAACAGAAACCTTAAATAAATCATTTACAACCTTTTGCTTACATCTAGACTCCCGTGAGACTTCAGGAATGAGCCATTTTACACCTTAATCTGCACTCCAAAAGCCCGCCATTGTAGCTCAAGATGACAGGCCTCACCAGGGTGTCTCTGTACCACAGCTCATGTGGGAGACACAATTCAGAGGCTGCTTTTGGCTCTAGACCATTTTTAAGCTTTCTATGACTTTATGTGGGCATATTTGCCACACGTTGGGCTGCCATTTGTAGTAGTGGGGTTTCTGGGTCCCGGGAGGCAGGTCTGTGGGCCTCTGTTATGTTTACCACCTTGGGTAGAGTATCTCCAGTACTATAATATCACATTGGGGGTTGACCTGAACTGTTCTGAGCATAAGATGCATCACTACCCTTTTCCAGTATTGCAATGTGGTCCTCCCATTCTTGTGTTTTGGATATTACAGGTTCCCATTCCTGGATTTTGGAGACTACCGGTTTCCAATCTTGAAGTTTAGATACTATTGATTTTTCTAGAGCTTGAGTGTCCTGATGAAGCAGTCCTTCCAAAGACCTCAGTGAGCCAGCAATTTTTTGATCCACATCATTAACATAATTAATGATTTTCTTGTTCTCATCATTAATGTAGTCAACAAGTTTCTTGTTTTCATCATTTACATAGAGCCTATATTTCTCTTGTACAGTGTTATTCTTATCTATAGTGGAAGCCTTATCTGAAAGCTTGTTGTAACCAATTTCAGAGTATCCATCCTTTTTGCATTTTAGTGTTCGACAGTTCCACATCATATACCTTGGACAGCAACTGTCGATTTACATTTTGCACCTGTTTAACCTCATCTGCCACTATAGAGTTCGATAGTTCCATAATACATAATCTGGACAATAATTGTTGGTTTCCATTTGACAACTCTGTCATCATCCTCTTATTTTGAAATATAAAATAGAGAAATAAGCCAAAAAATAGTAGACTGGGGTATTGAATCCTTCAAGATATTCATTTAAAAATTTATCAACCATCATGGCAAAATATGACCTAAACTCTTCAAAAGAATAATAGTCAGCCATTGTCAATTCAGATGTAATTCCACCGTTTAGTCCACAGGTGTCACAGTAGCATTCAATTCCCTGTCCACTGTATGGTAGATGCAGAGACACTCAGCAGCAAGAGGAGCACTGCAGCAGGCTGAAAACAGAGCGCTGCAGCGGGGTGAAAGCAGAGCCAGGTGCTGTGGCAGGCTGGCGAGTTGAAAACCATGCCTGTGCACTGAGCTGAAAACTCTCCTTTGTGCACTGAGCCAAAAACTTGCGTTTGCGCACTGAGCTGAAATCTCGCGTCTGCCTACTGAGCCAAAATCTCGTGTTTGCACACTGAGCTGAAATCTCACACTTGCGCACTGAGCCAAAAACCCTCACCTGCACACTGGACCAGCTGGCTGGAAACCGTGCCCGGCTAGCAAGAGGGAGCTTTAAGCCCAAGTGAACAGTCTGTATATCCCCTGCCCTCTTACAGTTTAGGGCACAGAGCCGAGGACGTTGGGCGCCAGATGTAGACAGAGTTTTACCTTCAAGGCACCAGTTCAAAATTAATATTTATTGGAATATAAATTAACACTCACAATATTAGTAACAGCTTATAGTGGCACCTGAACAAGGACTGGCGTATCCAAGCGATGGACGAGCGATGGACGCGCAATGGAAGGACGATGGATTCTGATTCTGTCTCTCCCACAGCCAGCAGCCAGGAACCAGGAAGAGAGCTCCTCATGTCCGAGGAGCCACTTATCAATGGGGTTGGCTACACCCCCTCCAGGTTTGCCACACCTCCTCCAGGGTCCTGGAAGTGCCTTCTGATCTTATTGGCTGACACCTTAATCCCACCACACACTTTTATCATCTTGTAAGAAGACCCTGAGGGTTTTTTTTTTTTTTCAGTTTTTTTATATGGTGGATTACATTGACAGACTGTTTTTATGATAACCATTCCTGAATCTCTGGGATGAGGCCTATTTAAACATGGTGGAAGATATTTTTGATGTGTTTTGGATTTGGTTTGCCAGCATTTTATTGGATAATTTTAAAACAATTACAGACTGGTCTGTAATTCTCTCTATTAATTGCAACTTTGTATTGTTTGAGTATCAGGGTGAGTGTAGCCTTATAAAAAGAGTTAGAAAATGTTTCTTGTGATTCTATTGTTTGGAACAATTTGAGGAATAGTGGTATTAGCTCTTCAATGAATTTCTTGTGGTATCTGTGCTAAAACCATCTGTTCCTGGGCTTTTGAGGTTTGGGAGATTTTTGATGACTGCTTCTATTTTCTTGGAGGTTAAAGGTCTATTTTAATTGATTAGATGATCTTTATTTAACTTTTATATGTGGTACTTATTCAGAAAAAAATGTCTATTTCTTTTAGATTTTCCAATTTTGTGGAGTACACTTTTTCAAAGTATGATCTAAAGATTCTCCGGATTTCCTCAGTAATTGTTCTTATGTCCTTTGTTTCATTTCTGCTTTTGTCTCTCTCTGCCTTTGGTTAAGTTGGATAAGGCTTTGTATATCTTGTTGATTTTCTCAAAGAACCAATCCTTTGTTGTGTTGATTCTTTGCATTGTTCTCTTTGTTCATATTTTATCTTTCAATTTGATTGTTTCCTGGCATCTATTTCTCCTCATAAGCTTGTTTCTTTCTGTTTCAGAGCTGTAAGATGTTCTATTAAATCACTAGTTTGGGATTTATCTACTTTATATAGGCACTTTATGGTGTGAACTTTCCTCTTAGGACTGCTTTCATTGGGTCCCACAAGTTTCGGTATGTTGTGCCTTCATTTTCATTGAATTCTAAGAATTCCTTATTTTTTCTTGGATCCAGTGATGATTCAAATGAGCATAATTTTTATAAATATGCCCATCTGTTAGTTTATATGAGTGTGTAAGTTTTCTGCAATATGTGTTTTCATTGAATTATAACTTTAAATTTCAGTGGTCTGATAAGGCAGATGGGGTTACTCAAAGTTTCTGAATCTGTAGAGATTTGCTTTGTTATTGAGTATGTGGTCAATTTTGGAGAAAGTTCTATGGGCTACTGAGAAGAAGGTATATTCTTTTGTGTTCAGGTGGAATGTTCTATAGATATATGTTAGAGCCATTTAAGTAATGACATCTGTTAGTTTCCTTATTTTTGTGTTAAGTTTTTGTCAGGCAAGTCTATCCAGTGGTAAGAATTGGGTGTTGATGTCCTGCACTATTAGTGTATGGAGTTTGATGTGTGATTTAAGCTTTAGTAATTTATTTTTAAACAAATGTATATACCCTTGTACTTGTGCTATAGATGTTGAAATTTGAGACATAATTGGTTTCTTGGTTCTGGGCGGTCAGTGGTCTAGACTCACAGACTCTTCAAAATTTTTGTTTGTCCTTTTTTTTCTATTTCCTTAAGGGAATTTTTTTTTAAAATTTTCTCAGTAAGGGCTTTTGTCATCTTTATAAAGCTATTTTGAGGTCTTTTTTTTTTTGCTTAATTTGCATTGGGATGTTCACACCTGGCTATTGTAGAACCTCTAGTTTACAATAGTGCCAAATTGCTATTTATGTTTCTGAATAGATTCTTATACTTTCTTCTACTCATCTATTTCTTCAAATTCATAAAGGTGGAGTCTGTGTCTACAGGGATCCTACCTATAAAAATCTGACCTTTTGGTGTATAGCAGTGCACAATTGGTGTAGTCCCTGATTGCTGTCCTTCCCAATTACTGTTCTTCCTTATTGCTGACATTGGGGTGTGCGGCTCCAATGTACTCTAGTACCTTTGGGTTGTTAGGCATGGAGGTATGCAAAAACATTTTAAAGCTTAAGCACTAATGAATAGTGTTCAAATTGAACACATTAAGTTCAAATATTAATGAGAATAAAGCCAAAACAAAGTCAACACATAAAAATGTTCATTACCTGCTCTGGAAGAAAAGAACAATTAAATCATTTTTTAAGTGATGTTCTTTCTGGTAAAAAAGGCAAAGTGAGGAAACCTTTAGAAAATTATTTAATCTATTCAAAGTGGCAGACAATCTTGAAATATTTAATTTAAAAAGCTTCTTCTAAAAATTTTGTTAAGATCATAGCTTAAGAAGAAAACATTGTAGTAGGGAACACCCTCATATATGTTATGAAAACATTGTAAAAGTAGTGATATTGTTGATTCCCTAGGTATATTAAGACTTCAATATAAATACTCAATAGAAACTGTAACTTTCAAAATGTTACAGTTTATGTCATCAATTGTCAGCAACTACATTGGTTAACTAGGACACGAAAATTAAGCACAAGCTAGACCAACTTTTCAAGGTGGTAATACAGATTTTCTGACAGACTAACACCCTTTCCTAAGCCCCTGCTCCCTCATTTATCTAACACTATCTTATCCTTATAATATTCACAATAAAGCAACACTGTCATATCCAAGAGTGTAAGAGATAGTTTATTCCTACTTGACTGACCTTTATCTTGAAACACAGATTCTGGTTGGCCCATAACCCATGTTCCAACATAGAAATAATTTCATAAAGTTTTATAATGATAAAAAAATTGTAATTCAATTGATTTTTCAAATAATTGTTAGAAACATTAGAGAGCAGGGTTATAGCAAAGTAGTGTAATTTCAGCCATAGGTTTTTGAATTTGATAGCATTCTTAGGACTTTGGTGGAAACTAGGTTTCTGTTTACATGTCCTAAATGGACTCTATGTCACAAGATATTAGTTCCAAGTTAGGTAAGTAAGCAATGACTAAAGGCCTTAAGGATGCAATCCAATCAGGATCTCACATGGTAAGTTCCTGATCAGCCCACGTTGTTGGGATTCTAATGTCAATCTTTCTTTCTATGCATGTTTATTTTTTCTGAAGCCAAGTCCCATCCTCTTGCTTTTAGGGATGGTATGCCCCTGGTACTCCTTTATAAGCCTGTGGCTCTTCAGAGAATAAGCTTGCTGAAATATGGTATTAAAGATTTTTCCTATACAGCAGCCATTTTTTTCTATTCTCTCTCTTTGTCTCAAATCCATCCTCACCCTAGTCAGATAACTGTACTTGTCAGTGGTTCATTTCCCCATAAAGCACAAGAGTTAAGTGGATAGAAGTAAGATCACAGAATATATAGATGAAAGAATTCTTAGCTCCACAGACAGGACTTTCTTAGAGACTAAAAACAAGAAATCAAGAACAAGTGCCTTTCAGATATAAACAGCAAGTGTTCAGCATTACTAAAATCTGGACGTGCTGATACATTGTATATTTAATATAATTAGTTTAGAATATTGGAGGACAGAGCCATCTATTAAGCCTTTTTGTGTGTTGTTTTGTTATGTTTTATTCAAGATATAATTTTCTGTGTAACAGTCCTGGCTGTCCTGGAATTTGCTTTGTAGACCAGGATGGCCTGGAATTTATAGAGCTACTCCTGCCTCTGCCTCCCAAGTGCTGGACTAATGTGTGCCACCCCTGCCTGACTGTTAGACCCTGAAGCCCACAGAGATACAAACAAATGTCTGTCTCCTGAGTGATGTAATTAAATATGTGGTTCACTACTCCCTGACCATGGCTTAGATATAAGTGATTCTGTCCTCTGATATTCTAAACAAATTTTATAAATATACAATATATTATCATATCTAGGTCCTTCAAGAATCAAAATAAAAAGCAAAGGAGTTCAAAAGAGTTGAGAGATTACTTTTAAAATACAATACTTTTATGAATTTCTTGAAAATGTTATAAAAACATACAATGCATTTGGGACACATTTATCCTTTCAATCTTCTTTCTCCCTCCTTGCAAATTTATCACTCACTTCCCCATATACTCTGAACTTTACCTCCTGTTTTATTTCATAACCTTCCATGTACTATTTGTGTTGTCCATATGCTCATAAGTGTGGGGATATCTTCTGGATCAGAGTATAACATACTAAAGGCGAATTCTTAAAGAAAATTGACTTTCACTATGCTAAAAGATATCCACTGTTAATAGTAACTGGTTAGGAATGAGAGCTTATGAGTCTCTTGGTGCTGAAATGTTGAATGGCTTAATCTAGTACAGTCTTGTGCAGGGAATCACAGAAGCTGTGCATTTGTGAGACCAGTAATCATGTCATGTCCAGATGACACTATGCTGGCACGGTCATTCTTGAACTCTTACTCTTATGACATTTCTGTCCATCTTATGCAGTTTCCCCTTAACCTTGGTGAGAGGGATAGCATTTAGAGATATTCCATTTGTTGTTGAGCATGCCACAAACACTTTGACAAGTTGTGAGTGTCTATACTAACCACCATCCATAGAACAATAAAAATCCTCTGAAGAAGTATGGGAGCTTCACTAATTTATAGGTATAGAAATTTATGTTTAGAAGATACTTTGATATTATATCCATTTAGCAAAATAAAGGTAGCAAGAGTAGTCCTGGGACCCAATTAGCTCCCTAGCCATGGGTTCTTGACTAGATTTATTGTAGCAAGCATGCCTTTCCTCTCATTAAGTGGGCTGCAAATCCAATCAGAAAGTGACTGATTCTCTACTTAACATCCATGCCAATATTGTACCCATGGGCATATCATGCTACAATGGTCATTACTGAATCTCAAAGGATTAAGAGCTGGGTAAGATCATGGATCACTTTCTACCCATGCATTCTGCATAACACATTGTGGTATTATGAATGTTATTCATTAAAAAGGAAGCCTTAGTAAAGAGATTTTAAAACTCTTTAGTGACATGAAATTGCAGGTGACATATATATCAGTTACTTTTCTCATTGCTTCAACAAACTTGTTAACAAAAGTAACAATATATTCACAGTTTCTTTTATCTCATAGATTTAGAGTAAAATCCATCTCTAAAAGCCATCTGTGGTGGGATTCAGGTGTCAGCTAATAAAGTCCAAAGACGCTTATCCAGGGTCCCAGGTTCCTGAAGTGGGAGTGGCAAACCCCACTCATAAAGGGTTGCTAAGATCTTGGAAAGCCCCATTTCCTGGTTCCTGACTGCTGGAGAGACCGATTCGACATCCATCGTCCACCATGTAGATAATCCAGTCTATCATAGCTGTTACCTATATCATAAATGTTGGATTATATTTTAAAAAATATTAATCTTAAATTAATATATATATAAAAGAACCTCTGCCTTCAGCCATCAAATTTTTAACTGTTTCAAAATTTTTCAAAAGTGTTAGTGTGGAGATTCTTTTAAATCTCAGTCTATTAATTACTATCTTATGGTTACTTCTGCTGTGATTGAAATACCATGACAAAACACAACTAGGGAGGGAAAGGGTTTTTTGTTCACCATTCCGTACAACACTTCATTATCAATAGCAGTTCTGGCAGGAACTCACATGGGGCAGGTACCTGAAGTCGGAAGCTGGTACATAGGTCCTGTAGAAGTGCTACCTACTGACTTGCTCACCATCACTTGCTCAGCCTGTTTCTGATAATTCTTAGGTCCACCAGCTTAGGCATGGCACTATGTACAATGAGCTGGGCACTCCATTATGAAGATTCCCTACAGACATGCATAGAATATGTTCTTACAGAAACATTTTCTCTATTGAGGCTCCTTCCTCTCAGATGACTTTAACTTGTGTCACATTGACATGAAACTAACCAATACAATGACATACAATTACATTATTATTATATATACACAAATATAATTATCTAATTATATACAACTTATGTAAAATGTAAGTTACTCACTTTAGATATCAACACCGAGTAAACAATCATACTTCACAAGAAAGGAATGGAGACACAACAAAGAAAAAATGGACTAAGGCATCTATGAAGGCCCAAAGAGGAAACACCAAGTCATTCATCTCCATGTTTGGCATCTAGGACTTATAATTTAATTATAGGAACCTGAAAGTTCTTCTCTTCCAGTTTTTCTGTCTATTGATTTTTAAACTCTTTTCTTTGGCAGGCTTCCCTTTGTACCAATGACTTTTTTCTGAAGACCACTTTTAGTTTGGGCATTATAACATCTTCAAGTCTCTTTTTCAACTTAGAATTCACATATCCCATTTTATGCACTAGCATACATGATCTCCTTACGTAAAATCCAACCTGAAATATATTGTCTATTCTCAGTGTCTGTCTTGAACCTCAGTGCAAACTTCCTCTCACTCTTATGTCTCTGATTCTTATAAAATCAGTGCAATGTATTCAACAATGCTAAGTTCTGCTGCTACCTTGAGATGTAGCCTGGTTTCTTTGTATAACATATGTTGTAGTTTTGTACATCTTGTTAGATGAGTCCAATAAAATGCCTTCTGATACTGTTATGTTCTTTCAGGGAACCTCTTCAGAAATATTCTTGTTTCAGGATCACTTCTTTCAGAAGAATGGGAATTTTCACAAGTTAAAGCCATTAATGACTGAGTTTTGTCCTCAAAGCACCTATTCCATTATTTCAACTTAGGGCATCATATTTCTTTCTGAAACTTAACTAAGTTTTAATTAACTTTTGTTCTTTTCCTCACTGGACTGTTCATTGCTTTTTTATTTCAAGGGTTATTCTTTCATAATATCCATTGATAGCATCAGTAGGTCATGACCATGACACAGCATGAATGCCATACTGTCTTGAAATTTCATTAAACAAGGAGTACATAACATTTGATTTCAGCCCCACCCAAGTTCCCAGGGCATGGAAGAATATAGTTATTGGTTGCTAGACCACCACATGAATGGCCTGAAACTCAGTTTCAGATACAATTCTTTCTTTCTGAAACTATTAATTTCTAAATTCTGCTTCTAATTTTCCAAATTCTATAATTTCAGAATTCTAATATTCTAAATTCTCATAATAATTGCTTAAAATCCACTTAACCCATGTGTGGCTTTTCTGGCCCTCACATCCAAACCCTTTCAAACATTTCTCAAATATTATACAATCAGATTTATCACAGAAATGAGCCCACACTTGAAATTAATTCTCTGTATCAGATACTTTTATTTTGGTTCATCATTTTAAGACATAGTCCATCCTGATAAAGATTCTTAGTAGCAAGAGTGACTATCTGTGGTGGTGCAAACATGGGCCAGCTAGTCACATCACCTACAGTGAGAAACCATGGAGTGATGAGTCCTAGTTCCTCCTTTTAATTTAGAGCAAGATATATATCTATGCAGTTGTACTGTTCACAATAAGAGCTACAGTTTGAAACTTAAATAGCCCTGGAAATGCCCTCATAGACCTTTCCAGAGGACTATCTCCTAGATGTTTTTAAATCCTAAAAAAATAAAAAACTGAGAAGCCAAGGTTAACTATCACACTGTATTTTCATAGTTTTTATATTTAAAGCTTATAAAATAAAATGTATATCACTATTAACAAACATTTTAACTTTGGCAAGAAACAGATCACCCCAACCTAACAAAACCTGCTGCTAAACTAGAAGTAATTTTTTTAAAAATGTTTATATATTCTTAGAAATGAGAACAGTCCTTACATATTAGTTTGTAATCTTCATGTAAGGGGCTGGAAATGAAACCATTGTTTTTCTTTGTTTGATATCATATTTTAAGCCATATGGCCCTACTTGGTACACATAATATTTAGTTATTTTTCTATCAAAGAAAAGAATGAAAGTAGAAAGTGTTAATCAGCCTCAAAATGTATAACAGGACAAAAATGGCAGGATAACCGAACCTTAATATTTCTTTTATTTTATGTAGAGCTAGAGCCTAAGGAACCAGTGAATGCTGCATAGATCTTGTTTCTGCCCCACAACTAAAACCTTTAAAAAGAAAATAGCTTCACTTACATGAACAGGTATAAACAGGCCTTCACATAGATTATATGCACTGAGCTTAATGATATCATATAGCCACCCACACCCCCCTCTGTCCTCTGCGTCACAACAATGGCATAGAACAATCCTAAATACTTTTACCATAAGTTCTGAAATAATATCACAGAATACTTTGGCAAGGAATTCCAAATTTCCCATGCTTAGAGAATGTTTTAGTTATTAAACCCAGGAAGTAGGATTCCAGACATTAAGAGTCAGAAAACTGAGAATCCAGAATTATACTTTTAGTTTTTTATTACATTTACAAGTTTAAGGGTCCTGAAGAGCATTTTTTTTAAAAAAAAAAATCTCTGTGAGGACTCATGTAACTCAATGACAGCTGCTGTACTCATGGTTATTGTTCATTTCAGAAAAGGATATACTTAATGTTGGCTGAAGAAAGGCATGCAGCAGGACCCAGAAGAGTACCAAAGAAGGAACATTCAAGTGGGATCATTGGCAGTATTAATTTCTTTTCTTAAGTTTTGTATGACTTGTGCACAGATTACTACCATGTAAGAATTTTCCACCAATCTTGATGTCCACATTCCACTTGGCTCAGTTCCATCCATAATTGGCTGTTCTTTTTCTTTTTAATTTATTTTTTAAAAATGTCTTTTTAACCATATATCCCCCTGCTTCCACTCCCTTTCCTTTTCCCAGTCCCTCCCAGTCAGCCTTCAGCCACTCCTTCCCCATCAAACCATCCCCTCCCCCTAAGGGGGGAGAAATTCCAAGGTGAGTCAGCTCAGCATGGCACATCCACTCCAGGCAAGCCTGATTTCCTTATTCCAAAGTCAAGTCTTGATTATGTGTTCCTCTGCAGGGAATGGGCTCCAAGGTTCCAGCCCACGCAAAAGAACACAGTTTGAACCCGCCCCTTGAGGCTTCATATAATGCCCATGTCAATCAACAGATGCCTACCATTGGAGGACCTAGCTCATTTTCCCAATGGATCTCCAGTGGCTATTAAGTGAGGTCCTCAGAGCTCCGCTAGCCAATTAGGGTGGTTATTCATTTGATTATAGGGGAAGTTCTGTTTAGACACCCCCTCCACTATTGGTTGGAGACCTAGCCAGGAACAACCTGTGAGTTCTTGGAGGTTTCCCTAGCACATGGTCTCTTTCCAATCCCACATTGGCTTCCTCTAGTTGGCTGCTCTTATGTGTAATCTCTTATCTTCAGCATCTTTTCAGAGGCAGATATAACAATGAGGTTTTAGACCTTTTGTCCGAGGTCTAGACTTATAGACCTGTTGTTTTAGAGTGTCTAATTGTTTGCCACTGTTTGGGCCTTTAAAAATGGCTTAAACATTTATATTAATTTGATGTTGTTTGGTCTATGACTTAGGCACATTGTCAGTTAATTTTATCTTAATTTATTTTATTTATTTGTGGCACATGGCTTATTTATTTTGTTATATGTTGTTTTTTTGAGTGGCTGGAATGAGTTTTTTGGTTTGTTTGTTTTTAACTTTGTCTTTTTTAAAAAAAAAAAAAAATCTATGTTGATTTCCCTGCCTACTTTCCACATCAGGCAGAACTGATATATATATATATATATATATTTTGTAGTTTAGTAGGTGGCCAACAGCCCTCTACTGTTGTGATATAGTTGTATATTTAATAAAGCCTGTCAGGAAATAGTGACCTATACCTTTAATCCCAACAGTTGAAAGAAAAAGATCCTTTGGATCTCAATGAACTAAGGGCTAAACAGAGCCAGGGTTGGTGGCACACACATTTAATTCTAGCACTAGAAAAGTGTAAGATAAAGTGAGATAGATGAACAGAGAAAAAGGAGGCTAGATTTCAGCATTTCAACTGTGCTCAAATTCCCTTTGGCTAAAGACTCAGAAACATTGAGTATGAAGATTCAGGGAGACAGGATCTACCCCTTCAACCTTAGGAGTTGGTTAGGGGAGAATTGGCCATGGCTTGGCTTTGTCCTCTGACATTTAGACATACTTATTAAATATACAATATCACCACACTCAACAAAGCAAATTATTACATTGTTCAGTGTGGTTTAACTTACCATATAAAAAAAGATAAATAAAACACCTAAAAAAGTTTTCTACATATTATTTCCAAGGCAAGAGGTCAAGCTTAATTTAAGGGAAAATATTTATTTATTAAAAATTTTTATTTTACAGGCTCATGAAGATCTGAATGGGCATAAAATACAAAAGGACCTATTAAATTTAAGTTTTAAAGAATGCAAAGAATATATGAGAGAATTATTTATATAAAATTAAAACAATGTTATGCCTTACATTTTTATTAATGGAATATGTCAACTGGAAAATTAATTTGGTAATAACATGGACAAACTTGGGCGAGAACTTCATTTTTACAGGTTGACTTTCTGAGAAATCCTCAGGTGTATGTCCCAGCTACACTGTATCGAGTACCCACAAATGTCTGAAGTTGAGTTGAGGTACTGAGTACTGAGGTAATCTTTAAGACATAACAATTCAGAACAAGAACTTATAACATCATAGAGCTTAGCCTGCAAAGTCTTCTTAATGAGCTGTACACTCACAACTTACCCAGCAACCATAAAAATAAATGAAGTAAAAGTAAACTAAGGCTAAAGAAGCAAATAACCCTGTGAAGGTAAAACAAAAACTTGCTTATTGTTGAGGAAAAAGGATAAGAGTATGAACTAGAGGAACAGTGTGGGGTCCAATACTGAATTCATAGCATGTTGCCAGCACTTATTGTCATTAGTCTGTATTAGATAGCTCAGTTTAACCCTGCTAACATATCTTTTCTAAACAGTTGCTATGGAATACAAAAATAAATTTTTTTCATCTGAGTTCTTCTATATGTTTACTTGAGAAAGTTTATTTCTTTTAAACCCATTAAATTTGAATTTTGTCTCATAAGTTGTACACAGAACATAAGTCACATTTTTAAAAATAAGCTAGTTTTTATAGATATGTATCTATCTATCTATATATCTATCTATCTATCCCTATATATATATAATGCACCTTTCATATACTATGTGCTTAAATGCTTTTTCCTCCATGTTTTTCTGAAACACTAGTTTTTTACAAATTTTAATAAGCAAACAGATAAGAAATCAATTGATTAAATGAGCTAAATGTAAATTTTGCTAAGGAAGTCAAATGCCAAATCTTTATATTTCCAAACCCTACTCCAATATTTCTAGATCCTGTGGCTTTAAAGAAAATACTGGCATAAAGAAAATAATAGTTATATGAAAAAAAAAAGTAACTAGTGTCCCACGTATAATTTCATTTCTTAGAAACCACTTGCCAAAAAAAGACAGTTACTGTTTCTGGGGTTGCAGCCTTTGTTCTATGTTACATATGAATTTTAAATTATGTTCACTATCAAGGTACTTTTCAAACACATTAGTGGAAGCATCCAGTAAATAGGTTACAGCAAAGTAGCGAGCTAAGATTTCAAAAACTACTTGATGACATTTTTAGATTTTGAATTGTTGACAGCTAAAGTTTGTTACTACATTCTAAAACAATTTACATAATAGTCACAGATGCATTTTCACAGACAAAGAAATAGGTGATAAATGGCTGCTAAGAGGTAAAACATAACCCAACATAATTTGTTCCCATATTTATAATATCTCAACTGTCTGTAACTGGAAGTTTTTTATTAATCCATCAGAACTGTAACATCTTTAAGAAGGCAAGGGTATTATTAAAAGACAAATTTAAAATTGTCTCAATTATATCCATTGTGTCAATTTTAGGTGACAATTGTAAAGTTTAATTCATTATCTTTTAATGTCCTAATGAATGTTCAATGTTATTTTTATTTTAATATTAATACTTAAACTTTTAGGTTCTAAAATTTGTGCATTGGATTATCTTATTCTTTAAGATTATTTAATTATTAAAAATAGTATCCAATATTTTTTAAAGTTACTTCTGTGAAATACAATGTGCTAGTGAAATTTTAACAAATGTATTAGGTAGTTTGTTTTTAAAGAGAACTAACTATTATGGTGATCTCAAAGAAATGGCACTCATAGACTCCAAGGGAGTTACATTATTGAAACTGTGTCCCGGCGAAAAGTATGGTGGCACATAGACAAACATGGTGCTAGAGAAGTAGCTGCAAGTTCTACAACTGGATCTGTAGGCAACAGAAAGAGACCGTTAAGCACTAGGTTGGATTTAAGCTTATAAAAACTCAAATCCATGGAGTGGCTAAAAACTCAAATCATGGAGTGGCCACCAAGAACAGCAACAGTGGTGGAGTGGAACTGCCTGACTTTAGAGGACAAGCTGTATGTTGCAGAGGACAGAGCTAGAGAAGTGATTCAAGCAAGCCCTTTGGAGAAGCCCATGAGATTGTGAGTGGATCCCAGATAATTGAACATTGAGTTTTTTTATATCTTTGGAGTTTAATTTTGCTTGGTTCAGGTTGTGACTGTTACTTGGTTCTTTATGCTTGAGAAAGGTATTAAATTTTAATTTTTTACAGTAATCTATAGCTAAAACACGTACTTTTAAAAATATTTGGATTTTTAAAGAGATTGGAGACTATAAATAGACCTAAATTTAAATGTGTTCAAATTTGAAAAGATAGTAGGACTTTTAAAGTTATTAATTAATTTAGTGTGAGATCTTGGGGATAAATAAGAATGTAAGTACTGCGTTTAATCATGTTGTGTTTGTCTGTCAAGGTGACAGGGAATAAATTTTGTTCTCCATTGTTATATCAACTTGACACACCTTGAGTTAACAGAAAGAGGAAACTCTTAATTGTGAAAATACCTTCCTAAGATGTAGAAATAAGGCATTTTTATCAGTTAGTGATTGATGGGATAGGACCCAGGACATAGAGAGTGACTCTATCTCTATAATTGTGGTCCTGGATTCTATAAGAAAGCAGACTTACAACTGGGGATACTGTCACATAGCTTTAACTTCAGCACTCTGGAGGCAGGTATATCTCTTTGAATTTGAGGCTAGCCTTGTCTATAGAATACTTACGGAACTTCAAGAGCTGCATGAAAAAACACTGCCCACAAAACAAAATTTTAAAAAAGAAAAAGAAAATATAAAGCAGATTTATCAACTTAGATGTGGTAAGAATATAAGCAGTACTCTTCTATGGCTTCTGTATCAGTTTCTGCCTCCAGTTCTTGTCCTGCTTGAGATCCTGTTCTGACTTCTTTTGATCATGAGCAGAACAATACAAATGTGTAAGATGAATAAACTTTTTCATCCCCAATTTTCTTTTTGATCATTATGTTTTAACACAGCAATATAAACCCTATCTACCATAATTTGGTACCAGGAGTGGGGTAATATTGTAACTGATCTGACCATGATAGAGTTTAGACAAATGTAAATATACTGGGATTTGGAATTAGAATAGAATCTTCATCCAACAACTGATAAAAACAAACACAGTGACCTACAGGTATGCACTGGGTAAAGTTCCAAATACAGTATAAGAGAGGGAGGATAAATTATATGAGCAAAGGGGTCAAGATCATCATAAGGAAACCCACAGAAACAGCTGACCCAAGCTATTGGGAGCTCACTAGCTTTGAATCAAAAGCTAGGGAAACTACATGGGACTGAACTAGGCCCTCTGAATGAGGAGGACAGTCAAGTGAAAGAGGCAGTTTATGGGCTTCTGGCAGTGGGTCCAGACTTTATTTTTAGTGCATCAACTGACTTTTTGGAGTCTATTCCTTATGAAGGAACAGCTTGCTCAGACTTGATAATGGGAGGAGGGGCTTGGTTCTACTTCAACTGGACTACATTGATTCACCCTGAGAGTCCATATCTTTTTTGAGTAATGTATGGGTAGATAGGCTGAGAATAGATTGCTGGATGACTGAAAAAGGGAGATGAAGATGAAACAGTGGTAGGTATATTTTTAAAAAATAAAATAAAATAAAAGCAGTTGAATGCTTTATGTGAGACTTAGTGGGTCATTCTGATGAAGCATGACTTAATGGGTCATACTAGTAGAAGCATGGAAGACAATGGTACCAAGGGTGATTTGAACTTGGGGAGGGGGATCTCGCTAAAGAGTTTTCAGAGAAAAAATAGCTGCAGACAGCCTATAAGTTATTCATTTTCCCCCAAAATGTGGTTGCTTTTAAACCTTTTCTGGAAAATCTGCCTGAGGCTTAATTGAAGAGTTTTAGTTAATTGCCTTTGTACAGGGAATCTCAAAACAGCCTAGTATTGCCTTTGTCATGTGATTATCAATGTTCATCCTTATGCTGATCTATAATGTAAATAAACAAGCTGATCAATAAAAAATTATATATATATATTGAAAATCATATATAAATTGAAAAGAAAGGGGCACCAGAAAATGGAATGGGACTAAGTCCTCTGTTCAAACAGCTAATACTTTATAAAATAGATTAAATGGAGAAGGGATCTCAGGATAGGATCCTATCCAGCTAAGCTTTCAAGTTCTATAAAGGAAATAAAGAACAGTTTAGCATTAGGCAAGGTGGTACACTCCTTTAATACCAGTACTCAGAATGCAGAAGTAGGTAGATTTCTGAGATAGAGGCCAGCCTGATCTACAAAGGAAGTTTCAGAACAGCCAAGTTTAGTCAGTTAAGCAAAACATTGAAAGCAGAAAGCTGTTGAAAACGTACTTAAATAATGGTATCATGTTCCAGACTCCGGAACAGCAGACCTTGGCAGCTTTGGTCATGTGGTTCTGGCTTTAGAGTCAAGGACAGAAGAAAGGGGTTACATAAACTCCTCTATACCTAAAGAAAGCTTATGAAGCCAAGTATATGTCATGGGTGTTTTTGCAATGAGGGTTAGAGAGGCCATTGTTTAAAACTGTGAAGATAATTTCTGGATTTCCTTGAAGACCTCAAAAATGATGGAGATACCTAAGTCTTTAGATATCTGCCAAAGAAAGCTCTTAACAGCAGTGGAAACATCCCAAATGAAAGAAGTATGTTGAAATCAACAAATGTAAGAGGATTTGGAATTCTGAAGAGTTCTTTCTCATCAGATATGAAAAGGCAGAATTACCAGCTGGATTTCAGTCTTACTTGTGTCCAGTATGTACTCACTGTGCTTCTTTTTCTTTCATTTGTATAACTTGTGCCATTGTGTATTGTATTATATAATCTACTTTTCATTTTCACTTTATATGGGATTACAATTAAGAGGTAGCATGAATCTTAGAAGAAATTTTGATCTTTGGACCTGTAAGAACTGCTAAGTCTATATAGACTATTGTTGTATGAGGTTTCTGGCCCAGATTTTTGAACCTATCCTCAAGGTCTAGGCCCATAGACCTGCAGACCAGCAGACCCACAGTCCCACTGCCCCAAAGTCCCGCAGTCCCACAGAGACACACAGATGTTTACAATAGTTTTCAGCTGATTGGCCTAAGACCCAAGCATACAACTTGCTAGCTCTCTACACTTCATCTAACCCATGACTCATCCTGTTCAGCCATGTGGCTCGGTACCTTTTCTTAGAGCAGCATGGTTATCCTCTGCTTCTTCTGGCTTCTCTCTGGTGTTCTGCTCTGTGCTTCCTGTTCTCAGAGTTTTTCTTAGTCTGGTAGCCCCACCCACACTTCCTGCCTGCCTTTGGCCAATCAGCAGTTTTTATTAAACCAGTGGGTGGGACAATTATTTACAATGAAGCAACACAATACCCCTATAGACTATGGGGACTTTTAAAACTGGACAAAATGCATTTTGCATTGTAATATGACTACAAGCCTATGAGGCTGAGGGAGTGGAATGTGGCTTCTATAGACTCCTAAGAAATGGCATTAATGGAACTGTGTCCTTGTTGGAGTAGATGTGGCTTTTTTGGAAGATCTGTGCCATTATGGAGAGGACTTTGAGGTTTCAAAAGCTTAAAAAATATCTAGAAACTCATTGTCCCTTCCTGCTGCCTAAAGATATGGATGTAGAATTGTAGCTATTTTCTCCTACACCATGTTAGCCTGTCCCAACATACTTCCCACCATGATGATAATGAATTATACCTTTGAACTGTAAGCCAGCTTCAGCTCAATGGTTTCTTTTGTTAGAGTTGCCATGATCATTGTGTCTTTTCACAGCAATAAAACATAACTAAGAAAACTACAGAAGATAGCACATTGTTTCATTTTCATGATATGTGTTAAAAGAATAGAAAACTTTCACCTACGATGAAATATAGGAAAAAAGGCAATCAAAGAAATAGAAGTTTTGCCAGTGATTAAGCATTTTACACCTCAAGGACCCTGTGAACCTCTAGTCTTCTATCTTCTTCCATGTGCACTATTACTGACCTCATGGCTGGTTAGGAAATCCCATTCCCATGCCCTGTCCCTTTCTTTCCTTTGGGCTAAAGGAGTGTCTTCTTTTGTCCCCCTTCTTTAAAAGTAAGTCCTAGCAGACATTTTGCTTTAAGATGAAGTTTGAAACAAGTAAACCTTCCCCAGTTACCAAAAATCATTTTTAGTTTTCTGTTTTAAAGTCAGCATCTACACACATTCCAATCATTAAAATATTGGATCAAATGAAGTGCTATGCAAATATTGTATAATCTGTTATTTTAATAACAACCTACCTTAAACACGATATTTTTGAACTTTAAGTTAGATGACCCACAGCCTCATCTCCTTCCTTCTAATTATGTCTTATTAAAGTACCTGGGTCTTGACAACATATAGACAACAATATTCCATTCTTATAACCCATCTTCTTTGTTAAAAATTATGGAGGAAGAAATGTAGGAAAATTATCTAATTGACACACTCTTAATGTGATGCACATTAGGTAGGTTTTCACACTGTGCTTGAGGGAAATAAGGCAGTGGATCATTATTTATGTTCCTTTATGGTCTGAGTATATACTTTTTTCTCTGAAAATTCACCAAGACCCTCAGGATTATTCTATTACAATTTGCCAACAGAAATAAGTCTATAGATCTAGTAATTTAACTTGTTTTGATGACTTCAATTTTATATTAACTTTTCAGTTTCAATCACTCCAGAGGTCTAGATCTTTCAAAAGTAGCTTGAAATTTTATTATTTTTAGTCTGGTATGACTTCTTTTTTTATTTAGGGGAGAAACCTAGCTCTTGAACAGGTCACCTCAGTTTATAGGACAACATAGGTCTATATACAGTGATTTTTGCCATTTTTAACATCAGATAGACATATCTGTTAGATTAAAAAGACAGCAAATATTATGTCTAAAATAATGCATTTGTACATATAAGGAATACAAGGTAACTGTATCTGTGTTTGTATCTCTGGAACAGGGAAAAAAGTCTCAAATTTGTAACTTCTCAGAGCTCCTAGATAAATAGAGTCACCTTGGCTAATATGGGCTAGGGGATCCCCTTTATTCATTTTTAAAAAGTTCAAATCATATTTTGAAATTAAAAGTCTGGAAGTATAATAACAGTCTACTTATGTTGCCAAAGTAGGCAACAATGTTTTCTATGTCTGTTTTGGTTATCTCATATAACTGTCATTTCACAGAGTAATTATGCCTACGTTAGATTTTTTTCAGCCTCATATACATGAATCATCTGTGAAGAGTGAATTTTACTTTACAGAAAAATTTCCATCACATTGGTCTATAGGCCAGTCTGTGATACATGCTTTTGGCTATGGATGTGGTATGGCCCAGACCATGGTAGGCAACATTACTCCTGGTAGACAGTCCTGGGCAATATAAAAAATTTCAGGAAGCCAGAAAGAGGAGGCCAGTAAGCCATTCTACCATGGCCTCTGCATCAATTTCTGAATCAAATTTTCTGTCTTGAATTTTGATCTTAACTTACTTGCTAATAAATTGTTAGGTAAAATAAAATAATAGTAAAGTAATGGAACAAATGAAATAATAAATTGAATCATTCCTCTTCAAGTTTCTGTTGGTCAATATTTTATCATATACAGTTGGAACAATCTAAGACCTTTGCCATTGCTGATTATAATCCCTGTGACAATTGGAAAAACTTCTGAAGATAAGAAAGTCTGTGGGTCAGAGGGTGTCGGTCAGAAGTAGTGATTGTGGAGAACAGCGGTTACTCCTTATAACTAGATCCTCTATTTCTTTTTTTTTTCTTTTAAATCTTTTTCTTACTTTTTAGTTTTGGTCACAGAATGTTTTTGTTTGTTTATTTGTTTAGTTTTGTTTATTTTGAAGACCTATATCTGAAAGTGTTATGTTTTGTTTTAAAGACTTATATTCAAATGAGGTTGTCAATTTTCTATCATAATCTCAGCAATTTACATATATTAAATAATATATTGTGCTGATGTTCTTATGTAATTACCTCAGTGTTAATAAAAAGCTATGCCAAGGAAAGAAAGACAAGTAATTCTACAGAAGTAAAATAAAATAAAGTAGATATTTGAGACATAAATTCTATACTTTCCCTTTGATGCTTTTCTATCATAAAATTAACATCTTCAAAAAGAAACAATAGACTTAAATTAAAGATAAGTCAGCCTTACCACTGCAGGTAGCACTCAACTTAGGGGCAGAAATAAAATAAACCACAAGGACAGAATTGCAAGTCCAGAACAGAAAGTCCCAGAAAATACCAACCTTCTAAAAACATAGTAGAAGATAGAAAAGATTTAAAAAAATATTTTTGTGGGAAAATTTTAAATGAACTCAAAGTGACAAAGATGTTTTGAGAGTTTCTATAGGCTAAGTGCTTGAAATCCTAATAATAAGTTACCAAAATAATCATATTTTGACTGGCAACATGTTCTTATTTATCCAATAATCCATGGACTCAGTGGTGTTTACATTTCTTCCATGGCTCACTTACAGATGAACACACTAAGGCATTGCTGTAAACTTCATCTCTCATTTATCATTCTTCAAGGCAATCTCAAATTTTTCCAATTTGTCTGAGGTTTAAAAAAATACCTTTATTTTAAATACAGCAACTTAGAAATGGAAGAGTGTTACCCATGAAGAAGTGCTTGAACTGTTTATAGTAACTTAGACTACATGCTTCTCCAAAACATAAACGTTTTATCATTATGACATTCTTAGTCTGTTTTCAATACACTCTGCCTTCAATGTCCACTTTTGTTTGACTTAGTCTGGTCACTCACCTGAGACCCATACCAACCCATGCCAGAAGCCCAGCCCTTTCTGGAAGATAACCATTTTGAAAATCATGTTTATGCTAGAATTTTTACATTGAATAGAAAAAGGTGAGAACTTTCATATCACAAACTCTCTTCTTAGAGGGCATTTACATGAACATAAAAGGATGTAAAAAATAAGTTTTTATTTAAAAAAATACTTTGTTTATTGTTAAACATTAAGGCCATGTAGAACTGTTTTAGTCAGTTGAACAAATATCTACTATATAGTCTAGCATAAGAATTAAGTTTAAAATTTCCATTATGCTTGCTACAAAATCAGGAATTTATGGAAACCAGTAAACTAGAAATTAAAACAAACACACAGGATAAAAAAAATATGCTGTTCATAACTTTGAATTTAAATTTATTTTTCCCACATTAATTAGCATCCAGTAGTATTTTTGTGCTCCTCCTCTCCCATTATCGTGCTCTGTAAATTTTAAAAATATTGAATTTTTTACAAATATTCTGACATTTTCATCGATAGCAAGTAGTTGGGCTGTGACCCAATTAATGTTCAGTAAATTGCTATGAAAAGATAAAACATAGGAAAGTCCACACTCCGTTTAGGAAAAGAATTATTAAAGTAAATGTTTCATTGCTGTGTCCGGCTAAAGTGCACCAAGTCAGGTGAGGGACATCAAGGTTAAATCAGCACTCAGGAGTCGTCAGGTTCCATCATCCTGGATCACCAACATCTCACTCCCTTTTATTTAAAAAATGGAAGGAAACCCGTGTCTTAGGTCGACCCCTAGTCCCTGCTACAGAACCCATCATTGGATTGCCAACTCCTGTCTTAGGTAAATGCAGCAGGTAGAGAAGTTGCCCGTCATTGGGAAAATCCTTCCAGCATTGATATCTATATTTGAGCATCAGTCGGGGTTGCAAGGCCAGGAAAGCCTGCTTTATAACTGCCTGCTGATGGTGTTGCTGCCCAGGGCAGCATACCAGAATGAAAAAACAGCATGCCAACCCTCCAAGGTATAATATTAAAAGGGAAATAGATCCGGACCATCAGGCCATCCACCCAGCTGCCTCAGCCAGTGTATTCCATAAATCACTATCCTCAAGGGTGTTACTCGGGTATTATTAATCAAGGTAATGGTATGTGCTAACTGTAAGGTATAATTTAAAAAGGTTGCCTTCCAGGGGCCCCGAAGATACTGGTTTAATATGTGCAGTTACTGACTAACATTTTCTACCTTACTTGAGGTAACACAAATATCAGAATATCCAAGGTCACACAATAGCCGTTACTGCACATGCAAAACATCAATTTGTTCTTGTTGCAGGGCAGTTTGTTGGTTGAGGGATAAAATCCCAAAATGTATTTGTCCATTTAAAGTCTCTTGAATTTCAAAGGCAGCCGCCACCCTGACTGATAGTTGGTTCACCACGGATGCGGCTCAGGCTGTCTGGCTCAATGCAATTCCCATGGCCGTAGCTCCAGTGGTGGCAAGCATGATAGCAGTAACAATTGCAGCCGTTATTCCAAAGTCTCTCTTTGGCTGGTATAAATGTACCGGGAAACGGTCTTGGTCTGGTGAAACGCCCACCGGCATCATCACTGCAGCTGGAACGCATACCAACAGGGCATTGGAATGTTCCTTACCCCAATAGTTGCTTAGGCTGCAATTCAAAGCTGAACAATTTTAAAAAAACCCTTCCCACCCTCCAGGGTCCAATTTGGGGTCTCATTCCATAAGATAAGAAAGGGGCCAAGAGGCATGGAGTAAAAGAAAATTTTAATTCTACCTTAACTTGTTCCCAATCGAAAATGTTAAAGCCCCCTCCTGTCAAGAACCATGGACTAATCTCCCCTATAGTTTTTATAAACGCGAGTGCCGTCCAAGCTTTTATTGAAATTCCCTGTTGTTTTAGTAACTCTCAAAGTTCGGAAGCCAGCCGAACTTGCGAGGTTGAGTTTCTCATATTTCTAATTTTATCTTTTAGGCGCCTAGTTTCCTGGGTACTCCCAGATCCTCCCCCCCACTCCTTACCAGTGAGCCTCGTCCATCCATTCTTCCCTCATTCCTGGGTCTCGGTGGGACCTCCACTTGCCACGTCCGGCTAAAGTGCACCAAGTCAGGTGAGGGACTTTGAGGTTAAATCAGCACTCAGGAGTCGTCAGGTTCCACCATCCAGGATCACAAAGAGAGAGCCGAGCTTTATTCAACACAACCTTTTATACCTCTAATACTTCCTCCTACTTACCCCACACCTGAGGTCATAGGAAGTCCCATGACTAATGCCCCCTGGAGTTGGCAGCAATAACAGGAAAACCACAGAGTAGAAAAAACATGTTTATCCCACTAGCTGTCACAAGGTTCAGTTCTCAGGGAGGAGGGGGCCGCGAGGGCCAAGGTGGAATTTTCCACAGGCACATCCCACCTGATGCCAGGAGCCAACATTTCATCTTTACATTAAAATCATATAAAATAATTAATGATAGAAGTAGCTTATTTTCTGTCCACAGCTGTTAGAAAGGACTGTCTAACATTTTAACAGCAAATACTAATTTTTAAAATGTTCATTTGTTAAAGTAAAAGGTCAAATTTCAAAAGTTTCATGGGTCTTCTTTAACAATTCCAGCAGTTTAAAGTACAAAGCCCACTATATACATGGAGACTCAATGTTAACTTTTTTAAAATAAAATATTATATAATTCTAACAGGAACTGACACAGATAAACAATGCCATTTCAAAGTTAAAGATTTAGTGCATAGCAATAAATAATCACAAAAATCAACAACAAATTTCAGTAAGATACATACCAAATCCTACTGCTTCATTTCAAGTACCTGAAACTCATTACAAAAGTGACAGGGCTCCAAAGTCTTAATTCTGTTTTTTCAACTTCACCACCTATGATACTTTGAGTCTTTTTCTTACGGTGATAAAAAATATTCATTCAGAAATCTCATAGACCTGGCATCTTCAATATTCTGGGGTCTCCATTTCAACTTTACCTTTAGGCTTTACTTTCAAAGCTTTCAAAATTGCCAAGCAGAGTCCCCTTGCAACAACTCTGACCCTGTTACACAATGTCTGTCTTAACTTCTGTCTAAAAAAGTGTTGGAGAAAAATTCAAATAGCTTTCTTAATATTGGATATTTTCTATGCCTAAAATTCAAATGATGATGCCAAGTTCTTCTGCCAGCAGAAGATATGTTCTGTAATCCTTAGAGTACAGCTCTACCAGTTTATGTATGTTAACTCTAGAAGACATTTTCCTATATAGTTGCTTTCAAGAAACAGGGAAACCCATCAGCTTTAATTCAGTTTCAGTCGATGAGCTAGGGTTTTGTCCTGAAGACATATCTCTTATTGTCTCTATGCAGTATTTTTTTTGGGGGGGAGGGTTCCTTCATTTACACATATCTCTGTCCAAATTTAAGAAGCATTCCAAGCACATGCCTGAATACATTTCTGCACTAAAATTTCCTACTTTATATAAGTCCATTACCTTTATATTCAACTTTCATTAAATTTGTACGACACATACAGAATGAAACAAATGACATCTATTTTACTTTCTAATAGAGTCATTGTTCTACTCTGAAACTTTCCAAATAAAATTTTCTTTGTATTTTTTCAGAATTCATATCTCCCAAGATCCTGTCAGAAGGACCCACTACCCCATGATTACTTCATCTGAAGGATTTTCTAGCCCACAGTGCCAATCACTTATACTTCCTCCAAAAAATCAATTTCAAGGTCCTAGGCATCAGGTTTGTTCAATAATGATACTGCTTCTGGGTGTTAATGTTCTGTCCTAGTTACTTTTCAATTGATGTCACAAAATATCCAAACCAAAGCAACCTAAGTATAAAAAGGTAAATTTTGGCTTAATACTTCAAGAACACAGTCTATTTTATGATACAGAAATAAAAGCAGAAATTGGGGTGCCTTGATGTACATCCACAGTGGGGAGTACAGTGTGATGAATGCTTGACATCCTGATCCTCTCAGCCAACATGAGGTCAATTTTGTACTGTTTTTATTTAGGTAACTTTCCCCCTGCCTGATGAAAAATTCATGGAAAATATAACAAAGATAATTACATGATTTGTGTATGTGACTCCAACTGTGCATGGAGTTTCTCAATGTAAGGCTACAAGTAGAAATGCGTTGCTCACTTGGCCTGTTTCTTAATTTGTATTGAAAATGAAGAGACCCTATGAATATATTCATATGTATGGAACAGGAGTACAGATCTCACAAAGGGGAAGGGAATGTCTGATAGTGAGAAAGATTATGCCACTAAAATTTATCTAACATTCTGAGAAGTGGTGCACTTAGCAGAGGTGAGCACTTGAACTTCAATATTTTCCAATTATGAGTGGTGATAGTCATCAGCATTAGAAACCAGTTTAAATAATACCTTATTTATTTACATAGTATTCTGAAAATTTGACTGAAGGAAACAATCTCTCTCAAATCTCTTCTTCAGTGTCTCTCATAACACCTGATCAGAGGACTTCATAAGCTAAAGAATATTTATTTAATCACATGTGACTGTCACTGAATACATTGTTCATGATACACAGTTATTTGGTATGAATCAACCCCAATTTTCTTGGTTTTTAGGTAAAAATCTAGCAAGTTAATGTAAATTCTATAGACACACATATTTTCCTTTTCGTCTTTGATTTTATTGGCAAAATGATCTTAACAAAACTAACTGAAGCAACACTACAATAGACAACTGTAATTCCAGCCTTTGTTTTGTTCTTTGATTTATATGAAGTTATAATTAATAGTTTTAAAGGTAAGTTAATTCAGTACTATTATAGTCTTGAATCACCACTAGATTAATTTAGCTCCAACATATTTCCTTTCATCTCAAATTAAAAAAAAAAAAACAAATAATTCCATTTCCTCAGCAATCATACCACATTGTCATGACTTTCTCCATCTTTATATATTAACGGATTTTCTGACTTATTGTAATTACCTGTTCTAGAACTTTCACAAAATATAGTCAGAGAATATCTGTCTCTTTTAATTCTGTTTTAATTTTGCATCACTAAGTATACTGTGTATCACTCTCTAGAAAGCACATTTATTCCTTTTCTCTAACTTGGGATTTATAATATTTTCATAAAGCATTAGAATATGAATTTTTATCAGCATCATATGGATAAGAATTAGAGCAATAGGTTAGTTCAGCATTCCACAATGAATATTAGTTTTCTTCTTCTAAAACTTTTCCCATAGTAATACATGTGGTGCTATCAGCATTCTTCCTAGCACATTTAAGAAAGTTGTCTAATATTCAAAATCATTTCAGTACAGCACAAAAATTTTGAAAGTAACAAAAGTGTTGTAGTGAGTAACGTTAACAAAAAAAGCTTTGGGGATTCTCAATATTTATTTGTATTCAATACAGAACTGTATTTTTCATATAATTTTATTTGACTAGTAACAAACTGCAGACATAAGAGCAGACTCTCTTCCAAGTCATCTGAAATTAATTCAACCACCTGGTCTTTGAGATATGAGTGGTTCTGAATTGACCTTGTTTTCTTTACAGTAGAATTGCCAAATGTAAATGGTACTTGTGGTTTCTTCTGGGTCATCATCCCTTAAGGAATAGCCTAGCACAGATCAAACTGAGTGTCAAGTCCACGTGCTACATTCCTATGTGGCTGGCATATCCCTTAGAAACACCAGTGAGTTAAAAGAAAAAAAAAAAAAAAAAAAAAAAGGTGATACCACTTTTCTTTGTAACTGGATGCTACATTTGCAATATTTCCCAAGAAATTGTGATCATGTTTTTGTTCCTTCATGTTCTTTCATTTATCTTTAGGTTGATTAAAAGAGTTATAAGTAAATAGACACTCTATAAAGCAGCCTTAGAAGTTTGAGAATAGCTATGTTCTTATTTTCTTGTGTAAAGCGGTATTTTAGTGATTTTTTTTATTACATGGTGAAGTTTTCTATTCCCATCACCAAGTGGAAGAGCCAAGCAATAGATTTACCATACTTATTGACATATTTTCAACCAGATAGTGAAACTCAATCTTTTATTTCTTTACAAGCATTTAATGACAAACACTTGTTAGGTCCCACATTCACTCTCCTGGGTTATTTCTTTTTTCTTTTGAGCAGTGGCTTCTATGCTAATCAGCCAGTAGTGTATTCAGTCAAATTCAACAGTGCTCCACTGCCATCTAGAGACCAAAGTTTGTTTTCCAATATCTTGGTCCTCAGCATCCTATTCCTTTACCAAATTATATACCAACTAAATAAAGGGTTTGGAGGTTTGGAAAAATTAGAATTTATTTCTGAAAGTAGAGAGGAAAGAGAAAATGCCTTATACACTGCACTCACTGAAGGTCAGATGAGCAGCAGTTGTTGCATTCTCTGGGTTGTTGCACTCAGTAAGTGTTGCAATTACTGATGCTTAGATGACTGTCAGAAACTAAAGACACACTACTCAGGTCACTCACAATGGCCATAGACTTAAGGTACATTACTCGCCCTGGGTTGACAACCAGGTGAATGTCAAAATGCTTATACACGATAGGTGGAGTTTTCAACTTATAGCTTTACCTAGAAGGGAGAATTTCTTCTCCAGTGCATTTAAGGCTGCAAAAGTATTTCACCAAATGTGGATATTTAATTTTTGTATTCCTTATAAACTGAAATTTACTGGAATATGACTTAATTTGTGCTTCTTGGGTGATTAGGTGCATCTTCTGTTCAACTATATATTCATTTTAAATGGGCCAGTAACTTTAACATTTATAAAATTTAATTCTGAACAAAACATGGTTCTTAAAATTTCTGTAGGAAGTAAAAAAATGTAAATGTCTTTATATTAAACACTCCCCACTTCCCAAACTACCCTCTGGAATACTGTACTCATTTCATCTGCATTATCTTATCAGACTGTCCTTTGATGAAGGTGATAGCTAGATAAAGAAAGACAGAGCTGAGGCAGAGGTAGCTACAGTCTAACCATTTCAGAACTGTTACCAAAATTTCAGATAAATAATAATTTATAAATCAAAAGTAACAAAAATCATAAGCTATCTTGCAGTAACAGGAATCTTTTCTGCAACAGCTTGAGTTCCATGAAGGACACAAATTCAGACTCAGTGACCAATCCAAAAATTGTTAGTAAAAGCTGTGTAACAGTGAAAAGTCAGTATACCCAAACTGGTAAGACCAAAATGTAAAGTGGTCCAGTTCACTAATATCATCTTTGGTATCTTGGCATAACTTTTAGCTTTTAAAGAAGGAATATTTGCAATAAGAGCAAGAAATAATTAAACAGATCTACTCCAAGTGTGAACATGTTGGTAATTCTAGATGGTCTCAATTCTGGCTTTTCAAGGTGTTCTTATTAGTCATTATGCACATTGTCACTTCAATAGATCAGTCTGGATCCTAAAAGATGATCACTTATATTTTCAAACACAAATTCATCATACTTGTCCTCAAATAATGGGGTGAGGGGGACATATCAATTGAGATTTATTATTTATTTATTGATTGATTGATTGATTGATTTGATTTGATTTTTGTGGTGACCACAGTTTTAGGATAATAACTAGTGTTGGTATTATCACTACTGAAGGAGAATGATTTAGTTGGATAAAGAGAACCTTCTCAATGATCATCATGACTTTAGAATCAAGGATGAGTAAAAAACAAAGAAAAGGAAACAGATACAAGTGAAAGTGGAGGTGTTACTCACCTTGTAAACACAAGTAAGTCAAACATTTGCTGGTACTGATTAAAGGTCAGTTCTTCTCTACAAAATATTATCACATCCAATGTGCTTCAGATTGTGGTTAAATAAATTCAAATCCTGGTAATTTTTTGAAAGATTTTAGAATACAGTTTGAAATAATTTATGTTCAAAGTTTCACTTCTGTACTTTTTGACTAGATATCATATATTTTGAAAAATTTTAAAGCAAAAGGTGTTTTTTTGTTTGTTTATGGGATTAAAATGGTGGTTGATTGCACACATTTCACAACACAAAAACTGTGCCTGATTTTTGCTCAGTCATCTCAGAACTACTTAGATTTCAATTTCTACAGGCAAAAAAATGGGGAAAGTGACCTGAAAAATCATTATGGAAATTCAGAGTCACAAATTAGAAAGTTCTCCACACAAAAGGAAACCATTAACAAATGCTCCTGCGATATTCTGTAGCTAGACACAAGGGTATTAGCAACATTTGTTATCTATTTCTGTCCCACCCACAGAATATTGTGTTCTCGTGGAATGCATTTCTAGCTTGAATTCATACATACAGGAGATTATGTAAGACTATGGCTTAAGATTTTGCATGTCTACCTAGCCCCAATGGATGCTGTTGGTTTGAGTACTACATTTTTCAGTAGCATAGCTCTTCAACTTGGGTAGGGGAGAGCTGTGCAAACTACTGTACAGGAATCAATTTCTTTTGTCAGCAAATAATATATTGGGAATAAGATACACCCACTCTGTCGATATTTTGTTTCCTCTAAGTAGGATATACTGGAAATATCACAATTACTCTAACTAGCTCTTAAACCATTCTTTTGTTTTACACACACACACACACACACACACACACACACACACACACACACACACAAACTGAATTTATCATTGGCAGAAGCATGTGGTTGTGGGAGATATAGAGGACAGACTGAGTCCTACATAGATATGGCCCCTATCATGTCTCTATTAGACACTAATGAACTCATTAGCAGAAACTGGCATAAATCTGTATATATTTTGTGCTCTTATCTGATAATACAGAAGTCTGCCAGCATTGAATCAAGTTAAAGCATTGGCTGGGCTCTATTGTTTTTGGAAAATTCTAAAGAATTGTGCAGATTTATAGTGAAATATCCTGATAATTCTCTTGTTAAAGGAGTTATTGGTAGCACTTGAGCATTTGGGAAGTGATTGGATCCTGATGGTTCTAATCATCAGTGGGTTATTCTCTTGATGGATTCATATGTGATTGCATTATTGGTAGAAGGTCAAACTAGGAGGTGGGTGTCATTGAATTACCAGTTCACTGGAAGTTTGCCCTGGAAATGCAGGCCTTGTCCCACTGTTTGCTTCCAGGCTGCCATAGGTAAGAAGATATACTCCAATACCGTTGTGCAACTTAGATAGTATTTGTCTTCCAAGCCAAAGCATTGATCCATCAGTCCTATGACTGAAAGCACAATCATGACCTCAAAATAAATTTATTTTCTCATAAATTGTTTTCTTAAATGTTTTTTTTTCATGAAGTAAAAATAGTTACTAGCAAGGAGGATTCCTTCCTCTTACTTTTTTGCTCGCCTTATGTGACCAAGTTTATTTTCTGTCTTCAAATCCAGAATACATCACCCTAGGTTTGAAGGATTAAGTAATACTTTTTGGTGGATTATGCATACACTCTAACTTAACCTGTATTCTTTACAATGTTACTATTCTAATTACATACTATAGTATGTTTATATGATATATCATGTGCTGTGTTATCTAATTATCAATCATACTTAAATAAAACAAAGTAACTTAAACATGACATGGCAAAAAAAATTCATGTTTAAATTACTGAGACAAAAATACCTAAAACCTATTCAAAAGCAGAATATGCTATGGCCATCCATTTCAGGTTCATGCCCACTTGGGTCACTGATTTCCCAGCTTTTAGTAAGGTAAGACACCATGAAAAAGACTGTGTGACAGGTCATCTCACCTGACAGGCAGACCATCAAGCAAATAGTCTAAAAAAAATCCCCTTTTGCTTTTTTTGATAACAAAGTGTATCTTCTCACATTCATTGTGTTATGGATACAAAAATGTGTTTTTCAATTTATGAGATCAGAGAAGTATGATTCAGTCACTCCCCACAATCCCACTTATAAACCTTTGGCAGTGGAAACCAAGCCATCTAAGCATGTAGTTTGTGTTCATAATTGAGATTCATTCCATGATACCATCTTCTTTATGTTATCTGAAGATTAATGAAAACACACAAAATCCCAAACAATAACAGCAAAAATAACTCAAAAACAAAACTACAAAACACCTAGAAAAGCTAGGCAATAGCTTGGGTTAGTATATTGCTATCATCTCTCTAAGATCAGACTTGTTTATAAGGCGTATTCTGTATACTTGTGTAACTAATTTACTTCTAGAGAATGTCCTGAAGTTGCTTAGAAGACATATCTCACAATCCTATATAGTATATTTCTATTCCTTTAACAGCTGTTTGCCCAGAACATAAGAATTTGTTTATATTTCTAGCTACAGATCATAATTTAATTGATTAATTTTAAATATTATTGTAATTTGCACTATATTTATATATAGTATGATAAAATTAATTATTATGTTATTAAAACTGAACAATAATAAATAAAATGTAACATAAAATATGTATGGAATGAGGCCACTAAAATGTCAAGAAGCTAACATACAAGCCAATAACCTAACCATAGGCAAATATGCAATGCAATTTCCTCAACTTACCCAGAACCCAGATTTCAACAAGAAAGAAAAATACTGACACACAGTAGGCAATAGAACAACGAGATAATAAAAGATAAAATAAAGAGCAAATAATGGACCTCTTTCAGTAATGCTTCTCCATTAGTTGATTCTATCCCAATAAGAAAGGTTCAATATGAATCCTTAACCATCATCTGCCATCTGTTCTGTTTAACTTTTTACATTTTAAAAATGGAAGAATTCTCTATTAATCAAGGCTTCCTGTAAGGAGTGTTTATTCTCCAGAGTGAATTTTCAGTCATTTAAAAAAAATAAAGTATTTATTTATTTATTTATTTATTTATTTATTTATTTATTTATTTATTTATTTGTTTGTTTGTTTGTTTGTTTGTTTATTTACTTACTTATTTACTTACTTACTTACTTACTTACTTACTTACTTACTTATTTATTTATTTATTTATTTATTTATTTATTTATTTATTTATTTATTTATTTTACATTCTGGCTATAGTTTCCCCTTTTCCTCTATTTTCATTCTCTCACCCAACCTTCAGTCTGCCTCTCCATCCACTCATGCTCCATTTCTATTCAGAAAAGGGCAAGCCTCTCATGAATATCAGTAAGCCATGACATATCAAATTTCAGTTAAGACTAAGAACCTCCACTTGTCTTAAGACTTATCAAGGCAATGCAGTATGAGGTGGCAAAAGCATATAAAAATGTTAGATACAAATGTTGTTCCCACTGTTAGGAGTCATATAAGAAGTCTGATGTGGGAATGCCTTTCTATATGCTGTGAATATCAATCTTTAAATAAAGGAGCTGTTTTGGGGCATGACAGGAACGATAGAAGAAGTAGAAGGAGAAATCAGAGCATAAGTAGGAGAAGCAGGGCAGAGTCAGGCAGATTGAGCAAGCCTCCCAAGGAGCAACATGTAAGGAACATAGGTGAGCCACAGGCCACGTGGCAGACAGTTTAATAGAAATGGGTTGATTTAAGATGTAAGAGCCAGCTAGAAATGTGCCTGAGCCATAGGCCAAACAGCATAAAGTTAATATAATTGTCTGAGTCATTTCTTGGGGCCTTAGTGGTGGAAGCAGGCTGATAAGGGGTCTGGTGCAGCAGGTCTGTGGGTCTGGGCCTCTGGCCACCCTGGACCAGAAATCCCCCGCAACAGAAGTCCTAGTTACATAACTATATATGCAGAGTGCCTAGGTCAGTCTCTTGCAGGTTCCCTTGGTTTCAATTAAGTCTCTATAAGCCCTGGTAAATTCAAATTTGTTGATTCTGGAAGGGTTTTTTTGTGGTATCTTTGACCCTACAATCATTTACCTTGACCTTGACCTCGTGGTGTCTACTTCCTATAATAGTTTATTTCTTTTACAGAATTCTCAGAACTCTTCCTAATGTTTGACTGTAGGTCTGTATCTGTATCTATCAATTAGTGGAGGAAGCTTCATTGATGATAACTGGGCTAGGAATCAACCTGATCACAAGAGATGGCCAATTCAGGCTATGTATTCACTATTGCTTAGAGTCTTACCTATGGTCATCATAATATGTGCTCAAGCATAAATAGATAAAAGCTATAAAACAAAGAATAACTATGCTACAATCTATGGACTCAGAGAGAGAGACTAGCTAATTCTCTTAAGCATTGTTAGAAATTTAATAGCAGGTAATTGAAGAAGGAACTGCCACATGACGCATATGTTTTATTGTGTTATCCTTGGGAATACAAAGACGTATTTGTATTCAAAGGCTTTATTTTAAGAAGAGAATCTTAAAAGCAACTAAAATCTTTTTAATTCTCAGCTTTACTTTTGGGTAATGACTCGTATGCCCTGAAGCTCATTAAAAGAAAGTGATCCATAGTGTCCAATATAATAATGAATAATAGAGTCAGTCACAAATTACAATTTGTGTGCCACAGGATGCCTGTTACAGAGTAAAGAGATGAGCATGCTTGATTAACTTTCTAGAAAAAGAAATAGAGTCAGCTAGGGGTCTACAGTTACATGGCAATGTATAACAATAATTTTAAAACACGATAAATCTAGGAATATATAAGATAAATCATAGATCAGTGTGCTGACCATATGATGAATAAAGTTTCTGTGTAAATGTTATAAGTAAATCTTTAGAGAAGAATGTTTCCAACAGGGACATCACTTAATCTACAATGTTACTATATATATATATATATACACACACACACACACATATATATACACACATATATATATATGTATGATATGAAAATCCCTATGTATGTTGTGCTTTGTAGAAGGCATAGTAGTTCACAGTCAGCATCCTATTTTATGTGACTACTTTCTTTTATGGCTAAGTAATAGAATCCAGAAACACACTTTGTAGTTGTATGTGGGGAGAACCAACCAACCAACCAACCAACCAACCAACCAACCAACCAAAAACATTAGTTATTTGTCAATGCACTCATCCATATAGACTTCTCTTTAACAATGTCAGCATGTGTAAACAATAAAGATCAAATAAATATCTTTAAGTGAATCGTGAATGTTTGAAGCAATTAAGAATAAAGCCATACCATCTTCAATGTACCTAATCTCCTCTGTTATAGAAAGCTACCTGCTTTAGAAAGACATTTTAAAGAGAATTTCTCTAGGAAGGAGTAGTCATAAGGTGAAAAGGCACAAGTTATATTTACTTCTAAGACTAGGCACACAGTAATGAAGGAAAAATATCTTCAGATGCTGTCACTCTGACTAGATAATAAGTTTTGGCTGAACAGAGTGGAATAAAATATTCCACATGTTATAGGCAATAAACAAGCATTCATCAGATAAATAAATAAATGGGAAGATAAATGAAAAATAATTTAATAACAATAAAATTTAAATGTAAGAACTCCACTGCTGACTTTGAGCAAACATATGATAAAAAAATTTCTCAACTACATATTTTTCATTAAGTGATATTTTAATGTTCTCTTTTTTCTTTCTATTAGATATTTGAGATTTTTTTACAGTGTGTTTTTATCATATCCACTTTCTCATAACTCATTCGAGATCCCCTTTTCTTCACTCAAATTTGTATATTTTTTCCACTAATCAAGTTCAATTTTTATTTCTTATATTTATTGGATATTTGGCCTCTTACCGAGGGAAGGTTGACTTATCAGGGCAAATATTTTATAGGAAACTCACTTTCCTTCTGGAATCTATCAATTGCTAATAGTCCTCAGCTATGGGTAAGTTCTCTGTGATCATCTCAGTTCTTAATACTGAGACGTGGATTTACTTGTACTTGTATGAGTCTTGTGATTGATACCTCAATCACTGTGAGAATATTTTCTTTGTATCCATCTACAACCTGTATTCTCCCAACCCCTTTGCAATGATGCATGTGCCTGGAAAGTAGGAGATGTAACTTAGGTAGCCAGATTTAAATAATAACTGCTGTCCCAGTAAGAAATGCCTTCTGGTACAATACTGGCATAGACATCTCAAAAGACATTAAAAATTATATGACTGCATTTCATCTACCATGGTAATACATAAAAGAAATAGTATTAAACCAATTTCTGATGACTTATCATTAAACAAGTTGATTAACACTTGCCAACAAAGCTTCTATTTACAATAAATACAGATTATTACAAAATTCTTCAACTGCTCTAGGTGTAGAAATAAGAGAATATAGAATCTCAAGATCGCTTATTCTTTAATCACAAGATTATCTTCATTAAACTAATATGAGATCATGCCACAAACCTGGTAGAGGTAACACACAGACACACATACAAACACCGACTAAATAATTCTACTCTGTTCGGCTAATTTAGACCACAGATTTGTGAAACCATTCTTGGTTGGAAAAAAATAAAAATATTACTCACCGGGGGTGAATTTAGTTTTCCAAATATAACTGAAACAAATGAATAAAAATAAAAAATTCAATGATTATAAATCTTCAGCAAAATAATAGTAACAGACCAATTGCTGAACACTCCCCTCACTTTGATTTCAAGATAAAACTTAGTTTGAAATTTTCTCCCACTGATTAGCTTTCAAAGGAGTGCTATGCATGCAACTGGTGAACATTAATTAGCTATGACCTACAGAAATTACCTTTCAGTTAAGATGCACTGTTGTATAAGAATCCCAACACTCATAATTGAAATAAAGTCTCCTCTATAGGAAGTAACTCATTAAGCAAACTGAATCAATTACCCATATCTAAGATGGTCACAGGTCCAAAGGGGAAACATAAAATTTTGTTAATTAACTACATTAACATAGTATTATTTGTCTTCTAAATATCTGTGTTTGTACCTATAAAGAACAGTTACTCTCATAGATATTTATAGATGCTTTTTCAGTCACTACAGAAATACATCGATACCCATAAGGCTTAGAATAAGAGTTAGTTGAGTGCACAATCCTAAACAGAACTTTATACTATCCTTTCTAATGCTCAGGAAATATCATGGAGGAGGTGACATTAAGAATGTAAAAGCCATAAGATAGGAAGAAGGACTGAAATATCATTGCCTCTAGGCACACAACATTCATATTTCAGCCACTAACTGAAAAATCTGTAGTACTTAAATATGACAAAACAATACCAAATATTACCAAATATAATAAATTCTGGAAAAGATAAAGTTGTTATCCCTGGCTGTGTACCACTTCTGAGTCTATTAGAATTCAATAGGTAGCTCCATACTCAATTAGCCCTAAATAAACACCACACAACAAAAGACAAAGAGACACAAAACTAAAAAGGAAATTTATAGGGAGGAGGGTAGAGAGATAGGGGAATGGAAAAGAGAGTATGAGGAGAATAAATAAGAAGGAGGTAAGTGTAGTTAGTAGTTTCTACCCTGGCCAGAAATTCTCAAATACTCAGAAGCTGCTTCCCAAATAATTGAGTAGGAGTCTTAAAGTTATAGTGACTGCTAAGCCATTAATCCAGGCTTATTATCAACTAAATTTTACATCTCAAAGTAACCCATTATTCTTGTCTATGATTAACTACATGGTTTAGTACCTTTGCTCACTGCAGCATTCTTATTGTGCTTCCTCTGCATCTGGTGGAATCTGCTGCTCAGCCTTTTCTCTTCCTAGAGTTCTCCTAGTCTCTTCCCCCAACCTGTCCTTTCTTTCTGTCCACCAACCAATCAACCTTTTATTGACCATTCCAAATATCAAATCTTTACAGTATATAAAAGCATCATCTCACAGGTGAGAGTAATTAGAGTATAGTTGCCGTGGATCTATGATTTTCAACACTAAAATTTATTATTTGTATTGGTCAAATAAAATGCTGATTGTTCAAGTAGCTAGAAAGGAAGTAGACACAAGAAAACCTGATCAAGAGAATGCTGAGAATCAGAAAAGCAAAACAGGAGATGCCAACAAAAGACAGATAAAGTGGGATGAGAATGCTGCACTGAACAATAAGATACCAAACCACATGCCTAAACATCAATAGACATATGGGTTAACTTAAAGTATAAGAGTTAACAAGTAATAACCCTGAGCAATAGACCAATAAGCTTGTAATTAATATAAACCTTTATGTGATTATGTGGCAGTAAGCTACTGCAGATCTAGGGTCTGAAAACCTGGACCATGGGGCTAGGATTGGTCAGAAACTTCTGACTATAAATAGTACCCTAGTGTAGATAATTTTCAAAGATAAATTTGATTTAAAAAAAAGAGAACAATAAATGAATCAGTTTTCTTGTTGGAATAACACATTGCTTTTGTGAAAAACTTAGTTAATAAATAAAACTAAATAAATGACAAAATACATAATGATCTACACAAAAAAATGACTGGGACAGATCATACATTAGGTAATTTGACTTACAATTGGGTGATATTTTCAAATGGAAGTGGAGTCTTACTTTTTCAAAGGAAGATTATCCACAATGTTAAGTTTTCATATCTCAAGTGCACTTTTATACATTTGTTTTTAATCTCAAATTTTATATTCATCTACTTGTTAAGTTGATAAAACTTCTATAGGTGCTTCCCATTAACTATAGATTTATTAGGCATGTATGGGAAAAATGTGGGAGAGAACAGCCTCCGTAGTAGTGTTTTATGTCTTCTTTCAGGAAGAAACAAATGTTCATGTTCTGTGACTACCAACTTTAATATGTTGCAATTGGCTAAAATCAAATTATGTCTTAAGTATGGAAATTATGATAAAAAGCCATCAGTTATCACATCACTATGAAACCCTCAAGGCTTACTGTTCAAAAGGAAGAAGAAAAATACACGGAAAACCATTGCCTTTTTCCTAAAACAAGGAAAAACCTTGATATGTGTTTTAATATATTTTATGAGGTCACACTAAAAAAAATTGTAGAAAAATTCTGCTTGTCTAAGCGAAGAGCACATTTGTAGTGATAAGGTAAATGTTTTATCGATTGGGAATCTGGGAACCTCAAGCCATTACTCACCACCAGCTAAAGAATAATTGCTAATGCTCTGGCAGAAAGATTAAAAACAGTTTCTAGAAGTATTCTTTACAGTGACCAATGGTGTATCATCCTAGGCTATTGGCTTTTCAATAACATTTACCCTTTTGGGATACAATCAATTTTTATAATATGATTCATTTGCCAGTGGGCATACTTTCTTCATGAGATGAAAAGGCATTCATGCATCTCATATTGTTAAAAGTAATCTTATGCAGCAAACACCATGCTGTGGACAGAAGACCCACTTTAATCCATTTTTATTTTAAATGGCTTTGTAAGTAATCTTTACTGGGGAAGGGAAGAAATGCAGTGGGTAGTTGCTAGACTCTTTGTTGCTGATTTGTTAACATTTCAAGATTGTATTTAGCACATTGACAGCAGTTGTGAACATCCTAACACAGGAATATTGACTAAAGGTAGAATGTTAGCTTTGTTTATACACTACCATGAACTCAATTTATTTGTACTGCCTACAATCTGGTAAGCCAAGGCTATCTACAGTTTTCTAGGTATCAGCATTCTGTAGCAGCACTCAAATTTGCTCCACTGATCCTAACCACAGTTGCAATCATGATATATACCAATCCAAATTTCTCCTACAAGGAAGCATTTCAATCACCTGGAGCTATGACACACTTATTTTTTGGAATTATTTATTTATTTTTCTCATACCCTCCACTGTTCCCACTTTCTCCCTTCCTCCCCATTCTCCCTCAGCCTCCCCCTGTAGTAGGAGGTTTCTTTTCCAGACTTTCAGGCCTAACCTCAAAGTTTAGGCCCAAAGACCCACAGACGTGCAGAGACACACAGATGTTTACAATAGTTTTCAGCTGATTGGCCTAAGACTCAGGCATATCACTTGCTAGCTCTCTACCCTTCATTTAATCCATGATTCTTCCTGTTCAGCCATGCGGCTCGGTACCTTTCTTTAGAGCAGCATAGTTGTCCTCTGCTTCTTCTGGCTTCTCTCTGGCCTTCTGCTCTGTTCTTCCAGTTCCCAGAGTTCCTTAGTCTGGTATCTCCGCCCACACTTTCTGCCTGCCTTTGGCCAATCAGCATTTTTTATTAAGCCAGTGGATGGGACAATTATTTACAATGAAGCAACACAATCTCTCTGGTCCTACTGCAAGAAACTCCACAAAATTTAAAAGTCATCTACATTAGGAAGGTTTAATTCTTTTCCATCGAGGTTCCTCAGCGGTTATTTCAGAGTCAGTGAGCTCCCAATACCTCTGGTCAGTTATCTCTGTGGGTCTCCTCCTCATGATCTTCATCCCTTTGCTCATATAATCTCTCCTCCCTCTCTTCAGCTAGACTGGGAGCTTGCCCCAGTGGTTAACTGTGGGTCTTTACTTCTGCCTTTATCCGTTGCTGGATGGGATGAAGGTTCTCTTTTGCTGGGGCCAGAGAAGAGCTATGGCATCTTAGACTCAAGCTTGTTATTGCACATATATGTAGAGAGATCCATAGCCCTGACACTTGCCATACTGTTAAATGGTAAGGAGGAGTAAGAAAAGAAGGAGCAGCAAAAGAAATAAAAGGAGGAAGAGAAAAGTGCTTTTCGTATCAGTGTGAGAAGAAAGGAGGATGGAAAAAGAGCAGGGAGCATGAAAGGGCAGAGGAGGAGAAACAGGAAGGTGAGGGAGAAATGTTGAATAAAATAAGGCAGAAAATCAAGAAGATGATGATGAAGGAGGAAGATGAGGAGTAGGAAAAAGGAGGAGGAAGATGATGATGAGGAGGAGAATAAGGAGGAGGACAAAGGCATGTCACAAAGCATTAAAAGTGTTTTTGTTTTTCCAGTTAGTTGTGGCACACACACACACACACACACACACACCAGCTGCAGAGGCAAAACAGGTGTTTTTCTGAGTTCAAGAGTAGCCTGGTGGATAGATTGATTTCCAGAAGAACATCCTGGGAAACATAAAAAAAAAAACAAAACATCTCTTAACATAATGGGCCAATATTACAGAGCCAACACTAGCATTTTATTTAAGGACTTGAAAAATGGCTTTATGAGACTGATGAAAGCTCAGTCTACACTCTGTTTAATCCATATCTTACTTTAACATGTGTGTCTTGTCCCATAATATAGAAACACCTTTTGTGATGGCGGTATTATGTACTACCTAGGTATTTGATATTTCTTATTTCCCTAAAAATTTTTTCACTCTCATTTATGACCTTCCATTGTTTCCTATACAAACTGTTGTTATTTATTGAAAAAAGACTTTTTTTCTATCTTTCAATTTCAAAACAGAAACATTATTCTTAGTAAAACTAAAGACAAAAAGAAAAAAATATATATATACACATATACATATATTTACAGATTTTATTTTGTTCTGAAAATTGACACCTACAGACTATAGGTGTGTTAATTGCAATAACAATTTTCTGGAAAAATATAACTGATCTTACTTGTAATCATAAAAATTAAAATTATTACATGTTTACTTTAGTTTAGACACTAAGAAAAGGCAATTTTTTATAAGATATAACTGTATGTTTTATAAAGTATATATTGACTGGGTTTTTTACTTCTCTGTTACATGATTTGGAAACTGGAACTGAACTGTGTGGGCAAGTGCTATTACTGTTTTCTTCCTTCTTAATCACACTGAAAACCTGGAGATTGAACACTGCAGTCATAGAATTTGGCTTCAGTCATATAAAGCACAAAATCAGCTCTGTAGACCCATAGGATTCTCTGAAAAATCTTACTTTAGTATTTGCTCATGGTTTATAAAGGTTTAAAAATTATTAGGTATGTATTTCTATACTTGTAACTCAAAGCTTTTTCCAAATCTACTCCCACTAAACCCATTTGCCAACTGTTTTATTTAGCAAGTGATACTTGAATATTAAATGTCTGTGTTTAACCTTTCTGCAATATTTGGCTTTGTATATTTCCTCTTTATAATTTTATTTTCATGCTGAATAAAAATCACAGTTTAATTTGAATGTTCCAGAATTTACCATTTTTCACCTTTAAATTTCTGTTCTACCTTTCTTTATACTGCTTAAAATGATTTTTATTTCTATGTTATTGTTATCTACCTGTTTCACTTGCTTTATTATATATTTGTATTTGTTTTGGTGTCTACAACTATTGAGGATTAATAACAGTATAGTATTGCTAAATTAACATATATATGCATCTCTCTCTATATATATCATTTATATTTTATGAGAAAAATTCAAATGTTTTCCTAGATATACAAATCTTTCTTCTAAGAATACTATAGATTCATGTCATTTTTTAATAAAGTTAATTTTAGCCAGCCCTTGGGCTTTGGAAAAAAACGTCAGTTTCTAAGGCTTCTGAAAAAAGCACCAAAAAGTCAGCTTTACAGTTCTGGCTGCTGACATAAAAATTTATCAGAGACAGATCTCATTTTCCTGAAGACTACACTTAGCTGCAGGTCAATGTTTTTTCTGTTGTTCTCATGAGGACTTTACTCTGTTCTTATAAATCCCCAATGTCTACCTTCTAAGAGTCACCATTGAGCTTGAATAAAGGTTTACATAAAGGGATTGCTATAACTTGCCTATATCTTTGGAGCCTGTCTTCGAACACAGTGACATTCAGGAGTACAAGAATTAGGTATTAAACAAGTTACATTAGGGTAAGCAAAATGTGACTTTTGTGGAAAAGATAGAACAATCATCAGAGTCAACTGATTGTTGAGTCCTAAAATTAAATAATTTATAAGCAGTCAAATGGATTCTGTGGTTCTACAATTCTTTTAAAGGATGAACACTGTTATTTTAATGTCAAATTGAGACAATTTATAGTCAAGTAAGTTGAAAGAATCTTGACTGAGAAAATACTTCTATAGTATCAGGATATAGCCAAGTCTTTAGAATTTACAGAATAAAACATTTTATTAGTGATTGATGTAAGAGTATTTGGAATATTTAAAGTTATTCCACTCTTCATTGGTAGTCTTGTGCTATAAATAAGAACTGTGTTATTAATAAGAAAGCAGGCTAAGTAAGCCATGAGGAGAAAGGCATTGAGCAGTACTTCTTAGCTACTGAATAAGTTAATGCATCCAGTTTCTCTACCTGTTTGTGTTCCTATCTTGACTTACTTTGATGATGAACATTGAAATAAACCAATTCCTTTCAATTTGCTTTGTACATAACATTTCATCACATCAGTAATTATAACTAAGATAACCACCTTGACAGTAATTTTGTTAGCAGATGTGAAAATATAAGAATAATATAATAAACAAAGTAAAGGTCTAAGGTGATTTCACTTACAAATTCTTCAAGTCCAATTCAGTGCAGTCTCAAGACAGACTGAGTCAGAATAAGGAAGATAGTATATAATATTTTTCTTCTATAATTTAGGAAAGTCTGAAGAACTTTTAGGTTATCCTACTGGTGATACTCCAATAAAGTGTACAAGAGATCAAAGATACAGAGGAAGCCAATGAGGAGTGGAAAGAGACCGGGTACTAGGGAAGCCTCCAAGACCTCACAGGATATCCATGGCTAGGTCTCCAACCAATAGTGGAGGGGATGCCTAAGCAGGACTTCCCCTATAACCAAATGAATAACCACCCTAAGCGTCATCACAGAACCTACATTCAATAATGAAGAGGTGGAGGCAGAGATCCCAGACTGAGCATTGCATCAAGTTCCTGGTCCAGTTGAGAGCAGGAGAGGAAAATCTATATGATCAAGAGGATAGGGATTATGAGAAAAATTCCCACAGTGATGGCTGTCCAGTGCTCTGGGGAGCTCAGTGAATCAAGAATAGGCACTGGAGAACCATTGGGAAACGGAGCTAGGCCCTCCAAGTGTAGGCATCTGTCAATTGGCATGGGCAGTACGTGATGCCTCGAGGGGTGGGATCAGATTGTGTTCCTGTGCTTGGGCTGGCAACTTGGAGTCCATTCCCTGCAGAGGAATACCTAACCCAGTCTTGACTTTGGGATGAGGAAATCAGGGTTGCCTAGAGTGGATGTGCCATGCTGAGCTGACCCACCTTGGGACTTCATGCCCTTTTGTGGGAGGGGATTTGGGAGGGGTGCCTGGAGTCTGACTGGGAAGGTTTTGGAGGAGGGAAGGGAGAAGGAGCAGGGGGATACATGGATAAAATAGACAATTTTTTTCATTAAAAGTAATAATAAAATTAATATACAATACAAAAGATAAAAACTATACTTAATCTTGAAGTATGCCAGGAGTGTTCAAAACGTCAGAAATTTTAAAAATATTATCTGAAAATTTATACTGTTCCTAGACCATCTAATAAATCATGAACTACATATCTAATTTTGCAATGAGTATTTGCATAAAACAGTAGTCATTTATTTCTCAAATTTTCCTTTGAATGACAAGGCATTAACATTAGTGCTTTTCTCCAGGAATATCAAGGAAGTTGTCTCCACAAGATGTGGTATTATGGACTCTCCACCTATTCTCCAAGTTTTCTTTTGTTTGTGATTACCCCAGTTCTATGCACCATTGCTGTTATTACAATAGCACTTTTCTTTTACTATAATTAATAGTCACTGACAATTGATTTTAAAATGTTAATATTTTAAAAATTTAGTAGAGAAAAACTCACTGATATAAAAATTAAAAAATTGTGAATTTCTCTAAAGCTGGTCTGATCCACATGGCTGAAATGAGGTTGTCAGGTCATCCATCCAGAAGAGTGAGAGAGAACATAGATAAGGGACTTCTGCATATATACTCCTAGATCTTAAGCTGTCCTTTAACAATGCCCTAATCCTGGTACCTTAAGATCATAGATAATTCTCAAATCTATGCTGGCCAAGAGGTCATGCCTCTAGGTGAATGTGAAAGTACCTGCTCTCTACATCTCTCACTTTTATTTAAATAAGAGAGTTCTCAACCTGAATATAAAGTTATATACAATAGAAAAAATTATCAGGTGATGTCCAAGAGAGGGAAAGGGCAAATAACATAAACAAAGTGAAATCAAAACCAACAAGAACAAGAAACATAAAACATATATTAAATGTCCAGATAATTGGTGAGTGACAATATATACATTTCTCCAAGGCTTTCTATCTTGAATAATGAGTCTAGTACCTAAGTGCTCTTAGCTAAGATATGAAATTATCATAACTGTAACTATCAAGTTTTCAATCCTATCAAAGACCTAAGAAGGAAAATATATTACTTGAGTAAGCAGGAAGTGTATGCAAGCAACTTCCAGAATTTAGTAAGAGAAGAAGACAGTGACAGGTAGCTGCCTATATCGTCACCCAAAGCTTTTCTGAAATGTTGGGGCATCTAATTTTGGCTACAGGTCTAGAATATATTACAGAGTTTTTTCAGAACTGGGGTAGTTGGTGAAACCCTTTTATCCTGTCTTGGCAGGGTTTAACAGTCTTTTATCTTTCTTCCTGCTCATCCAGATTAGACAGTTTACATACTGTCAGCAGTCCAGGCAAGGGTAGTATTTGGCCCAACAAGCCATTATCTGTGAATAAAAAGAAACTTCATATGGAATCTTTGATGCCCAACATTATCTTAGGAAAGAAACAGTACTTACAAAAGCAATTTTGTCTCACATCAGCCAAAGAATAAAAAATAAAACTTTTCAGTGCTATATTCTCTAGGTCTGTGAAGTGTTTGAAGATTGCCTGTTATCTGAAATATGTTATTATATATTTAAAAGACAATTAACATGACTGTAATATGGCAAGCAAGTGAATATAACCTATAATTCTTATTGCTTTAAATAACTTAAAGACTAAGGCTTATATTATAAAAGTGGACTAGCTATAAATAGACATACAGTAGACAATACTTAGTATGACAATCATACAAAACATTTTGAGCAGAAGTAAAAGTGTATATATAGTAGAGAAAAATAAGATAATTCTTAATATGTATCAATATACAAAATATCTTAAACATAGATAGATTATATATGTGTGAGTATATACATAAATATAATATATAATTAAGCAGAGGTAGAAATTGTACAGTACAATGAGAACAATATCCTTAATATGTTTTAATGTATAAAATATTTTAAATGGAGGTAGAACTATGTGGACTATCTGCCAAATACAGATTTAAATTTGTATCAATATACAAATTTTCTTAGATAAATAAAGTAATTCTACATTTGTATCAATATAAAAGGGTCCATATTAGTATTGGCTAAATTTGTTTACAGGTAGATACAATAATCTACCTATGTGTGCCCTATCTATTTTCCTTTTTTTCTCTTCAAAAGTGATTTCTGAGTTTAATTTTATTTTTATACCTCAAACCCTAATACAACTTATAATCATCCTAACAGAATGACAATTGTTCCTAATATTTAGACAACAAAACACATATCACATGGGGTCATCATTTTTCTTAGAATTTTTTTCTGCTGTCTGGGGCAATGGTATTCCTTTGGTGCTTGTAAAAAACTGAAACAGTGATTAAGTCTCATGATACTGGCTGTAATATTTGGAGCCAATCTCAGAGTACTCGATAGTGCTATCTAAATTTTTAGTTAGAGATGTAATAGAGGTACTTAATCGTAGTAAGTTGCAACTGTCCTAAACAGTTTTTTTTTTTCAGAGTTAATCATTGGGTGGTATACACCAACTCCAAAACATCATAATAAACCAATTAGAAGAATTATCATAGGGCTCTATCTTCTTTATGATGCTTCAGATATTGCTGTCAGGAGAATTTGTTGTTTACTGTGGGAAACTCAGACAATATTGATATCTTTGAAAATTTAAATTTTTTTTGGAAAGAATTGTATTCAAAGAAAGTTTTCAAAAGGTCAAGAATAAGTACTAAGAGAAATAGAATCAGGAATAAAATTATAACAACTGTCCCTAGATATAGGCTTTCTTATGTTCCACACCAGGTGGGAGAATCTCTTAAATTTTCCCTTTGACAACATTCTTGAGTTTAGAGAAGGAGAAAACCATTTACTCCAACTACAAAATCCAGCTTGATTTGTAATGTAATCAAAACAACAATTTTCTAACAGGTAAAGATATATAGATATTAAGCAATGAAAATTTATCCTGTAGAGTATTGGTACTAATATGTTTGCTATTTCTTTGCTCATAAACTTTCAGGATTAGTCATTTCATCTTTACAAGTCTAAGTGTCCAATGTCTTTTTTTTTTTTTTGAAGAGGGTTATTTCTATTTTTTTCTGTAAATACCTAAACAATTGAATCACTTATAGAATTGTCAAATCAATGGATGAGCCATGATTTCTCCTCAAGAGGTTTGTTCTGCTCAAATAAAATATTTATTTATTTTTTGGTACACATAATTTTTCATCTCTTGAGAAAACAAAAACTAAACACAAAAGAAGCACATGTCTTTCTGCTCCTGCTGTTCCTTTCTCATCTACATTTAGAAAGTTCAAGGTGAATAAGGCATTATGAAATTTATTTCTGGGTGTTTTTCTTCTTTCTGTTTATAAAACATCTTTTTAAAGGTATGATTAAATCTTTCAACAACTGCTTGTGTGTCCTTTAAGATTATGTAGAATACCTTATTGTGCATTATATCATAATATGCAAAAACACATTTTATTTTATGGAAAATATTTGCTGGAACATTGTCAGTCTTAATTTGTACAGGTATGCCCATAATGGCCATAACTTCAAAAAGGTGTGTAATTACAGAATCTGTCCTTTCAGAGCCCAGAGCAGTTACTCATTGAATCCTGAATAGTTATTATTGTAATGGTATACATAATTTAATTTTCCAAATTCTGTAAATAAAACACTTCTATTTGTCAAATCTCATTTCTTTGTATGTCTGTAGGATTGCTTCCTAAATGAAATCACCATTATAGAAAGAGAAAGTAAGACATTTCTTTATTATTTCTTTGGCTTTGATTCAAGTGATGGAGAAGCCACTTTTTAATCTTTTGCTATTAATGTGATATTTCTTACAAAATTCTGAGGTCTCTAGCACATTTTATATTAATAACTGCATAATCTCATCATTCATTACCTTGTGCTAGAGGATTTGGTAGGCTTGTGGTATGGGATCTGTTTTGTTTTATATACAGAATCATAAGTACTTTGGACCACTTTAACTCTTTTGATTCATATCTTGCCTTTACATATTTATTTGCATCAGTATAGAGTATAGAAATTCCAAAGATTGTTTTTTGCCGTATAATGTGAGAAATGATTCAACTTGTTCTTTTGGGGAATTTCACTCTGTCACTTTTGGGATAGCAGTTGTTAATCTCTTCAAAAAATTACTTCAACATCTTTGCCAATATTTATTACCTTTCTATAGAAAAAAAATTTCCCTATTATTTAATGGTACTTCAATTTCTGCTGAATACATTTCTGTAAAATGATGAAGCATTTGTTTTCCTCTTTTTTATATATTTATATTTTTTATATATTTTCTTTTTTTTCTTTTCCCTCCCCTTCTCAATGTCCCTTCCCCTCCCCTTTCTCCTCTCTGCTTCACTTCACTTCTTGGGAAGGCAAAGAATCCCAAGATGAGTAAATTCAGTCTGTTGTATACAGTTGAGGTAGGACCAACAGAGTTTCTCACCTAAGCATAAAGGCTAAGGCTAAGAAAAGTGTTTTCCCACTGGGCATGGGCATCAAGGAGGAGCCAGTTTATAGACCCAGAATAGACTCTTGTTCAATTGCAAAAGACTCTAGAAACTGTACATGCCTTTTAGCTGTCATTTATACTCAGGGGATATAGATCCATTCCGTGAAGGTTGGTCAACTCTTATTTCAGATTGCCTACTCCATTAGTGTTCACATTGTGATCCTGAAACTTTGCTTATATAATCTTTCCTCTCTCTTTTCAGCTGGACCAGTAGCTCAGACTGGAGTTTAGTTCTGAAGTTCTTCTGAGAAAATTGTGATTATAGATGGGGAACAAGGAAAGGTAAGAAGAGAACATGATATAATAGGATGGTAGAGCCAAGGGGTAGAGCAACAGAGCGGGAGAGCAAAGAATTGGATATCCTGATAAAGGGAGCCATTGTGGGATTAGATAGAAACCTGATAATAGAAAACACCCACAATCACACAGGATGAGTCTAGCTACAATTTCAAGATATAGTGGAGAGGGTGCCTAAACTGTCTTTTCCCTATTGTTATATAAATGGCAACCCTAATTTCCATTATAGAACCTTTGTCCAGCCACTGATGGAGACAGATTCAGAGAAATTGCTTTATATAACCAAAGCAACTTGTACATAGATATAAAACTGAATCTGTAACTGTTATGTAAAATTGAATCTGTAATTGCTATATTTTATATATGCTTCTACCTCTGTTTAAAATATTTGTACATTATTGTCATGTCCACTATGCAATTACTACCTCCATTTAACTATACTAGATATAATGTATGATTGCACTAGTTATGATATATGCACAAGATGTTTTATATACCTCTGTTTAGATGATATATATGTAGATACATGTCTAAAATGCTGTGGCCACTTTACATGGTGTATATACCCCTGGCTAATGTTTGGTAGTCATACTAAAAGCCATTGTTCAGAGATTATACACCCCTTATATAGGTATTCTAATTTTTAGTACAGGGTTTAATCCTAAAAAGATGATAAAAACTGCAGTCAACATTACTTAAGGTACCATATCACAGTCATCTTGGATACAGGTTAAAATATCATAGATAGACAGGAGTCTTTAACCATTTCATAGACCCAGAGAATATGGCATTTAACATTTGGAATTCGGCCATGAGAGACACGATGACTCCTGGCATCACTGCTCCTTTCCCGAGATGGTGCTGAGAATCAAGGATACTCCTTTGGAGTTTGTCCTTTTGGCAGAGAATGGCCAGTTGGTAAAGAACTGCCCTTACCTTGATTGCTAACAGTACACACATGATGTCCAAGTTGGATGAACAAGATGACGGATGGAGACTGATGAAACCTTCCTGGACAGGATAAGACAGTCCCTCCAAAATTACCCTGCTTGTGAAAAGATCTGTTGGATACCATAGGCTGTAGCCAATATTATAGATGCTCCAATGGCGCACAAAACCAGAGGTGATTGTCCAGGTAGCTTTGTTGCTTTTCTCTCCCAAATTTTGGAAGCCACTACTTCCAAATAGTTCTGACTTTCAGGTAATACATCTTCCTTCTCAGGTCTTAAAGGGGTTGAAGAATAGGTATTTAAGGTTACTACCCTATTATCCCTTAGATAGGAACATTCAGGTGTTGAATTTTCACTTTCCCAGATGAACCTTTTGAAGTAATTTATACACCCTACCATCTACCAATATTCTATAAATATATGATGTACTTTATATGTGTTAGGTTTTGGTTGTAATTTGTGCCTTATCCTCTCCTAGATACTACCTCATAATAATTCCTATTGTACATAGTCTTAGTTTAGAACCTTCTTAGTTAGACAAAAGGAGGAGATGTGGTGGGATTCAGGTGTCAGTTGATAAGATCTGAGGATGCTTATCCAGGGTCCTGGGCCCCTGGAGTGTGAGTGCCCAACCCCATTGATAAGGTGCTGCTGGGATCCTGGGAAGGCCTGTTTCCTGGTTCCTGACTGCTGGAGAGATGGGTTTGGCATCCATTGTCCATCACTTGGATACTCCAGTCCCTGTTCAGGTGCCAGTTTAAGCTGTTACCTGTATCGTGAGTGTTGGTTTATATTTTAATAAATATTAATCTTGGACTGGTGCATTGCAAGTGAAACTCTGCCTACACACATCCAAGTTAAGATTAAAGGCATGGCACCACCACTGCCTGCCTGGGAGCCTGGAACTCCCTCTATAAACAAAGCTGGTTTCAAACTCAGACATGCTGGGATTAAGGACATTCCCAGATATTCCTTGTGCTAGAATTAAAGATATAAATCACCACTCTCTGATCCTTCTGGATTGACTGTGGGTAGATCCCTTTGATATTTCAGGCTGGCTTTTTTATTAAATATAAAACACAGCCCCACAGTTTTCTCATAAAATATTGTTACATTGAAGGGCTATTGAACATTTTCTTGATAGAACCTTCCATTGATATCTCTTAATTGGCTTAAATTATTATAAGTATTATTATTATAAAATTATAATAAACTATAAAATTATTATACTATGAAGGAAATATTATCCCTTATTCTTCAAGGGTATATTGAAAAAACAGTCTTTTAAATCAATGACTATGATAGGTCATTATTTAGGTAACAGAAAGGGCAAGGACACACCAGACTATCTAGATTTTGGAAAAATTTTGCTATGTGTCCTAGAACTGTAAACATTTTCTATTTTCCAGATTTATTTTTAATGCAGGAGAATTCCAAGGTCTGGTAGATTTTTTAATATGTTGATAATTTAATTGCCTTTTAATCAGTTGTTCTGAAGCCTCTAGTCCTGCTATAGTCATAGGCAATTACACAACTCAAACTTGTTAAACATTTTAATAGTATCGCTGTTTGTACCTCTGAGAGTTTTATAGCTGTTGTGCCTTGTTTGTGTGTAATTTGAATTGTCTGTGTTTGTCTTTTATACTACTTTATAATATCATACTCAGAAATTGAATTGGCCTATGATTCATGTCTGTGATTGGAGGACTTTTAACTTGGATATTCTATTGCTGTAAAAGACTATAACCCCATAGATTTATTGCTATAACAGCCACATATGGTCTCAGCCTTCCTCTCCATCCTTCTGGCCCTATACATTCAAGCCATATCATGCTTTGTTTTATGTGAAATATGATTCCAGTCCCTAGAAATTGAACTTTTACCTTCTGTAGAGGCCAATTTGTTTTCATGATTATGTTATTATAGACATACTAGTGCCTGTGTTCAGTAGGCTGTTACTTATAATGTTATATAGTCAAAATTTAATTTGGCCTTTATTTATGGAAGTCTTTCAAGAATATTTATTTTATTTTTTTTAATTTTTGATTTTTCATTCAAATATTTTATTATCCAGTGAAATATGCTTTCTTAAGTTAGGCACTGGACCTTCTAATTGTAATGGAAAAGTTTTTCTTCCGCTATGACTGGAAATTATTGAACTATATTTTATTTGTGGAACTGTGATTTGGGGCCTATGAAATGCCCCCAGAAACATTTCCTAATGCTAAAGGGTTGCCTTATTTGTCTCACATTGATCTATATTTGTTGGTTCAATGTTAGCATTGCCACATCTTTTGCATAATCCCCAAAGTAGAAGCCTCCTGTTTGGGTCATTTCTAAAACAAACATTAGTTCTAGGAGTGCCCTGTATACAATTTCTTTTTATATGTCCTGGCTTACCACAATTACAATATTTAATACCTTATTTTTTCTTCCTGACTTTAAAATCTTTTGTCCTGCACAAGATTTATGACCATTATTTAAAGACTCAACATTGATTGTATATTGGATACATTAAGATTGTTGATCATATCTTTAAAGGCATAAGTATCTTTTTGCACTCTAAATTAACATTATGAAAAGCCTAGAATTTATTTAGTTGTTGTCTACCTTCTACATATCATATCATTCTCTGTGCTGCTTTAGTTAATCTTTGTATAAAGTCAGTATGAGGGATTTTCAGCCTTGCATGTAATAGGTAATTTCAGATCTATGCAGGCCAAAACACCTTGCCTCCAGGTCAGGGCGATGATACCTGCTTCTCTACTACACACTTTGTCAAATGATTATAAACTTATAAACTAGTAAATAGAAAAAAAGGAGAAATATGTCATATAACATCTATATACCTTCTAGTATGCAAACAGCAGCTGCTAGGATTCAATATCTCAGAGATATAACTGACCACTAAATGATGATGGATAAAAAACACCATCCTTCATTGCACATGAAACAACATAGGCAAATAACTGAAAAAAAATAGGAATGAAGATTTCAAAATAATAATAAAACCCAGAAACCATTAGACATTAAATAATAATAAGCATCCTTAAAGGAGTTATGTTAAGGAAATATATTTTACTGGATTAGATGAATGAGATCATACACAGAGAGGTGTTGAGGAGAAGAGGGAGAAATAAATGAAGGGAATAAAAAAGAAGTATGAAGATTGATATTGAAAATGTCTTTTAGGTCTTCAGAAATATATTGTCTTGAGGCATTTATTGTCCAATATAAAAATAAAATACTCTATTTAAGACTTTGAAGTGAAATATAACATTTTTCAATGAAGGATGGGTAGGTAGAGGTTGATAGTAAATGTATACGTGTGATCAAGGGGATGGAGTATGTTTCATCTGCCGGAGGAAGAAAAAAATGAATATTTAAAGAAGGTGATCTGGAGGCAGACATTCTATGGTAGGTATAATATAGGGAATAAGATCAAAAGCTGACTGTAGACATTTGAATAAATATGGCCCAATCAACTCAAGGAGAATGGCACTATTATGAGTTGTGGCATTCTGAGTGTAGGTGTGTCACTGTGGAAGGGGTTTGAGGTTTCAGACATACAGGCCAAGCACAGTAGCTCATTTTTTTATTCTGCTTTTGATGTGTTACTTATGTAGAACACTTAGATCCTCTCCAGCATGACCATATCTGCATGAACACCCTTATGCTTCCTACTATGATGAAAATAAACCAAATCTCTGATTTGCTAGCAATATCCAATTAAGTGCTTTACTTGATCATCTTTGCCATGGTAATGGTGTCTCTTCAAAGCAATAAAACACTAAGGTAAAAGTTCTATCAAGGGCTGGGGTAGGCCTGACAATTGCTGAAATAGGCCTGACAATGCTGTTTATGGAATTTACACTTTGGAATTCTATATAAGGAAAGCACTTGAATGCTTCAAGCAGTACCTAATTGGACATTTTAGTTGAAGCATGAAAGACAGCCATGCTGAAGTTGATTTGAACTGTGGAGGCTCAGCTTAAGAGGTGTCAGAGTAGATGAATATTAGTATGTGTTTTGTGTTATGTTGTTGAAAAATGTAGATGCCACTTTCCCTTGTCTAAAAAATTAAATTAAAGAATTTATGAATAATTGTATTATCAGAGGAGATTTAAAAAAGCATAGTGTTAACTATGTGATGTGGTTAGTAGTGGCTTCACTGACTTAGAACTATAAAAAGAAAAGCACATTCAGCAAGAAAATAAATAAAAGTGTCCAATATGAAGAGAAAGGGAGTGCCAGGAAATATTAACAAATAAAAGGAAATCCAGAATCTAACTGTAATGAAAAAAAAAATGCTTTAATCTTAGAAAAACATACCAGCCAGCTAAGTTTCCAATGTGAGCAAAGAAATTAAAGGAAAGTAAAAAGGAGCTAAAGAGAAACATAAGGATGGTGTGCTTGTGCACAACTTTGATTCCAGCACTTGAAAGGCAGAGACTAATGGATCTCTGTGTTTGAGGCCACTGTGGTCAACAGATCAAGCTCAAGGACAGACAAGCGTAAGCAGTTAAGAAACCACTAAAAATAGAAATCTGATAAAGATCTACTTGAATTTGGGATCCATGTTCCAGACCCAGCAAATAGCAGAGCTTGGCAGTTTCAGCTACATGATTTTTGTTTTAGAATCAAAGACATGAGAGAAGTGGGCTATGGAGTCTTCCTTCATAACTGAGGAAAGCCTCCAAGTCTAGACATATATGTTACAGGTGTCCTTAAAAAGAGGTCTAGAAGTCATTGTGTTAAGCTATAAAAGTAAAGCATGGATTTCAATGTAGACTCCAAAACACTGAAGATGCAAGAGCCATGAAATACCTACTGATAAAAATCTCGTAACTAAGTGTTTAACTAGCCAAAGAGAAAGATATGTATTTCAGCCAATAAAGCTGGAAGGACTTGAAAAACTCAAGAGTGCTAGACATCTTATATTTAGATACAATGTTTTCATTTTTAGTTTTCTCAGTTGGATTTGGTCTTGCTTTGGTCTAATACTTCAATATTATATTCCCTTTTCTTCATTTTAATTGGTAATATGTTATCCTGTATTATTGCATTATGGAATTATATGACTTGCTTTTTCATTTTGCTTTTACATGGATTATAGTTAAGAGATAGCCATGAGTCTCAAAAGTAACTTTAAACATCAGATTTACAAATAACATTGCGACTCTAATAGAGTCTAGGGAATTTTCAAATTTGACTGAATGCATTAGCATCATGATATGACTGAAAGCCTATGGGGGCCAGAGTATATAATGTGATTTATGGTCTTTGTGGTCTCATAAGGAGTGGAATGATTAGGAGTTATGGCCTTCTTGGAGTAGTTGGAGTAGGTTTAGTCTTTTTTGTTTGTTTGTTTGTTTGTTTGTTTTTTCTTTTAAAAGTGCTTATTGGTAGCTTTTGAGGTTTCAGATGCTCAAGCCAGAACCAGTGGTACACTCTTCTTGTTTGATGTTTTTAGATTGTGATATTTAATTTCTAATTTTTATTCCAGCAGCAACATTTCTTTCTGCAATCAAATCCTAAGGAACTAACACATGCATTTTTAAAACAGGTTGACATGAATGTCAATGTCTCAGTCTCTTTTTTTTATAGTACTGGAGGATAAACCTAATATAATGGCAATTGAGACCTCACAATTCTTAATGGGATGACACTGAACATAGCATAGTGGACCATTTTCTCAAAAGAATGAAAGGCAATGGAAGATGCTCTCTCTAGCAAAATCCTCATGTGCAAAATCAAATTAAAATTATATTATAATCTACTCAAAATAGAGATATTAAAATCAATAAATATTATTATAAAAATCTAATTGGATCATATAAAATTTAAAACATGCAAGTACAAAGTCTGCATATCATTAATTGACTTACTGGAAGTTTATGCTTAGAATACTATTCATAGCTATTTCCTCTGAGATAATGCCATTCATTTTGCAATGAAGCTCTATAATAAGTATAATAATATAAATGAAGTGAAATGACAGGAAGTTTTAAGGTGACACAAAATTTTTCTAACCTGTGGGGGAAATCCTTGAACTCAGAACCGACTAACTTAAGGGCCTCGGGAAACCCTTCAAATAGATCAGATAATGTATGCTTCTCCATTCCATATAAATATAAAAAAGCCAAAGGGACAGTTGAGAAATATGCCCAAATAAGCTAAACTGCATAGAAAATACTTAGACTAGCTGGGTTGCTTAGAAAATGCAGAGGCAAGCTCAGCTACTTGAATGAAGCAGAATATGGCTGAGTTGCCAGAGAAACAAAAGATCATTTAAGCTACCTGTAGAGGATACTTTATACTCTTTTGAGCCACACTTTCTAATATGGCCACTTACTTTGGGAGTCAATTTCTTTCAAATCACCAAAATAGCCCCTTTGTGGTTTTTTTTTTCTTTGTTTCTTTGCTTCTTTCTTCCTTCTTTCCCTCATTCCTCCCTTTTTCTTTCTTTCTTCCTCTCTCTCTCTCTTTCTTTCTTCCTTATCTTTAAATTTGGCCTACAAGACAGGGTTTCTTGGCGTAGCCCAGGTTATCATATAACTTTCTCTGAAGACCAAGCTGCCCTCAAAAACTCACAGATCTGCCTATTTTCTTCTCTATTTTGGGGATTAAAGATGTGTGGCATCATTTCTTGCTCAAATACTGCTTGGTACAAACATTACTGTAGAAAGTTTTGCTTTACAGATTCCCATCAAAATGTCTCTGCTTCCAACATTCTAAATCTTTGTTATTCTGAAACTCTAGACTATTGTATGTTCTTCCTAAAACTAATTCCAAAAATTCATGCAACATGTAGACAAGTCTGTCAAAGTAAATCCTATATTAACTACTAATTTTATATATTAGCCACTCATATCATTTTGATGATAAAATACTTTAATGAAGGAATTAAAGAAAGAAGAATTTAATTTTGTTTGTGATTTTGGGTCTTAAACTCTATAAAGTGAGTAAAGTATAGTAGTGTGTAGATCCATGTTAGTAGGAACATTTATCATCTGCTTGTCATATGCCACAAATATTGAGAGAAACTGAGATACTGAAATCCAGAGAGGGGAAGAAAGAGAAAGACAGAGACAGAGAAACAGAAATAGAGAAGAAAATATACAGAGAGAGAAAGAAGAGAACAAGGTAGACAGAGAATGGAAAATATTATTATTGAGAAGGAGTGAGCTATAATCCCCAAAGTCTTTCAGTGAATGGTACAGCTTCTATCTAGGGTTTCTGTCCAAGAGGTTCCATAAAGCAGCATAATTAGCTAGAGGCCATGAAGATGTAGCTATGTTAAAATACATAAGGTTCTGGAAAACATTTCAAACATCTTAATTTTTCTGTATATTTATACATTTATGTATCCCTACTAAGTGAATAGCATAAATGAACATACAAGCTCACTTTCAAAATGATAATTATTAAAACTAATTGTCTTACTAAAATTCTAGGTTTGTGTATTCTATTAGTTCTTCTGTTGCTGAGCTTTCTCAAGATTGTATCTGTAGGGAAAGAGACCCCAAGCCCATAGACTTTTAAAACTCATTCCAAACATAACATAAGGAAGTTGTTTTTTTTTTTTTTTTTTTTTTTCAAAACACATGAGGTTTTGGCTAACTGTTTATTTGGAGTATAAGTAAAAACTGTAACTCTATTCCAAATATCAAAGATAGTAAATCAAGGATACAAGGTCAACCTCAAAAACACCTGACTCTTCAATGTCTCATCCTGCAACTGATTTAGTTTTTAGTCCAATGCTAAGTTAACATGACTTCTTTACCACAGACATTTGGTTGGTTTGCTTATTGTTATGATCACTCAAGCTTATTAGTGGTCCTCATCTGCTCATTTATTTAATTTATGCACCATTTTGACAGCTAGATGAAAAGTTAACAGCTTCTATAGCAGAAATTTGTCCTCATTCTAGCATTTACTAGAAAATCTGACATGACTTTGACATTTTAAAAATTATATATTCAAGTAATAAAGATGTTTTATACCTGGTTTGTCTTCTACATGTCACAGTATAGAAGGCACCTAATATATAATATATAATATATTTTAGAATGAAGGAATACATAAATTATTTTTGTTCAAATTATCTATTGTGGAATAGATTAATTATTAAATAGATATTATTGATTCTTTCCAGACTTGCTAATGTTTTTATGACAGCATAGTGTAAGTAGGCACATAAGTATATACTATAAGCATAGCACTTTACAAAACTATAATTGCATGCTTTTAATGAGGCATCATTTTATACTGTTTTCAACATATCATTAAATATTTTTATTTTTCAAAAAGGCATGCTTGGAAATTTCTTGGATGTTTATTGTTTTTATTTTATTTTATCTTTTTCTGTTCATCAATAACACATTGTACTATATATTCTGATTAGAGTTTCCTCTCCCAATATTCCCCCAGTTCCTTATCATCTCTTCTTCTATCAGAATCAAACTCCCTCCTTTTGTCTCTCACAGTGAAGAAGAGAATTCTAAGAGGTAACTATAAAACACCACAAAATAATCATTGGATAATTATATGCTTTTCTTCTCCTATTAAATTTTCTTCTCCTTCAAACTCTGTTGAGTAATTCCTGTAGGTAAAATGTGTTCAATCTATCAGTTGCTTTCCCTAATCCACCTTCTCTTTAGATGCTTATTTTAATTACTTACACTTCTTTTGTTATTTTTGTAGTTGGAACCAAAGCAACTCTATTTAGTTCAACAAAGCAAGGACATTTATTCATAACAGTGTAAAGCAGAAATTAATTAAGGCTTGAAAAATATGCAACCTTATACTTTTTCTTTAGTATCACACTCACATGAAAACAAGAGAATTATTTAAAGTAAGAGCAAGTTGACAATAAAAAGATAAAGACAAGACAAAGTTAAAACTTCAATAGCAGAACATATGTAAATAAGAGAAAGACTCTGGCACTGAAATTCAAGTTCATGAGAAAATAATGTGACACAAGCTGTAGAGAAAGAACACCTGATGGGCAGCTTCCCGTGCTGCAAATGATCAAAAGAGTGAGTAGTATTGGAACTATATCTTACTTGAATAATAATTAAAAGCTGTATGACATGAAAGATGATACCATTATATTTTAAATTGTAATCTATATTATTTAGTTCATAAAATGCTTCAAGAATTTCATGTAACATAATGTTATAGCATCTATAAATTATGCTAAGAAATACAAATATATAACAATGGCATATAAATTACAGAAGTGCTTCTGAAACACTTTCTAAAATCTACTAACAAAAATTTATTGTATGCTTTGTTACTATTTACTACATGAAAACAGTTGTTATTAAATTACTTATAAAACATGATATTAATTAATTTTAAATTCTCTTAAGTAAAGTTTTATCTTTTAACTCTGATATTCAAATATATTCCCAAGTTTATTAAAAGACCATTTCTGTTATGTTGCATGAATCATTACTGGCCGTGATGGAAGCCAAACAACTCACTTTTTCAAGCAGTATGATTGAATGAGATCATTGAGATGGTACTAAGATATCATCTAGTTACTTGAAATTATTCCAAAATAAGGGATTGGGATATAGTGGCATGAAGAAAAAGACCATGTTAAGATAGTGAAGATGGAAATCTATAAACCACAGAGACTATCCTCAGCAAAAATAACAATATAATACTTTCAACTTAGAATTTTGGCTTCTGAAACTCTGAAGAAATTAATTATTTTATACTATTGTCTGTAACACCTGAATATGGCAGTCCTAATAAACTAATAGAAGCAATATAAGTGAAGTGAAATAGGTGAAACAACAGTTACATCAATATTGAACTTTAGAAATGCAAATAGGGTAGAAAATTCAGTACAAATACAAAAAAAAATAATGGTATCAATTACCTAGATGCAGCTATAGTAAATACTAAGAATATTATTTTTTTGTTTTATAATAATAAACTCACATTTAAAAGAAATATATACTTAAGTATGATTTGAATACATATTGATTTTAAATCCTCTTAAGATATTCTTCAGGATAATATATTTATTTCTGACAAAAAAATACTGTTATATTTTAAAATTAAACCTAAAAAATGTTTTCTAGTCACAACAAAATTAACTAATAAATAAACAGAGAAAGATTACAGAAGAATCTCTGATATACTAATAAAATGATATGCTCTTAATTGGCCATAGTAAAAATAGTTTTCAGGAAAATTTGGACGTATTTTGAGTTTGACAGATAATAGTATATATTAAAGAAATTGTAATTTCTAATCACTTTTAACAAAATTCATACATAGGGCTTATGAAGGACCTGAATTTAACAATCTAAGTTTCTTCCTTAAGAATTTGTCCTCACAAACAAATTAAATTAAAAAGAAATGGCAAATAAACAGGGATAATCAAAGCTAAAGGCAAATATAAAGGAGAAAAATCAGCAGAAATAAATAGTTTATTTACAACTTACCAAATAAAACACAAATATTTTTTATTTTATTTTATTATATCTTAAGGTTCATGAGTGTATTTTAAAATAATCAAAGAAACAACCCAAATGACTCAGATGACCAGTAGTAGAAATGGCATGGGTATTATATGGAATTATTCACTTTAGTTTTTAGTTATACATACATAATTTTGTGACTGATATTAAATAAATTTATTTGATGAAGATAAATATTTTGACAAAATGCATGCCATATTTCCAGAGGTCAAACATGAATTGAAAAGGCCGTAAATAAAAAATCTGAATGCACAGAGAAAGTTACAGGATTCTACAAAATATTTATGAGTTATAAACATCAAATTTATTATATATGTATACACACACATATATGTATGTATATTAAAAGAGTGGAGTCAGAAATACAGACAATTATTCCTGAGTAGAACTATTCCTACAGCAAAATTAGAAACACACAAAGCACTACCAACAAACCTCCCTGTAGTAGTGGGTTCTCAGGTCCCGGGCGGCCAGAGATCCGAGACCCACAGACCTGCCGACCGAGACTGCTTAGCCGCCCAGCCTCCCAGACCCCCAGAAACGACTCAGATGCTTACATTAACTTCATGCTGTTTGGTCTATGGCTCAGGCACATTGCTAGCTAGCTCTTATATCTTAAATCAACCCATTTCTATTAATCTGTTGGCCACGTGGCCCGTAGCTCACCCGTCCTCCTTACATGTTGCTCCTTGGGCAGCTGGCTGGATCTGTCTGACTCTGCCCTGCTTCTCCTACCTAAGCTCTGATTTCTCCTCCTACTTTTTCTATGGTGCCTGCCATGGCTCAAAACAGCTCCTTTATTTAAAGATTGAGATTCACAGCATACATAAACGCATTCCCACATCACTTCCCCCTTTCTCTCTAATCAAAAAGGAAGGTTTTAATTTTAACACAGCAAAATTACATATAACAAAATAGCTATCAAGCAAGAATTACAGTTACAATATCTAGTCTATTTGTATTTAGCAAAATTAAAGAAAATATTTTATCATCCACCTTATCTTTATGAATCTAAAGTTTTATATCTAATATATCTTTCAAATGACTAAGAAAAACTATATCTATAACTATCTAATCTTCAACTACATCAAAGACCACAGAAGGATATATTTACCCAAGTAAGCCAGAAGTGCAAGCGACTTCTAAAATCTAGAAAGGACAGAGATGACACCTATCTGCCTGGACAGTCACCCAAAGTTCCTTTATAAAGTTGGGGCATCCATCTTCAGCCTACAGGCCCAAAGTCTCTTTTCATTTCAGTGAAACAGGAAATCTGCTCTTCTCATTCTGACACAGTTCATCCGTTGTTTCTCCTTGAGTCCTGAAGAATGTCTGACAGTTTTCCCTGCAAAGCAGGAACCTGAATGACCATCTAGGCTTGTTCTGCCAAAGTCAGAGGTCATCTTCTTATGGAACATGCATGTCCAGTTTAAACAGCATACTGTCAAGCAGTCAATATAAGAACAGGTTCTTCTCTAGTGGCTAACCATTACCACAAATAGAGTAGACTCCATATGGAGTTTCTTCAGTGCCCATTTTCCTGTTGAAGTAAATTAGTGCTGCCAGGAGCAGACCTGTCCAGAAAAGTCTAAGCTCTTAAAACATTTTAAATGCCATATTCTGTAGGTCTTAGAAGTATTTGAAGATTACCTATCTAATTGAAATATATCTTTGTATACCTAAAAATCCTAACTAACCTAACTATAAGTTTGATTATCAAAAGTAACTATTAACCTTCATTTCTTAATTATACACTACAATTTTAAAACAGTTACATGAACATCATACCTTAAACAAGAATAGAAAAACACATACAGCATAACAAAATTGACCTGAAATTTGTATCAATAAACCAAAATCTATACCAATGTAAAGCATTTTGAGATTAACAGCTGATTTCCTGATCTAAGTAAATTCAATAATCTAATTTTTTTTTTAAAAAAAAACATTTATATACCATATCCCCTTTTTCTTCTTAGAAAGAGATTAACTATGACAATAACCATTTATAATAAAAACAAACATCTAGAAACAATATTTGGGGAATTTGGGCGTTGTTTTCTATTACTACTTCCTGCTGATTAAGGGGCATTGAAAGTCTCATGTTTGTTGAGGCTGAATCAGTCTGCAGCTCTGAAGTTGATACGGCTATCTCTTTTCATCAGGTTTTTTCAGGGGGTCTTGGTTGATGAAACCATATTTGCCTGGAAGCAATCCACAGGTTCTCATCTTCTGTGGAAACAAAAGCAGAACTCTTCCAAAGCAATAAATCCTTAGACACAAATTTCAAAATCAAAATACCTTTAAAAAATACATTCTTGTTTAACTTAGTAGCCTTTGTATTTTCAATCCATTGTCTTTCTGCAGTTAGCTCATTAACAGTTAAAAAATTAAAAGAAAACACAATAACAACCAAAATCCAGATTTTGTGTCTATTTTCCATCTTTACATGGCTTATTATATTTTTATTACTCTATTTCTCACTTTAAAAACATTTTCTAACCTCTTTCTTTTCTCTCTGAAGCCTATGTACCTTTTACAAACATTGTAACCCGTTTACAGGTTTTTCTTTTTATCTGAATCTGTTTTATTGTGAATCCTTAATCATCTTCTAACCTTAAGAGCTTTTAAAATATATTCTCTAAAAAGAAGCACAGTTTTTGCAAATTAGGCTAAATCACTAAGTTTTCTTAAACGGACCGTAAACAGAGCACACCCAAGAAAATGCTGCTATGAAGAAAATTTGTTTCTTTTTTGTTTAAAATAAACAGAAATCTAAAATCAATCACATGTTACTGAGTCTTCTGTGAGATTCAGGAACCCGCCTGATTGCATCTTACACTGCCTGCCACCAGTCCGCCGGCGCCATTTTGAATTTGACCCGGACCATGCTTTCTTTGTACAATGGCCCACTACGTATACACAATTTGGAAGCTGCCTTGGCTCAATTTTTGTGATCTAGAACCCTTTCTAATCTTTCTCAGGCTCTAAGTGGATAATCGACCCACATTGGATGCGCCATCTGTTGTAGTAGTGGGGTTCTCGGGTCCCGGGGGGCCGAGACCCAGAGACCCACAGACCTGCCGACCGAGACCGCTTAGCCGCCCAGCCGCCCGGGTCCCCAGAAACGACTCAGATGGTTACATTAACTTCATGCTGTTTGGCCTATGGCTCAGGCACATTGCTAGCTAGCTCTTATATCTTAAATCAACCCATTTCTATTAATCTGTTGGCCATGTGGCCCGTAGTTCACCCGTGCTCCTTACATGTTGCTCCTTGGGCGGCTGGCTCGATCTGCCTGACTCCACCCTGCTTCCTACCTAAGCTCTGATTTCTCCTCCTACTTCTTCTATGGTGCCTGCCATGGCCCAAAACAGCTCCTTTATTTAAAGATTGATATTCACAGCATACATAAAAGCATTCCCACATCACCTCCCCCACAGTCTAGATAATTTAATGTTGCACAAGAAGTCAATAACAAAAATGTATTCTAAGCTTATTATTAGTTAATTTAGTGAAATTAGGATACGTAAAATGATTATTGGGGTGAACAACACTATGTAGGGTATCTTGTGGTTTACCTTATGGTTTATATTTGCCCTGGACACCGTTTTTGGGGGTTATTTTTTCCATAATATCAAAATTAAACTTTTGTTTTAATATAAATTTTTTTCTGGGTTTAGAATATAACCTATGACTTCATATATGCTTAAAAAAAGAAGCACTCTACAATTAAGTAGCAACTCTAATTCTAAATATAACTTTCAAGATATCAATATGGTTTTCATTTAAGAAAAATTTAATAAAATTTCATGCATGTCAAAGTTTATTTTCAACCCTTAGAGCTTTTTTTCTGATTTAAAAGAAATTATTCTGTAAACTACACCAGTGAATATATATTATTATACATATGTATAAAAGAAAATTATGTATAATAGAATTTAACAACCCTTTTATAGATAATGGACTTAATGGCACAAGAGGGCTCAAAGTAGGTTAATTAATTATAACAGAAAAACCACTGTACAGAAAGTCATGAGGGGTTTGTGCAACATCCTTTCATTGCTCCAGAGACTTCGCATGACTAGCAATTGCAAAAAAAAAAAATAAAGAGAAAAACAGTACATACACACAGAGACAGCAAAACTGAAAAGACAGAGATGTCTCAGAATCCCAGTGGTTCAGTATGTTTATTATATACACTTTCATAGAGAGAGAGAATTAACACATACAATTGAATCAAGGATTCAAGATTTATGCTAGATGACTGACTGAGTCAAGTAAGTAGCTAGCTAATCTTGATAGGAGTGATACTTCATAAGGGACCAATGTTTAGGCTGTAAATATACAAAGTGGATATTTTCTTCGATCAGCATTCTCACTCTGACTTCCATGTGGGCTTTTTAATCACTCTGGACTCACTTGAGGGAGGCTTTGCCACTCCTATGGGGCTGAAGCATCATCATGATCATGACAACAGCACAAGCTCATTCAGAATTTTATGCATTTAGGGCTTCATCTACTCTTCACAGGGTTAAGCATGTATGCAGCCTGGGATATAATAGAAAATCAATGTACTTTTTTCAGTTATGAGTATAAAATGCCATACAGAATAACATTTATTTAATACAGGAAATAAAACATTTTAATGTTCTTCTTGCTGTGTAGTTTTTTTTTAACTTGATATACCCTAAAGTCATTTTGGAAGAGGTGTCTTTGGGCATGTCTGTGGAACATATTTTGACTAAATAATCCACTGTTGGTGCTACCATCTCTGGGAAGGTAGTCTTGGGTTGTATAAAGATACAAACTTCACAAGTCTCTGTGTAGCAAGTCAGTAAGCAATGTTGAACCATGGTCTCTGTTCCAGTTACTGCTGGTTTGTATTTATTGAGTTACATCCTTAGGTTCCCTAGGTAAATAACTTCAACCTATAAATAAAATGAACTGTCAGCAGAAATTCTCTTAAATACACCAATCCAAACTTAATATTTATTAAAATATATGCCAACACTCACAATACAGGTTACAGCTTAGGTAGACACCTGATAGACTGGATTATCCACGCGGTGGATGATGGATGCCGATGGATGCTGAACTGTTCTCTCCAGCAGTCTGGAACCAGGAAACAGGGCCTTACAAGATCCCAGAAGATCCAGGAAAGCCAGAAGTTGCATATAAAGAAACCCTGTCCTAAAATCCTAAAACAAACAGAAATTCTGAAATATAAGAGGACAGAGCTATCTTTTAGTCTTTTTTCTTGTTTGCCTGGAGTGGATGTGCCAAGCTGAGCTGACCCACCTTTTTGGACTTCTTGTCCTTTTTGGGGATGGAATGGGTGAATGGGGAGGGGTCAGGCTGAAGGCTAACTGGGAGGGATTTGGAGGTGGAAGGGAGGGGGAACAGGGGGATGCATTGATAAAAATGATATTTTTGATAAAACATAATAAAATAAAATAAAATAAAATAAAATAAAATATCCTATCCCTAGCAACTCTGAGGCCTTCCTTTTAAAAGCTAAGGGCATATTGTGGGAATTGGTCTCTGACAGTTCTTGGGTAAGAGCAATCTTACCAAACCAGAAAGCATCATTTCCTCATAGTTTCAGCTTCAGTTCTGGCTTTGAGTTTGTGTCTTGGCATTTCTTGATGATAGTCTATAACCTGTAAGCTAAACTAACAGTTTCTTTCTCAACTTGCTTTTGATCATGGTGTTGATGACTCCCACAGGAAAGTGACCAGAGTGAATCCTAATGGGTCAAATGCTATCTCATGAATATGTTCTATTTTAAATCAGAAGCTATCTAAATATTGAAATGCTCTTCACAATTTCTTGAATACACAATATCAGAAATTGAAAAACAGTAGCACTAACTTGGGAATTTTCAAAACAAACTCAGGGAAGGGGAACAGCCACAATGGGATCCAAATGGGAATATTTTCCTTTGAACCTCTGGATTCTCTCTCTCTGCCTCCTTAACTCCCTTTCTCTCCCTCCTCCCTCTCTCTCCCTCCTCCCTCTCTCTCCCTCCTCCCTCTCTCTTCTCCTTTCTCTCTCTTCTTATCTTTTCATGCCGTCTCCATGTCAGCATGTAAAGCTCTCAGCTAATGCTTTATCAATATGTCTGTGTACTTCCTGCCATGACAGTTATGAAGTAAACTTCTTAAACTCTGAGCAAGCCCCCAATTAAATGGCTTTATTTATGAGTTACCTTGGTCACAGCATCTCCTTATAGCAATAGAAAAGTAATTATGAAAATAGGTAAATATAATATCTAACTTTCCCACAATATTTATTCTTTAGCATTAATTAGGACTTAAGTATGTTGTATCACTTGTCATTGAAAGTCCTCAAATGTGTGAATTATAATAGTGGTCAAATAAATTCTGATTAATTCCAAACAACTCAAAATGATTAGATATATTCATCAAAATTATATTGATTTTAAAACCACATCTTCCACAAGCCAGTATAAAGCAAATTGGATGCAGAAAAAAAAAGAGGTAAGATATGAGGAGCAGTCATTTCCAAGTAGTTGAAGTGCCCTAACCTTGATTTACATATAATTTCATGAAGCAGGTTTCTGGGCAATGCTGGAGTTCTTTCCGTTCCAGAAACTAAAAGATGAGAGATGGCGTTTTTAACTTCAAAAACAGATTTATGTTTTTCAAACAAATATAGCACATTTCAGAAGTTCATAGCTCAGGGTCTTTTTTTTCTTTCTTTCTGTTTTTTTTTTTTTTTTTTTTTTTTTTAATACTTCGCATACTCAGAGAAGATCCTAGTACTGACTGTTCCTGTCACATGTCTTTCCTGCTGGTCCTTTCTAATGCAATATAAGAGAAAGAGGCAGAGCATCACTGATTTCAGAGGCCACTGTGAGCAAGAAGAAAAGGCAATAAAAAACAATGTCTTTGAACAGTGTTGTCTAAAGTGAAAATCTTGATTGCTTCAGGAATTTTTGTGTCTCGGGGGCAAATAATGTTTGGGAGGATAATAGAAAGGACCAGTAAGCATCACAGTAGGAGATGTGATCATCAGGAAAGCGAAAGCAGAATAATTCTGTATTGGGAGAGATTTATTTGTGTTGATTGCTACAAGACCACCAATGGAGAACAATCTTGGTTTGAAGGGCAGCGTCCACATTTTTCTGGCCAGAGTGGACCACAGAGTTTCCTAGTAAAATCAGAGAGAGATAGAAAGACACTCAGTGAAGAAAATGGAGTAGTTGAGAGGTTTTATGATACCATCAATTCAGTAAGTAGGAAGGGGCAGGCCTTTTTGTTTCTGTTGTTCCATGGGTCTCCATAAGGAATATTCATAATATTTGCTGTCACCCACATCTTGATATGAGGATAGTGGTTTGAATCTCTGAAACTTTAAGCTACCACATTAATTAAATATTTTGCTTTATAAGAGTTGCCATGTTCACAGGTCTCTTCAAAGCTACAATCAACCTAAATAAAACCCTAGGATTTTACCAGCCAAAGATCAGTAATTAAAAATGGGGAAAATAAATATAATTCACAATATTAGTGAAGAGGCTAACAATAACACAATACTAGAGCAAATATTAAGCTGGAATTAAAGAAAATTAATAAATGAATGACATTGTGAGGATGCCCCTCCTCCAACTCCATATCATAGCCTACACTTTTAGCTAATATAGCAGAGGTCAGGCAAGATCTAGAGACTCAATGTTGGACAATACACACCTTCCAGGAATGCTTCTTTAACATTTAACAGCTCCAGACTGCACCCTACATACCCTAAGATCCATATCCCAAATCACACTTCTGGCTGCTTTACCTGAGACCAGGCCACATCTAGAGACCAAAAATAATCCAGCTCCTCACTATATGTGCTGCTGGGCCATAGCACAAATGGTGGAAACTTCTGGCACTTAGGCATAGGCCTCATGAACCAGAACTAGTGAGTGGTCAACCTGACAGTGAAACTGTACCCTTTCCTGGTTTCTGTTCCTCAGGACACATTTTCTACCCACTATAAATCAACCCATTCAGCCTCAGTAGACTTTTGCCACTTAGGCACAGGTCACATCAGCCCGAGCTGGTGAATAAGCTGCCTGTCAGCAAAACTGCTCCATTTCCTGGGTTCTATATTCTAAGACCCTTCATTCTATCATTTGGGCACTTGTATTGGCTTGTCCTTAGAGTCCTGACAAGATACATCCTAAGCTTCAGCTACTTAAAGCACTCCCTGTGTTCATTTTCTACCTTTCCATATAAAATGCTGGCCTTACTCAACTAACATCTCTTCAGCCTCATCTCCAGGGACAGATCTCTGCCCCTTTCTCTGCCCCATTCTAGCCTCTTTCTTTAGTAAACTTCCCTGGGGCTCTGCTGTATGATTTACCTCATTCATACTACTTTTAAAATGCAACATTTGGTTATCTGACTTGGGTAGAATGTTCTGGCAGTCTGAGACACAGGGATCCTGGAACTTGATCTGGCACTGACAGACCTACTTTCCCACCTATTGGATCACTGTGACGCTCCATCCAACACTAACTATTGATAAGCTGCCCCACCCACCTACTACTGTTCTCTAATTCTTGCCATTTCTCAGAATTGAATGAAGATTTTCTTTCAAAGTCATGGTACTAGGTAACTGTGTCTCACTTGGGCTTGTACCCATTACGCTTTGCTGTATTGGATGATAATCCATTTAGTAGCTTGTGTCACCTCTCTTCAAGGCCTCTAGAATTTTGGGTGATAACCCAGTGGCCAACCTGTTCCTCATTTCTTTACTTTACTTATGAAAAATGTGCCTATCACTTATCTGCCTTTCTATTCAGATACCAGTCCACTGGCTGCTTACACCACATCCTGGTATTTCGGGGGACCTTTGTAACTTCTGTCAGCAACCTGTGAGATGGAAGACAGCACCATACTTCCAAGATATTTTACTCTTTACTCCAAACCCTTCCTCTGTTCTTTCTTCCTATAGCCCAACTCATCTTCTGCTCGCTATGAAGGTGTTAAGCTATGCTTCCCCCTGTTCATTAAGTAACCTTTCTCAAATGCAAAAACAAACAACAGCAACAAAAACCTTGCACTCTGTGCACCCTTTAAAAGTGTCTGCCAAGCAGAACTCATGACCTTGGTCTCTTCTCTGGCCTCTTACTCTTTATTCTGTCTCTAATTTCCTTGATTGCATTTTCTGTTCTCTCTTGCTTTGCTTCCTCTTATCTACCTATCCTTATCAAGTCCCTACTCTGAGGCAGGCTTTCCCTCTTTAGCTCTTTGGCTCCCCCCTCCCTCAAACATCTTGCAGTAACTCTGTTGCCTGTGGCCTGTTTAGTGGTCCTGTCAAAGGTACCCACTTTACACAAGGACCTTACTCACCTGCTTTGTCTGAAACTTATCTACTCTCTTCCACCTGCAACAAATCTGCTTTCTCATTCATTGTCAGCTTTGCCTTCCATTCAGTACCAACAATTGGGTCTCTGTTGGGACTACTTGCCATTAACCATTTCCATGGATGTGAGATTGGCCTCAGTATTTTTTTTTTCTTTTTTCCTTTTTGGACTAGGTAGTTGGGAGTCTGAGAAAGAATTTTTTACTTTTATTTTCTTTGCTCCAAGACTTGCTTTTGTCTGTCTACTATCTCCCTCTAACCGTACTGTCTAGATCTGCCTAAAAATCCAGCTTCTTCTTGCTCAGCAATCCTGTTTATTTTTCCTTTTAATTTGTTCAATTCCCGTTTAATATGTGTATGTGTGTGTGTGTGTGTGTGTGTGTGTGTGTGTGTGTGTGTATGTCTGTGTGTTTGTGTGTTTGCATCTAACTTGCATTTAATCCTATATGTGCAAATGGAAGCTGGGTTTAATTTTGTGCACATATGTATGTAATTTTGATTCAACTTTGTGTATATGTGCATATAATTATTGTTTAGAAAAACATGTTTTAAACAGTGACCATGTTGATCTGCTTAACCTTAGCTGGCGACCTCATCATGATTTCTTGCAAACTCCATAGAGTCAACTTGGATTCACCTGAATAGCATCTTGCCAGGTCCAAGTAGTGCCTGACAGTGGGACGAGCACAGTAAAGTTAAATAGCTGGATACCCCAGGATGTGGCCAGAAACCTAGCTTCTTTAGGTTTCCCAACGATGATTGACATGCCCAGGTCAGGTAGAAGCAGTCTTGGAGAACATGGTGCCCTCATCTCTGCTTTTCCAGCTACTACTTTCTGACTCCTCTTCATTTTATAATAAACAAAAGTGATAAATGTTTGCATTTAGGCATCTGTAGTGGCTTGTCCTTAGAGTCATGACAGGAAAATCCACAGCTACAACCACTAAGGACATCCCTTGTGGACATATGCTACCTTCCCTTATAAAAGGCAAGCCTTGTCTACCTTCTTTCTGTCTCTCATTTCCCTTGCTCTTTGACCTTGGGACAAATCTTTGCACCTTCTTTGCCATATGCTCTGCCCCTCTTTCTTCTCCCATCAGTAAACCTCCGAGATGGGCCCTCCTGTACAGTTTGACTTCTTCAAGATACTTTTAAAATATAACACTTCACACAGCACATGCCATCACTGGACTGCCTTTGGTCATTTGAGAAAAGCAACAGATGGAAATTGAGCTTCAGAAATTTGGCTCACCAGGCTGATCCAACATCTTCTAACAACACCAATAAAAGTTTTTCTTCCCTCCTCTCTTTCTGCTCATGACACACTTTCCTCCATTGTACCCTCCATCAATTCCTCAGAGTATAAGGCTTCCCATGGGGTGTGAACAAAATCTGACATATCAAGGTGGAACAGGACCAAGCATTCACTGATTTTCTGTATTAAGACCGAACAAGGTATCTCACCATATGGTATTGACTCTAAAAAGCCATTTTATGCACTAGGGATAAATCCTAGTCCCACTGCCAGAGGCCCCACAAACTTCCCAAGACATATAGTTTTCCCAAAATTGTCATCCACATTCAGAGGGCCTAGTTCAGTCAGCTGTTTCTGTGGGTTTCCAGATAATGATCATCTTGATCCCCTTGCTCATATAAATCCTTCTCCCTCTGTTTGACAGGACTGGGAGCTTGGCCAGGTATGTAGCTGTGGGATCTCTGTGTCTACTTCCATCAGTTGCTGGATAAATTCTTTAATAACAATTAAGATGGTTACAAATTTGTTACAGGTGAAGGCCAGTTTAGGCACATTCTCCACTATTGTTTGATATCTTAGCTAAGGTAATCTCTGTGGATTCCTGAGAATTTCCCTAGAACCATGTTTCTCTCTAACTCCAAAATGGCTTCCACTTTCAAAATACCTTTTGTTGTTTTCCTCTCTGCCCCTCCCCCAACTCTATCATCCTCTTCCCTCATGTTCTCTTCTTACCTTCTGTTAGCCCCCATGTTCACAATTTACTTAGGAGATTTTATCTATTTCAACTTCCCAAGGAGACCTTGGATATCTCTCTTAGGGTCCTCCTTCTTACCTAGCTGATGTGGGAATGCCTTTCTGTATGCTGTGAATCTCAATCTTTAAATAAAGGAGCTGTTTTGGGCCATGACAGGAACCATAGAAGAAGTAGGAGGAAGAATCAGAATAGGTAGGAAAGGAAGGGCAGAGTCAGAAGGAGACCAAGCTGAAGCCACCCAAGGAACAACATGTAAAGAGCACAGGTGAGCCATGGGCCACGTGGCAGACAGATTAATAGAAATGGGTTGATTTAAGATGTAAGAGCAAGCTAGCAATGTGCCTGAGCCATAGGCCAAACAGCATAAAGTTAATATAAGCGTCTGAGTCATTTCTGGGGGTCTGAGCGGTGGGTGGGCGGCTAAGGGGTCTGGCACAGCAGATCTGTGGGTCCAGGCCCCTGGCTGCCCGGGACCCAGAAACCCGCACTACAACAGATGGCTTCCCAATTTGGGCCGAATATTCACTGAAAGCTTGAGAAAGTTTAAAGAGTATTTTAGATAAGAAACTGAGCCAAGGCAGCTTCCAAATTGTGTATACAAAATGGGTCATTGTACAAAGAAAGCGTGGCATCAGGGTCACATTCAAAATGGCGCCAGTGGACTGGCGGCAGGCAGTGTATGCTGCAATCAGTCCAGTTCCTGAAATCTCACAGAAGACTCAGTAGCATGTGATTGATTTAGATTTCTGTTTATTTTGAACAAAAAGGAAACAAAGACGTATAATTAGTAGCAGCATTTTCCGGGGTCTGCTCTGTTTGCTGGCCACAAACAGACGTGGTCCCTTTAAGAAAACTTACTGATTCGGCTTCCTCGGCAAAAACTATGCAGCTCTTTAAGACAGTGTATTTTAAAAGCTCTTATGGTTGGAAGATGATAAAGGATTCACAATAAAACAGATTCAGATTAAAAAAAAAACCTGTAAACAGGTTACAATGTGTATAAAAGGCACATAGGCTTCAGAGAGAAAAGAAAGAGGTTAGAAAAAGTCTTTAAAGAGAGAAATAGAGTAATAAAAATATAATAAGCCATGTAAAGATGGAAAATAGAAACAAAATCTGGATTTTGGTTGTTATTGTGTTTTCTTTTAATTTTTTAACTGTTAATGAGCTAACTGCAGAAAGACAATGAATTGCAAATGCAAAGGCTACTAAGTTAAACAAGAATATATGTTTTAAAGGTATTTTGATTTTGAAATTTGTGTCTAAGGATTTATTGCCTTGGAAGAGTTCTGCTTTTGTTTCCACAGAAGATGAGAACCTGTGGATTGTTTTCAGGCATTGTTTCATCAACCAAGACCCCCTGAAAAAACCTAATGGGAAGAGATGGCCATATCAGCTTCAGAGCTGCAGACTGATCCAGTCTCAACAACAGTGATATTTTCAACTCCCCTTAATCAACAGGAAGTAGTAATGGAAAACAATGCCCAAATTCCCCAAATATTGTTTCTAGATATATCCTGTCATATTACTGAAGATGAGTTTCAGCCATCAAAATTACCTGGTAAAAATTTTTAAGTCATTCATGAGTACTAACATATCATCAGCAAATAGCAAAAATTTGATGTTTTTCTTTCTATTTTATAAGCACTTGATTTATTGATGTACTCTTGTTGTCTTATTGCTCTAGCTAGGATTTCATGTTGTATGATGAATAGATATAGAGAGAGTGGATAACCTATTCTTCTTTCTGATTTTAGAGGAATGTTGTCATTTTCTCTTCATTTAGTTTGATGTTGGCTGTCAGCTTGCTTTATATTGCCTTTATTACGTTTAGGTATATTCCTTTTAACTCTGACTTCTCAAAGACCTTTATCATAAATTTTATAGAAGGCTTTTTCAGCATCTATTGGGATGATTATGTGGTTTTAATTTCTTTTAGTTTGTTTATTTTGTGTATGATGTTGGAAGATGCTTATATGTTAAACCATCCCTGCATCTTTGAGATGAATGAAGCCTACTTGTTGGATGATTTATTTAATATGCCTTGGAATTAGTTTGCCAATATTTTATTATCTTTGCATCAATGTTCATGAGGGAGATTTGTCTATAACTCTCTTCTTTCTTACATCTTTATATTGTTTGGGGATCATGGTGACTGTAGTTTAAAAAAATTGGCAATGTTTCTTCTGTTTCTATTGCGTAGAAAATTATGAGGCATGTTGATGCTAGTTCTTCTTTAATATAGTGGTAGATTTCTGTGCTGAAACCATGTGGCCTTGGTTGTTTAGTGGTTAAGAAGCTTTTAATGACTGCTTGTATTTATTTAGGGGTTATAAGCCTATGTCATGGTTTATATGGTCTTTATTTACTTTGGTATGGTGTACTTATCCAGAAAAATTATTTCTTTAGGTTTTCTAATTTTGTGTAGTACAGGTTTTTGAAATATGACCTAATGATTCTCAGGGATTTCTCAGTGTCTAATGTTATATTACCTTTTCAATTTTTATTATATTTATTTGAATATTCTATCTCTGTGTTTTTGGTTAATTTGGATAAGGGTATATTCTTTTGTGCTTGTATGAAATGTTATGTATATATCTATTAATTCCATGTCAGTTATAACCTTTTTGTTGCCTTATTTATCTGCTAAATTTCTGTCTGGCAGAGCTATCTATTGGAGAAGAGTGTTTTTTGGGAGTTTTTTTAAATATTAATTTAAGATTAATATTTATAAAATATAAGTCAATACTTATATAAGTAACAGCTTATATAGGCACTTCATAGACTGGATTATCTATGTGATGGACGATGGATGCCGAACTGGTCTCTTTAGAAGTCAGGAATCAGAAGTGGGGCTTTTTAAGATCTCAGCAGCCCCTTATGAATGGGGTTGGTCACTTCCCCTTCAGGAGCCCGGGACCCTGGATAAGTGTCTTCAGACTTTATCAACTGACACCTGAATTCCACCTCAAGTGTGTTAAAGTTTCTCACTGTTAATGTGTCGGTTTAATGTACAATTTAAGCTTTTACAATGTTTCCTTTACATATGTGGATCCTTTGTATTTGGAGCATATATGTTCAGAAATGAGACTTCATCTTGATTTATGTTTTAAGATGAATATATAATGATCTTCTCAATCTTTTTCGGTGAATTGTAGTTATTTAGTCTATTTTCTTAGATATTGAATAAGTACACCAGCTTGCTTCATAAGTCAATTTGATTAGAATTTCTTTTCCCAACCCTTTACTCTGGGTAGTAAACAGTACCTGATTTGAAGTTGAGGTTTTTTTTTTTTTATGCAGCAGAAAGATGGATGCTGTTTTGCTTTTTTTTTTTTCAACTCTGTTAGCCTTTGGCTCAATATAAGTGAATTGCATCTATTGATATTAAAGCATTACAGTTATTTGGGAATTTTTGCTGTGGAACTTTCTATTCTTTTTCTTTTCCCCTTGAGTTTATCTAGCTTGCTAAGGTTGGGGTTTTCCTTCTAGTGCTTTCTGTTGGACTGGATTTGTTAATATGTATGGTTTAAATCTGGCTTTGTCATTGAATATCTTGTTTACTCCATCTACGGTGATTGAGACTTTTGTTGAATATAATAATGTTGGATGGCATCAATGGTTTCTTAATGTCTACAAAATGTCTGTCCAGTACCTTCTGGCTTTTATCGTCTCCATTGGGAAATCGGGTGTGATTCTGATGGGTCTACCTTTATAAGTTACTTGTCTTTTTCCTTTGCAGTTTTTAATATTCTGTCATTATTCTTTATGCTTCATAGTTTGATTATTATGAGGCGAGAAAAATTGGGGTGTCTAGTTTATTCATTGTTTCATGAGTTTCTTTTATCTTCATAAGCAATTTTTACTTTAGGCTAGGAAAGTTGTCTTCTGTGATTTTCATGCCTTTGAGCTTCTATTCCTATTATTCTTATATTTGGTCTTCTCATGGTGTCCCAAATTTCATGCACATTTTGTGTTAAGACTTTTGGGGCTTAATTGCTTTTCTTGAATGATGAGATTATTTCCTGTATTATCTCTTCTACCCAAGAGATTTTCTCTTCTATCTCTTTTATTCTGTTGGTTAAAAATGCACTTATAGTTCCTGTTGACTTACTCAGATTTCTCATTTCCAGCATTGCCTTGTTCTGTGTCTTTTTTATTGCTCCTATTTCAAGATTCAAGTCTTAAACTGTTTTCTTTTCCTGTCTGTTTTTCTTGGTTTTCACGGCTTTGGGGGGAATTTGTTGATTTGTTTCTAATTTTGTTCATTGTTTTTTTTTTACTTCTTCAAAGAAACTCTTCATTTCTTCTTTAAATGATTCTATCATCTATATAAATTTATTTTAAAGGTCATTTTCTTCTGTTTCTTCTACATTGCAAGCCTTGCTATTTAAATACCAATAGGTTCTGGTGCTGCCATATTTCTCTTTATGTTATTAAATATATTCTTGCATTCTAATCCTCCTATCTCTTTCTCAAATTAATCTGTCATGTCTGTCTTAGGCAACTGTTCTTGGTTCAATTTGTTTTGGCTGTGTTTATGTTTTCATGAGCCTTTTATGGTACAATCTGAGCTCTTGGTCCAATCAGAGCTGGTGGATTCTGTATTTCACGGAGCTTCTGACATATGCACATTTGGGTAAATTTAAGGGAGAGTGTGAGACATGTAGATTGCAGGGTCCAACTGATGGTGTGGTTAGTGGTCATGCCTCCTTGCAAGATCTTCCCTTTTGGATTCCAACCAGGTCAGTAATAGGTATGGGGGGGGCAAAAAGATGGTCCCTGTCTTAGGTCTCTGAGTCTAGGCTCTTCAGAAAGGCTGAATAAAGTGTCATTTACCTCTTGGTTCAATAGGACCTGATGGATTCTGTTGTCTATGGAGTACTGAGAACACAGGATGACAGGTAGGTTCTTTAGTTAAAATATTGTCAATGATAATTCTTTTAAAAATTTAATTATTCACAGATCCTTTACGTTCATCAGACTAAGAGGTGAGTGACACCCTATTTAGCCCAGAAAGTTAACCCAGTCTCTGTGATGCTGGACCTGGGACGCAGCCCTTAGAAATCCACCCCACTAAACTCTGCCCTAAATCCAGGCCAGCAGGGAAAACCCCTACAGACCAGAAGCTCCAGTAAAATCCAGCTTGATGGATACTCCCAGCTATAAAACCCTGCCACATCCCCTAAACCAAATCAACATCCAGTTACCTCAGTGGCAACCAAAACCCCCCAGATCCTCTACAGTCATCATACTAAAAGACTGAGAGAATTTCTCAATTCCAATTGGATAAAGCACAGCTACCCGAGACCCTCAGTTTCCCAGCACCTACTGGATCAAAAGGAGCCACCTGAGACCAACAGTGTGTCAGCACCTACTGGATTAAGAAGGGTCATTGTGACACAGAATACATTAGCTCCAAGTGGACCAATAACCCAGACTCGACCAAGAAAGTCATTAGGAGACACTGATGCACAAGGAACAGATGACATCAAAATCAGCTCTCTGAGATACAAATTCTGTAGTGATCTGAGAAAGCAATGGGCAAAATCCCATTCATCTGCTGGAGGGCATTTTGTTTGTTCCCATTTTCTGGCTATTATGAATAGGATAACTATAAACACTGATGTGTATCTGTGAGGAAAGATGTCAAGCCCTGTAGGAAAATTCCAAGTAGTCATATTGCTATGTCATGGTAGATCCTTTTAAATGATTTCATAATTTTCTATGCTGATATCTAAAATGGCTCTGCTAGTTTTCCTTCCACCAAGAATTTTAAATTCTTTTTTCTTCATTTTATTACTTTTTTATGAAAAATGTCTTTTTATCCATGTATCTCCCTGCTCCCCCTTTCTTCCCTCCTCCCAATCCCTCTCAGTCAGCCTTCTGCCTACCCACCCCCCATTCAGTCACCTCCTTCTCCAGAAGGGCAAGAAATCTCAAGGTGGGTCAGCTCAACATGACATGTCCACTCTAGGCAAGTCTGATTTCCTTATTCCAAGACTGGATTAGATGTTCCTCTACAGGGAATGAGCTTCAGGGTGCCAACTCATGCATAGGACACAGTCTGATACCACTCCTCGATGCACCACATACTGTCCATGACAATTGACCATTGCCTACCCTTTGAGGGCCTAGCTCCTTTTCCTGATGGTTCTCCACTGGCTATTATTGATTCAGCTACCCAGAGCTCCAGCTAACCATCTCTGTGAGAATTTTCCTCCCTTTCCCCATATCCTCGTGAGAATTTGTTATGAAATGTTTTCTTTACCTTAGCTATTATAACTGAAATAAGAGAAAATCTCAAAATACTTTTAATTTTATTTGAATCAAAGGATATTGAAAATTCTAGTAGATAATTTGTATATATTTTTACTTTCTCTTTTAAAAACCCTGTGCTCACATTATAGTCCATTATTATTTGTCAACTTGATTATTCTTTGTGTTCTTTGTATATTCTTGATGTCAATCATATATCAGATGCATACTTATGATCAACCATTCTGTTGACCTTTACTTCAACTGATTTCTTATTTTCATTTTTGTACATATGCTTTTAAGTTTTATGAGTTCCCATTTAAAAAACCTCTGCCTCAATTGCTCAGTGAAAAAGGTTATGTTCAGAAATTTCCCTCTTGCACCTAAAACTTATGAGGTGCTTTTGTATTTTTTCTATAGCTTTAACACATTGGTTTTATACTAAAATATTTTATTTCTTTACAGTTGATTCCTGTGTGGGTAATAGATATAAGTCTAATCTTATTCATCTACATGAGGACATATAATTTTCCCAGAATCATTTTTGAACAGTGCTGCCTCTTCTTCAATGTGTAGTTTTTACTTCTTTGAAAATACCTGTGGGCTGTTATTTTGTGTTCACATCTTGGGCCTTTTATTTTGTTGTATTAATTCACATATCTGTGTCTAGCTAGTACCCACCAGAAAATTTCTGGTAACAATTTGCAATTTTAGTAGTGTTGCAGAATACAAAATCAATGCATTCTGCATACAAAAACAAAACAAAGCAAAACAAAAAACAGCAGTGCTGAAATGTGGTCATGATTATAGTCTCATTAAAAAGACTGAAAAAAAATATGTAAAAGAATAAACCTAACCAAGGAGCCAAAACATCTCTAGAATTAAAATGTTACATCTTTGAGGAACACACTAGAAAATGAGAAGGCCTCCAATGTTTGGGTGATAGAATTAATGTTGTAATATGACCAATCTATTAAAAGAAGGACAAGTTCCACATTTGGCACAGTCTCAATAATTTTCCACATAAGATTAATTTTTTAAAAAGACTTTTTTAAAGGTACAAAAGATCCAAAATAGTCAAAGCAATCCTGAACAAAACAAATGATGCTGTGATAATTTTCATACCAGATTTCCCAATATATTACAGTTATAGTTTATAAACAGCATGTTGTTGATATATAGCACCTGTCCTTTTTACATCACTCTCCAAATCTATGATTGACTTGATTACTTTATTGTTATTGAATTTTAAGATTTCTTTATACATTTGGAATACTTTATTTGGTATGTGTTATATTATTACCTGCTCCTTCTGTGTAATTTAGACATACTATGTTGTTAGTAAATTAGGAAAAAACTTAACAATGCCTTTTTATATTTAAGTTTTAAATAATTTATTAATACTGATGCCTCTTTTTAATCTAGAATAGAAATATATACTACAAAGTCTTTTATTTCAACCTTTGAACACAGTAATTATAATTAATTCACAGGGATTTTATTAATAGTATATTCCTTTCTATTTAATAATTTGCCTAATAAGTATACACAGACACACAGTACAATAAAATAATCTCAGGTCATAATTATTTGGCAACAGTTTTCATTCTAAATATATATATATATATGGATTTTCTTCTCAATACATCGATATATAATTAACAACAATCTTGCTATTGACACACAAAACATTGATAATTACTTAAACAAAACAGAATAGAATCCATTCATACTAACCAAAGGCGCTAAAACTAATTTTGAACCTGGAAGAGTTTTTATAATAATTTATAAGGTCCTGGAAATTAGCTTTTCTACTTGTAATGCTTAAAGCTCTTGAGAACAGAAACAACCACAATGGTGATAAATATTTGACAATTTTATTCAAAAGTATTCATGTTCAATATTGAATAATATTCCTCTTATTTTATTTACCAGTAGTGCATCATATTTTCCACAGTCTAAGTCTTAGCACTAATCAATAAGCTATGAAACAGTATTTAATAGAATTAATTAGAAGTTTAAATGAATCATATATATCCTCACTTATTATACAATACAATTTCCAAGGACTAATTAATTATGAATTAGTGATGAGTGAATAGTTAATACATGTTGCTAACCTTGCTAAGAAGTGATAATGTACAATATATTGCTGCTTCTTTGTTTAATAACTGGTAGCTATCTATGGATTGCCATTAGTTTAATTAACAGAAAAGTTTTACTAAAGTTATAATTGATTTTCAGTGCAAACTAAAAATTTATTGTCTAATCATTTTATATATACACACACATATGCATAACATATATAGTATATTAATATGTATATAAGATGAACATAATTTAAATTCAGAGGGATTTTTCTACCATTAATAATTCGTACATTTCAATGAAGCTCTTACTTTGCAGGTAATCATGTCTACCTCAAGTGCATGCTTATGATAAGTGAATCTCAAGGCTATAATTATGAATATATCTGCAAACTTTTTAAAAAATATATACACTTGCCATACAACTGTTATAGTGATCAAAAAAATATTAAGTGACAGCCCTTTAATTTTATCTCTATTTTTATATTTTATATTACTCAGCCACTTCCCAAATAACACGATGATTTAAATTATTTATAAATGGTGACCAGTTGCTATTGCACCAAGAGTGGTGACTTGCTCCCACCCTAGCTGGAGAACCCAGGAGCTAGGCCTGTGTAGCAGTGGAGTTTCTTGGTCCATGGGCAGCCAGAGGTCCAGACCCACAGACCTTCCACCCCAACCCTTTAGCCGTCCTCTGCTGCTGCTCAAGCCCCCAAAAATGACTCAGATGCTTATATTAACTTCATGCTGTTTGGTCTATGGATTAGGCACATTGCTTGCTAGCTCTTACATCTTAAAGCAACCCATTTCTATCAATCTTTCTTCCACGTGTCCCATGGCTCACCTGTGTTCCTTACATGCTGCTCCTTTGGCTTCAGGCTTGGTCTGTCTGTACCCACCCTACTTCTCCTAACTATGCTCTGATTTCTCCTCCTACTTTTTCTATGGTGCCTGTCAAGGGCCAAAACAGCTCCTTTATTTAAAGATTGATATTCACAGCATACAGAAAGGTATTCCCACATCACCTCCCCCTTTCTGTCTAATCAAGAAGGAAGGATTCAATGCCATCTGTAGTAGCAAGATTTCTTGGGCCCGGGCAGCCAGAGGCCCAGACCCCTTAGCCACCCAAAGCTGCTGCTCAGGCCCCCAGAATTATTCAGATAATTATATTAACTTCATGCTGTTTGGCCTATGGCTTAGGCACATTGTTACCTTGCTCTTATATCTCAACTCAAACAATTTCTATTATCTGTCTGCCACATGACCCGTGGCTCACCTGTGTTCCTTACATGTTGCTCCTTTGGGCTTCAGGCTTGGTCTGTCTGTACCTGCCATACTACTTCTACCTATGCTCTGATTCTCCTCCTACTTTTTCTATAGTGCCTGACATGGGCCAAAACATCTCCTTTATATAAAGATTGATATTCACAGCATAGAGAAAGGCATTTCCACATCACCTCCCTCTTTCTGTCTAACCAAAAAGGAAGGTTTCAATTTTAACATAACAAAATTACATAAAACAAAATAGTTATCATGCAAGAATTATAGTTACAATATCTAGTCTATTTGTATTTAGCAAAACTAAAGAAAATACTCTATCATCTACCTTATCTTTATGAATCTAAGGTTTTAAATCCAATATACCTTTCAAATTACTAAGAAAAATTATGCCTATAACTATATAATCTTCAACTACATCAAAGACCACAGAAGGATATAATATTTAGCCAAGTAAACCAGTAGTGCAAGCAACTTCCAAAATCTAGAAATGACCGAAATGACACCTATCTACCTGGACTGTCACCCAAAGTTCTTTTATAAAGTTTGGGCATTCATCTTCAGCCTACAGGCCCAGAGTCTCCTTTCATTTCAGTGAAGCAGGAAATTTGCTATGCCCATTCATCAGTTGCTTCTCCTCGAGTCCTGAAGTATGTCTGACAGTTTTCTCTGCAAAGCAGGAACCTGAAGAACCATCTCAGCTTGTTCTGCCAAAGTTCAGAGGTCACCTTCCTATGGAACCTGCATGTCCACTTTTAACAGCATACTGTCAAGCAGTTAATATAAGAACAGGTTCATGTCCAGTGGCTAACTGATGCCACAAAGAAACTAATCTCCATATGGAGTTTCTTTGATGCCCATTTTTCTCTTGAAGTAAATTGGTGATGCCAGGATATCTGTCTCACTGTCCAGAAAAGTCTAAGTTCTTAAAACATTTTAAATTCCATTATCTATAGGTCTTAGAAGTGTTTGAAGATTACCTATCTAATTGAATTATATCTTTGTATACCTAAAAATCTAACTAACATGCATTTCTTAATTATACATTATAATTTTAAATCAAGTTACACAAAAATCATATCTTAAAAAAGAGTAGAAAAATACATTCAGCATAACAAAATTGACCTTAAATTTGTGTCAGTAAACCAAAATCCATACCAATGTAAAACATTTGAGATTAAGAGCTGATTTCCTGATTTAAGTAAATCCAATAATCTAATTTTTAAAAAATCATTCATATACCATATCTCCTTTTTCTTCTTAAAAAGAGATTAACTATAACCATTAACCATTTATAATGAAAACAAACATTTATAAACAATATTTTAGGAATATGGGAGTAGTTTTCCATTACTACTTCCTGCTGATTACGGGGCGTTGAAAATCACATGGGTTCTTGAGACTGGTTCATAATCTGTAGCCCTGAAGCTGATACGACCATCTCTTCCCATAAGAGGTTTTTTCAGGGGGTCTTGGTTGATGAAACCATATTTGCCTGGAAGCAATTCATAGGTTCTCATCTTCTGTGGAAACAAAAGTAGAACTCTTCCAAAGCAATAAATCCTCAGATACAAATTTCAAAATCAAAATACCTTTAAAATATATATTTTTGTTTAACTTAGTAGCCTTTGCATTTGCAATCCATTGTCTTTCTGCAATTAGCTCATTAACAGTTAAAAAATTAAAAGAAAACACAATAACAACCAAAATCCAGATTTTGTTTCTATTTTCCATTTTTACATGGCTTACTATATTTTTATTACTCTATTTCTTTCTTTAAAGACTTTCTCTATCCTCTTTCTTTTCTCTCTGAAGCCTATGTAACTTTTGCATATTGTAACCCGTTTATAGGTTGTTTTTTTTTTTCTGAATCTGTTTTATGTGAATCCTTAATTATCTTTTAACTAGAAGAGTTTTTAAAATACACTCTCTTAAAGAGCTACACATTGTTTGCAGATAAAGCTGAATCAGTATTTTCTCTTAAAGGGACCGCATCACTGTTCATGGCCAGCAATCAGAGCAGACTCAAGAAAATGCTGCTACTAAGAAACCATCTTTGTTTCTTATTTGTTCGAAATAAACAGAAATCTAAAATCAATCACATGCTACTAAGGCTTCTGTGAGACTTCAAGAACTAGCCTGGTTGCAACTTACACTCCTGCCACCAGTCCGCCGGCACCATTTTGAATGTGGCCTGGATGCCATGCTTTCTCTGTACAATGACCCACTTCAGATACACAATTTGGAAGCTACTTTGGCTCAGCTTCTGATCTAGCACCCTTTCTAATCTTTCTCAGGCTTTAAGTTGATATTCGACCCACGTTGGACACCATCTGTTGTAGCACAGTTTCTTGACCCTGGGCAGCCAGAGTTCCAGACCCACAGACCTTCCACTCCAGACCCCTTAGCTACCTGCTGCTGCTGCTCAGGCTCCCAGAAATGACTCCGACACCTATATTAACTTCATGCTGTTTGGTCTATGGCTTAGGCACATTGCTAGCTTGCTCTTACATCTTAAATCAACACATTTCTATTAATCTTTCTTCCACGTGGCCCATGGCTCACCTGTGTTCCTTACATGCTGGTCCTTTGGGCTTCAGTCTTGGTCTGTCTGGACCTGCCCTACTTCTCCTAACTATGCTCTGATTTCTCCTCCTACTTTTTCTCTGGTGCCTGCCTATGGCCAAAACAGCTCTTTTATTTAAGGATTGATATTTACAGCATACAGAAAGGCATTTCCACATCACCTTCCCCTTTCTGTCTAATCAAAAAGAAAGGATTCAACGCCATCTGTAGTAGCGAGATTTCTTGTTCCTGGGTGGCCAGAGGCCCAGACCCACAGGCCTGCCATGCTAGACCCCTTAGCTGCCCACTGCTGCTGCTCAGGCACCCAGAAATGACTCAGACACTTATATTAACTTCATGCTGTTTGGTGTATGGCTCAGGCACATTGCCAGCTTGCTCTTATATTTCAACTCAACCCATTTCTATTAATCTGTCTGCCACGTGGCCCGAGGGTCACCTGTGTTCCTTACATGTTGCTCCTTTGGGCTTCAAGTTGGTCTGTCTGTACCTGCCCTACTTCTCCTACCTATGCTCTGACTTCTCCTCCTACTTTTTCTATGGTGCCTGTCAAGGGCCAAAGAGCTCCTTTATTTAAAGATTGATTTTCACAGCATACAGAAAGGCATTTCCACATCAGGCCTGGTGGCACAGCAATTGTTCCCTCAACCCCGAAGTATAAGTCAGCAGGAAAGACTCCTGTAACTCCCACTAACATCTCTGTCAGTCACAACCTGCAATCTACATATCCCTCCCCCTCTTCCAAAACTACTGATCACCCTGCATCTTCAGCAGCTGAGACACAAATTCCACCAGCTTCTATTGGACCAAGAGTATTTGCCAGACCAAGAGCTCCTATTGAACCAATAGCAACTACTTGGAACAAATTCTGCCAGCTCTTATTTGAACAAGTGCACGTCCTTGAGATACACAGTCCACAAGCTCTCATTTAACCTGTAGTAGATTTATGATGTTATATTGTAAATAATTGTCTGGTCTATGAGTTTAATAAAAAGCACTGATTGGCCAAAGGCATACAGAAAGTGTGGGCAGGACTAGCAGACAAAGAAAACTGTGGGAACAGGAAGAATATAGCAGAAATGCCACAGAGACCCCAGAGCTGCCAGCCAAGCCAGAAGAAGCAGAGGACATCTATACTGCTCTGAGAAAAGGTACCGAGCCCCATGGCTGAACAGGATAAGAATCATGGGGTAGTTTAAGGGTAAAGATTTAGCAAGTTATATACTTTGGCCTAAAATTAATGTAATCATCTGTGTGTCTCTGTGGAACTGTGGGTCTAAACCTTGAGGCTAGGCCCAAAAGTCTAGGGCAGAAACCTCTTACTACAAAACCAGGAGCTCAGAATGGATCAGTAGAGTCTTATGTAGACAAAGATACAGCCAGAGCACCCTGAGACACACAGGCCACTTGTATCAATTGGAGTATGAGATGGATAGAGAACAATAGAAGAATATTTGTAACAACATAAAGAGAATATGGTACCACCAGAATATACCAATTATATAACAGGAAGACATGAACATCACAATGTAGAAGAACCAGAAGTAAGCAACCTTAAAAAACACTCTATAAAAATGATTAGAGGCCTTTAAGAAAAAAACAAATACTTTCCTTAAGGAAAATAAGAAAAAGACAAACAAGGAATTGAAAGAAATCTAGAAATACCTTGTAGAAAACCAGGAAAAGTAATCAAAGTGGTAAAGAAAACAGTTTAAGACTTCAACATTGAAATAGAAGAAATAAAGCAAACACAAACCAAAGGAATGTTGGCAAGGGATAATCTGAGTAAATAAACAGGAAATATAAATGCAAGGATAACCAATAAAATGCAAGAGAAAGAAGAGAGCATCTCAGGCATGAAAGATAAAATATAATAAATAGATACATCAGTCACAGAAAACAATAAAGCCAAAAATTCATAACAGAAAACATCCAGAAAATTTGGAACACCATGAAAAGACGAAACCTAAGAACACAGGAATAGAAGAAGTAGAATACCAGATCAAAGGCACAGAAAATATATTCAACAAAATCATGGAAGAAAAATTTCCCAACCTAAAGAAGAAAATGTTTATAAAGATACAAGAAGCTTACAGAAAACCAAATATTCTAAAGTATCAAAAAGTCCATTTGTTATGTAATAATCAAGCCCATAAACTTACAGGATAAAGAAAAACTATTAAGAGCTGCAAAGAAATAAAGCAAAATAACTTATAAAGGCAGACCCTTCAGAAAAACACCTGACTTTTCAATAGAGATTATGAAATCCAGAAAGTCCTTGGCAGATGTTATACAGATGCAAAGAGACCATGAATGCCAGCCCAGATAATTATACCCAGAAAAACTCTCAACTACTATGCATGGAATAACCAAGATATTCCATGACAAAAAGCAGATTTAAACAGTACCTGTCCACAAATTCAGCCATACAGACAGCACTAGAAGGAAAACTCAAAACTGAGATAGTTATATTCACACAGAAAAATACAAGCAATGGATTATTCCACAACAGTAAATCCCAAGGAAGGTAACAACACATATACTACCACAAAAAATAAACAAATTAACAATCAATGATTATTTTGTCTCTTTATTAAATGATTTAAATTTCTCTATAAAAAAGACAGGCTAACAGCATGGATACAAAAGCAAGAGCCATCATTTTGCTGCATACATCAACCATACCTCAACTTCAAAGATGTACACTATCTTAGAGTAAAGGGCTAGAAAAAGACTTTCTAACCAAATGGACTTAAGAATCAAGCTTGCGTAGCTATCCTGATATTTAACAAAGTATAGTTTAAAGTTTAAATCAAATTTAAAATCAAATTTAAGATCAAATCAGATTGGGAATGACATTACATATTCATCTGAGGAAAAAATCCATCAATATGAATTCTTAGTTCTAAATATGTCACAAATAAAAGGGTACCCACATATGTAAAAAGAAATATCGATAAAACTTAAATCACACATTAAACCACTCAAATTAATAGTAGGAGACACCAACCCTCCACTCATACCAATGCACATGTCTGTCAAACAGAAACTTAACAAAATAACAGGTAATTTAACATGTTATGGCATAAATGGACATAATCAATTTATAGATAACATTCTATCCAAACACAAGAATATACCGTATCCTCAGTGCACCATGAAACCTTCTCTAAAATTAACCAAAACTTGGTGATAAAGCAAATAATAATAAATAAAAAATGATGTTACTCCTTGTATTTTTTCAGACCACTGTGGCCAAAAGTTAACATTGAACAGAAATAAAAGTCACAGAAAGCCCAAAAAACATGAAAACTAAAAAATTCTCAGTTGACTCACAACTCAATTAAAGAAGAAAAAAATATATAACTTCCTAGAATTCAATGAAAATAAATTCACAACCTACCTAAACTAATGAGATACACTGAAATTAGTGCTAAGAAGAAAGTTCAAATTACTAAGTGCCTTCATAAAAAATTTGGAGAAATCTCACACAAATAACTTAGTCACACACCTATAAAATCTATAACAAAAGAAGCAAACTCACTCTGAGGTGTAGATAGCAGGAAATAATCAAAGTAAGGCCTGAAATCAATAAAATTGAAACAAAGAGAGCAATACAAAGAATCAATGTATCAATGAATCAATCTTTAGAGTTGGTTCTTTGAGAAAATCAACAAGATAGACAAATCCTTATCCAAACTAACCCAAAGACAAAGGGAAAAAAATCCAAATTAACAAAATCAAAAGTGAAAAGGGGGACACAACAACAGATACCAAATAAATTCAGAAAATCATTATATCATCCTTCAAAAACATGTACTCCACTCAAATAAAAAGGCTAAAAGAAACGAACAGCTTTCTGAATAGGTCCACGTACCAAAATTGAATCAAGACCAGATAAATGATCTAAATAAGCCTATAATTTCCAAGGAAATAGAAGTGGTTATGAAAATCTTCCAATTGAAAGAAGCTCTGGGTTAGATGATTTCAGCATAGAATTCTACCAGATTTTCAAAGAAGAACTAATCCTGATACTTTTCAAATTGTTCCATACAATACAACAGAAGAAATATTCTAACACTCCTTTTATGAGGTTACAGTCACCCTGATCTCCAAACTACAGAAATTCAATTAAGGTAGATTACTACAGATCAATATCTATCATGAGAATTGATGCAAAGTTCTCAAAAATTACTGGCAGTTGAATTCAAAATAACATCAAAAAAATATCCACCATGGTCAAGTAGGTTTGATTTCTGGGATGCAGGGAGAGTTAAACATATGAAAATCTGTCACTGTCGTACACCATATAAGCAAATTTTTAAAAAGACATGACTATTTTATTAGATGCTAAAAAAAAGCCTTTGACAAAAATCAAAAATCCCTTTATTTGTAAAAAATAAGTCTTGGGAATATAAGAAACCAAAATAAACCTAATAAAGGTAATATGTAGCAAGGTAGCAGCCAATATCAAATTAAATGAAGAGAAACTCTTGCCGTTCCTTTAAAATCAGGAACAAAACAAAGCTGTCTACTCTCCGTGTCTATTCGCTATAATACTTGAAGTCCTAGCTAAAGTAATAAGACAACAAAAGGACATCAAAGAGACTCAAATTAGAAAGAAAGAAGTCAAACCTTTCTATATGCAGAAAATTTGAAAGTATACCTAAGTGATTCCAGACACTTTACCAGGAATTTCATACAGATAATAATACCTTCATAAATGTAACAGAATACAAGATTAACTCTAACAAATCATAGCCCTTCTATATACAAATGATAAAAAGGCCTAAAAAGAAGCCAGAGGAATATCACATTTTACAATACCCACAAATAACATAACATATTCTTGGGTAACTCTAACCATGACTAAGCTGCAGCAGCCAATGCTAGCAAATCAAAATCCCATCCCCCCTAGACAGCTGGAGGGTATATAAGGCTTGTCCCCTTCTCAAAATTGATTTAGCTTGCTTATTTAACTAGCTCCCAAAATCTAAGCTACTAAACTCCTTCTCCACCCCTCCCCCAGGGATTCTGGCAGTGCCAAATAAAACAACATCAGTGAAATATCTTTATGACAAAAATTTTTATGCTGTTGAAGAAAAAAATTGAAGATATCAAAAAATGGAAATATATCCAGTGTTTCTAGATAGGTAAGATTAACAGAGTAAAAATGCCAATCTTATCAAATTTAAATTACCAATTCATTGCAATCTTCCAACAAAATTCTTCACAGATCTCAAAAAAATATTTTCAACTTCAAATGGAAAAACAACAACAACAACAATAAAAAATCCTCAGGACTATCCAAACAGCCCTGTACTACTAAAGAATTCTGGAGAAATCTCCATCCCTGACTTCAAGCCCTACTATAGAGCTATAATAATAAAAGCAGTTGTGTTTTAGAATAAAAATAGACACATGGATCAGTAGATCCTGACATTAATCTATATACCTATGAACACCTAATTTTTGACAAAGAAGCAGAAAATATACAATGGAAAAATGAAAACATCTTCAATAAATGGTGCTGGAATAACTGGATGGTGGCATGTAGAATAATGCAAATAGATCCATATATATCACCCAGTATAAAACTCAAGTCCGAATGGATCAAAGACCTAAACTGAACCTGATGGAAGAGAAAGTGAAATATAAGCTAATCACATAGCAGTGGAGACCACTTCATAAACATAACACCAGTAGCACAGATATTGAGAGCAACAATTAGTAAATTGTATCTTCTGAACTGAGAAGCTTCTGTAAGGCAAAGGACATAGTTTATTAGACAAAACAAAAGATGACAGAATGGGAAAAGATCTTCATCAGTCCTACATATGATATGATCTCAAAAATATATCAAGGGCTCAAAAAATAAACATCAAAATACAAAACAATTCAGTTAAAAATTAGAGTACATATCTAAACAGAAAATCCCCATGGGAAGAATCTCAAATGGCTGAAAGACATTTAGATAATTGTTCAGTATCCTTAGCTACAAAGTAAATACAGATCAAAACAACTCTGAGGGACCATCTTTTACCTGTTATAATGGATTCGATTAAAAAAAAAAAAACAAAAAAACTCAAACAGCCTATTCTGTAGGTGACGTAGAGCATGAGGAACCGTCCTTTGTTGCTGTTGGGAGTGTAAAGTTTTTGAGCCAGTTTGGAAATCTATTTAGTTGTTTCTAAGAAAACTGGGAAACAATCTTCCTCATGATCCAGCAATACCACTCCCAGGAATATGCCCAAATAATGCATAATCATAACCAAAGGATATTTTCTTAACTTTGTTTTTAGCAGCATTAATCATAGTATCCAGAACCTGGATAAAACCTAGGTGCTCCTTATCTAAAGAATAGATTTTTAAAAATATGGTAATTTTCACAATGAAACATTATGTAGAAGTAAGAAAAATGACTTAAAATTTGCAGGCAAATGAATATAACTAGAAAATATCAAATTGAGTGAGGTAACCCAGATGTAAAAAGACAAACATAGTTTGTACTCAATTATAAAAGAATATTAGACGTAAATCAGGCTATAATATAGAACCCCAAAGAAGCTATATAAAAAGAACCATAAGAGAGATATATATGGATTCCCCTGGGAGCAGAAATCATGATAAGCTCTGATGAATGAATTGGAAGCATGTGGAGGGGTAAGGGAATGTAGGACAAAAAGAAAAGGAAAGAACAAGATGATAAAGTTGAGGAAAGTGCAGAACAAGAGAACAACAAAATATATCTCATGACCGAGGGAATCATTTTGGGGTAAGGGAGAAAGGTGGTGCTAGAGAAATTCTCAGGAAACCACAAGGATTACCTTAGCTTAGATTCCAAACAGTTGTGAAGAGGGTACCTGAACTGGCCTTTCTTAGCAATAAATTTGATAACCAGCCTTATTGTTATCATAGAACCTTTACCAAGCAACTGATAAATGTAGATCCAGAAATCTCACAGCTAAGCATTGGGCCAAGCTTCTTATCCAGTATAATAGAGGACTGGGTGATGTGAGATGTCTTTTAATATGTTGTGAATATTATCAGTAAAGTAACTGTTTTGGCCTATGGCTCAGGCATACAAAACATATGAAATAACACAAGTAAGCCACAGGTCACATGGAAGGATAGATTAATAAAAGTAGGCTAAATTAAGATAAAAGAGCTAGCTAACAATATTCCTGAGCCATAGTTCAAACAAAATATAATTCATATAAGCCTCTCTGTGTTAATGTGAGACTGTGGGTCTACGAGTTTAGATCATAGACCAGATTAGGCCTCCTTTTACAGGTGGAAGATTATATGAGCAAAAGAGTCAAAATCATAATAGAAAAACTCCAAATGGTTACTTACTTACATAGATGTGTATGGAAGTAAATTTGTCTTTATGTTTTTATAAAATAAAATCTGGGTTCAATACATGCCAGGTAGGTGTCCTGCCACTGTTCTACAAATTAAACTTAGGTTGTTTTAAGTTTATTCTGTATGATCATTTATAACTAGACTTTGTTTCTAATGTTCAACTCTTCAAGTTTTTTATATAATTTAACAATAAGATTTGATGAGAATGTTGAGAAAAATAGAACACACTCATGTTGTTGGCATTGATATGTTAATACAGACATTATGGAAAAGAACATAAGATTTTCTCATATACTAAAAGGAGAACCACCATAGACGATCTAGCATCTTATTCTTTGGTGTGTTGTCAAAGTGTTGAAATCATGGTGGTAAAGAAATATCTGCATGTCCATGATCATTGTGACAAGTTTTGTTTGCATACACAAAAGCACATGTTTAAATACTAGTAAGCCTTAAAGAGAAGAAAACAGAAATGAAAGTAGAAGGGTAACTGATTAGAAAGAAGAGGAACAATAACAGGAAAGAAGGGACCAAAGAAAGAGAGGATAATAGAGGAGTCAATATAATCAACGGAAATTATACATTGTGATGATTAATCCTGATTTTCAAGTTGATAGAAACTGGAGTCAATTAGAAGACATACTTTTGGGCAGATTTATAAAAACGCCTTTAGGAAGGACCAATTGAGACAGGAATACTCTTTTATAAATAGAAAGCTAAGGAGGAAGCAGAATTTTGTGCTCACTCACCTGCAACTTTCCTGGTACTTGCATCCACAGCATAGCTTCTTCATTACCAGTCTTTGCTGCTGTCGGAACACAGATTCAAAATTCCAGTGTGGACTAAAGACCAATGGCTCTGTAGAAGGCATTTAATTTTCAGTGTAGATTAGAACTGCTGACGCATCCAGTCTTGTGTTCTGAGAAGCTGTTGGTTTTCAGCTTCTGAATAGCAGGCATACAGGCATTGTTGACTTGCTCTGTTCATATTATGGAAGCCAAAATAATACAATAAATCACCTTAGTAATATATACTCATTCCATCAGTATCATTTCTCTAGAAAATTCTAACCACCACACTGTAAAATTGAAATAATAAAGCCCATTACTTTTTATAAATGATATTTAATAAAGACATTATCTACAACAGGAAAAAGTTAATATACCTTGTGATTATAGTTAAGTCATCTGTAGTTCCAAAGTTTCTTCTTACTAACACATCATACAACCTCACACTTCATACAACATAGAACTATTTACATATTCTAAATATGCTATTGTCCCCTACTCTTCTGAGACATCTTAAAGCTTCAGGCCACAATAATACATTATCTTTATTTACCTGAATCATTTCTCTCAATTTGACCATCCATTTATATTTGATTGTAGCAATTAGAAAGATACTGGTTTTATTTTTCCAAATGCTCTGGCAGCTGAGTTGCAGACAGGAGTTAGTTTTCCCAATAACTTTTATAAATTATCAGAGGAGAAATAAAATATTAGAATTGAAGAAGGATTAAGAAAGGGATACCCATGGAATCTTCTACTTTACTAGTGAGGTTTCTCAGAAAAAAATATGGACTTAAAAAATATGTAGACTTTTGCTTAAATGCTTTTTTTCCTTCAGTGACATGAGGTCTTTGATGTCTTCAGTCCAAAGTTCTCATGGCTAAAGAGTTTTGTAGCCAGAAGTTTCCTGCCCTGGCTTAGCTGTGAGATCTGGACCTGAAGTCCTGTAGCTACTTAGTCCAAAATAATTACACAAAGACTTATATTAATTACAAACTGTTTGGCCTATGGCTCAGACTCATTTTCAACTAGCTCTTATGACTTAATTCAACCCATTTTCATTAATCTGTACATTGCCACTTGGTTCCGTGCCTTTAGTTGTGTCCAATTACATCTTGCTCCTGCAGGCAGCAGCATGCAGCATCTCCCTGACTTTGCCCTCTTTTGTTTTTATGTCTGCTTTAATCTACAACCTGTCTCTAATCTGCCTTGTGATAGGCCAAAAGAGTTTCTTTATTAACAATGGTAATGAAGCATATTCACCGTGTATAAAAAGACATCTTATATCTCTTTCCCCTTTCTATCTAACCAAAAAGGAAGGTTTCAATTTTAACATAGTAAAGTTAAAAAAAGTTATAAAATCAGAATTATAGTTGCAATATTTAGAATATTTGTATTTAATACAATTAAAAATATTCTACCATTCATACTTTTGCAGGGGAGGGAATAAGTTTTATATCCAATTTGTATTTTATCTTGACAAGAAAATTATAATTCTAACTTTCTGACTTTTAACTTCATCAGAGACCAAAAAAAAAAAAAAAGAATATTATGTCTGAGTAAACAAAAAGTACATTGTAAGAAACTTCCAAATTTCTAGAAATGATAGAGATATCTGGCTACCTGAACAATCACCCAAAGTTCCTCTGTGACTTTGGGGTATCCTTCCAAAGCCTATAAGCTTATTGTCTCTGGGAGACTTTTCAGTAAAGCAGAAAATTTGAAGAACTGTTCTGCCCATTCTGGCATAGTTGTCACTCTCCCTATGTCCTGCAGAATGGCTGGCAGTGTTCTTTGTGAGGAAGGAACCTGAAATCCGATCTTGGCTTGTTCTGGCAAAGCTCAGTAGTCATTTTCTTATGTGTTTGGCATGCCTAGTTTACAGGGCATACTGTCAAGCAGTCAAGAAAAGGACGGTGTTTTTTTTTTTTTTTTTTTTTTTTACTCAATGGCTAACTTTTTAAAGAAAAAAAAAAAAAAACCAAACAAAAAGACACTCCTAATGGAGTTTCTTCAATGCCCATTATTCTTTTAAAGTAGATTGGTATTTTTAGGAGCTGACATGTCTCATTGCCCAGAAAAGTCTAAGTCTAAGTTACTAAAATATTTTAAATGTCTTATTCTGTAGGTCTTTGAAGTGTTTAAAGATTACTTATTTAATTGAAATATATCTTCGTATATCAAAAAACTTAATTGATCACAAATTTGATTATCATAGATGATTAACAATTAATTTGTATTTTTAATGATACATTACAATTTTAAATGAATTGCATAAACATAATATTTTAAACAAAAGTAGAAACATACATAGAATATAACAAAATTAACTTAAAATTTGTATCAATCAACAAATCTGTATCATTGTAAAATATTTAAAATTAGATTCATCAATTTACCTTTTATCCTATCATATTTATATCTCCTTTCTTTTTTTAAGAAAAGGGACTGATTATGAACAATAATAAAGCCAAATCAAATATAAAAATTCATAATCAATTTTTGATGATGGATTTTTTTAGGCCACTTCTTATTGATTAGGGGTGCTGGTCATCTTTGAGGGACACTGAGGGTAGATCATCTTAGTCAGCATCACGAATCTTATGTTACTGCTAGATTATATGGTCCATCTTATAAAATCAAAGATTTTTCAAGGGGATTTCACAAATAACTAATGTGTCTGAAAGCAATTCATAGGTTCTCATTTTCTGTTGAAACAAAAGAAAAACCTCTTTTCCAAAGCAACATATTCTGAGACCCAAATTTTAGAATCAACATGACTTTATAATATAGATGATGGTTTAACAAAGTATCCTTTCTGCAAATGCCTTTCTGCAGTTAGCTCATTAAGAGTTAAAAAAGTATTAAAATAGAATTCAATAACATATACAATCCAGACTTTGTGTATTTTTTTAAATCTTTATGTGGTTATTTCTGTTATATAATTTATACTGTGTCTTTGATGTCTTTATTTTTTTAAACTATATTTTATATAATTGCCTATGCTCCTTTGTATCTTTCAAGCCTATGCACATTCATTTTTATACACATTTTAACCTGTCAAGAGATTTTCTTTATCCAAATCTGTTTTAATGCATATCTTTAATCATTTCTAAACTGTGTGGCTAGGACCCCTTGACTGCTGGCCCTTCCCTGATTAGTTTTTCGAAATGGTGGAGTCATGCTTACCTCCCAATTCTGGGAAGTAATATTAAGGAGCATGGAGCTATGTTTTTAAGTCCACAACTGTGCTTCTTTTTTAAATTTTATTTTATTGTCATTAAAAAAAGTCATACTCATCAATGTATGCCCCTGCTTTCCCTCCCCTCTCCTGTCCCAATCCCTCCCAGCCAGTCCTTAGCCTCGCCTCTCCCCATCCACCCATATCCTGCCTGAAAAGGGCAAAAAGTCCCAAGGTGGGCCAGCCCAGCAGGGCATATCCCTCCAGGCAAGTCCCACTTACTCATCCCAAATTTTATCCTAGGCTGAGCATTCTGCTGCAGGGAATGGGCTCCAAGGTGCCAGCCCATGCACAGAAACACAGTCTAATCCCACCCCTCAAGTTCTCAAGCCAGTATGAAAGCTGCCCACCCATGGAGCGTCCAGCTCCCCCTTCTGATGGATCTCCCATGGCAATTCCCAATTTATGACTCCCCAGAGCTTCTAAACCTACAAGCAGTGGCTGTGAGAAGTCTCTTGATACTTGTGAAAGAAACTGAAAATCAGCTTAGCTCCTTGGGCATGGTGGCCAGTGGCATCTCTCAGGCAGCTGCTGGGAGATTTATCTCTGCACTGCTGTTGGCATAAGACTGTGAAACTAGAATCTCTAGCATGCCTCTGTCTCTGTGCATTCAGAATCTATGTAAGGCTGGTTCACTGCCCGAAAATGTGTCATTTTTAGCCAGTAGTTTCTGGCCTGGCCTAGCCCTGAGTTCTGGACCAGAGTCCTGTGGCCATTTAGCTCCACATAACCACACTAAGGCTCATAGTAATTACAGACTGTTTGGCATAGCTCAGACTCATAACCAGCTAGTTGTAAAATATCTAAAGCATTACAATCAGAGTCATTGCTGAGAGATCAATTCTATACAAAGTATACCTTCTCTAGGCTAACCATCTTTGTAAATAAGTGTCTAACTTTTTGGAATTGGGCTCTATTTTTATTTAAAATACCTAGGGTAGTACTGATACAACCTTTGAATGCCTTTTGATGACCATCTGGGCATTGTAGTCAACTTTTGTTTTGTCTAAGCATCTTTCTTCTGAACAAGGTTGGCTTTCTCTAAGTAAAAGATAGAGTACAGCACCATATTTTTGACTCTCAATTATTATTTTATTTGTAATGTTGTCTTATGTTGTTACATATAAAATTAGAACAACAAAATAATTTATATGTTTCACAAAGTGGTATTTTCTTTTATTTGTTTCAGTTATTTAAAAAGCAAAAACAAGTATGGTCATATTTACTGATCCTCATCATAGACCAACAAATTTAACTGATGATGCTGAGTTTTTTGTCAAGGTGCAATGTCAAAACAAACTTACCTTAGCTATAAATCTAGCAATTACTTAAATTTTATTTGATATTAAAAGAAATCTTTATAAATGTCATCCCTCAAAGTTTTCAGCTCTATTTTGGCGCCCCGTATTCGTCCACTTTCTCATTCCTAAAAGATAAGGTAGATTTTACAGAAACTGTGTCTACATTTTTCCCATTAAATGCTGTTGATACCAATATGACATAGCTGCCAACAATTCCTCAATTGATCCATAATCCATGTTTCTGTTAGAGGTTCTGATTCATTTGAGCTGTATGTACTTCACTATATATATTCAAGCATTGTCATTTAAGTAAACAATATTGCTACTTGTATTTTTCATGGTTAGAGAATTCTGGACAAAAAAATTTCTGTCATAAAAGGCAGAAAAATTTGGTTGAAAGTCTAATGATATGAAAAACATGTCCAATTCTAAGTTATTAAAGTCTATTTTGATAAATTTCCTGATGTAATTCTGTCAATTTTGTGATAATCCTGCAGGATCTTCATCTGGGATATGGACTAGCTACCCAGATTTCACATAAGCTTTTCTTGACAAATATATTTTTAAAATTGCTTATGCTTTTAGATTATTTTTTAAAATAATAGAAGTGAAGAGGTTGAACAATAAGAAAGTCCAAAGTCAGGAAGAAAGGAGTTTACTTTTATTGTTATTGTGAAAAAATAACACCCAAGTTCCTAAAATTAATTTGTGAAAAGCTTGATTCACAGAAGTCCTGTTACAGTTGCCATCTACTCCAACATTTCAAAATGTACTCTTTACTACAGAAAATTTTCTGACCTAATATCCTGGAAAGTGCAATTTTTTTTTTTTTTTTTTTTTTTTTTTTTTTTTTTTTAGGAACTTAAGAAATTTATGAAAAAGTAAAGGCAATGAGCGCACTTCCATTAAAGGCTTTTGGGAAAGTAGTAGGCATAGTTGCTCTGATTCATGGATTTAGTATTTGCCATACATATCGACTCACAAGACAAGGTATAGCAATGTGTTTTATAAAAAAATATAGAATGACTTAGACAATTTATTTATTGTCTTTTGCCTTTCAATATTTTTAATAGCAATAAAAATCTCACTACAAAGCATGTTTCACCAATTGAAAATTAAGTTACTAGCTCATATAAGATTTTATTATATCTTTGTGCTGTTTTAGGACTCCTTAAAAATAGCTTTTGGAACCAAAACATTTAAAAAATGTAATTATATCCTAATTAAAAACTAATATGAATAATTATAAAGTGTTTTTATCATTATTATTTCTGAGGTGGCCTGTTGCAATGAAGTTTTTTGGCCCTGGGCGGCCAGAGGTCCAGACCCACAGACCTGCCACCCCAGACCTCTTAGCCGCCCACAGCTGATCAGGCCCCCAGAAATGACTCAGATGCTTATGTTTACTTCATGCTGTTTGGCCTATGGCTCAGGCACATTGCTAGCTTGCGCTTACATCTTAAATCAATCCATTTCTATTAATCTGTCTGCCTCGTGGCTCGTGGCTCATCTGTGTTCCTTACAGGCTTTTTCTTGGGCGGTGAGCTTTCTCTGTCTGACTCTGCCCAGCTTCTCCTACCTATGTTGTGATTCCCCTCCTACTTTTTCTATGGTGCCTGTCATGGGCCATAACAGCTCCTTTACTTAAAGATTAATATTCACAGCATATAGAAAGACATTTCCTCATCAGTGGTCCTTCGTTCTCTGGAAAATATTATATATATAAGCAACATCTAAAAATACATTAAAAGAAATGTTCTGAACATGAGCTTTGTTGCCTTTGGGTTCATTTTGAAGAATGTCATCTTAAATCAAATGAGTTCAAACTTACAAAAAGGTATCAAAGATGACATAAGAAACAGCAAAATATATAACTTCATGTTTCAAGAGTCTAGATGTTGTCAGAAAGGTGCCCATGTATAGAGAAGCTTACCATTCTCATGATGCTGAAAGTAGAATCCAGTTGTGCCTACAGTGTCTACAGTTCACTGCCATTATCATCAATCATCAAGTTGTTCTTGGATACATAATCTGGTGGCCATCTTCTTTGTTTCTCTTACCACCTTTCCTTTTTGTGTGTTTTTGAGCTGAAATTACCATTTTCTATAAAGATCAAGTCATGCTGGATGAATATTAACCATTACTGTCACATTTGACTAGTTCTGAAAGGCTTTATTTCTGAATAAGATGGTGTTTTGAGGTACTGAGAGTTTGTATTTTGCATTATGGTTATGGAGATCTAGTTCAACTCATATTTTACAATGATAAGCAAACATGTAGTACTTTTGTAATATAAATAACATGGCTCCTTGAGTGAAACCTCTCCACATATTTATAGATGAAAAAAAAAAACTGTTTATTAAGTACCTAACTGGCTATGACTAAATGCCCAATGATCTCCCTTGAATAGATGATTTTATCACATATATATGTAGTTTTCTTATGCCATAATTGATGCATTGTTACCTGTTACCACAAGTGATGCTAAAATGATTTAAGATGACATTCTTCAAATGAACACAAAGTCAAAGAATAAAACTTAAAATGTCAAATTTAGAACATGCTCATAAGTTTTATACATACTACCATCCTTAAATATCTTTTAGGTCTGAGTCTTAGTTTAAATTTCTAATAAAACTGAAAACTGAATGTCTGACCATCTAGCAGATAGGAGATTAATACAGCAAATATTTTACCAAAATTTATTTGTTAACTACAGTAATTTTCTTCTTTTTGAATAGTTGTTACATAGGTACAACTACTATCTTTTTGGCTGTCCATTAAAATTATGTTTGGGGGATGGAGCATAATTGCTGGTTATAAATTACAACTGTCTTCTCAGTCATCAGAATGGACCTTCATCATAGGAGAAACTTGTAGAATAAAGTTTTACATCTGAACTACCTAATTTCTTTTAATTCTAAACATGCTGATTAGCATACTACATATTATGGAATCAGTGTTCTTTTAGCTAAATTACACTCATGAGACTTAATGTCTCTAAATAATGAGCAAATCCATTGTAACTTCTATTTTATTATTTTGAATTTCCTTTATCATTTTCAATGTGACTAAGAAAACTTAGCAACCCCAAATTTATCTCATTCTGGTTTGCTTATGTCTCCTGGCACAGTAGAGGTACAGATCTTCTTTTGGTAGAAATTCTTAGAATAAAATTAATAAAATTCTAAAACACATTCATTCTGCTTTGAAGTAATTCTCAGTACCATTTAACACTGAATAATGGCATACCAATATGGTAAAGAGATACACATTAGGATTCTGTGATTTCTCCATAGTACTTGGGTCTTTAGCTGAAGCTAGAGCATCAAGAAACACCAGGACACAAAGGACCACTAATTTCTTAGGATCCGAGTATTAGAAAAGTATTGCACACAAATATAATCATTTAAACATCCTAGCATAATATCTTTTTTATTTTCTTAGACAACGTATTTGATAGATGAGCATGTATCTCTGTTTTAAGATGAACAGCAAGTAAAAGGAACAACTGTATCTTGTGGTAAATGTTTTTAAGCTTCTTGAGAAGCATCTACATCAATTTACATAGTTGCAATACCAATTTTTATTTCACCCACCTCACATCATTGACAATATGTACTATCATTTATTTTATTGATATCCATCATTATGACTGGAGTATGATAAAAATTTCAAAATAGGTTTGACCTTTGTTTTCAGATTACTATAAGGACATCAATCTTCTTCTTAAGTGTTGCTCAGTAATTTGTGTTTTATATCTTTATATTAATCATGTACAGATGCCTAAAATGTTCTATTTTTTCATATTCATATTATGATTGAACCCAGTTATCATGCATCCAGGTTGCTTATATTTTAAAAAAATTTTTATGTCTTACCAGTGTGCATTCCAAAGTGAAAACACCTGATTTACCTATTTTTTTCTTTTAAATGTGGTTATAAAACACTCAGGGATGTTGGTAACAAAAGAAGATTCTAATTCTTCAATAATGAAGTATGACTGAAAATTTGCATTTATAAAATGTTTCTATGAAACTCTGTTACAATATGTTTTTTTTTCCCAAGCTGCTAGAGGTCCAGACCCACAAACCTGCAGCCCCAGACTGCTTAGCTGCCTGCTGCTGCTTAGTTTCCCAAAAATAGTTCAGAGGCTTATATTAACTTCATGCTGTTTGACCTATGGCTTAGGCACATTGCTAGCTAACTTTCATCTTAACTATCCTGCCACGTGGCTCGTGGCTCACCTGTGTTTCTTATGCTTCCTTTTGGAGGCTGGCTCCATCTGTCCTGACTCTGCCCTCCTTTTCCTATCTATTCTGATTCACCACCTACTTCTTCTATGGTGCCTGCCATGGCCAAAACAGTTCTTTATTTAAAGATTGATACACTCAGCATACAGAAAGACATTCCCACATAAACTCTCTAAGTAACTACAATCTAGAGATTTTTATTTTTTATTTTTTGTATATGACTGTGATGGATAAAACACTGCTGCATGTTTATCGCCAGCAATTACCTCTCATTTGAATGATTTGGATAACTGCAAAAACAACAGAGTTTTTTTTAATGTCTCTTGCAAAAGTCATTGCTACTGAAAAGTGGTAGAAAAAAAACTTTGGTTTCTTATAAACTATAAATGTAGCCAAAATATTGAAAAACAGAACAGATTTTCAGATGCATACAGCATAAAACAAAGTTACACAGGGAACCAGGCACCATATAAGGAATGAACAGGCACAAGTGAGGAAACATCAAGGGTAGAACAGGAGATGATTTTTCTCCTGGATGTAAATTACATCTCTTTCTCAATTTTATCTGCTGAAATATTTATTAATAATCCATGTTTAGGAAAGCTTTTGTGACAATATTCAAAACTGTTAGAGCAAAACTTGATCCCCAATAAAAGAAAATGTATAAATCACATAACCACCAACCCACAAAGGTAGCATGGTCATAGATATGATTCTAGTTTGCATTAGTTATCATGGTGTGTAATACAGTTTTTTCTATGTCTACATATGTTAACATATCTGTTTGGGGACACTTATATCTCCTACAAAAATATACAAATTGATACCTTCTTGCTAATGCTTCAGAATGTAGCTATATTTGAGAATAAAGTATCTTTAATAATTATTAAGTTAAACTAACAAAATTTCTGAGTGGCAATTTGGACATAGGAAAGAATATGGTGCATGCACATAGAAAAAAAGAAACAGTGAAAAATACAGGAAGATAAGAATAATCTGGAGAAAAACAATCTTCAGAAAAAATAAACTGGTAATATGTTGATCTTGGGATTTTATTACCTGTAGAATTGTTTAAGACTTAAATTTTATTGTTTAAAATGCTCAGATTGTGACGTTATATGTCTTCTGAGAATGTGATCTTGATTATGGAGAATGCAAATATATCCTAGTTTGGAGAGGAACTGAATTCTGAATATGTATATTTTCTTATCTCAATGAATGACAGACAATCATAAAAGCCCTTGTGTGGGAGATTGTGTTGTTTCATTGTAAATAATTATCCCACCCACTGGTTTAACAAAAAATGTTGATTGGCCAAAGGCAGACAGGAAGTGTGGGTGGGGCTATCAGACTAGGAAAACTCTGAGAACAGAATGCCAGGGAGAATGCCAGAGAGAAGCTGGAAGAATCAGAGGACAACCATGCTGCTGTGAGAAAAGGTATTGAGCCCCATGGCTGAACAGGTTAAGAATCATAGGTTAGAATAAGGGTAAAGAGTCAGCAAGTTATATGCCTAGGCCTTAGGTCGATAGCCTAAAACTATTATAAGCATCTGTGTGTCTCTGAGAGTGTGTGAGTCTACGGGTCTAAACCTTGAGGCTAGGCCCAAAAGTCCCTTGTAATGAATAGAAATGAGAATAAACTTTTGCTTATCAGAATACTATCTATATTTTAGTAAATATTGTCTGAAGTTCAGTTGACTTAGCTTTAATATACAATTTATGCTCAGGTGTTGGAACCATGCTTATATTGGCATATAGTGGGAGCATGTTCTTCTTATGGTAAAATGATAAGAGAGCAAGATCAGCCAATTCTACCACATTGTCACAGCTAATTTAAAATTCTAAGCCAAAACAAATACTTCCATTCTAAATATAAAATCTGCTTGTCAGATTTTTTTTATTATAATAAGAGTGGTACAAAGCCAATAAAAACAGTAGAAAAGAATGGAACAATTGTAAGATATAACTGTCCATGTAGTTTTTTAAGGTATGGGAATTAATCATAAGAGGAATGCAGAATAATTTACAGCTGTGGGCTACAAAATTCTAAAATGTTGTAGATAAACCTTAATGTGACATTCCTTTAAGAGTTTAGAACACAGGAATGTTTATATACATGTTGAAAAATATTGTACTCATGATCATTCAGACAAGGCACTATTGGGGGTTATAATAGAAGCCATTTTGCTGCATTTTGACTAAAATTTGATGTACATTCTGGTGGTGTCCTGAGACCTTGGGTAAGACTAACATCAGAAGTCTTAAACAAAGTCATTTTGGTAAACAAATTGCAAAATGATCTATTTGCATTTTTCTACATACCACCATCCAGTTATTCTGGATTTTTTGAAAATGCTGTCTTTTTTTTTCTGGCCTCTTTGTCAAAAATCAGGTATTCATAGGTGTGCGGGTTAAGGACAGGGTCTTCAATTTGATTCCCTTGATTAATAAGTCTGTTTTAATGCCAGTACCAAGCTGATTTTATTACAGTAACTCTATAGCGCAGCTCGAAGTCAGGAATGGCTTCTGAAGCTCTATTATAAAACAGAATTGTTTAGGCAATTTTGTTTTTGTTTTTGTTTTTTTCCATATGAAGTTGAGTATTGTTCTTTTGAAGTCTGTGAAGAATTATGTTCAAATTTTGATGGAGATGGCATTGAAACTATAGATTGCTTTTGGTAAGATTGACATTTTTACTATATTGATCCTACCTATCCAGGAGCCTGGAAGTACTTTCTATTTTCCGATGTCCTCTTCAATTTATTTCATCAATATTTAGACTTCTTGTCATACAGGTTGTTCACTTTTTTAGTTATAGTTACGCCAAGAGTACTTACAGTTATTATAAATGTTGTTTCACTAATTTTTCAGTCCTTTTATTATTTGTTGATAAGAGGGCTATTAATTTTTTTAGTTAATATTGCATCATGTCACTTTGCTGAAGGTAGTTTTGTAGGAGTTCTCTGATAGAATTTGGGGTGGTCACTTATATATACTATTATATCATCTGCAAATAGAAATAATTTGACTTCTTACTTTCTAATTTGTTTCCCTTTGATCTCTTTTTGTTGTTTTATTGCTTTTGCAATAAACATTTGAACTATATTGAATAGTTATGAGGAAAGTGTACAGCCTTGTCTTGTTCCTGATTATAGCAGGATTGCATTGAGATTTTCTATATTTAGTTTGATGTTGGTTGTCAGCTTGTAGATTTCACTTACTGTGTTTATGCATATAATTTATATTCTTTGATCTATCCAAGGCCTTTATCATGAAGCAGGGTTAGATTTTGTCAAAGTTTTACAGCATCTAATGAGATAATCATGTGATTATTTTTCAGGTTGTTTCTGTAATGGATGATATTGGTACATTTTTTACATTGACCCAACCTTGCAATCTGGGATGACTACATTTGATCATTGTTAATGATTTTTATGTTATCTTTTGGTTAGTTTGAATTAAGGTTTGTTTATCTTAGTGAGTTTCTCAAAGAGCTAACTCTTCGTTTCATTAATTTTTAAATTTTTTTTCTGTTTAAATTTAATTGATTTGAACTCTGAATTTGATTATTTCCCGCTGTCTTCTCCTTCTGAATGAGTTTGCTTCTTCTATTTGTTCTAAAGCTTTCAGCTGTACTATCAAGTCTCTTATATGAGATTTCTCTAAATTTTCTATGTAGACACCTAGTGCTATAAACTTTCTATTTAGCACTGATTTTATTATTTTCCAAAAGTTTGGATATGTTATGGATATATTTTCTTTGAATTATAGTAAGTCTTTGATTTCACTCTTCTTCCTTGACCCAGAGGTGGTTCAATTCAGAGATAATAAACCTGAAATTTTCAAAAATCATGTGAAAAAAACATTTATAAGAAAAGGACACATAATAGATTAGTACTGAAATCAATTTTGTCGGAGAGTCCCCCCCCCCCCCGTGGTTAGTGGTGATGACAGTAATTCATCAAAGTATTGACCTCATCAAAGTATTGAGAATAAGTGCAACTTAAACCTTCAGCCCTAAGGAGGACATTTATGTCCACTTCCTATAAGATGCAGAGAAGAGGGAAAAAGGAAAATTATGAACGATGTAGAAACTGTACAGTAAAATAAAGTTCTTATTTTATTTTCAAAATTTTGTTTTCTTTCTGTTCTATTCTATTTTTTTGCTATTGTTATATTATGAAATAAAATAATATTAACAAATAAATCCACCAGGCTACTTGTAGACTTATTGTTGGGGCCCATGACATCAGGCTGCATCAGGAATATTTGTACTTCTTCCTGCATATTAAGAGTTTTATTTTTAGATGAGTCTCAACTTCTACTGAATTATCTATTGAGAAGGGGAATTGACTAGTGGTAGAAAACAATTTATACCTATGAAGAAGGAAGAACTTCCATCTTTAATCTTATCAAACTTCATACTTTTCCTAGATAAACTTGTGGATGACCAGTTGCTTGAAAGTCTATAATAGCTGAATGTGTCTGAAAGTGTCTATTAGCCTTAAGAATTAAAAAAAGTAGTAGCATGCACTTTAAAAATGAATATGTTATTCTATTTTCCTAGAGACAGTTTTTTTTTTCCATGTGTAGCTTAAAGTTAAGCAAATTTTGATTGCAGAAGGATATCTTTATCAAGGTTGTGGATCAAATGAATGGTGTGATATTAACTACACAATCAAAATAAAGCCTTGGAACATATTCTAATTAATTTATTGTTTTTCATTTCCCAAGGTGACAATTTTCTTATTGGTCATGATTATAAGTACCCACGAAAATAGGTGAGGCATATCAGTGTAGCTTTGCAGCTTTTAATACTCTGTAATATGATACTGAAAATTAAGTGAGTCAATAGAACAAATGTTATCTATGAAAAAAATCAATGAATATGGAGATCTGCTGCAGTATCAACTGCTTAAGCTTTTCTCGGTTTTAGACAAAAAAAAAAAAAAAAAAAAAAAAAAAAAAAACACACATTGAGAACTGGAGTAGAAAGGTTAGCTTGTTTGCAAGACAACTTAGTCATCAAGGACTAAGATACCTGACTGGCAAGGGCCAGAAGAGTAGACTAAAAAAGAATTCATCCATTTTCTATCATCAGATTTTGGAATAAAAAAATTTCATCAACTTCTACATACACTGGTTGGTGAGTGAAAAAGTTCTTTACTCAGTCTGCAAATTCATAAGTTCTTCACTTTTCCAGATACACCCCCTGTACAAAAGAAATGCTTTACTTTGGATACATTTTTGGCAAGTCAAACAAACACATAGATAATCCTAAAGTGTAAATGCACTTTGTGCTGGATATTATTTGAATTTTGTCTAAAAAAGAAAGGACATGGTAGTAGAGGTCTTTACTCACACCATCTTTACAATCCATTTGCAGTATTATTTTAGAAAGTCATTTTGACTATGTATCATATTATTAAAAGCACATTATCTTGGGGTGAACTGCAGTTTCAAGTGAGCTCTCAGGCCTGCTATGCTACTCCATAATGCACTTTCTCATGGTGGACACAGCTCAGTTAGGATATGCTTCACAAAAGGCAACTTCAGAGAAAAGAAAGGGACAAAGGAGTTAAAGACATAATTCTTGTTTTAACTTTTAAGAAACCATTTAGGACTAGGAAGTATCTACAGAAGAGGAGAGGAAGAGGAAACACAGGTCAAGGGAGCATAAAATATAACAAGAAGGAGATGAACAGAAGCCAGTAAAGCAGAAAAAACATTAAAAGTAGGCTGTCAGGAAAATCATACCCCATTTTTGATCTATTTGAAACTGACTAACCTTTTCAAAGGCCATCCCTTTCAAGTCTAAACATAATAATGATAGAGCAATGTGATGGTTAATGTCTGCAAAGGATTTTATCTTTTCTTTCAGAGACCTAATTTCTTTGGTACTTTTTAAACATTTGTTTTTATTGTTTTTATTTGCCTCATTCATGCTTAGAGGTAAATAGAGACAGAGAAATTGTTTAGCAAAATTGAAAATATCAATTTCTGAGCTTTCTTATGGCTCCCTTTTTATGTTGTATCAGCTACCTATACCCACAAATGTTCCCTACCTAGAATACCAGTGGCTACAATTGACTTGGATTCAGGTAGGTAATTTTCATTCTCCTTTGTGTCTGAAACTTTAATCACTCTTTTCTTCTGCCCAGCCAAATATCAGACTGCTTGCAGAGACCTTCCCACACTGCCTACCTCCATTTTCTGAGGACTCCTTCAAACCTTTCATCAGAACCATTTTTCATCCTTTCCCTGCTAAATATATATCAGCCATGTATACCTAGAAATAGTTTTTACCAGGGTTAACTAGTGGCCACAGCTTGCAGGAACTTGAGTAGATAAAATAATCTTCTCCTTTCTCTGTTTCACTACAGCCTCTCCATTTTTGCTGTAAGCTTAACAAACTTCCCATGGGTATCCCTCTTTCAAAGGGATCCCTCCTTTGGTCTTAACTCCATTCATTGAAGACTTCAACCATTGATTTAGAACCACAGTTGTCTTAGCACTTTCATCCCTGTCTTTAAAAAAAAATGCATTGCAATACCTGCATGCAGAATCATTTTTTCTCACCACACCCCTAATTTTCTGTGGATAACACATCTAGATATTAACAAGATTCTTTTAGTTCTTTCTTGAAGCATTTCAATGCCCTTTACTACTAGAACACTTCTATCCCTCTCTGACACCCACTGATGAACAGTAGAATCAGATGGACCTTCTTCCAGATATCTCACAGCCATCACAATTTCCTAAAATCCAACGAGGGAAAAATAAATCAAAGAATAAAATATATGCATAATAAAGTCAACACTATATATCAATACTTGAAATTACCTCAATTATTGCAACCCATGATGCCTAGAAATTAGTATAAAAACACAATTGATAACAGCAAGAACATTATGACTCTAAAAGAACTCAATGGCCCTCTATTAGATATTGAGAAAAGAAATATAAACAAAGCAAAAGACACAGATTTCAAAATAGCAATTATGGCTACAACAAGGAACTTAGAGATGATATGAACATTTTAAAACGAAATTTGTAAAAACACAAATATTGCAATCAAATAACAAAAAAAAAAAAAACAGTTCAAGACACAAAAGTAAAAATGAGATAACTAAAGAACAAACCCAATTTAGATAAATGTGGAACTGACAAACTTGTGGTGTCAGAGCCTCAGAGGCAAGTCTCACCAACTGAGTACAAGATATCAAAGAGAGTGTCTCCAGTGTTAAAGACAAGTTAGAAGAAATAGATATCTTTGTGAAAGTAAAGAGTATATCTAAAAAAATTACTGAAAAAGCCATTTTAGATATCTTATATGCTATGAAAAGACCAAATATATGAGTAATGGAATTGAGGAAGGAGAAGAAAGTCATCTCAGAAGAAAACAAAATATTTTCTGTAAGAAATGCCTATCAAAAATATACTCATTAGATTAATACTCACAGTCTCAATGGAAACTCTAAAAGCCAGAGGGTCATGGAAGTATATAAACACTAAGAAACCACAACCCAGCCTACCTTCTACAAAAAAATTTAAAAGACAATAGAAAAAGAAAATCAATTAAAAAAAATTTCAGAATATATGCCTAAGAATCCAGAAAAAAACAGAAAACACTATAAAAAACTTCAATCTTCAGAAGTTAACAACCTGAAGAAAAGACAACAAATACATAATTCCTGCTCAGAAAATCAAAGAAAGGGGACACTCTATACAATAACAACAAATAAACAGGAGTCATGAACATGTTTATCAATATTAATATTGATAATATTAATTTATCAATATTAATAATTTCAAAATCTCCCAATAAAATATTACAGATTAACAGACTGGTGAGAAAACATGAGTTATATTTCTGCTGAATCCCCCCCCCCAAAAAAAAACCAAAACACAGACTCTACAAGCACAGATAGAATATAACATCAGACTATAGGATGGAAGATTTTATAAGCAGATGGATCCAAGAAACAAGATATATCTATTTAAATACCTGACAAAATATGCTTCAAACTCAAATTTGCTAGATGAGAAGTAAAGGACACTGCATGCTCATAAATGTAATCACCACTGAGATGATGTTGTCATTTCCAAACATTTATGCAACAGAATATTTATGACAGCTGGTTAATAAAACCAAAGATAAACAAAACATTAATGGAAAAAAAGTAATAAAATGCACACTACAGTAAAAATAATATATTGATTCATATACAATGACAATACCTGATGTCAGTAAGCTACTCTAGCTAATATGTAATTCATAAAGCAAATTGAAAAAATACTGGAGCTACATAAAGGCAGAAATCAATGGATCTAGTAAATATTTACAAAACATTAACCCAAACAAACAGGTAAAATATACCTTTTTCAAAAGCTCATGAAATGTTATCCCAAACTGAAAACATTCTTGAACATAAAGCAAATATTACAGATAAAAGAAAATTGAAATAACACCCAATTCTATCTGGCCACCAAGGACTAAGGTGGATATGAACAACAAAGAAAACAACAGCAAATAAACAATCTCCTAGATTCCTAAAAACTCACTATTGAATGAAAAACAGTCTGAAGAGAGAAAATAATAAAGAACTAAAAATTTCAATTCAATAAAATAAAACATGACCCTCCAATCCTCTGTGATACAAATAAGGCATTTCTAAGGTTTAATTGCATAATAGTAAATAAAAGCTATATTACCAAAACAAACTGATGTGATCTCAGATTAGCAAGTGAAAGGCACATCTGATATCTAAAGGCAAATTCACTATTATCCAAAAAGATTGAATGTCAAGAAATATCCAAACTTACTTGAAATCGACAAAATACAAACAGAAATAAAACATGAATCAAATAATAAAATATTGGGATCTTAAAAAAATCAGGATTTTTTTATAAATTAACAGATGGATAAAGAAAATACAAATTAATACAATTAGAGGTAAAATTAGGTACAATACAACAGACATAAAGGAATTATAGAGAATCATATGAATATATATTTTTTTTAAAAAAAAAATCTGTACACCACCGAGATAAAAATCCTCAAAGAAGTCAAGTTCTTTTTTTTATTTCTAAAACCTACCAAAGTTAAATCAAGATATAATAGCAACTAAAAAGACCTATAAACATCAATGGGACACTAGCAACAGTTAAATGTGTCTTGAGTAAAACACAGAAAACAACTTATACCTAATTGAAGGCAGGAAAGAATTCTACCAGACTTTCAAAAAAATTAACACTGATTTTCTTCAAATTATTTCACAAAATAAAAACAGAAGACACAATAACTTATTCAATTTATTGAGGACAAAATTTCCCCAACACTTAAACTACATAAAGACACAACAAAGAAAAAAATTAAAGATCAATTTCCCATGTAAATATAGAACCATATTTTTAAAATATATGTTCTGCTTTGTGGTTCAGTGACCTCTGCTTAGTATGGCAGATCTAACTTTCTCTGAATCTGTTTGCTTACAAAATTGTACAGCTAGAATTCCCCCTTATCCAAGATAGCTATTAGCCAGTAGCTTTCTATTCCATCAATCATAGGAATACATCTTCATACTGCATACAAATAAACCACAACATAAAATATCTTTCATAAATTTTATTCACTGAGAGGCAGTGTTTAGATTACAGCCTAAATAATCACAATTTTTGTGGATTCAGATAAAGTCTAGCTTCAAAGAATGGTAAAAGTCAGACTAAGTAGTATGATGTTACATGACCAAAACTGACCTATAAGATACTGCCAGACTTGGTAAAATAAACTTCAACTCAAGTTGACAAGCATTCAATGAGCTGAAATGCTGTAAAAAAAAAAAATGCCTTGGTCCTTTCTAGCTCTTTGATTTGTTCTTCATTTCTCAAATACATAGCCTCATCTGCTTTCTAGGATCTTTATGCCCCTGCTTTCTAAAAGATACAAGTGTTTAATTTTATTTGTTTATATATATTTCTTATTTTACTCAGTCTATATTTAGTAAAAATTCTGTCATATCATAGATATTATTTTATTTTTATAGTTTGCTATTTAATTTACATTATTATCCTCTATTTTCTACCACCCCAATACTAGTTACTATTATTACTGTGAGTTTTCCTCTTTTTTAACAGTTTTCTTTCTAGTTATAAAGTAATAACTAATATATGAATACATACAAAATTATCAAGGGCTTTTGATCTCTAAAATGCAAAGTGCTTGTTTAAGTTTCTGTTTCTATGCTAAAACAGAGACCAAAAATAAAATAGAGAGAAAAGGTATTATCTTAGCTTATAGTTTTTAGTTCATTATCAAAAAAATTCAGGGTTCAAAACTGGAATCTGGAGACAAGAACAGAAACATAACCAGGGAGGAATAATGTTGACTGGCTTAATTCAAAAAGATTGCTTGGCTGAAGAATCTGGTATGACCAGAAAGAGACAAGCATCAATGAGGCAGAATCTTTTGTGAAATTCTTTCTTTCAGAATAAACTATAATCATAAAGAAGCTATAATCACAAGGAATGTCAAAATTCTACCTTATACTAGCAGCTGAAGTTGGAAATAGATAAGTCTCCATGAAGTGGTGATTTTGAAGACATCAATAATGAGCAGTAAAGGCTTAAATTCATGAAAGGCCAAGAGAAGCCATCAAGGAAGGTACAACTTTGTTTCAGCTGCTGTTGAATCCCAAGGATTCAAGGTTCACAGAGAGAAGTTTAAATTGACACCATTTGGTAGTCTCAGAGTTCAAGAAAAGTTCAGGAGAGACTTCATTTGAATTTTATTTTTGTTTTTATAGGAATTTAACATTTTATGTCTAATTGGAATTTGGTCAACTCTTAAATAATTATTCTTATTAAATTTAATGTAAAATGCGTACATTTATTCTATAAGTAAGTGCTTTATACTTTTCATATCACAGTGTACTATCAATTTTATAGTTAAATTTACTATAATAATAGTACACATAATTTTTTCCTCTGTATTAAACATATTTGGTAAGTGTGTGTTTGCTCTTACCTACTGTTTGAAGCCTATTTATATTTTGTATATGTGGTCCTGAATGTTTAGGATAAGTCCCTATTACTGAAAATATTCACTTTAAATGCAAAATCCAAAGAAACTGAAATGAATCTGACATAAAATATATTTCCATGAGGATAGGCTTTTATAGTACCATAATATGCCACTCCGGATCCTAAGGCAGAGAAACCACCAATAGTCCTATTCTAATATAATGCTTATGAACCACAAAAGTAATCATCATGCATAATATCCCTAAGGGTGTAATAGTGCCACTTAAATGTTGGCAGTATCCAACAGCTCTGTAATTGGAGATTTTTTATTTCATTATTATTTTCTTTTATTTAAAACATTCTATGCATTTAAATATATTTTAATCACATTTTCAGCCCCCAAATCATTACAGATCACTTACTCCTCCCTACCCTTACAACTTGAAGTTCTTTATCAAAAATAATCCAAATAACCCAAACAACAAATCTAGAAATAAAGAAACAAAAATCTATCTAAAAGAAGGAAACAAAAATAACAAACCAACCGAACAAAAACTATCAAACTATAACCAAATTAAAAATACATAAGCAAACAAACAAATATAACCACTGGAATCCATTATTTGTTTATCAATTACTTTTGAACATGACATCTGCTCTCAACATGAATTATGCCCTGGTGTGGTTGGCATATCCAGTGTTATTAAATGAAAAAACAATTTTTTTTCAAGAGCAAGTATAAATAACAGATCCATTGTTAACATTTACTCCAGTGGCTAGGTTTACGTTCATTCATTTTCTTAATATAAAAAAATACTACAAATAAGGTAAAATAAATATTATCACATCAAATTTGGACAAGACAGACTAACAGAAATAAAATAGCCCAAGAGAGGACAGACCCACTCTTTGGCATGCTCTAAATCCCATAAAAATACTAAACTGGAGGCTATCATATAAGCACAGAAGACGTGGTTGGTGCACATCCTTGCAGACCCCTTGGATGCTGTTTCAGTCTCTGTAAGTCCTTGTGAGCTGTTTAAAAACTGTTGTTATTAGGTTTGTGGCCTGGACTTTCGGCCCACAGACCTACAGACCTGCTGAGACACACAGATGCTTACAATAGTTTTAGGCTGATTGGCCTAAGGCCCAGGCATATAACTTGCTAACTCTTTACCCTTAATCTCACTCATGACTCTTATCCTGTTCAACCATGGGGCTCGGTACAGTACCTTTTCTCAGAACAGCACAGTTGTCCTCTGCATCTTCTGGCTTTTTTTCGGCATTCTGCTGCGTTCTGCCTGTTCTTAGAGTCTGGTAGTCCTGCCCACACTTCCTGTCTGTCTTCAGCCAATCAACACTTTTTAAATTAAACTCATAGGTGGGAACAATTATTTACAATGGAAAGAACATAATCTCCCACACATCCCCTTTTCTCCTTCTAAAACAAAAAACTCCAACTCTAATATTCTTCCCTCCCCCTTATCTATAACAACTTATAAGCAACACTGTAAATAAACATGAACATCCATAATCCATGTTTTGGGAATGTGGGCATTGTTCTCTAGGCTACTTCCTGCCAAATGGGGGGTTCTGGTAATCTCAAGGGAATTCAAAGAAAAATGTAGGATTATGCTCAAGTCTTTAGTGGAGTAATCTATAAGGCTGTGCCATCTCTGCCAGTCTCCTTGAAATTGTTCTGGATACAAAGCTCAGGAAACTTCACAGAGGTGTTCTCAAAGGTTGAATCATCTGGGCCATTCATTTCCATTGGAGATTTTTTTCAGGGGTCTTCCTCTATCAAATTTTATGTTCTTTATCCAGAAATAAATCCACAGCCTCTCATTTTCAGTGAAAATAAAAAGAAAACCTCTTCTCCAAAGTAGTATATCTTTGCATTTCAACTTTAAAGTAAACTCATTTACAAAATATATAGGTTGAATTAATCCAACAGCACTTATAATCAACTGTCTTTTAGCAGCTTTTACTAAGTCATTTTAAGTCAAGAAGCTTAAAGATAAGACAATAACATAAAGCATCCAGACATTCTTTGTATTTCCCATCTTTACATGGTTTATTTTTATTTATTTATTTTACTCTATTTCATTTTAAGGGCTTTCTCTAACTTTTCTTTTCTTTCTCTAAGCCTGTGTAAATATATTTTCAACACACTCTAAGTCACTTAGACTTTTTTAAAAAAAAAAAAACTGTCCTTACTGTATATTTATTTCTTAACTTTTTCTGTCTCTGACCACACCTTTGTTTAGCTAAGGTGATTGACTCCACCCAGATTCTTTATTTCTTTCTGTTTCTGAACACACCTTTAATGTGCCAAGGTCCTTGGCTAAGGATTAAAAGTTGGTAAGGTGGATGGATGGCTCCACCCAGCTCCTAGTCTAATTTCATAGAATTTATCTTTTTAGCCCAGGTACTCTGGGAATTTTGGGGTCCGTATAATTACCAAGTAAAGCTTTGCCATCTGCTGCTCATTAATTCCGTTTAAGTATTAGGCAGCCTCTTAAAAACTCACAAGTGTTTTGCCTCTAAGGCTGAATCAAGAAGCCTCCCTGAAAAAAGCCAAGCCTCTGATTTCCTCCAGCAAATAGAGCTGATCAAAGATAACATGGACACTAAAAATCCATTTTTTTGATTGTGTTCCCTTTTTGTCCTTATGAACTGAAACCTTAAATACATCATTTATAACTTTTTCTTATATTGAGGGTTCTGTGAGACTTCAGAAACCAGTACACCTTAAGCTGTACTCCAAAAGTACACCATTGGAACTCAAACCCACATGCCTCACCAGGGTATCTCTGTACCACAGCTCACATGAGAGGCACAACTCAGAAGCAGCTTTGGGTTCTAGACCATTTTTTAAGCTTTCTATGGCTTTATGTGGGTACATTTTACCCATGTTGGGCTGCCATTTGTTGTATTAGGTTTCTGGCCCGGACTTTCGGGTTTAGCCTCAAGGTTTAGGTCCACAGACCTACAGACCCACTGAGACACACAGATGCTTACAATAGTTTTAGGCTGATCAGCCTAAGGCCCAGGCATATAACTTGCTAACTCTTTACCCTTAATCTCACCCATGACTCTTATCCTGTTTGGCCATTGGGCTCGGTACCTTTTCTCAGAACAGCATAGTTGTCCTCTGCATCTTCTGGCTTTTCTCTGGCATTCTGCTGCATTCTGCCTGTTCCTAGATTCTGGTAGCCCAGCCCATGCTTCCTGTCTGTCTTTTGCCAATCAACACTTTTTATTAAACTCATAGGCAGTGACAGTTATTTACAACAGAACAACATAATCTCTCTACAAAATACTGATTCAGAGGGACTTGATTCTTGTTTTTTTTTCCTTCCTCTGGCTCTTATGTTCATGCTTCCTGAGCTTTGAAAAGATGGATTTGTTAAACACATCCCATTAAGCTATGAGTGTCCTAAGGTTTCACCATATTTGCACAATAGATGGCCATGAGTCTATAATTGTACCCATCTGCTGTAGGAGGAAGCTTCTTTGAAGATGGTTAAAAAAGACACTGCTATATAAGAATACCAATTTATCATTGAGAGTTGTTTTATCACTACATTTTTTTTCTTCTCCTTTAGACCAGTTGTGGGGATTCAATAAAAGCTTCAGAAGTTTCAGAGACATCAGAGGGAATTTACCCACAGTCTATGTGGGGATTTAATAAAAACTTCAGAAGTTTTGGAGATCTAACCACAGTCAGTCTAGGAGAATCAGAGAGTGGTGACCTATACCCTTAATTCCAACTAAGCAGGGGTCATTTTAGATTATAGAAGAATTCCAGGCTCCCAAGAAGGCAGTGGTGAGGCCACACCTTAACTTACCAAAAGAGTACTTAATGGGGGGATAGAAAGATGGAGGGGAGGAAGCCAAGAGGTGCCAGGCTGAGGAAGCTGGAAGACAGCTGGGTAAGATCTGACTTTGGTGTTTACTCTCTCTAATATCACCAACTTTCTCAGAGATCTATCCCTGAGTTTCATTTATTCATGCTACAAGTAGAGGGTAAGTGAGAAGTGAGAGAGGGAGAGAAAGAGATATAGAGATAGAGAGAGAGATTTTCTTATAGATGTCCTCTGTAGGTTCATATGTTTAAACAGTTGGTATTTTGGTTAGTTGAGGTTATGCAATTTTTAGTATATGGAGCTCTATTGAAGTAAGTATGTTAGTGGAGACAGACTTTAAGAATATATGACATTTATTTCTAGCTCTTTCTTATTGTGTGTGGATGTGATTTCTGTCTCCTATATTTGTCACTGTGACTTGACATTGAGGACTTTCAGACCTCTAGAACAATAAGCCAAATATAATACTATATCATTTTTAAGTTTCTTTTGGTCATAGTTTCTTTCTGCAACAATTGAAAAGTAACAAAAACACTAAGACAAAAAGTAAGACTTAATTAGAGATTGTAGCTTGCAATTGCAGATATTAAGTGGAAATTTCTTAAAGCACAATAGAATTAAGTTAGAATAAAAGAGTTATAGTGTATAATTGTCTTTAATCAAGGTTTCTAGTCGCATTAATCAGTCAATAATGTCTATAACCACATCTGTGTGTGAAGATAAATATTCCTACTGGTCTACCTGAAATTTAGAGTAAACTCCATATAACAAAATATCTACAATATGAATAAATTTGAAGACTAATACATGCTGAAATAAGAAGGCTTGGATCTACTCTGCCAGCACAGCTATCCTCAACCTGTGGAATCTCTATTGTTATGTAGTTTCTTGAATATAATAACTAAAGAGTGTAAGTTTAATCATGCTATGCACATTTTATTCAGCAAAGTAGGTTATTTATTGCAAGGGCAGCAAAACATTAAATTAGAAGGAGTGATCAAATAAATAGCCAAGAAAAACCCAATGTATGTTTTTCTTTGATATAACTGGTGCAGTAGGTGAACGTGGGTAAGTTGATAAATGGCTGAATTTACTGCCTGGCAACAAACATATGCTTTACCATACATCAAATAGATAGTGTCAGCCTTTGAGAATACGCCTGTGAAGACAAACTGTTGTCAGAAGTTTGTCCCACCCAGCCAATGCCAAAATTATTTACTTCCAAATAATCATATAAAGGCTTATACTAATTATAAACTGGCCTCTGACTCAGGCAAATTACTATCTTATTCTTATACTTTAAGTTAACCCATATTTCTTATTTATGTTTTGCCGTGTAGTTTAGTACCTTTTCTTCAGTACAATGTTCTTGTCTTTCTTCCTTTGCTTCTAGCAGGTTACTCTGCTTCTTCTCTTCCCAGAATTTTCCTTGTCTTGTCATGCCTATACTTCCTGTCTGTCTAGCTTCAGACCAATCAGCATTTTATTAAACCAATATGTACAGTGTACAAAAGCATAGTTCTGCAGCACCATATTGTGATCTATGAAGTGTTTCTAAGACCAGTATATTAAAGAGGATGTTATGTATATTAACAACCATTGAGATGGTTGAAAGCATTCAAGAGAAGTGTAACTGTATTCAATGAGAAAAATCTTCATTAAACCAGTATGAGGCAGTCTTTAATAATTACCAGAAAATTGAAATTAATTAGTACTTGGGAGGTATATAATTTATCCTCATTGGATTTACTGCTATTGAGTAGGTAATGTCAAAGGGAACCTATAGAACTACTAAAAGTAAATGCAGTATAAATAGTGAATTACTTACACTGAATATTACAGCATGGACATTTTTACTCACATGCATAATTAGAATAAAACAAATCTGTTGATAAATTACATTGGTTTATAATCTGATATCAAAACAACTAAATGTTATTGTCAACAGTATGTTTACTTCTATGTACTTTACAAGCATACATAAAAATATTTTTGAAAAGAATTCTTATATTTGGATGATAATGAATTTGAACAGCTTAGAGCCAATGTAATAAGCATTTTAGTCAAATAAGATTCTGTAATATGGATACTAATAATATCAGTCTATAAATAAGCCTATAATTTTATATTTGTCTTTGGATAATCATGAATTAAGGTAAATATTTAGGGAAATTTGCTTCCAATAAGCTGTTACCTACAACCAGAACTCTCAATGAAACTACTTCTGTTTTAGTGTGTCTAACTCAATCGTGGATAATAAACTCAACTTTACTGTAAATCATGCTTCCCTTTTAGAGGCAATATTTAATTATACATTTATTTTTTGGCATATCTCCAAACTTCTGTGTCTGGTATCTTCTCACCTCCTATCCTCACACTGTACATGATAATATATGCCATATCTACAAATATATGTTAATATTGTAGCCTTTCTTTTACAACAGTGACCTACGTGAATATTAAGTTATGTGGCCATACTTTTGTTTTCTAGTCTTCTTGGAGAGTCCAAGAAGGGTCTTACATTCCTTTGCAGTCTTCTACCATTACAGCAAAACTTGCCTTCTTGCATTCTATAAAGTCTTATTCTTACAGTCAAAAAAAAAAATTACCATTTTTATTTGTTTTAAGTCTCTGCTTAAAGTAAAGAGATTTTGATAGCTGAACCACTTTTTCTTGTTATCACCCTGGCAATTCAGTTTTGCTTTGGAAATTCAAAGTGTAACATTAACAAGTTTGCCCTTTCTAAAGAGAAGTCTAGAAATTAACTTGATAATATTTAATTAGAGTTGACTTTTTCACCACCTACTCACATTCAAGTGTTCATTGAAAGGTTACAAACATAAGATGTTACCTGAATCCTAATTGACCTCATAATAAAAGACCTAAAGCCAGATATCAGAGTTAATGCTGAAAGATCAGAGAGAAACAAGACATAGTAACTTCTAAACTTGGCAACTCCTCTGGCAAAAGGTGAAGAAGATTTTATCCGCATAAACTCTTTGAATGCCTTCTCAAACTGAATGATGAATGTCCCTGAAATTTTGTCTCCACCTGTCCTATATTCCTGTTTCTACCCTGCCTTATCACTTTCTGTCTCAACCTTCCTATTGCTAGGAATAAGTGTTTGTGATTCCCAAGTATCAAATTTAGATCATCAGCTTTAATAATAGGCCACTTTACTTCTTAAACCATCTCAATAACCCCGATTGTAAAACTTGTTTATATAGGTTAGCTATAAAGCTTATAATACTAAACATTACTGAAGAGTTAAGTGTATTATAAACTTAAAGAGCAGACTGAGTCTGCTGTCATTCCTTTATCCTTGATTTGCCTCTTAAATTTATTTATATATTAAATAAAGTTCATTGTATTCTCGACATAAATTCTAGACACAATTGCTAGTGGATTTTCTTCTTTCCTTGTACATAGTTTTCATTTTATATTTTTATATGTTTTGTACTTGGGTTAGGATTTGTATATTTTTCCGACATTATTTATTGTCAAACATACTGGAAACTCCTATAGCACTGTCATTTCTTAATATTTTTGAGACCATTCTGGTTCTCTTTTGTTAGATCTGCATCCTTGTCTTGAAGGTAATTTACTTAACTCTCAATAATCTCATGCTTAATTTAGAGTAGCTACTTTATAAACCTAGACCTAGACTCAGTATTTTATTTTATTGAGTTGACAGCTTATGTCTCCTCTCCCCATTCGACTTTTGAGCATATACCCAGATAGTTTCCTCAGTAATTTTCAGTAAGCAAAAAAGCTAGAGTCCTGCATGTGGGAAGTGCTTTTGTTTAGCTCAGAATGTGGTTGTTTTTGTTTAATTCTGATTATACTTCCTGAAAGAGTCCTTGCTTTCTATAATTCTAGCATTTTACTTCCATTTATTTAATACTCATCACTCATCCCTTTTCAAATTTGCTTGTTTTTTTTATTGCTGAGTTTATAAGTTTAATATAACATCTATATAATTGGTCTTTTATTGGGTGTATAATTTTAAATTACCTTTCCTAGGTCTGTGTTTGACTTTCTAGATTTTTTTCACTAGATGTTTACATATTTCCCTTCAAACAATAAATAATACATAGACCTCATTATATGCAAGAAATTTCTACAAATTGTAGGACCATTTTTAAGCTATGATAAAAATTTTCAGTAGCTCATTGATGGATAAGAAAATAACTATATATAATAGAGCCCACTAGGATTTCATTCCCTCCATACAACAACTAGGCACAATTACTACAAGATTCTGTGATCAAAAATTCTAAGAAAATATTTACTGTGGAATTTTATAGCTCAAACTATAGAACATGCTGCTACAGTGAAGCTTGAATTTTAAATTTTAATGAGTGTTAGTTCATTTGACTATATACTATTTTAGACATTTCCCAATTTTATTTCATACTTTCATTGTCTGGAGTACTTTTATGGTGGGATGACTTGAGGTCTTAGGCAGTGGTTTCTATATTTGCCCATTGAAAATAATCAGACATTATTAGTTATATTCTGGAGTTGTTAGAAAACAAAATTGGATAATTAGACATATTTTTGTAGAAAAAGAACTCTTTTATATATTTCTTATTGACCTATTGTCACATCACAAATATTTATATCTAGTCCACTTCATATAGCAAATATCTTAAAATCCATAAAAATAAGAAAATATAGCCTGTCAATGAACCTTGGTGTCAATCTTCCCTGGCCTACTGTATAACTGAATTGGTATTAATAACATTCATAGACAATGGCCCACAATACTTTTGTATACTCATATAGAGTAAGGAGCTCAGAGGCTAAGTAAGAACTAAGTAAATTGGGTAAAATTTTGGATGTTGGTATGCCCTTTGGTGAGAATTTGGGAAATTAGGACTATCATGCTAAAAGTCTAATGTGTGGGGATGAGAAATAAAAATTTCTTCAAAAAATAGAGGAGAGAAAAAAAATAAAGAAAAAAATCATCTTATCTATTTACCCTGATATATCTGGTTCTATATAAATTTTCTTTTACGCACTCTCATCTAATATTTTCTGAGAGCTAATTGTACTTAGAGACAATGCTACTGTAATAGAAATGACAATATCCTATATTAATCTTTGCACAGTCTCCTAGATAATGACATAAATGCAGACCCTTATGTAGATGATGATTACAAAGATAGGTAAGAAGTAGAAACTAATATATATATATTAGCTGTATATATATTTATTATATTACATTAATATACATTAATATAATAATTATATATATAATATATATAATTATATTATATATATTATATTACAACTAATATACACATATATATGTATATATATATATATATATATATATATATATATATATATACAAATAGAAAAATTTTGTTGTGACCAACTGAGCCAACCTCAATAGAAACCCTTGGGAAATACTGAATACACATGAGACTTTCTTATATAATATATCTGAAAGATAAAATTCTTATTCAACTTTTCTACATGATTGGTTAAGAGCTTTTATTTTGCACTTCCAGTTTTAATTGTGTGTGTGTGTGTGAGTGTGTGTGTGTGTGTGTGTGTGTGTGTGTGTGTGTGTGTGTGTGTATGACTCTGGAGGTAGAATTGAAGAAGTAAAAGATAAAACCCTCTTTCCTCTTTTCATAGGTGAGAATGTTGAATTCCAAGAATTTACAATGAAGACAAAGATAGCACCTGCTACAAATAAAGTGAAATTGTGTGTATACCACTGTGAATGACAGAGTTAATAAATATTTAGCCTCCAGGAAAAATAGTTCAAGTGTTGCTGTGTATATCACAAAGTCATTGGCAGAATAGTCTTGGTATGGAAAGATGAAAAGGGAGCTCTAGTCATTCATATTTTCTTCTTGGTAAAATACAAATAATTCATTCCAAAGAGCTTAGTTTTTTTCTAAATACACTACTAGAAAAACTGAAGTTCAGGAGTAAGAACTATACAACACTATAAAGTTTGAAAGACTTCAGCTTATTAATAAAGTTTACAAATGGTCAATATCTGAATTACATTAGCTAAGACCTTGTAACAATAGAAAGTTAATAAAATTAATTTAGTGGCTAATAATCCTGAATCTTAAAATTGCTTGTGAGGCTCAAATAAAATGGAAAAATAAAGTGTGTTTTAGAGGTTAAGAGATTATAGACTTATGAGTTATATAGATTACAATGAGAAAACAACTGATAACTCTCAAACAACTTAAATTAAAACCAAAAGTCCAAGGCAGATAAAACCAAAAATATTCCATGTTTTATTTTTATAAGGCAGTTGTAATTTTTAATTTTTTAACCTGAAGGAAATAATCACAAATAATTTCAACAGGCAATAAATGTGATTTTATTATTTTTTCCTTTTTTGTAATAAGTTATTCAGAGAAGTTATATCTTTGTGTTATCTTTAGTTTCTAAATAACAAAAGAAAACATGAGGCAGTTTTAAACCAAATAAACTGGAGTCTATTTCCTGAAAATGAGATTAACTTTCTTTGTACATTAATGCAGGAATATATTAGCTAAGGCTAGATATATGCAACTTCTTAGTAATCTGTGTGTTTGGTATGACTAAGACCTCCACTTATAGTTTACTGATAAAAGTGCTGAAAAATAACAAATAATTATATTCTATATATTATATGTAGCTTGGTTAATTCTGTGTAAATTATGTATAAGATATTTTTTTCTTTAAATAAGTATTAGAAAATGTAATGATATATATATCATATATATATATATATATATCATATATATGTGTATATATAATCAGTCTTTTTGTTCTGGATACTTTAGGTCATCATCTATACCTGCACCTGTTTGAATGAACTAAGAAGTATGTTACCAAATACGACTCACTTCTTTTATTAAATGTAAGGTATGAGCTGTATGGCTGAATCTGCTATTGATGGTAAACAGCCATTTCCTATCTTCTACTGAGTATGTAGGGTTTTACCTGAGGTGGAGGGACCATAACAATGAGTCAACAGAATCGTAGGTTTAGCAAATAAAAGTATCTTTTCTGTTTCTTTCTTCTTAAAGAAGACATAGTCAAAGAACTCTATGCATGTTTGACTTTGAGATTCTGTATTTAATTAAACATGAAGACCAGAGCTTTAACAATGGATTCATCAAGAATCCTAATAGATTTTTAAACAACAATTAATAAGCAATTAATAAATATGGCTTGATGTTGTCACTGCATCATGAATTAACTTGCTGTAACTATTTTTACCACAGTGAATATAACCAGCATCTCTTCTGTTCCTTTCTTCTGATTAATGGCATAGCCACAACATTATGTATATGTTTGAATTTGTTTATGAGTCTTTCTAATAAATTAGTAAATTCTACCAATAATTTAAAATGATCAAAAACTGTGATTTACTCTTTCTAAGACATACACAAACAACTTGTCTCCCATCAAACTTGCTGGTGCTGTACAATTCTTGTGTAATGAGAAGTATCTACATGAAATATATGACACAGAATTCAAAAAATGAATCATAAACTTTATCAAAAAAAACTAAAAGATAACCAATCATAATAACATTGTGTTTCAGTGTTCACAATGGAAACTGATAGCAGAAGAAACTGGAAAAGTACATTCCAGCTTTTAAAACAGTGTAACTGCTTACTTACATTACTGTACCCTGTACTCAGAATATAAAATGCCTGCAGTAATTTAAGAAGGTATTCTCCAAACATCCTAAAATGGTTTCATAACCTATAACAACAACAAAATCTTGAAATAGAATGTGAGTAAGAATACGATGAACTAAGAACAGAAGTAAATACAACAAAAGAACTCTAGACAGAAAACCAAAGAGGCCATACTTTAATAAAAAAAAAATCAGGCAAAAATAAAATGACTGTAATCAACTTATATCTTTTATTAATATCTTTAGATATTAATTGTTTTACCTCTTCAATTAAAAAGCATAGACAGGTAAATAGATTAAAAACAAAATCCTTCCATCTATTGTTTACAAAGAACTCATCTTAGTTTTAAAGGTAAGTGAAAGGGAAGATAATGACTTTGTAACAAATGGAATTAAAAAATACATAGCTATTTCCATCCTAACAACAGACAAAATAAACCAGACTAAAATCAATCAGAAAAAAGAAGGGGACTTAATTGTAAGCAAGGAATTAGGAAACAGGAAAATACTGTAATAGTATAAGCATATAAGCACAAAACACTAATAAACCAAATTTAAGAAAAAAAGCTGTATTAATGGAATTAAGACACAGATTAATACAAAATCAATAGTAGTCAGTGATTCCAGTATCCCATTACTCTTAGTAGATAGGTCATCTAGAAAAAAACAAAATAAATGGGAAAAACCTCAGAATTAATGATAGAAACATAAAATGTACCCAACATCTATCTTCATAATATTAAACCAAAGTCTCAAAAATATCCAGTATATAAAAGTTTTTTTTTTAAAAAAAGAAAGCATGATCATCTTCTTAGATGCTAAAAAAAGACTGAAAAAAATCCAAGACTTCTTTACGACAAAAGTCGTGGAAAATCAGTAATGCAGGAAAATACCTAAATATAATAAAGGCAATATACAGCAAGCCAATAGCCAATATCACACTAAATGGAGAGAAACTCAATGCAATTTTACTAAAATCAGAAACAAGACAAGGATGTCCTCTCTCCCTTTATCTACTCAATATGGTTCTTGAAATTTTAGCTAAAGCTATAAAAGAACAAAAGGAGATCAAGTGGATATAAACTGGAAAGGAAGAAGTCAAATTATCGTTATTTGCAGATGATATGATTGTATATATATAACTGAACTCCCACAGCAGATAAACATCTTTACCAATGTAGCAGGGTACAAATTAACTCAAAAAAAAAAAAAAAAAAAAACCCAAAACTCCATAGCCCTCCTATATTGTAGGGATCAAAGGGTTGAAAAATAAATAATGGAAACATCACACTTTATAATTGAGTTGCAATTAGCATTAATTGCAACTCTAACAAAATAAGTGACTGGTTTGATTTTAAAAAGCCTTAAATGGAAAGAATTTCAGAAAATAAAAAATTTTCAGAAAATAAAAAATTTTCAGAAAATAAAAAATCTTCCATGCTCATGAATAGGTAGGATCAACATAGAAAAATGGAAATCCTACCAAAAGAAATCTGCAGATTCAATGCAATCCCCATCAAAATTTCAACACAGTTTGTACTGGCCTTGAAAAAAAAAAAAACAATACTCAACTTCATATGGAATAATAGGAAACTCATGATTGCCAAAAAAGTCCTGTTCAATAAAAGAACTTCAGGAGGCATCACCATATCTGACTTCAAGCCATACTATAGAGCTACAGTAATAAACATAGCCTGGTACTGGCATGAAAACAGACTTGTGGATCAATGGGTTGGAATTGAAGTCCCCAAATCCTATTTACACACCTATCAACATCTGAGTTTTGACAAAGAGGCCAAAAAAATATGATGGAAAAAAGATAGTATCTTCAACAAGTGATGCTGGCATCACTGGATAGTAGTATGTAGAAGAATGCAAATAGAACCACAGCTATCATTCTGCAAAAAACTAAAATCCAAGTGGATCAAAAGCATCAACATAAAATCAGCTACACTGAACTTAACAGAAAGGAAAGCAGAAATACCCTTTAATGCATTGGTACAGGTGACCACTTCCTAAATATCACACCAGTAGCTCAGACACTAAAACAACAATTAATAATTAGAACATCCTGAAACTGAGAAGCATCTGTAAGGCAAAGGACAGCATCAATTAAACAAAACTATAACCTATAGAATGGGAAAAAAATTTCACCAACCCTACTTCTGACAAAGGATTGATCTCTAAATATATAGTGAACTCAAGAAACTAGAGGCCAAAACCCCAAAAATCCAATTTAAAAAATGGTGATCAGAGCGGAAAAAGGAATTCTTAACAGGATTACAAATGGCTGAAAGACACTTAAGGAGTTGGTCAAAAACTTTAGCCGTTAGAGAAATGTAAAATCAAAACAACCTTGAGATATCACCTTACACCTGTCAGAATGGCTAAGATCAAAAACCCAAATGACAGCCTATGTTGGAAAGGATGTGGAGCAAAGGGAACACTGTTCTGTTGTTGGTGGGAATGTAAACTTGTACACCCACAGTGGCAATTCCTGTGAAAACTGGGAATTGATCTCTCCAATGATCCAGCAATACCACTATTGGGCATATAACCAAAGGATGCACATTCTTACCCCAAATGCATTAGCTCAACTATGTTCATAGCAGCATTATTCATAATATCAAGAACCTGGAAACAACCTAGATGTCCTTAGACTGAAGAATGGATTAACAAATTTTGGTACATCTACACAATGGAGTACTACATAGCAGTAAGCATAAAATGACATACTATAATTTGCAGGCATGAACGGATTTAGAAAGTATTTTCCTGAGTGAGTAACATAAGCTGAGAAAGACAGGCATGGGAATACTCACTCACAAGTAAATTTTAGACAAAAAGCAAAGAATACCCAAGCGGTAAACTACATCTTCTGAATAGATTTGGACCAGAAGGAACTTAAGAGAGCCATCCAGGAATTTCCTCTGTTCCTGAAAAGACAAAACAGAGAAGATCTCCTGAGCATATTGGAATAATAATGGGTAACAACCAAGAATAAGTGGAAACAAATCATGAGAGGAGGAGATGGTTGAGTGAGAGCAACAACAAAGAGGGAGAAAAAAAGAGATGGATATCTTGATAGAGGAAGCCAATGTGGGGTTGAAAAGAAGCCAGGAGCTATGGAATTATTTAAGAACCCACAGGATGTCCCTGGCTAGGAGTCCAATCAATAGTGAATGAGGTGTCTAAACAGGACTTACTCTCTATTCAAATGAATTACCACCATAAGTGTCATTATAGAACCTTCATCCAGCAATTAATAGAGTAAGAAGCTGAGATCCATAGCTAAGCACCAGATCGAGCTCCTGTTTCAGCTAAAGAGAGAGAGAAGAGTGTATATGAGCAAAGGGATCCAGATTATGAGGAGGAGTCCCACAAAAATGTCTGGCTGGGCTTTTGGGAACTCACTGAATCAAAACCAGCCACCTGGGAATCATAAGAAATATTAACTAAACCCTCCAGATGTATATAATGGTCAAGTGGCATGGGCAGTATGTTGAACCTCATGGAGTAGGATCAGACTATGTTTCTGTGCATGAACTGGCATCTTGGAGCCTCATTCCATACAGAAGAACACCTAACCCAGTCCTGAAATTGGGATGAGGGACTCAAACCTACCTCAAATGGATAGACCAGGCTGAACCGACACACCTTGAGACTCTGTGTCCTCCTTGGAGAAAGGAAGGGGAGATTGAGTGAGTGGAGGCTGAAGGAGAATTGGTAGGGATTAGAAGGAGGTAAGGGAGGGCAGGAGGGGAATACATGGAAGATAAAAAATTATTTTTAGACTAGAAAAATACATTTTAAAAATCCAAGATGGACACTTATAGCTCAGGTACCTACATTTAAAATAATCAAAAAGCAAAAGGAGCACAAATACGTGACTTAATGATGTAATTCAAGAGTCTCAAAGCAAGACCAAACCAAACTGACACACTTAGAAGAGGATAAGAAATAATAGAAAATATCAGAAATTGATTAAATAAAACAAACAGGACAATACAATTAAGAAATAAATTTAGAAACTGATTTTTTTGAGCTGTTAAAAAATCAACAATATTTTGATCCAACTAAACAATATAAATCCAGTTTATACCCAATTTAACAGAACAAAAAATGAGTATAAAATACGAATATAGATGTCAAAGAAATAAAATCAGTATTACTTAAACCTTGTGCTTGATTAATTTGGAAACTCTAATAAATATAAAAAAAAACATTTTGACGTTCCCAAACATCTTAGTGTTAAATTGAACATGCTACTTTGTCAAAATTGGGACCAATATCCTAGACAGACCCAAAAACAGGAGAAAATTGATACTATCGTCAAAAGTCTTGTGGCTAAAAAGTACAGGCCCAGGTGGATTCATAGCAGAATTCTATCAGACTTTAAAGAAAAATACATCCCATTCTTCCTAAAACCTAAAAAAATAAGTAAAGTGAAATATTATCTCATCATTCCTTCTGAAGCTATGATAAGTCTAATACTCGAATAAAGCTAAAGCTGCAGAACAATTACCTTCATAAACATGGTTATAGAAGTCCTCAATAAAAACTATATCAAACCCAAAACAAACTCATGTCAAAACCATCCACTATTATCAATATGATATTATCCTGGAAATGCAATATTGGTACAACATATGTAAATAAATACAATCAATAAAATAAATAAAATTAAAGACAAGGATTAGCCATTTATCTCAACAGATTAAAAAAAGGTTTAGCAAAATTCAAAACGTTTTCATTCATAAAAGTCCTAGGGAGAATAGGACCAGGTAGAATGTAACAACATAACACAATAAACAGAGCACAGCATAGCAGAATATAACAGAATATACATACATACATACATACATACATACATACATACATACATACATACATACATACATACATATATGTATATATGTATAAACAAATTGACAGCCAATATTATCCTCAATGAAGAACATTGAGAGGCAGCTTTATTAAAATTGGGAATGAGACAGAGGGACCCATAACTCATGTTCCAGTAGGGTACAAGAAGAACTAGTGAGATAATAAAGCAAGAGAAGGAAACTAAAGGGACCCAAACAAGAAAAGAAGAATTTGAGTTATTCCTATCTGCAGATTGTATGATACTCTGTATAATATATCCTGGAATTTCCATCAGAAAATTTCTAGAAACAGTTGTCAATTTTGACAAAGAGGCAGGTTGAAAAATCAAATTATAAAAATGAGTAGCTTTCATATACAGAAACAATAAAAATTACTTTTTGAATTAAGAATATGTGAGTTTCTGATTAGATGTGGCTAAAAAATAAATTGTGATTAAAAAAAGAGATCTGCATTAATGAAAAAAATAATCTAGGAAGCATTTTCTCAGGGTCAGCACCCAGAAGCTGTGAATAACTGGGAGCCAAACCTGCATCTCAATCCATCAGACAAACTCACTAAGGTTTAAGAGTCTCTCGCATGGTACTTATTTTCAATGGATGAAGAGGTCATGTAAAGCAAATGAATCTTAGCACTGATAAAGGTTAGGGAAACTATTGTGACTATCCAGCTGCAGGTACCATGACGACCCAATGAATGACCATGAACCTGAATGACCATCTCAGCTTGTTCTGCCAAAGTTCAGAGGTGACCTTTCTATGGAACTTGCATGTCTACTTTTAACAGCATATTGTCAAGTAGTCAATATAAGAACAGGTTCATGTCCAGTGGCTAACCATTGCCACAAAGAAGCTAATCTCCATATGGGGTTTCTTTGATGCCCATTTTTCTCTTGAAGTAAATTGGTTTTGCCAGGAGCAGATCTGTCTCACTGTCCAGGAAAGTCTAAGTTCTTAAAACATTTTAAATGCCATATTCTGTAGGTCTGAGAAGTATTTGAAGATTACCCATTTAATTGAAATATGTAAGGGTATTGTGTTGTTTCATGGTAAATAATTGTCCCACCCACTGGTTTAATAAAAAGAGCTGATTGGCCAAAGGCAGGCAGGAAGTGTAGGTGGGGCTACCAGACTAAGAAAATCTCTGAGAGCAGAATTCCAGAAGAGCACCAGAGAGAAGCCAGAGGAGGCCGAGAACAGCTATGCTGCTCTAAAGAAAGGTACTGAGCCACATGGCTGAACAAGAGACATGGGTTAGATGAAGGGTAGAGAGCTAGCAAGTGATATGCCTGGGCCTGAGGCTTATCAGCCAAAAACTAATGAAAGTGTCTGTGTGTCTCTGTAGGACTGTGGGACTGCGGGTCTGTGGGTCTGCTGACCTAAACTTTGAGGTTAGGCCTGAAAGTCTGGGCCAGAAACCTCATACTACAAAAATATATCTTTGTATACCTAAAAATCTAACTAACATGCATTTCTTAATTATACATTACAATTTTAAATCTGTTACATAAACATCATATCTTAAACAAGAGTAGAAAAATACAGCATAAGAGAATTGACCTTAAATTTGTATCAATAAACAAAATCTATATCAATGTAAACATTTTGAGATTAACAGCTGATTTTCTGATCTAAGTAAATTTAATAATCTAATTTTTTTTTAATTACTCATATATCTTAGACTGGTGCCTTGTAAATAAAACTCCACCTACATTCCTTCTCTTTAAAAAGAAGCTATTGTGGTTAATATCTAATTTAGAAGAAAAATTTGGTTTCCTTTAATGAAGTATCATTGGATATACTAACCATGACTCAATGCAAACTTCATTCCAAGAAATAGTTGGATTAAAAAAATGAACTCAAAATTCAGACTTGTTCCTTTATTTTGTTTTATTTGGTCTTTTTATTTGTTTCATTGTTATTTTGCTTATTTTTTTATTTTTTGTGGTTTTGTGATTTTTATATTATTTCTTTTTTGTTCTTGTTATTATTTTGTTGTTTGTTTCTTTTAAGAGAGAGGAGAGAGAAAAAGATGTTAGTTTTGGGTATTAAATGAGGTAGGAAAAATCTGTTAAAAACTAAGGAAAGAGAAAAATCATAAACAAAATTGACTATATAATATTTATGGGCTAATCCCACAAGCTTTTTTCCAAACCTTCACTAGTATAGCTTACAGTCAGAGTAACATACTAGATAAAAAGTTAACTGGTTTAGTGTTTACGTTTCTTCTTGATAATATGGAATATATTTTGGTACCAAGAACACTAGCCTGTAGGAGTTAAGGCTTTCCATAGATACCAGCTCTACTTGTTTGAGTTCAATGAGATATATAAATATTGTCATCTACAAAAGGGCCTTTGCTGTTAGTTTGTGACACCAACCTATGATAACAGCCTGAATTGTTTGAGGATTGCCATGGTTTCCTTTTTGTCAACAACTCAATTAGATGTAATCCATTCCCAGTACTGAAAACTTTATTTGATGTCTAAAGATGTCCAGATGCCTATCTGTATATCATTTTATTTATCTGGAGACATCTTCCTAGTCCACTACTCAGTAACCTCTGTGGTTCTAAGGATTTGGAGGGGAAGTCATAATAAAGATATAAAGTATAAAAATGTATTATTTCAGTAATAAGGCAGAAGGATTGATAACATACACAGACACATATAATAAAAATTATTTTAAATTAAAGAGGGAAAAAAACCTCCTAGGATAATTTGTTAAATCCTTTGTTGAAGCATGAGCAGTCAATAACTTTCAGTTTCTCATATGGGATAAAGCTCCTGTACACTGTAAAAATTTGTTACTTATATTAGTTTAATAAAATACAGATTGGTCTATAGATAGACAGGAAGTATATTTGGAACAACTAGAGTAGAAGATTAATGGGAAGTAATAAAGCAGAATAGGGGATGATATCCAAATGCAAAAGAAGTAAGAAAGCCTTACTGAGAAAATGTACCAAGCTACATGGCTAAACATTGATTAGAATGATAGCATAAGTTAAGTGTAAGAGCTACTGGTCCAGCAGTTGCTATTATATTAAGCCTCAAAGTCAATTATTTTGGAAGTAGCTGTCAGGTATTTGAAAGTTTCTGGTGGGACAGAACCTGCCAACTACAAATGGGGCTCAAATATATACACCCACATAAAGCCTCAGAGAGCTTTAAAAGGGTTCTAAAACTGAGTCAAGAGCAGTTTGTGTCTTTCATGTGGGTTAAGACACAGAAATACAACAAAGGCTAACAGGAATGGCTTATTTAAAAGTGGCAAAACCCATTTTACTCTCTTAAAAGATCCAGCTGCCAAACACTTAAATGAAGTTTATGAGCAGCAGGTGATGATGTTCTACTTGGAGGCAGTGTGAACTCTAAAATTTCACAGAGTTAGGGTGGTAAATTTAGCTTTTGCCAGTACCTCATCCAGGAAGATAATTCTCACAGACCAAGGGACTGGGTAAAATCAGCCATCATAGCCAAGGCTTTGATCCTAGCCATGCCTATTATCCTGTGCTTAGAAAAGGATAGAGAAATACAGTAACGGCAGATTCAGATTTTTAAAAAAAAAAAATAAAAAACCTCTAAAGAATTTACACTGTGATTAAATATATACATAGGCGAGAGAGAGAGAGGGAGGGAGGGAGAGAGAGAGACAGAGACAGAGAGAGAGAGAGTCCTTATGAAGGAAATAGAATAATAAAAAATAATAAGCCACATAAAGATGGAATATACACATATACACAGAGTATGAATACTGTATCTTGTTGTGTTTGAGGATTTTGTTTTTGTTTTGACTGTATAGGAAGGAGCAAGTGCTGCTAAGAGATACTTTGTTGTAGGTGCTGCTAGATTAACAATCTATATATTTTTAAAATGCCTTAATTTTAAAATTTAAGTTAAATATATGTTACATTGGAGGAGAGATTTTTTTTTTATTTCCACAGAAAATGAGAGGCTGTAGAGTCATTCATTCTGGGTTAAAGCAAAGAAGGTTTACTCAAGAAAGACACTGAAAATTTTACAATAGGAATAGATAGATTGAATGACCCAACATTTCATAGCACCTCTATTGCAGTTTCCTATGAGTTCTGCTTCCATAGTGGCTAAAAAGCTGCCTTATAAAATCCTTAAGTCAGGACTTAACTATAATCTTTAATTTTTTTTCAGCTTCCTTCAAAATTTACCAGCATATCCAGTTATTAGGAAGTAGAACTAAGTTCTAGAGAACTAAGTTCACTTTTTCCAAAAATGGATTATGAATATTTGTCTTTGATTAGACTGTTGGTTATAAGTTGCTATGGATAATAGTCAGGAAAAATGCTAAACAAAGGAGATTAAATTTGGAGTTCTTGTGTTAAAAATAAAAAAAAATGGAAATGTATGACACTGCTTTTTACACTTTAAAAATTGTTACTTTTATTGATTTATTAAAATACTAATTTGGCCTATGGATAGATAGAAAGTAGAGTTGAGGCAACCAGACTAAAAGATCTGGGAAGTGAAAAGGCAGAGCCCAAGGTGACATCAAAATGTAGAGGAAGCAGGATGAGAAAACCTTACTTAGGAAAGGTACCAAACCATGTGGCTAAGCATAGTTAAGAATTATTAATTTAATATATAAATTAAATATAATAGTTAATTTAAATATAAAAGCAATTATACATACATACATATGTTGGAGGCCGCTGGCTCCAGCTCCTCAAGGTGGCGCTATTATCTGGTGCTGGCCAACCCGCCTGAGTCAGTAGTCGCGAGACTGGTTTCTCAGCCTCTTCCGTGGCGTCATGTGGGGTACTGGACTGCAACCTATAGGAAGATGTTACATCTAAAGCGGGGGCCATGTGGTCGACATAAAACCGGGTGCTTCCTACCTCGTGGTCCTTTTCGCTTTCCCTTTCCCCGCCGGGCCCTGTCCGCTCGGCCCCCATCTCCCTCGCTCTCTCTCTCCTCTCTCTGCCCTCCCCTCCATTTTCCGTAAGCTAAATGCTCTCCCCCAAGGTCCATTAAAGCTGTACTGCAGAAGGATCCTAAGTGTGTACTGCGTCTTTCCTTGCGGGCGAGGAGTGGGTGCGGGACATACATACATACATACATACATACATACATACATACATATATATATATATATATGTGCCACTATGCGGTCTGACTCTCAACACTCTACCTAAACTTTCTCCGAGAGAGTCAGAAGAAGAAATATTTTAAATATATAGTGTATATACTTGACTATCCCTATTATAGCCTCAAAATAAAACAAGGACAGGTTTGACAGTCATTTCAGAACCCAGGAAATAAATATAAATAAATAAGGAAAAATGTGTCTAGGGCCTATTCAGGTAAGTTTGTCTGATATACCTAAATATATAGAAGTGTGGATCTAATGGAGTAAGAGATACATATTTGAGCCAAAATGATTATGTAGATATAAGTTATATTACTGGTTCTCTATTGGGATTTAAGAACAGTGCCCACCGTAATTATTTTTGACTGTCACATTTCTCAAAATTTATGAGGAATGAAAGATATGTATCTTTTAAACAACATTAATTTTATTATAAAAATTTTTATTATGTTTTTGGAGCTATGGGATTAAAGGTATAGGTAATCACTCAGTCTTTCCCATGCTGGAATTAAAGGTGTGAGTTACCACTCTCTGACCCTCCTGGCTTGGTATTCTGGTAGGTTGATCTGTTATCTGATATTCCAGAAAGTTTTACTAAATATAAAATATATTACCATACCTCTTTGTGTGAGAGTATTTTGTTGCCTTCAGTCTTTCACTCTAGCTGCTTAGCAAGTTTGTTAAAAATATTTTTTAAGCTTAATAATCTAAAGTTGTTACCTAAAATATACCACATCTGATACAAAACTCATTTATCAAAATGAAGTTTAGAAGTCATTGTTATGTGCTTCCCCAGGGTCTATCATGTCTGGTTCTCCTTTTTTCTCACATTTTCTAAACCTCTACATCTAGTCCAGGTCCCATATCCAGTGCCTCTCTAGTCTATAGACCACTTCTTGCTCATCTACCAAATACTAACACTTGCACTAGCACTCTCCCTATCTGCCATAATCTAGAAACCCTGCCACACTACATTTACTCTAGATGTTCAGCAAGGTCCTACACATCCTTTCCATAATATCCTGTGTTAAGTACACCTGATTATTCCCTCCAAGAATCTTATACAACATCAGATTTATCACGAATTCCAGGATTAGATCAAGATGGAAATTCTACACCCAGATGTCTGTGCAAAATTGACTTCTTTCCATTTAAACATTGTCCAACTTTTAGAGATAAACCCAACTTGCATTTGTTGTGTTCTAAAAAATTCAAGATTTTAAAATAAAATTATAATGTTATTAAAAAAACTGGTCCCAGATTTATTTCCTATCACTCACATGGCAGCTCACATTGTCTGTAATTATCGTTATATGAAATCTGTAATTCTCAAACTGACACCTAGAAAATTCTTTGCTAGCAAATTTCACAAGTGATAAACAAGGTTGTTTAGGGTCTATCCCAGATAGCATTAAATTAGAGTACTTGAATAGAAGTATAATTAATCAAGTTGCTCTTTTAAAAATCTCCATGTTTCCCTAGTATCCTTAGAAAAAATTTCTACTCCCATAGAGTGCAAATGAGGCATTTTTTGATCCAGTCTAGCACTTAACCTCATCTCTTACCTTGTATTCAAATATCAAGTATCTGAAACATTGATTTTATAACCATTTGATGGGACCTACTATAGTGTCTCTGGACAACTGCATGTAGTCCTTAAGAGAAAAAGAAGTGTATGAGAAAATACAGGGAAGAGTAAAAAGTCAATGATATGGAGGTATCTTAATCAGCAGTGTTACTGGTATGTGCTGAGGGGCTTGACAAAGCCCTTTGCCTCTCTCCTTCACACACAAGAGAGCCAATCCAGTGTATAACATTAGGCAAGAACTAGTATTACTATTAGAACAGAAGAATGAAATTCAGATATTTATCACTTTTCATCTACTGGTCAAAGGTTGTCCCTGGGGTTGCAAAACCTTAAGTGTCTAAAGTCCACAATCACTTGGGCTACCCCCCCCCCACTTCTAACAAGTCCTTTTGTTTTATCCCTGTATATCATTTGTATTATCTTTTTTTTTGACAATGGCAAATATGTGAGCTAAACAGTTCAAGACAATAGGAATTTGTTTTCCTTTACAGTTTCAGAGACTTCTGTCTAAGGCCAACTGCTCTTCTTTTTTGTTGCTGTTGTTGTTTTGTTTGGTTTGTGTGTTTGTTGTTGTTTAAGAATGCTAGAAGGCAGAATATTTTACAATCATCTCAGAAAGGTTTGTCATAAGAATCACTTCAAGTCCTGGTAGTAGGGAAGCAAGTACTAACAGCTGGGGCAGAGGCAAGATGCACCTTTACAGTCACACCCCCAGTAACCTTCAATGACACCATCTGTGACAATTTGTAAATCTCCCAATGTTGTTCTTGAATTATGAATTTACTACTCAGTTAGGGCATTGGTTATGCCACAACCTTCTTACTCTTGTCACTGCTTAAAATTACAACTAGGAAATAAGACTTTAATACCTCAAGGTTTTTGAGAGAACATTCAATATATAAACCACAATACCATTTAAAATTCTATTTGAAGTTTTGAAATTTTTGATTGCCTTCCTCCAAAGCAATTAATATGCAATGTAAGAAAAGATGCTACCATTTAGTTTTCTTTGAGGAAAATAAAATTAAACCATTTCCCAGAAGAATTTTAGTGTATAAAAAGAGGCTTTTCTTACTGTAGCTTCATTTAAGGATAAGATATCTAATTTGGGCTCTGTCTTTATCATTACTTGGAAATTTTATTTAGATTACCTTTATATATTTCTATTATTTAGAAACTTCTACTCTAATACATTTGCATACAATCCTTTAAATGACTGTTAGTTTTATCTAACCCTTGTAATTTCCCTACTTTATCCCATATTCCCTCCCTTCACCCTGATTCATCTTCAGTCATTTCACCATCTGTGCTCTATGCTTTTACAGATTGTGCTTCCTTATCTTTTCTTGACATCCAACAACCTGACAGAAGAAAATATATATTATATTTGTCTATTTGTTGAATAGACTATTATTTTTCTAGTGTATTTTTTTCTCCATTGTCAAGTAGTATTTGGACATAACTTTGTGGATATAAGTCTGAGTCATCTTTTCCAATTCATTGGCTTATCTGTTTGTTTTTGTATGAGAGGCCCAGCTTTTCTTTTTCATTATATTTGTAAAGTATCATTCATATTTGGTGTATGTGTGTATTAAATAAACAAACAAACAAATAAATAAATAAATAAATAACAAATACACAGGTGTAAAATCAAACAAACAAACAAAAAAAACAGAATGTAAAAAAGAACACAACCTCCATCTGTGTTCTTACTTCTTAGGATTCTTTTTTGATTATTATTGGTCTTGTAATTCTATATAAAACTTTGGATTTTTTTAGTCAGTAAATTATTATATTTGATTTTAAAGATATGTTACTATATATATATTAATTTTGATAGTATTGCTATTTTCACAATACTACTTTGCAAATCCAGTAGCATGAAAGATTTTATATAGTCTGGTATCTCTTTGGTGTCTTTTTTCAATGTCTTAAAGTTTTAGTTTAAGAATCTTTCTCTTCTTTGATATGGTATATGCCTAGGTACTTAATTTTTTAAACTATTTTAATGGAATATTTTCTCTAATTTTACTGTTATTAAATTATTGGCAATTATAAAGGATACTATTTTATATTCAATTGGTGCTCATGCAATTTACTGTAAGATTTTATTAGTTCTAATTTTTTCCAGTAGGGGTATTTTTAAGTATATAATTGTATTATAAAATATTGAAGCAGTTTGATATCTTTCAATCTTACTTTTTATCCAGGTATGTACTTTTCTATTCTCATTGTTGCTACTAAGTAAGGGAACCCTTTACCAAATAAAAAAGTGAAGAGAATGAGTATTCTTATTTCATTTCTGATTAAGGCTTCACTTATAGGAAAGAATACTATCAGCAGAGCATACTGGTAGTTCAAAGAACTGGAGAAAGATCTTTATTAGCTATGCTTAAGACAGAAATCTAATAGCCGTATTTTAAGAATAACAGGAGAAGGTAAATACTAAAAAAGCAACATTGTTATTCTACAGTATTCTTATTTAATTTCCCTTCAGGCTAAAGGGAGGAAATATGGGATGGAGTAGGGAAATTACAAGGGTTAAATAAAACTAATCTGATAAACTGATTTCTCAGTTTATCTCTGTTTTACTGATTTCTCAGTTTATCTCTGTTTTACGTAATGTTGACTTGGCATATGTTGCCTTTAATATTTTGATCTAACGTGTATTCTTAATGTCTCCAAAATTTTATGAGGTAAGAATGTTAAATTTGTCCAATGCCTTTTCAGAATCTAACAAGATGAAAGTGGGTGTTTTTTTGTTCCTAAGTGGTGTTTGTTTATATTAAATATATTACTTTTATTTACATGATTATTCAACCAACCTACCCCTTCTGGGCAAAGCCCACTTGGTAATGATATGTGATCATAATATATTCCTGTAATTAGTTTGAAATCTTTTGTTATGAGTTTTGGATTCATGATTATGAAAGAAACTGATCTATAGTTTTACTTTATGCTGTCATGTCTACACCTGGTTTGAGTATTGGAATATTATATTGTTAATAAGAAAATGTCTAGTAATGTCTCTTCATATAACTTTTTGTGTGGCTACCTAAAAATAATTTCTAAAAGATCTTCCTTGGAAGTTTTAGAGAATTCAACAACAGTTTTTTCATGTCTTTGGCAGAATTTTTTGAGACTTATGATTGCAGTTTCCATTTTGTTCCTAGTAATAAATGTTTAATTTATTTATGTTCTTGCTATAATATTTATAAATGTTGTAGATTTAAATATTATTCTATTTTTATAGGTTTAGAAGATTTTTAGGTTTTTGAAATATTCTATAATGATATTCTGTATATCATTGGAACCTGCTAAAATAACAGATTATTGTAATTTTTATATGGGTTTTACCCCTTTTTGTCAAACTGGCTAAGAATTTGTCAATATTTTTAACTTTTTAATAAACAAACTTTATTTAAGACAATTTTTTCAATCAAGCCAGAAAGTAAAAAAATTGTGATGGATAGTTGATGGGAAGGATGATGGAAATATTTTCCAGCTACTAGATTGGCATATTAATATTATAAAAATGAGTGTAACACCAAAGTTAATTTATATATTTAGTGTGATACCTATCAAATTTTTATGTGACAGTTTGGAACTAAAAGAAATTCAAGAAGCCATAAGAAACCACAAAGACTATGAATGGCTAAAACTATTTAAGGATCAGCAACAAATCAGGTGGTATCATAATACCCAAACTTAAATTAAACTACAAAGGATAACCTGGTGCTGGCATTAAAAGCAGTCATACAGATCACTGGAAAAGAATATAGGACCATAAAAATTATCCATAACCTATTTCCACATAATATTTGACAAAGTAAAAATACATACACTGGAAAAATTACAGTCTATTCAATAAATTGTGCTGGTAAAAATGAATATCCAATTGAATAATAATGAAACTTGATTTATATCTTGCATCTTGTATAACAATCTATTTGAAGTGGATCAAAATTCCTTGATTAAAATCTGAAATGCTGGATTTTTTATGAAAACATAGGTAATATTCTTTAATATATTGCAAATAAACAAAATTGTGAACCCAAATTTAATAGAAGAAAACCATAAAAAAATCTTCACTATAGAAAAGAAAACTATCATCAGAACACACTGGTAGTTCCAAGAACTAGAGAAAAATCCTTACTAGCTTTGCTTAAGGCAGAAATCTAATATCCATAATTTAAGAATAACTGAAGAAGGTAAATATCAAAGAAGTAACACTGTTATTCTACAGTAAGCTAGTAAATTGAATAAACAGATTAGAAAAAAAAATCTTCTTTAAGAAGTATGCCAAAAAGTGTTTTGTGGCTGGTTTTGTACTTTCTAACTTTCTATCTTCATATTCAATTTGAAAAGGGAACTGGAGAGGTTAACTGAGCAAAGTTAACATTCAAACAATATGCATTACCCATTGCAATTTTCTGATTTCAAGTTAAGTATATAATTAGGTTTTTTGAAGGAAATACATGCCTCTGGTGATGAAAAATTAGGAAGTCAATAGGTGGTTGCCTCAATAGAGACACAGGGGAGTTTTAAAAAGTTTTCATCCAGGGATGCCAGTTAAAGTGTATGTGATAACAACCAGAACAGCATCTGTGGGCCTCAAAACACTGAGCAGATGCCCCAGTTCTGCTCTGGCTGTTCAGAGGTTTTGAAAAGGGAAATGAGAGGGCATAAGTACCTCTTAAAAACTCTGGTAACACTGAAAAATCTGTACAATTACCCTTAATTTTTTAAAAAAAATCACTATATGTTAAAGTATTGAACTTCTGTGAAATTATGATTATTTTTTATCTTAATTCTGCAAATTATACATTTGTTTCATTGTCGATTATGTTATATGTTAGAAGTATGTTATAATGTTGTGTGGCTGTCTTTTATTCTTTGGAAGATATACAGCTTTTTAAATTGTTTGCTGTACAACTAGGCATTATTGTAAGGCTGTTGTAGAATAAGCACAGCCTACTGAATCAGTCTTTATTTGTGAGTTTCCTCAATTAAAATGTTTTTTTTTGTGAATGACAAAGAAATAGTTGGACTTCTGTACTTACATGTTCAGCTGATTAATTGTGTTATGTAGTTGTCTATCACATAAATAAACCATTGTTTTACCTTTTGACTTAGGTTTATGAAAAGCAGAAAACAAGCAATTTCTTTATTGTAAATTACAAAAATTATTTTGAGGTAAATACACTATTTAATTAGCATCATTAAGTTCTGAAATTAAAAGCCAGTATTGTGTACTACTAACACTTAGAATTTTAGAATGGTATTATAAATCAGACACTACACTGTTAACCTAGTTTGAGATCACAGATGTCCTTTGATGATATTTTAAGTCTCATTTCTTTAAAGTTGAAAAATCTGTGATATTCCTTTTAAAATGTCTTCCAAGAAAGTCTCCCTTTTAGACCTGACTGAGACTTAAAGCCTGAGACTTCATAGGGAGCTAGACCTCAACTCTGCTCTTGATTCACTCTTCTTTTCAAGACAAGCTCCCCTATCACTATTTATAAGAGAATATTATTTATTCCTACATTCTAAACCTACTGTGAGAATTGTTCTAATTTATTACAGTGATGTGCATAATGCCTCAAGGCATTCTGACCCAAAGATGTGAGTAGGACTCTGTATACACTCTCAGAATGACTTAACTGTTCTCTTCAGACACAAAAGACTCTATCTTCTCAGTTTTGTTCTCCCTCTGCTTTGTGTACTAAAAAATGAGCCTTTATTGAGAAAAGAGCACCTATTTTCTAAATATTATCCTTGCTAGTCACCAAATATATCCATTTTCACTATTTAGAACATATTTTAGAATTATATTTCCATAAGTTGTAAGTATAATATATTCCTGTAACAACTGAACTGATGAATTGCCAATAGAAATGATAAATGTTACTTCCAAGGCAGTATTTAACTGATAGTTTAACACATTGGAAGGATTTGTCTTTTATTGGCTAGAAATCCTTAGGTGATAGTTTCTTAGGTAGCATGGAGGACTACAATGATCACAGAAAGAAATTTGGTGACTTGCACTACTGTAATTTTCAAGGTCATTTGTTGTTGCAGCAAACATAAGCCCATTCTGACTGATACATGTTTCCTTGGTCCTTAACAAATGACTGGCCATGTCACATTCCTTATAAGCTATTAATACAATTGTTCTGCACTAAAAAAATTAATTAGCCATGATGAAGACTCTTTAGTATGAGTCATGATATAACATGGCATTTATAGCTGCAATTTTTCTCAACATTAGGAAACTTCTAATTCATGAAAGAGGAAAAATTTCTTTCTCTGTTACCTAAGCCACGACAAAATCTTCAATAAAAATGATAAATTAAAAAAATATTCTATATGGCTCATCTTCAATTTTATAGAAATAAATCATCCCAGCAAAAAATTATCAGCTATATGATAACATCCTACTTCTTTTAGAAAATAAATATTACTTATAATTTATGAAGAAAACCAATCCTGGTCAAATATACTAGAGTCATCAGAAAAAAAAAACTAAATACACGTTTTATTCAAAAACTCAATTTATCCTGGATTGAAAAAGCATTTTTCCCTCTTGCATTTTGATTAATGGACAGCTGAGAGTGTTTAAAAATAAATGCACTTTATAATAATAAAATAGTTGTTAATGACAGTTTTTTTTACTAGTAAGAATGGTTTTTCTTCCTCTTGCTTTCAATGTTTTATAAGGAAATGGACATATCCATAAACCTACTCAAAATGTTTTGAAATAGTGATTCCAGTAGTATTGTATATATCGGCAGAAAGGGAAAAAATGAGAGAGAATGAAGAAAAAGTAAAAACTCAAGAAGAAATTAAAACATGCATATAAGAAGGAAATAAGAAAAAATCATAATGGTTTTAGAAAATCAAACAAATCTTATGCTAACACTATTCAATAAGATGAATAGTAAATGTAGAAAGTTAGGCACATTATTTAGAGGTAGACTATGAGCAAATGCTCTCCACACTTGGTTCAATTGTCCTTAACCAGAGCCGATGGGAGTGCTGAAATGTCTTCCAGTAGCTCCAAAGATAGTTGAAGAACAAAACTGGGGGACTCTAGATAAAGAATACACACATATAAAATTCAACAACTCACAGAAAAAACAGCAGACCAGGTTGGAAGCATTAGCTGACACAGAACAATATCTGATCTTCATAGAAAAATGTGAGATAGAACAACCAACCTTAAATACTAATTCCACAAATGGAAAGAATACATCAACTCTACTAAGACTTATTTATACACTAAACTAGTGTTTTTTTGTGCTGTAACCCATAAAACATGTCTAAAGATCAGAAGGCAGAGCTAGTCACTAGTTAACTATAGAAAATAGGCAGTGGTGTCACATACCACATATATATAATCCCAGAACTTAAGAGGAAACAGAAAATCATAAGGTAGAATGATAGACGAAGTGATAAGGAAGGCAGAGACAGCCACTTTACCATTTCAGTCTGAGGAGTCATAGAAGTAAGACCTAGTGACTGAGTGATCTGCTTCTCGAATCCTTCAGGCTTTACCCCAATATCTGGTTCCAGATATTTTAAGACCAATTAGAATTTGTGCTATAGAACTCTACAAACACAATTACTAAATGAAAGACAAAAGTGTGTCTAGAATTTTATAAATGACAAATATAAAAGAAAGAAAAACTCAACCAATTAACTACAAGTGTTCAAATCCCAATGCAGGATTATAAACATAAAAACCAAAGATACTTCTGCTTCACTCATCTTAATAATGCCATAAAGTTTCATAGTAAAAAAATATTGGAAGAAATACCATGCAAAGAATACAAAAGAAGTATTATGAAGATATTGAAACAAAAAAATACTTGAATATACTCCAAGGGAAGAAAACATTTAAATGAGGATATCAATCCGAGACATAAAATAGAAATAGAATTTGTAAAGAAACTCCAAACTGAAATAATGTTGGAAATTAAAAACTAAATTGAATAGACCATCTTGAAGAGAGAATTAAAATGAAAGATAAGCTGAATATAGTCATTAGTCAAAGATATTTCTTTATGCATTGAACTGTGATTAATGCAGGAAATAGGAATTGATCAAAATGCAAAGTGTAAGTAACTATGGATGTGTGTAAATGCAACATGCATTTCACTCCTTAAGTTCCAGAGACAATCACAGAAGAACAGAAATAGGATAAGGGCCACAGTTTAGTTATAATTGAAATAATACAGTGTCTTCAGAACATTACATGACTAGTATACTCATGAACTCAGTGGCAATTGTGTTTGCCTGCCAAAAACCTCAATAAAAACAAGCAAGTTGACATTCTAACATGACTGTAAAGGGATTTGAGTCCCAATCCTAACTGTCTACAGTTTATAGCTATAACTATAAACATATATATATATATATATCAGTTTATTTAATTCTAAAGAAATTAACAAGACAAAAGGTTTATGTTTGAAAAATGTGAATTGTATCAAGTATAACACCTCACCATGGGTGAATAGGCCAGATAAGGAAACTATAGAAAATAAACATTACAACTGAAGACCAGAATCCAGCAGCAGTGAAAGACTGATGAATATTCTGATAACCAGCTAAGATGGTAATTAAGGCCAGTTTGAAGATGACTTTGCATTTGTGATGAGAATTTTCACATTTACTTAGTTATCCCATTATCTTAGTCCATTTTCTAATGTCTCAACAAAATATCTTATACTTGGTTCTATAAAAATACAAAAGATTTAGTCCATGGCTTTAAGGTCCAAGATTAGATATCCACATCTGCTTAATATACTGAGGGTTCTCTGATTTCATAACAGGACAAATGGCATCTTAAAAGAAATGATGGCAAGAAAGGGTAATCATGTGTGACATAAGGTAAAACCAGAGACTGTGGAGTAGTAAGTTTGAACTTTTTATACCCAAGGCTCTTAGCAACTAATTAACCTCTGGGAGAGTTCATTTATTTTGTGAGGTCAGCATTAATAAATTCATGAAGGTGGACTATTCAGTTACCTTATTGCCTTCTACAATGCTCTGCTCCTTACATTACATCAACAATAACACAGAGAAATATTATCTACCACACTAGACTTTGGAGGACATATTTAACCTATGCCCAAACCTTAGCACTTAGTCTATAGTTAACACCTTTTTCTCTTTGCCTAGGGCACTCAGGGTTCTAAGATTCTATAAAAACTGTTTATTATCTTCTACTAAACACAAATACCTCTACCTTTAAACTTATATTTCTGAAGTTCAGTGTTTGCTGAATGACTCAAACTCTAGATCATATATAGAATATGTTGGGCAAATAAAAAGAAAAAATAACAGGTATATACAAAACCATAAAATATTACATCTGTTTTATCTCCTACTTGTTTATAGCATTTAAAAGTTTTATTTTTCTGTTATTTTTATGATTATAATCCCTCACATATAACATTCTTATTGTAACCAATTGGTGTGCCTTCCCCTGACAGGAAAGATCATTACCTTGCTTTCAACATTCTTTATTATATATTAAGATCCCTAAGCAGTAATGTAGAATTAGCAACCAGAATATTTGGAAAAACTGAAACTCAAGTTTTTAGTGGGAAAGTAAGAAAGAAGAGAATAAGTATGACAAGACTACCATGTCAGTTGCTCTTTTTCTCCTCAGAGATACTCTAAGATGGAAAGTTGGTTAGCCATAAAACAAAAGCAGTTCATTTTTATGCACAGATACTTCTGAAGATAACTGAGCATTTTTCAAACTATTTTAAAGAAAGTTTCAAAAAGAAGGAAGTAAAGTTCTTCAAAGACTCATTTATATTAAGTTGAAAATACATAAATGGCTAAAATTGAATAGGGCTTTGATGGCATACACAAAATAATAACTCAGGTATAAATGATTAAATACAACAAGTAGTGCTTCAGATCTGAAATGAAGAAAGAGTATATAATTTTGGCCCAGTCACATTTAGTTTTTGCTACTTCAATGAGAAATTTAAATTAAATTAAATTTTCTCTTATTGAATATGTCAGGTAAGTATTTTCCTCAAAGTATATTAACTCCTTTAAAATATTATTCCTTAAGAAGCCTTAGTGTTATATTTCACACACAATAAAATTTCTAAATATTTCTACATTTGCAATCATAAGTAAACTCTTGGCAAACTATATCTTATACAGAAAGAGACATTGTGCATAATAATCAGGGTGAAAAACTCAATTCAGAGTACTGAGCTACTAGGTCATGGTCTAAAGACTAGTTTTTATAGATAGTATATGAATGTGCAATGATATTGATAAATTCAGAAGTCTTTGCTATTTTATTATCTTCCCACAAATTGTCAGTATATAGATCTAAAAAAGTAAAGAAAGCAGAAAATCACAAATTCAAATTCCCCTAATACTCAGAAAACCAACAAGTGAGCTTTGAAGTGATCCCACTGTGTCTTGTCTCTTCTCTACCACTGCTTTTTGTTTGGAAGGACAGGAATTCTGGACCTCACTTATATTGTCTTCTCAACTGAAAATTAATATTAATTAATATTAATTATTTCTGTTCACTATTATTCCAGCCACATGATAATCATTAAAATCAGTAATTAGACAACTAGGGCCAGGAATTCAGAAGCTGATGTTCTATACCATTTTTTTTGACAAAAAGAATTAGTGGCCCTAGATTTTTAGAGTCTAATGATTACAGAGATACATCACAAGTTTGGTATGGAACAGAAGCTTGTGGAAGAAGCAAATGAACCAAACATAACCACTAAAATATGATTCTGTATCTTACCAGGCACATTTGGGTAATGATATTTTGTGTATCCTCCAAGAAATAAAGCTAACCTCAAAATCAGATGGCAATATCAGCCACAGAATTGGCCATAGAGGTCAGACATTGGTGGCACACACCTTTAATCTTAGCACTTGGTGAGGCAAAGGCAGAGATCCATCTGTATTTTGGTCAGTTCAAGGCCACCATGGACTACAGGAGATTACTCTAGTCTAAAACAAAAACAGAGCAAGGCAGTAGTGGCCCACACCTTTAATCCCAGGACTTGGAATCTCATTCCTCTGCTCTCAGTACTTGGGAAGCAAACATGCCTTTAATCTCAGCACTAGAAAGGTTGAGACAGGAAGAATATGGCATGGCAGAGAAAGGAATATAAGTTTTACAGCTAACCTACTTGATGCAAAAGCCAGCTCTAAATGACCTATATAAAATTTGAATGCACAACAGAAATGTGACAAAAACAGAATTGCAGAAAAAATATAATGTACCTGCAAAAAGACTATAAGTTTAAAAACTGAAAATATAATTTTATGAGACTCATAACAAAACTGCAAATGAGCAAATGTGTTTATGGTGGTGGTGGTATTGTGTGGAACTGAGGAAGAGTTAGTCATATCATTGGGCATCTCATTTAATCTTCATAGTCCTTTCTCTTTCTCAATAAGGTAATACATGGTCCCATGTTATATCTACTAGTTATATGAGCTTATTTATATTTAAAACCAAATCAATATATTTTCTTCCACATTTAATGTTTATTTCCCAAGCCACAGTAGTCATTGTCAAGCTATGACTAGTTATAACTACTGTAGTGGGCAGTGGAGATTATATTATGGTCAGCTTGAGAAACACAGTAAGTACAAAGTGAGCCAAAGCTACATAAAAGGAAATTATCTCTCAAAAATAAAGTCAACAGAAAACATGAGAAACATTAGGTAAGCACAGTGTTTTGTTTGTTTGTTTGTTTGTTTGTTTGTTTGTTTGTTTTTTAATGTGAGAAAAGACGATATGAATTTGGGAGGAGACTTTTAGAGGTTTTGGGGGAATTAATATTGAGAGACTAGGAAGACTGACATTATATAATGATATATTGTGTGTATGTATGAATTATATAATACATATATACATGTGACAAAGAGTAAGTTTTTAAAAGTTAATGGAGATTTTTAGCATTTCTGTAGTTAGCTATTGTCAACTTTGCACCATCTGAGGTCATCTGGCCTGAGGGATCTTCAAATAAGAAAATGCCTTTATCAGAATAGTCTACAGCAATCTATGGCATTTTCTTAATTAGTGATTGATGAGGAAGAACATCCTTTTGTGGGTAGTATTACCCTTGAGCTGTTGTTTCCAGATTATGTACAAAATAAGGACAGTAAGCCATAAAAAAATAATCCTGTAAGCACCATTTTCTATATGGTCTCTGATTTTGTTCTTGCTTTCACATTTCTACCCTTCTTAAGTTTACCCTCTGGCTTCCCTAAATGATGATCTTTGTTTGGGACATATAATCAAACAAAGACTCTTCTTCTTAAATTGCTTTTGGTCATAGTCTTTATCACAACAATAGAAATCAAAGTAAGGCAAGTGCCATTGTAGACAATGAGTTGTGAGGAGTGAAGGGTAGTGGTTTGAATGAGACAGTATCTTACAGTTTCTGGTGTTTGAATAGTTGGTATACGCTAGTGCTTAATAGGTGGTACAGCCTTGTTGGAGTAAGTAAACCACATGGCTAAGATTAAAGGTCTCATGCCACTTTGTTTCCCCTTCTGCATCACATCTCATGATATGAGTTCTCAGTTTTCTGCTCTTGTCACTATTTCTGCCTACAATTGTACCTATCTATCATCACCATGGTGGGCTCCTATTTCTCTGGAACCATAAATCAAAACAAGCTTTGATTCTGTAAGTTGCATTAATCATGCTATTTTCTTACAGCAACAGAACAGTAACTAATATATGGATGTAACTGTCTTTTCTACCATGGCAAATGCCCTTAACCTTTCTTTTCCTATTCTTGTTTCTCATAGACTAAAGAAACAACTTATTCTACATGATGAAACCATATTTTTATTCTATTGTACTCTAAACAAATTATATGTAATAAGTGATGGAGCTTCCACTAATCTAAGCATCTGAGTAACCATTAAAATATTTATTGTATTTACAGCCACTTAGGTGGAGTGTAGACTTAGAAAAACTTTTATAGTATTATCTTGCTGTGATTTGAGACCATTTACTACTGTAAGTTAGCCTATTTATTTATGATAAATACATGATTTAGGCTAGTGATGTAGTAGTTATAAATAACAGCAGCCTTGAAAAATATTCATTCCAGATGCAAATATTAGTATAATGCAATTATGGAAAAGATTTAAAAACATACTTCTCATATTTACAGTACTTGAAGAGTATAAGTTTATATCAAAAAGGATATAGGAATAGGAGAACATATAAAAGAAAGACAATGAATGTGAGAGCAACTGAAGGTTGAACATGAAATAAAAACCTCAATTCTAATTATCTGGGTTCAGTTCTGACTCCCTGTAGTACTAATCAGCCTCCAAGTTTGAGAGGAAGTGTTGCCTCTCTGTGCTCCCAGAAGGCTTGCCCCTGATAGAACCAGTTAGCAGCCAAGTCCACCAGCACAATATGCCTTTATAATTCTATAATCCCTTGGTCCCAGCTTCAATGAAGCCTGTCTCCTCCCTGTTTTCTCTGTAATTATAATTGCCTTAGGCATTCTATTAACTTATTGTCTGTTATCATTTCAATTCCTTAGAGTCCTACTCACAAAATCAATCTATTCTGATGGGTCTCATAATTCATATTTTGAGTTAAACTGTATCTTTTTCACTTATAAAAAATCTACAAAATATAAGCCCATATTATATTAAACCTGAATTGTCTTGTCTAAAGCTGTTTACTTATTTGTTAATTTTATCAGTATATTCATATTCTATGGAAAACACAATATGTAGTTTATTAAGCTTGAGAACATTAGTAATATCAATATTTTATCTTCCCTCACTATCTATTTCTGCATTCATAATTACACATATCAAGTAATAAGTATTATATACTCAGTCCTCTTTACTAGATTATGTTATCCCCATAATCTTACTAACTGGATCAGTAAAAATTTCTTGTATTGTATTTTATTAAGATACTGTGTTATCTACCAGTTAATGAATATTTTCACTCTAAATACATCTGACTTTTTAATTTGTGTTCATATTTTCAGTTATCTTTGAAGATAAATAGCAATGACAAGTGTATAGTTAAAAACATTGAATTTTCACATTCTTTAGTACATTAAATTAAAATACTAATTTGAAATGAATTTCTAATTTGAAAGAATATGATACCAAAATTATCAAGAAAATAATGACATATTTTTTAAACCTTCACTTAAATAAAATGAACAAACACACAGTAAAATTACATAGGATGGTTTAGTGTATAGAAATAAAGCCATGAATATGTATAATTAAAGTTGATGTTTATTTTCATAAGTAGAAAAATTAAAATATGATAATAAATTTAGTGCACACACCTGTGTCTTTTCACAACAGAATGCCTACACATACACATGAAATAGAAGGCAAAACAAGAAAGTGAATTTCAGAAGAGAGTTAAAGAAGCTATTTAAACAGAATTCCAGGGTTTCAAATAAGCTTAACAGAAGTAGGAGGTAAAAATTCTATAAGAAGTCTACAGTGATACAAAAGAGTCTGTGGAAATAAAGTCAAGAATATGTCTGTAGGATGGCAGGAGTTGGTGGTGTTTCTGTTGCTGTAGATGCAGAGCAGAGGTTGAAACTTGGTATGAGATGAGATTCAGAGTCAAGTGGACAAGCAGTTGTGAGCTGTTGCTTTGTAGTTGATAAAAGAAAAAGTCTAGATACATCCAGATGAACAAGTATGTAGAAACATTTTCAGAGGAAAGTTACAAACTAGAAAATTTATAAATGAGACATAGAACTGGAGGAACTAGAGATGTCTTACATTGACATTCATCTACTGATATGCTGCTTATTTTGAAATCAGACATATAAAAATTTGTAGTAGAAGAAAAAAAAGCTATTTGACCTGTATTTATTCTCTCTCTTTTTTATCTTCTTCCTTCCTTTCTTTCCTTGTTTCTTTCTTTGTTTGTTTCTATCTTCTTTTTTTGATCACGTTTGAGACAGAATTTCATTCTATAGCTGTGGCTAAATTGAAATTTACTAAATATACCAGCCAGAATTTAAACTAGCAGATATTGGTGGAACTAAACATATACACCATAATTCATGGCCTAATCTGAATTTATTTACATAAAGCAAGTCATAAATATCCCTTGCCTAAACAAGAAAATAATCTTTATCACTAGAGACTAAAAATTGGTGCTGAAATTAACTTAAATAAATAAAATTCTTCATGAACTAATCCCATTGTGAAGGTAACTTTGTGACCATATACTTAATAAAACCATTATAATTTTCTTTTATTAATCTTCCTTTTACTAACTTTGTCCTGTGGTGAAAACCAAAATCAAAATTAAGAATTAACATAGGTACAAAGTTTGTTTTTCTCCCTTATATGTACCAACTGTATAAAGACACTTCTCACAATCATCCCATGATGAAATGCCATCCAGGAGATATTTATGATACCATTGTCATTGAATTAAAATAATGGAAGATAATTTAAACAAATCCAACATTTAAAAGAAAACAGTTTCAATAATATTAGCTATAAGATCAATAGAAAATATATATGCATTAGATTATGTCCATATGGAGGTCTTCATGTCAGCATCTATTATCTTATTTTTCAACAAGTTAGCTATAATTCACAATGATATTCATAGCCCAATTAAATCTTGCCAGACCAGCCATTACAATGTATATAATATGAAGTTTTTTCTGATTATTTCTTAGTGTTTTACACAGCACCTAATAGTAACATGAACTTATTTCAGTGAAAGAAACATTTGGAATTAAAAAAAAAATCTAGATATTCAACAAAAAGATTATCTTGAATTTTAATTAACCAAACATAGAAAAAAGGCCCAAATTAACAGGACAAGAAATGAAATGGGGAAACATTTATTATGAAAGACACCCAAAAAATTAAAATCATTATAAGTGAGTGCTATGCCCATGTAATGGTTCACAATCATTTGTAACTCTAGTTGTAGGAGATCTGATTACCTCCTTTAAAATTTTGGCACGAATGTGAGATATATATATAAAACTTACCTTCTAACAAAACAGATTTACATACTCAATGCAGTTCCCATCAAATTCCTATATCATTCTTCACATAACTAGAAAAATAATTCTAAAACACACAAAAAACCGAAAGATATTTTGGTTATTGATGATGAAAGAATTACTGATACTGAAGGAATTTCTATATTATATTTCAAGTTATATAACTGGGTTTTAATAAAAAAAAATCTTGATTCTTGTACAGAAACAGCCACAGAGGTCACAGAAATAAAACATAAGACCCCAATATCAGCACATTGCTACTACAGCCCTTTAATAATTGATAACAACACACAAATACAAACTGGAGAAAAGACAGTATTTTAAGAAAATTCTGGGCACAATTGATGTCTACACAGAGAAGAAATTATCATCGTTTTAATTTAATCTAGCCAACTTTCTATGGTGGGAAAAGTCATGGACACTATAGAAGAACCTATTACTCCCATTACTCTAATCTAGTAAAATTTGTCACCAGATCCTAAACATTTACCTTTAGGCCCATAAATAATCGTAGCTCTCATCATTCATCAAAAAAAAAACAAAACAAAACAAAACAAAACAAAAAACTCTATTCTATAGCAGATGGTGACAATTACAGAGATATATAACTTGTAAAAAAAAAAAAAGTAGAGAGAAAATAACAATAGGGTGCTTAGCCACATATGCTAGACCTACAAAGTAAATTTTATACCTAGTGCTTACAGAATATTGAAGTATGGCCAGAAAGATCCAAAGCCAGAGGACAAGAATTCCAGAAACAAGATAAGGATCTTCAAGACATAAAAAAAAAGAGAGACTCCATGAAATTCAGCAATATGGTCACTAAGCAATACATGCATAATGATAATACCAGTCAATATTCTAATATAGATGCAGAGGAATTTCACAAAGTTCTGTGCCTAAATGAGGAGTTACAGGCAATCAATGGCTATAAAAAAGGGAGGATCAATTATCTCACTCAATGAGTCTCTTAATAGGTTTTCCTATCTTAAATCATCAGTTCTAAACACATATAGGTGTGTGTGTGTGTGTGTGTGTGTGTGTGTGTGTATGTGTGTGTGTGTGTGTGTGCGTACTTGTGTGTGTAAATAAAACAAAGTTAAAGAAGATGCCATGACTTTGAGATGGAAACAAACACTCCGTAAATTTGAATGGGGAGATGGTAGGGTAGGAATGATGCTGATAAAGAACTTCTGTGTGAAAACCTTTTTTAAAACAGTTCAAGTCTAAATATGAAAGTTTTGTTCTCCTTTAGATTTGTAATGCCTTTTATATTCCACAGCATCTCCCAGGAAATCATAAAGAATTCTGTTAAAAAGTTGATAACAAAAAACAAGTTTACTTTTTCAAAATATAAGGGATCATTAAGAGTCATTTTCCTCAGTAATCCCCAAGATTTTGTTAACTATTTCCTGTTTTAAAGAAAAAAGATACAATCATTTTTCATTATGTGTATCTGATAAGGTACAAATTAACATTTTTAAAAGTAAACTGAAATATTAAAACATGTTAGTTCTTTATGTGGTGTCTATGTAATAAAATTAATACGGAATATCAGAGTCAAACATAGAACCAAGCCAGACAGGTCAGGGAGGGTTGACCAACACCTTTAATTCTAGCTTTAGTAGTATAAAAAAATAAAGTTAAGAGAGTACCGCAGAGCAAGAGAAGAGGGATTTTCAGCTGTCCAAGAGGCTTTCCCTTCCTTTTGGCCGAGGACTCAAAGGCTTTCAGTTGGAGGAATCGTGGAGACAGGCCTGAACAGTTGGCTGGGTGGCTCTGGTTTTTCTCAGATATTCCAGCTATGGGATTTCATTGTATACTAATTAGAGTTCATGCAATATCTTAGTGAAATAGTTATTTTATGTATAATCTACTTCTTAAGCAACCATATAAAACATTTTGGGATATTTTAAGTTTATTTAGAATTAGAAAGTCTTATATTTAATATGTTTCAAGGAGTTCTTGATTCTGAAGATTGAAACACATATACACACATTCAAGTGTGATGGTAACAATAAATTTTATAAAGCAAATCCCATGAATATAAAGCGTAGTTAATTAGGAAACATGGGATAGATAGAAATCTGAACGGCTAATTTTAGAAAGTCTCCAGAAACCCTCAACATCAGGGTACATTTTGGGTAAAGATTGGTTTGGATTAACTTAGATGATTTTAAAAAGTTCTAGATTATAAAACTTGTAGTGATTTAGCATGTGCAAATGTTCATTTGAGACCATTAATCTTTGTTGTCAACTCCACTGGTTTCTGAATCATCTAAAACACAGTGCTTTGACACTGACATGAGGAATTTTTTGTCAGATCATTTTAAGCAGAAATAACGACTCTTAATATGGGCAGCAACTTCTAGTGGCAGCTCAGATTTAAAAATATGCGAGAGGGAAGCTGCTCTTTATCCACTTGCCCTCACCCTTCAAGAGCTCTCCAGAAGTATTTTATGCGTTCTCAGTCAGATGAGACTTCTAAAACCTCCAAACTTATAGATTAGTTACTAATTGTCTAGATTTCTCTAATGTAAGATATACATTGTTGGACTATCTGAAGCATACTGTGCAAGCCAATCTAAATCTTGGCCTCCCCACAAGCAAAAACGGAAGAAAACAACACACACACACACACACACACACACACACACACACACACACACACACACATACACACATACACACACATTTTATTAGTTCTGAACATTTAAAGAGTCATAATAGAAAAGTTAGTACTAAGGGATGTAGGTTTATTGCTATGAAAAAAATCCATGTGTTCTTGAGGACTATAGAAATCTTTGGAACTTTCTACTAGAATGCAATGCAATGCTTTAAGTAGAGATTAATAGGATAAATTAAAAAGGAGAAACAATCATAGCCTGAAAAGCTGCCTTAGCAGTTTAGAGTGAGAACTGATCCTTCTGGGGACATGAGTTCAATTTCTAGCACTCATTTCCAAAGGCTGACAACTGCTTGTAAATCCATCCATCTCCAGGGGATCCAATGTCTCTGGCCAGAAGAGGCAACTTCTCTGACATGAAGATTGATACAAGAATCAGGAAATAGTAGAATGTTGGATAAAAAAACAAGTAGACCTTGAACTACAAATGGCTGGTAGCTGCTTCAAGCACTGTTGTACTGGAACTTTTGGAATGTTTTTGCTAGGTGATAAACATGATTTAGGAGGAGATTTATGTCTTTTCTTCCCATTCTTTCCATCAAAGATGACACACTTTGTGACCTATACATTGGACTCCTTGTTTTATATTTCATTATATAAAGGTCTTGAATTAAGCTTGATTTTGGAAGAAAATTTGCATGACTGTCACTTTGTGTGCTATCATATATTAATCACACATGACAGGGCTACCTAAATAAAAATACACCATTATATTGTCACTAAGCATGAAGGAAATATTTCATGAGAAATTTAAGCTGATAATTTGTGCTCCTCATTTTACATCCCTGGACCATTTTCGTTGTATATGCAAGTAGATGGTTAGGATATTTTTTATTCTGCTAGTGAATTTTTCAGGTATCCTTCTCACATAGATATAACATGAATGAGATTTTGAAATAACTTACAAGATACCACAACTCATTTGAACATAGACAAGAATCAACAGCACTGAGTATCTGCAACCAGAGAGCAGGACAAAACTAAATTAGAATTACAAAGAAAAGACAGAATTCTATTTAGAATCTGATAATTTAGAAAGCACAATAAGCAATTTTTTGGTTTCCAAAAATATTTTGGTTAAATCCAATCTTTTGGATAAAATGTTATTGATTTGATTGTGTTTTAAAGAAACTGAAATATTTGTTGCTATTAGGAATAACTATATAACTTATAGCTACTATCTTCAACTTAGTACTGATTTTACTTTTTAAAGAAGCTTCTAGAAGTCATAAGTGCATAAGCAATGCAGTGATTGTTCTTGGCATAAAAACATTTCAAGGAATTTCTACTTATGATAATTATTTTAGATTATGTAGACAAATGACTAAAATTTAATGTTATTTTACAACAATTACTAAAATATAAAATACTTCATTTGACAATCAAAATCTTAACTATTAACAATAGAATTGTCACTCATCACACTTATTCATGACACATAAGTATTACATATTTGACACTGTATTTCTATTAATAGCATATCTCCAAATCTTGATATTTTCTGAAGTTATTCTTCATGTTTTTGCATAAAAAGCATTCAATAAATCCTAAATAACATGAAAATTGTCATTTATAAAATTTGATCATCCTTTGATACACATATTAAATTGTGACCTTCAAACCAGAATAAAGATTGGACATTTGCCTGCATGTACACCAGGATAGTTATTGCTCACTTTTGCTTTTTCATCATTGTATATGTCCTGTACACTCTCATTTAATCTATAATTCTAATTATAAGTCAGAGAGACATCAGCAACTTCCTCTGGGCAAGTTACTACCTTAACACCTCTCAGTGACCTTCCACGCTAATTAAACTACATGAGCGAGTAAAGAACATTGGTACTTAACTGAAATAAAAAGCAATTAAGTGAAAACAATTGAAGATGATTGCAAGTTAATAAGAAATTTTAATCAATGTGTATGCCTATGAGACCAACGGAAACACCTTTGAAGAATGAACATTTTCTACTTAAGTGAAATACAAAACTCTTTGTTTCCTAAGATGTAGAAAAGTTTATGAAAGTCTGTAATTTATATGTCTCATAGAGAGAAAGCAGAGTTGATTCTCTGTTCTTATCATCTTTGAAGTTTTCTTAAAATAATCAATATACCTTTTCTATTATATTAAGTAGGAGTGCATTTTTAATTCTTGAGGGCACATTAGTAGTTTGTATTACAAATCTGAAGACAAAATCATTTAAATACAATAGATTCAGAATAGGGTATTGAGAACAAATTGTGTAGTTGAAAGCAGGAAATATCATCTTGACATAGAGGCATGGCTTTGGGGCCTTGGTGCTCCAGTGTATGGGGTATGGCCAGGACGTTTTAAGACTGGGTACATGCCAGCTCTTCTGGCCTCTAAATGGCATTCCACATGGGCACTTACATTCATATAAAGCCTTAGAAATGTTTTAAAAAGTTCTATAACACATAAATATAGACTAAACAGATTCTAGTTATTCAAGTTAGCCATGGTATAGAGTGGTGTTCAGGCTTGAGTTACAAAATGGTAGGTTTGCTGCATGCAGCCCGAGCTATAACAAGTTCAGTTTCTGAAGTCTCACAGGAACCTCTGTACAACCAGGAGCTGCTTATGATGGATTTAACATTAATGCTCATACAGACAAAAAAGGGAACATAGTCAAGTATGGCTTCTTGTTAGCAGCATTTTCTCAGAGACAAACAGCAGAGGCATGGTTCCTTGAAGTGAGGGTTCTGACTCAGCCTTAGTGACAAAATCTGTGTGGCTATTTTAAGAGTCTTTGCTACCAAATACTTAAATGGAGTTTATGAGCAGTGAGTGGCAGTGCTCTATTTGGTGGCAATGTGAACTCTAAAATTCTCCAGAGTTTGGTGGTAAATGTTGCTTCTGCCAGTGTCTCTGCTTAAAACATAATTTTTCTATGAAGCTAGACTAATTGGCTTGCTGGACTCAGCAAACTGCTCTAGCAAGCCCTTAATCCTAACCAGGATTACCAGATTAAAGTTGCAGTCAGAAAAAGATGAGATACACAGTAAAGATAGATTCAAGTTAAAAAAAAAAAAAGAACTCTCTAAATGTTCACAGTGTTTTTAAAAATATACATAAGCTTGGAAAAAGAAAGGAGAGAGGACAAAGAAAGTATATATATATACTTGTATATATATATATATATATATACACACACAACACACACACACACATACATATACATAAAGATGGAAAATACACAGAGAGTCTGGATACTATATGTTATGTTGTCTTTGAACTGTTTGACTCCATAGAAAGAAACAAGAGCTGCTAAGAGACATTTGATTTTAAATGGTTCTGGATTAATTCAACCTATATATTTTGTAAATACCTTGACTTCAAAATTGAAGTTAAAGATGCATTACTTTGGAGAAGAGGTTTTCTTTTATTTCCACAGAAAATGAGAGGCTGGGGGCTTATTCTGGGTTAAGGAAGATTCCTTGAAAAATATCTGATAGAAAGAGATGTCTCAATGATCCAACATCCACATCAGCTAGAAAAAGAACAGGCAGTAACCAGAAAAAAGGAACTTAGCAGCCCCTGAGTCTAAGGCAGACTCAACTTCTTTTGCTCAGCCTGCGCCCTACACAACTACCCCTCCTTCAGAAAACCCTTGCCCCAACCTTCCTCTCACAGTGTCTGATCTAGCTCAGCCTGTCCCTGTATTTTTGCAGGATGGGGGCTTCCCTGGTGTCTTAAGTGCTATAAAGCTTTTCCCAGTGTTGAACTTGGCTGTGCTTGTTTTGGCCAACCCATTAGGGAACTGGTAAACAGGAGCATTGATGTTACTATAATCACTAAAATTGAAACGCTGCATTGTCTATACTGGAAGTTTTAACAATTTTAAGAGCCGCTATTCTCCAGAGGTTAGAAATTGTTAAAAACCCAATTCTATTTCCATTAATTGTCTGTAAGATCAAGACAAGTAGGTACATACTCCAATTTTTGTTATTCAAAAAAAATCAGGCAAGATCTGTCTCCTACAAGATCTAAGGGCAGTAAATGATCAGATGGAGAAGAAAGAATCATCAAAGTCTGACCTTTCACATCTCAGTGCCATTCCTTCATCATATTATATATTGATATTAGACACAGAGTTTTTTTTTTCAAAGTACCCTGGCACCTCAAGATAGAGGACATTTAATCCTTGCAGTATGGAGCCTAATATGCTTAAGCCAGCTAACAGGGACCACTGGACATTTTGGCCTCAAGTAATAAAAAATAATCCAACTATGTGCTAATTGTGTGTTACACAAGCTCTGATCATTTTCCCTAAAGACAACACCTTGGTACTTGAATGTATATCCTAAAGCTTGACAGGCTCCTGGCAAGGTTCAATTAGTGTTTCCTTTTCCCTTCTTGAGATTTGTTATTTCCAAGAATATTCATCCTCTATCCTTCAAGCTAGATGTGAAAGATATGTACTTCATTAACAGAAGTACAACGTTTATGTAGGACTGTAAATTGGCTTAAATCTTTTTTGCTTATTTCCAGAACAGGAGATATGGAATTAGTTTTTACTCCTAGAAGGTCCCTCCCACATGTCCCTCACAGAAGATATAGCTTACTCTAGAAGCAATGGATGTATTACAAAGATACTAACCATATTATTTACTGTCAGCTTGTGATACCACATACCTGAGCTTCTCCTGCTAGCACTCATACTCTGCACAATTAAGGAATTTTTTCAGGGTACTTTGGCAATCTTGCCCCTTTCTATGGCCTCATGAGGCTCATTCTGACTTAAATAAAGTGACTTTCCAATCTGAGCAAACATTTCACATGGTGCTGTAGACATGTTAACTCAAAAAACTATGGAAGAGAACAATATAAATATAAAAGTACTCTGATTGATTTGTGTGCATAATTGCCTAAAGATGGAACAAGCTCGATCCTCTGCTTATGTATTGTTTTTATCTTGGATTTCTTCTGTAAACTGATCTGCTAACTTCAAAATCTTAAAGACATCATTAGCACAGAGTTTTGATTTATATTAATTTTCCTAGAAACTCAAATTTGATGCAAATCTTATCACGTTTGCCTTCTATTAATTTATATTGATCTCTTCCTCTGCTTTACCTTTCTCTTGTCTCTTCCAGTTTGCTCTCCCACTATACAGATACTGCTTTATTTCTTTCCATTTTTTTCTTTCAAAAGTTCTTTTCATATTTACTACTGCTCCCCCTATCTCCCCTCTGTTTCTTCCAGTCCTCTCTTAGTCTCCCCACACACCATCACCCATCCATTCCCCAAGGAGGGCAAAGAGTTCCAAGGTGGGTCAGTTCAGTTTGTTATATCTGGTTGAGGTAGGTCTGAGACCCTCGTCCCAGTATTAAGGTTGAGTTAAGTGTTCCTCAGTAGGGAATGGGCTCCAAGGTGTCAGCTCACGTACCAAAAACCTACTCTGATTCTACTGCAAGAGGCTTCATTAATTGCCCATACCATTTTACAGTCACTGCCTTTGGAGGATTTCATTCCTTTCAATGAGCTCCCAATAACCGGGATCAGCCTTCTGTGTGGGTCTCTTCCACATGATCTTGATTATATTAGAAGGGGCCCTGGGCTTCCATTAGCATAAGCATTTGTAAAGCGTATTGGTGTCTATGAAAATAGGGGTTACCCCAGAGTCTGCATGGCTAGAATATGTGGGATTTATTAGCAACTCCCTCCTGATTTCAGTATATACGTTGCATGACTTCAAGGTAAGCATGGTTTTAGAAGTGTCCTATTGTAAATCTCTAGCTGTTTTAGGTACAATGACTGCAGGCCACAGAAAGGGATAAAATGGATGTATGGTGAATTTCTTCTGTTTCCCCAGAATTTTTTCCCGGGTTATAGTAATCATCTTGATGGAGACATGATCTGGGTCAGCATGAAGTTACAGTTGTACTACACAGCGCTTAAGGCAAGGTGGCTGAGTGAGAATTGTGTCTTCTCAGTCAATCATGTTGGGAAACTTACGAGGATAGTCTGGGTCTCTCATAGTGACTCTAAAGACTATACTAACTAGCTATTTCTGTAGTAACCCCTTAGAGTATCACACTAACTTTAGTGACAGTCAAACATAAGAACAGGAATAAAAGTAAGAGCAAGTAATTATTTTAACTCAAGATGCTCTTCACATGACAGTATGTTAGGCACCTCTCAGTATTTTGAGACTGTATAAACCCCAATATCTGGATCCTTCTAAGGAGGGCCACAATAAGACTTACAATTTTCAGGATTCACCTGTGGAAGAGGGCACAACAATCACATTGGCTCATGGTATAGACATCTCCAGTTGTCTATTTATTCTTGGTAAAGATCTCTCTAGTTTTCTATCTCATTTAAACAGTAACCAATACACCATCCAATACCAAAAAGATTGGTCTCATCACCTGTTAGATTATGCAGGCAACTCTAAAAAATGATCAGGCTCCAAATCTACCTCTAGGGGCAGGTTTTCTAAAATAAACCTGGGCTTTTGCCAATCTGATTAGCAATGCTCTGAACCTCAATTTTTAATAGGGCTATTTAGGCTTTTGGACTCTGGTTTCTTGAGTTCTCTATATATTTTTGACATCCATCCTCTGTTGGATGTCGGGTTAGTGATGATCTTTGCCCATTCCGTAGGCTATCATTTTGTCTTATTGACTGTGTCATTTGTCTTACAGAAGCAAATAAGTTTCAGGAGGTCCCACTTCTTATTGATTGTGATTCTTAGTGTTTGTGCTTTTGGTGTGATATTTAGGAGATGGTCACCTTTGTCAATGCATTGGAAGGTATATCCTACTTTCTTTTAAATAAAATAATCTCCAGCAAGAGCTCTACCAGTACTCAGCAGGTTTGGGGTTTTGCTTATGCAGACAGAAAATATTACAAAAATTCAGTAAACATAGATTCAGACTGAAAAAAAAAAAGCCAAAACCAACCAAAACAAAACAAAAACCTTTAAATGGGTACTGTGCGTTTCAAATTTACAAAGGCTTCTCAAGAAGAAAAAAGCGTATAAACAGTCAAAAGTATGTATGTATGTATGTATGTATGTATGTATGTACATATATATATAATATATATTTATATATATTAAATATATATATATATTTAAAATGAAATAAAATTCTAAAAAAGGGAGTAAGTAATATTTTTAAAAGCACCAAAGATAGGCAACATGGAGAGTCTAGATTCTGTATGTTATTGTGTTTTATTTACATTTTTTGACTGATAGTGAATAAAAAAGTGCTAAGAAATACTGGTATGTGAAAACTGATAGATTATACAAATCTTTATATTAAAAAATACCTTGACTTCAAAATATAAGTCAAATAGCATGTTGCTTTGGGAAAGGGATTATACTTTTGTTTACATAGGAAATGATAGGCTATGAATTCATTTTAGGTTAAAGGTGATCATTTTATGTTAAATAAAGAACCTGTGAAAATCCTGACTACAGATATAAGAAAATAAATTTATACAGAAGCTATAAACAAAATACAAATATTTTTTTTTTACCTGCTCAAACATAAGCCAAAAATCACCTATGGCTATTTTGTGTAAAACACATAGACTATACTTGTACTAATACGGTATGTATGCTACCTTTTACAGTTTATGTAATTTCAGAAGAAGGGAACAAGACACCAATAAAAACAAAGGGTCCAGATTGTCAAACATCTCAAAATACCTCTGTTGAGTCTTGCATTTAGAACAGCTTCAAGGCTGCTTACTGAGATGATCAAGCCTCACAAACTACTTTATCCAAGACTTAATTATTAGCCTTAATTTTCTTAGGGTCCACAAAGACACCAACAGTTCCCCAAACAGAAAGTAGTCTAGAGAACAATGTCCCAAAAGACAAGTTATAGATGTTCATTATCATTTAAGGGGAGTTGATCATAAATTGTTATTTGTATTATTATTTAAAAAGGCTAAAAAAAATAGTTAAGTTAAAAGATATCTTTTTAAAGTAAAAAGAGGGATGACAGGGAAAAAGTTAGATTATATAATCTTCTGTAATTCAAAGAAACTATTTATCTTAAAATATTTCACCTTGTTATGCATTTTTGTTTGTCAATATAAATTTAAATTTGCTTTGCTATACTATATGCACGGTGTTTACTCTTTTTGTAATATGTAATTTAAAAATGCAGGTTAGTAGTTTGACACCTATAAAATATATTTGTAGACATATTTTATATTTTGTCAATGTAAAGTAGAAATATTTTAATAGATAAATTATCTTCAAACAGTTCAAAGACCTACAGAATATGGGATTTAATATGTGTACTTACCTGAGGCTTTTTATGACAGTGAGACATAGCTTATTCTGGAAGCATAGAGAAGATGATAGATTTTGAACAAATTTCATATGAAGTTTTATTTTTTTGTGACAAAAGCAAGCCTATAGGCAAAGAAAATGCTCTTTCTTTAATTGATGACTGTATACTGTCCAGACTGGACCAGAAAGATACAAAACACACAAAGGTTACTGTCAGACATTTCTGAGACAAGATAGGACAGTTTTTCAAAATTCCCTGACTCACAGAAAAGATTGTCAGACATAACTGGTTTGCATGCCAAAAATGAGTGCCCCAAAACTGACAGAAAAAATTTTAGTGACCATCCAGGCAGTCAGGTATCCCTATCATTAAGTAACATTTTACTCTTCTGTGGTCTTTATTGAGCTGAAGACTAAATAGTTAAAGTATTTCTTAATTATAATAAAAAAATATATTTTTATATTTTTATTTCTTAAATATAATAAAATTTTTGATTCATAACAGTAAAGTAAATAATAAGCTATTTTCTATATTTTTCCAATTAGAAATGGACTGGATATTATATTTGTAATTCTTGATAACTGTTTTTGAAGTGTATAATTTTAATATAATAAAGTTATATTTTTTAATTCACAAAAAAAGAAATTCTGTGGAACAATCCTTCTGTACACTGTAGAAACGTATTGTTCCTACTGTTAATAAAAAGATAATTGGCCAATATCTAGGCAAGTTTTGAGAGCAGAGAGAATACTGGGAAGAAGGGCAGAGTGTGAAGAGTAAAGACACAGACACAAAGAGAAGCAAGATAAATGTTCCATATTGAAAGAACCCATAGTTTAGATTTTTTATGTATTTTGATGTTTATTGTCATGAATTCTTTTATATTTTAGAGATCAGCCATCTGTCAGAAGTGGGGTTGGTGAAGATCTTTTCACAATTTGTAGGCTGACGTTTTATCTTACTTACCAGGTTTTTTGCCTTACAGAAGCTCCTCAGTTTCAGAAGGTCCCATTTATTAATTGTTACTATTAGTATCTCTGCTACTAGTATTATATTTAGGAAGTGGTCTCCTGTGACAATGTATTTAAGGTTACATTTTACATTCTATTCTATCAACTTCAGTGTGAATGGATTTATGTTGAGGTTTTTGATCTACTTGTACTTGAATTTTATGCATGTTGATACATGTAGATCTACTGGCAACTTTCTACATATTAACATTCAGTTATTCTATTGCCATTTGTTGAAGATGTTTTCTTTTTTAAATTGTACAGTCTTGGCTTCTTTATCAAGTGTTCATAGGTGTATAGATTAAGGTAAAGTTCTTCAATTCAATTTCATTGACCCTCATGTGAGTTTTTAATGCCAATATTAAGCTTTGTTTTACTAATATAGTTCTATAATGGAGCATAAAGACACATATTTTAGGCTAACAGCTGTGGAACCTGCATAAGACTGGACTCTTTGCATACAGGAGTCAGTTTTATAGCTTAGTACATTTGATGAGCCACTGGCAGTGGAATCAGGAGCTATCCCTGGTGTTCGACCTGGAATTTTGGAACCCATTGACTATGGTGAGACACCATGCTCAGTCTTGATTCAGGAAGAATGACTTATCCCTGCCTCAATTGAATGTTTCAGGTTTTCCTGACTCCCCATGGGAAGGTTAATCTTTTCACAGAAAGGGTTGGGGGAATGAGGGAAGTAGGAGGAGAAATGAGAGGGAATTTATAATTGGTATGTAAAATGACTTTTATTAAATACAATAGGAAAGTATACCATGTGGCAGAGTTTAGATAAAAATTCATTAATTTAAAATGTATGAGTTAGCTATTAACAAGACTGACATATCAGCTGAGCCTTTACAATTAATAGTAAGTCAAGGCTAGAGAGATAGTGCAGAGATTAAGAGCATTAGCTGCTCTTTCAGTTCAATTCCCAGCTACCACAGTGTGGCTTACAACCATGTATAATGAGATCTAGTACCTTCTTCTATAAGGAGATCTAGTGCCTTCTGGCATGTAGGCATATGTTCCACAAGCACTTTGGATACATCATAAATAAATAGATCTTTTAAATAATAATTAAGTTTTATGTGGTTATTTGGGAACAGCTTCCATGAAACAGTAAAATACCTTGTACATTCTATTGATTTTTCTAGTTATTTTTTGGGAATTTTTCAATCCATATTCATTTTAGAATGAATATTATTCAATAATTGTATCTCTGCATTGTGTTCTGATTTCAAACCCAGAACTATCTTCATAATTTCTAAAGCCATATGTTTGTTTTATTCTCTTTAAGTTTATTGAGATATTTCTTTGTGCTATTTTTAATACCCCCTTTTATTAAGATTATGAATGTTCTTTTAAATTCTGTGTCCTTCCCAGCATTGATCTAAGTACTTTTCAATGGTGAACATTTATAATATTGATGTTTATTGGAGTGAAATATGCTTTAAATTTTCAGGCTGGTTCATTGTGATGAAATCTTGTATATGAACTTCTAAAAAATTATTTATATGCCTGATGTGGACAGAGCAGGATTGGGTAGAACATATGATGGGAAAGCTGGGCTGTTCCTAAAGTTTTGACATGGCTTAGGTAGAGTTGAATTAGACAGTAGTAGATGGCTTGTCATTCAGTTTCTATCTACATCCTTGTCTTACCCTAAAATCTGAGAATATATCTGGGGCTTGCAGAAGTAACATAGAAGGTAGGATGAGACATAATTAACTGACTAGAGTCAGGAAAAAGATGCACAGAATCTAGCTGTGTGGCTTGGTGGGGAGTTGCCTTACTTTGTAGGCAGTCAGATATGATTCTGGTTGAAACAGATTTTGACAGCAGAGAAGGCAGATGTCAACAGATTAGGGCAAGCAATGGATGTGTGATCTGGGTGATATTTAAAGGTTTGCAAATGGTGCATGAGGATAGGATCAGACAGATTCACTAGGCTAGTTGTGGAAAGAATATAAAGATCAGTTTGATGGATTAGTTATATAGTAGTTGTGATATATTTTAACCAATGAATTTAGATTATGAAGCTGAACTTACAATTTTTGGTTACCTGCCAAGAAGTTAAATCGAGGGACTAGAGGTAACGAGCTGAGTCACAAAGAAAGGTGCATTATCAAAAGCTTGACAATAAAATTAACATTGTTTAAAAGATATATTTCTTTTCTTTCTCCACAGATATTGAAGAATATGGCAATAATGCAACCAAGTGAAATACTGTTATTGTACTCCAAAATAGCATCACTACATACAACTTATATTTTCATAATTGCTTCAGCTCACATATATATCTTCTATCCCTCTAGAGCCACACTTCTATATAGTCATAATAGCAATTTGTCCATGAGAAAATACTCAACTCGGTAGGCAAAATGATTTACTGAAATTGTGTAGACATCTGAATCTTGTTTCATTTTCAGATGGGTAAAAATTCCTAAGAGAAAAATATTTATGAAATTAGGTACATGCTGCTTAGTTTCTTGTTCTGTTTTCTTTAATAAGTTACTAAATATTCCCTCATTTGTAGAATACAGCTAGTAATACTAGATTTTCTAAAGCACTGAGACAATAAAGTATATAGTGGGATTGTGTTCTGTTCCATTTAAATAATTGTCCTGCCTACTGGTTTAATAAAGGAATTGATTGGCCAAAGGCAGACAGGAAAAGTAGACAGGGCTACCAGACTAAAGAAACTCTAAGAACAGGAAGAGCAGAGCAGAGACACCAGATAGATACCAGCAGCTGAAAAGCCAGCAGATGCAGAGAACAACTATGTTGCTCTGAGTAAAGGTACTGAGCCCCATGGCTGAACAGGATAAAAATCATGGGTTGAGTTAAGGTGAAGGAGTTAGCAAGTAATATGCCTGGGCAATAGGTGAATCAACATAAAATTAATTAATATAAGTGTCTGTGTTTTCCTGTGGGACTGAAGGACTGCAGGTCTGTGGGTGTGGACCCCAGGCCAGGCAGGCCATAAACATCCTATTACAAAAATGAAATCATTTAGGGGGGTCAAAGTCAGGTTTTTAAAGCTAATGTCCTGACTTAATACTTAGTGGGTTACTGATCTTGGGGTGATCCTACAAATATATACTTTTTATCCCTTACAAGAAATATCTATTACAGGTTAGTGTGACTAGGCAAGCTGATGTATGGAAACGGCTGGCTGCTACAGTTTATAATTACAATTGTAATGTAAAGGATCATATTTTACTAGAGAAAATTTGCTGTGTTGCTTTCTTTGACTTCTTGATCTCTCCTTTCTAAATAACCCTCCAACATCTATTTATATTTTCTTTCCACTTTAAGAAGTAGTTGTGCTCACAAGTTTTGCCCTTAGTCTGTATCAACAAATTAAGTGTTGTATAAGAATTTATGACATAATATAAATACCTTCTATTTAAGACTGGGCAATAATAACAAACTAAGTCATGATTCTGCACATGCCTTGCTTAGTGAATCAGGATGTGTTATAAGATCACCTTAATAAGCATGAGTGACTCAAAGGTAGCTTTATCAAATAAAATTCCATCAGAGTCTAACTGTTGACTCAACAAAGCTGAATTTTTATGGATCCCTGAGATACTAGAGGGTTAGTTTTGCAGAATTTTGTTATTTTAAGCAATTGTTATTGCCTATATAACCTTGAGGAGGGTGACTGATAATTTTGAAAATTCAAGAGCTGCAGGACATATAGCTTCTGTTCTTTCTTAGTTTTGAGAGCCTCATTTCTCTCTCAAGAGAAATGATTTCAGTTAAGAGAAAATAGTTACACAACATTAATCAATGTATCCCAAGAGAAATCCTTCCATTAGACTAGGTTTGCTGCCCTTAGGAGTGGGACTGTGAAGAGGTTCTGAGCCAGTTGTTGTTACTAGGATTATTGTACAAAATACATACATGTTAAGTGATAGTTTGATTAAACAAAGTGTTTATTGTCTGATTTGTAATTGGCTGCAGTTAAGATCTAATATATGAAACTAGTGAAATGAGGGGGGATTTAGGGATAAACCTAATGAATAACAAGGTAAAACATTTCACTGTGGGTAAAGAGTGGTGTCTGATATTTTTCTAATGGAATTGAAAGATTATGGATCTACATTCAGAGAAGGAAGCCTGAAATCACCCTGAACTCTTTCCTTAAAAGAAGTATTTCAAGGTTGGCCTGTGGTAAGGCTCTCGCAGAACAAATGAAAAGCAATAAGATATAATCAGTATCTGTGCACGTGTATGACTCTTTCACAACCCTGTACATAGTCTGATCACACAATCAGGATCTGTATTCCATGTAAGGGAGACAGACAAAGTGGATAAAGTATAAAGTGTAATTAATGAAATGTATATCAGACAATATTTCTGTCAGATTTCAGATGTGAATTTGCCCAAACACTGGAAGTAGGAGTCAGCACAGCTTTTTGAAGGAAAGCTTAAGTGTTAATTTTTTCTGCTCATGATTATGTCATTATTTCTTAGGGTCTTGTAACAGAATTTAAAGATAATAATTTCACCTTTTGTCACTGGGAACTTACCTTTTGCCTCTTTTAAGAGACAAACCCTTTAGAATTCTGGGGCAAAAACCTTTGGAACACTAGAGAAATTGAATCATGATAGAAGGAGTTGGTTGAGTGAGAGAAGCAACAAAGAGGGACAAAAGAGATGAATTTCTTGATAGAGGAAGTCAGTGTGGTGTTGGAAAGAGACTGGAAACCTCCAAGAACTCACAAGATGTTCCTGGCTAGATATCCAAGCAAAAGTGTGTGTGTGGGGAGCTAAACAGGATTTCCCCTATAATTGTATGTATAACCACCATAAGTGTTACCACAGAACCTATATCCAACAATGAATAGAGCAAGGGGATAGGGATTATGAGGACAATTCCCACAGGGATGGCTGGCTGGAGCTCTGAGGAGCTCACTGAATCAAGAATAGCCACTGGAGACTCATCAAGAGAAGGAGCTAGGCCCTTCAAGTGTAGGCAACTGTAGATTGGCATGGGCAGTATGTGGAGCCTTAGTAGGTAGGATCAGCCTGTGTTCCTATTCATGCACTGGCACCTTGGAGCCCATTCCCTGAAGAGGAACACCTAATCCAGTCTTGATTTTGGAATGAGAAAATCTGACTTCTCTGGAGTTGATGTGCCATGCTGAGCTGACTCACCTTGAGATTTTTTTGTCCATTTGGGAGAGGGGATGACAGGATTTAGAGTGATGAGGCTGAAGGCTGACTAGAAGGGATTAGGATAAGGGAAAGAGGGAAGAACAGGGGGATACATAGATAAAAAGACACTTTTAGTAAAAAATAATAAAATGAATATATAAAAAATATTAAGCATTCACAACAGAGTATTCAAAACTAAAAGAGGAAAAAAAGCAAATACATATATAGAAAATACATCATATAACAAATGATTTCTATATAGAAACTTCAAAGCCAGAAAAGCGTGCTGCAGTATGAAGTTTCTGGACTGGACTTTTGGGCCTAGCCTCAAGGTTTAGGCCTGCAGACTCACAGACCCGCAAGGACACACAAATGCTTACTATAATTTTAGGCTGATAGGCCTAAGGCACAGGCATATAACTTGCTAACTCTTTACCCTTCATCTAACCCATGACTCTTATCCTGTTCAGCCATGCAGCTCGGTACCTTTTCTCAGAGCAGCATAGTTGTCCTTTGCATCTTCTGGCTTCTCTCTGGCTTTCTGCTGCATTCTGCCTATTCCTAGAGTATGGTAGCCCCATTCACACTTCCTGTCTGCCTTTGGCCAGTCAGCGCTTTTTATTAAACTCATAGGCAGGGACAATTATTTACAATGGAACAAAATAATCTCCCTATAGCATCCATTAATACATTCTAGGTCCTAAAAGGCCATGAGGGCCAACATAAATAAATATACCCAGCAAAATTATTTGCCATATTTGTAGAGAAAAATTTCATGATACAAATAATTTTAAAAATTTCTAACCAACTGACCTAACCTAAAGAAATTTAAAATCGGATATTTCAGAAAGAAAACTGAGCATAGCCAAAATCTATAGAAAGCAAAGCAAAGCAATTCTTACTGAAATTTAAAATACTGCTGAGAACAAAAAGCAACACAAAAAAACAAGAAGATGATGACTACAATGCAAAAGACAACTTTAAATATCCACAGAGTTGGTTTTACAATCAAAATACAGAATCAAGGAGTAAGTCCACCTATATATTTTTATTCACATATCACATCAAATTTAAAGATAGGTGCTGCCTTAGATTAAAAGAATGGACAAATTTACTCTGGTAAAATTGGACCAGGAAGACAGCAGACATTATTCTCCTAATATTTGGGGAAAAAGACTTCAAAGTAAAATTCATCAGAAGAGACATAACAGGACAATTCAGTTTCAGCACAGGAACAATTAATCAAAGAAAAAGATGCTATTGTCCTGAACGCATATGCACAAAACTCTCTTGCACTTAATTTCCTAAAGCATAGTACTAGAATTAAATGCACAGATTATATCAATCTAACAACATGAGATATGGTAGATAGTTTTATGTCAACTTTACACAGGCTACAGTCATCTGAAAAAAAGGAGTTTCAGTTGAAAAAAAAAAAAAGGCCTCCATAATATTAGGATATAGGAAAGTCTGTAAGGCTTTTTTTAAAAAAAAAATTAGTGATTGATGTAGAATGGCCAATTATATTGTGGATAGAGCCACCAGAGGTTGTTCGTTCTGATACATGTAAGAAGTCAGGCTGGAAAAGCCAGAAAGAACAAGCTAGTAGTCAATACCTATCCACAGCCTCTGCATTAGTCCCACCTTCAGATTCCTGCCCTATTTGAGTTCCTGACTTGACTTCCTTCAATGATCAAGAATTATGTGGGAGTGTAAGCCAAATTAACCCTTTCCAATTCACCTTGTTTTGTGTTATGATGCTTCATCATAGCAGTAGAAACTCTAATTATGAGGATAGGTGATATCCATATCCCATTTTCTTCAAAAAAGATTCCTTGAAAAATATTAAGAGTAACATTAGAATTTAATAGCACTATCTATCAAATATACTTAAAAGATATCTACAGTATATTCCACCCAAACACTCTATTCTGTAGCACATGGTGACTACTTTAAAAATAGGCCATTTCCTAATTTTATGGGATGAAACAAATCTTTCTAAATTCAGAAAGATTAAAATGATCCATCGTATCCTATCTGACAACATTTTAATAAAATTTATAATTGACTGCAAACAAATATATATTAAGTACCAAAACACGTGGAGATTAAACAACTCATTACTAAATAATATGTAAATTAAAAAGAACTGAAGAAAGAAGTAAAAGTTCCTGGATTAATAAAACACAACCAAATGTCTGGAATGTACTGAAATCCAACCTGTAAGGAAAAGGTATAGTTCAAAATAACTAAATTTCAAAAACAGAACACAGATAAAGAACTTGGTGAGACAACTCAAGAACTTGAAAAGTAAGTAAGAGAAAACAAAATCTAAAATGTATCACTGAAGAAATAATAAAAATCAGAGCAGAAATTAATAAAATAGAAACAAAGAAAACAGTTCAGAATATCTAAATAAATTAACAGAATTCTTTCCCAATCAACCAAAAATAAATAAACAAACTAACAAAATGAGAACAGAATAAGGAAATATTACAACAAACATAAAATAATCTAGAATACTATGAAGGAGTACTTTCAAAAGCTGGACAGGTAGTAGTGATTCATGCCTTTATTTCCAAGACTCAGAAAACAGAGGCAAGTTAGTCTCTGTGAGTTCAAAGACAGTCTTTTTTACAGAGCTAGTTATAGGACAGTCAAGCTACACAATGGAATCCTGTCTCAGAAAAAGAACAAAACAAGCAATCAAACAGTAACTATCATTCATTAGACTAGAAAATATCCACACAGTAAATTTAAGGCCTGGGTTCACTCTCTAGGGTGCTTAGATTGACATGTTCCATCCTGACCCATGGGGTTTTTAGTAGAAGTTTCTGGCCTGGCCTAGAAGGTTTTGACCTGACTGCTGCTGCTTAACTCTAAAAATGACTCAGTTAATTACATGCTATTTAACCTTTATCTCAGGCTTATTGCTATATAATTCTTTCATCTTAAACAATTTTCAATAATCTGTCTTGCTGAGTGGCTCATGGGTTACTTGAATTCCTTCACAAATTACTCATTTGGTGGCTGAAACAAGACTCTTTTTACTTTACACTCCTTCTCTTTCATCTATACTCGGATTTCTTGCCTGCTTCTAAGATGCCTTGCCATAGGCCACAACAGTCCCTTTATTAACCTATGATATTCACCGCATACAAAAAGACATCTCACCTCAGGTTCATACTTGTTACTATTGCTTTGCTTGCCTAATTGCTAAAGTTTTGAATCCCAGGAAGTTATGTAGCTTCCTGCTTTTGGGTTTGGCTGCCAGGTCACTGGACTGGAAGACACATGATCCTGCTCTACCCATTAATGCCTGTCACTTGTTTCTCATCACTTTCTGGCTCTATGTTTTAACTTATTATTTTAAAAGCCTTACCTTTTTCAAGATAAGGTCCAAGATTTTTACACACATTTGACTTGCTTTAGAACAAACATCAAGGCATTATTAATATAACTGTCAACTGAGGTTTAGACACAATACAGACTTACAACACTTACTACTTTCAAAGTCCTGCTGACTCAGACAGCTTCCTAAGATAAAATGGTAAAAGATCTAAAGTTAAACATTTAAGTCTCTATTATATCTCAACTCCTGCCTTTCACTTTATATTTTCATGCCTGAGAGAGAAAAACATGCTTATCTTCTTAAACACTAAGGCCAAATTTAAAAGCTATATGTACCAACTATGGGGAACTAATTTTCTCTAAAAGTAGACCTCACAGATGTAATGTTAACATATTCTATATCCTAAGTATTAAAATTTCTTGATTAATGGAGGATGCCCAGATACTCATAGATATGGAAAATTGTACAAGATATTCAAGTGGTTTTCTTGAAACCCTGATAAATAGTACTATAAAAATAATCCAATCAATAGCATTCTAATTCTCTTCTAAATAGTTAGATATTGATTCTAACTTACTTTTCTTACATAATTTTTAGGTTCATGCTCCTCATACAGGTATTTAACTTAACCAACAGATGATTATACAGTTGTATTTTCTATATACAAAATTCTGCTGTATGATCCAGGGAGTTGTACAATTTTACTTTATTTTATTAAACAAAATTTATTATGTTTTTCTCTAACTTTGTCTTTTAATATTACTCATAAGATGGTAATTTATGAGACCCAAATGTTGACTAAAACTTATGCTAGCTAATAAAAACATTTAAAATTCTTCTACCAAACCATAGACCTTATGATTTGCAATGGACAATAAAGAAAAAAAAATCATCAGTCTTGCTAATACAGATAAAAAGCTGATCATGGATCCAGGGATACGATTTTCTCAAAAATTCCTTTCTTCTAATAAGGTTAAAACTACCCCAACTAGTTGCTTTTTTATTTCATCTTGTTCATTTTAGTTTGTTTGTTATTAGAGACAGTATCTAACTATGTAGCTCTAGCTATTTTAGAGCTTATGCACTATACAGACCAGGCTGTCCTTGAATGAATAGAGATCCATATTCCTTTGCCTCCCTTTCTGGGATTAAAATCATTTGCCAGTACCCCTGGCTCCTGTCTACTTTCTTAATCACACTACCACTAAAAACTTAAAACAGTACTAACAGTTTTGTGGTGATGCAAAATTTTAAAAGTATCACTTACATTCTAAGAGACTGAAATATTTATTGAATCTCACAGCCAGTTAATAATATACTTTGATGCCTCTTAAGACTTAAGACTGCTAGCCTACTGTGTACTCAAAAATTTTATCAATCAATTTTTAAGAGAATAATGTATCAATCAGCTATACTTGGATTTCACGTGTAATCAACATTTACATCCTAAACTACAGCTACAATCTTAAACCATGTAATCTTCCATGCTCTCACCCAGGTAATGCTTATGTATGACTTACTGATAGTGACAAATAGAGAAATTGAAGCAACTTCCTATGCTCTACCACAATGTTGAAAGCAGCCACTTATGCATATTAGTTAATAACAACATATTTGATTTCTACACAAGCTGGGATCAGTTGGAGCCAATGACTTAATCCCTTGTACAACTGTTAAAGATTTTGTAAAATATTCCATTCCTTTCCAACGTGATACTTTCTATGCTCTTCAACAAATACAGTAAATTATTTTGGTAGGGACAGACATATATAGTCACATGACAGACACACAGGAAAAAATATATAAGCAGGGACATATTCAGATTCATAAAACTGACAAAAAAGTGTAAGACACAGCATAAATAATTCAAGCCTAGACTCACTCTTGGTTTAATAAGTCCAACAGAAAGTATGCTTTTATTTCTTTCCTTAATGAGATACCAATGCATAAAATTTAACTTAGAGTTAATCACTAATGTGTATAACGCCAACACCTTCTCACATTTTGAACATTGCAATTGCTTACTTCACACACATTGCAATGATTCATAGTGTCATCACATGGTTTTTTGTGATTTGAATCTTTGGCATCTATTACATTTCATCTTTTACCCTTAGAATGACACTCCTCTAAGTCCTATAACTACCACACTTCTATATCACCTTTTTGTAACCTGTGAAAAATTTAGTGCAGCCTGTGCTCCAAACAGGATACAGCAGTTTGGGTACTCCTAAGAATAGAATAGTAGGCTATCTGACTCATTCTTATTTTGGGTTCTCTGGGGTCTTTTTCAGGAGTGAAAAATAAGTGACAAAACTGAGGGCTTCTTCCCATCAACCAACATCTATGTTCCACCAGCTTTCATAAAATTATAAAGATATTTTAAATCAACTTACCATCTTTCAAAACCATCTCAAATTTTTGGCTGCTGTAGTACTCTACACTTATAGAGGATTAGACCTCTTTACTCAATAATAAGGTGCTAAAAGTGGGATTTGCTCTCCTTAAGAAATAATGATGTTTCTACACCAATAAATTTAAATTAGTTCAAGATGGAACTTATTAATGAAGAAACCCACACAAAAACGCAGTAAGTTTTCTCCTATGAATGAGTATTTGGTTTGCTCACACTTTAGCTATTATTCTTGATAACTTCTTTCTTCATTTTTAGTCTCATACTTACATTCCCCCATCTTTTAAATGCTTTACAACAGCTCTTCCTTGATCAACTCACTGTCTATATTAAGTCTACTCTGAATAGTTCCCTTGCTGGGTTTCCTAGTCTTTGGTCTCATGTTACTCACTCTAGACCCTTGTCCAGTTAACTATTTTAAAATCTTCTCATTTAACACATGACATCAATTATATGATCCACCAGAGCTGATCAAGTCAAAACTCTCATTTTTAAGCATAATCTCAACTTGACTTGTGCTCCATTTAAAGCCCAAGGACAGACACTAACAACAAACTCTGCATACACTCAGCAGGAAAGAGCTTGATAAACACAGTGCTCACCCTTTTGTTTTGTTGCCCTTAGGGTCCCAAATAAAAAACCAATCAATAGTCCAAAAATCCTCAGGATATCTGAGAAACTTGCAATTAGAAAGTGGACAGACTGAATATTACCTCAGGAAGCTCAGAAGATCAACATACCAACTTCCACTGGTGTCTACAACTTGAGATTGCAAGGGAACAGATTTGCATATCAAGTCTTTAACCCTATAAGTACCTTTTGCCCTATAAAACCCTAAGCCCCCTGTGCATGAATATATACTCTCCACTTCCTCAGACTAATTGCTGGCCTTCATTGTTTTGATTAAGGGTCAATATGCTTCTTTAAATGTCTTTTATTTTATTTTATTTTATTTTATTTTATTTTATTTTATTTTATGTTATTTTGTTTTGTTTTGCTTTTTTCACATCAGTCAATCTCACTCAAACCAATAGGGTAGAGCAAGCTGTTAAACAGAAATAAGAATTTTATTTGTTATAATTAACAATGCTATTTAATCAAAGGTTTGAAAAACACTTTTGAATATATTTCTTTTCATGAGTGATGGTATGTTTATAATAGTAACAGATGACTGTTATGTAAGGGGCCCTGATATGAAGCATTTCTAAATTGCATCCTATAAACATTGCTACCGTTTAAAACCGTAAGCTACTAGTATATTATTAAGAAATTTAGAAATAACTTTTATATTAAACAGTTTTCATTAAAAAGAAAGTGGACACAGATTCTACATACTTTCATGACTTTTACTCACTACACTCTGGGGAGGTAGAACTGAACAAAGGGTTGGGCTTTTAGGCTAAGATTCCTGTTGTGTTGTTTTAAATCTTCATCTCTATGTCAACCACCTTGATAAAGATTCCATCTGGGGATAATTCAATTCCTATTCTGATGGTTTAACCTTATATCATGTATTCACACTCTGCCACTGCTATTACCATTACTGCTATATATTCTGCCAATGATTCTTGGAAAATAAGGCCTTTTACACAATGACTGAATGTTAAGCTAAAAAAATATTTGAACAACTGAGAAATATGAAATTAACTTTAAATCAATTTGAGACCTGATTATCTTTTCAAATCTTTCTAACCAAAATCACTAAACAATGAATGTTTTGAAACCCTGAAATTCTATTTTTGTTCATATGTAGCAGGGTAAAGCTTGCAGAGATATCTCCATATTGTATTCTGGTTGAAGCCATTACAGATTTAACTAAAATTTGATCTCCTTTATGGAGAACCCCATCAAAAATTAATCAACTCTATTCTAGAATAGAGGTCAGGATGCCTCAACTAAAAACCTTAGCTTCTATTAAATTGTCTACTTATACATGACTCCCCCTGCATATGAATGAAATATCAGGATATAGTTTTTTTTCCTATAAAAGCCCCTTAGTCTTAGTGCTTGAGGAGGCTATATCCAGGTCCCTGAGTTTAGTTCCAAACAATTGGAAACAGATTTTAACTGGCTGTAAACGATGTCTGAGAGCACATCTATAATAGGTTTCTCATTATATGTACCCTACTTCTGATTATTAATCTGGACGTGGAACATGATTGGATTTTAGAGTCACAAAGAAAACAAGCCTCTGAGAGTATCTGTAAGGAAGACATTTCTCTAAGTTAATTGAGATGAAAAGATATACACTAATTGTGATGATCTTGTTCTGGGACAGCTAAATAGAAGCAACAGCTGAACAGCAGCTGTTCCTGTTCAGTTGTTGTTTTTGCTCAGGAGAGCCATTGCTTCCTGCTTTTAGACTGAAGACATAATATAACAAGCTGCTTCATGTCCTTGCTGTTAGAGTAGCAATAAGGATCCATTAAAGGAAAACTCTTAGTTAAGAGAACAAACTCTCTGAAGGGAGTGAATGCATGACATTCTATCTGAACCCAGTCAAATATCTAGCCAATGATTACTCTTAAAATGTATTCACTTTAAGCCATACACAGTGATAGGCATAATAATTATTTCTTTAATAAGATATTGCACATTTTCTTTCTATAATTCCCACTCACTTGTCCACCCTCTAAAGCAAATTCAGCTATGTATTTCCACCTTTTTTAATCTATTTTGTTTCATATATCTTCTTTTTCATTTTTAAGTTGTTAGCCAGAAATTATGTATTTTTTTCTGGAACTATGGTCTTTCTCATTGTTTCTCTAACATACAGTCATCCAAAGGTCCTCTCTAACAACGGACATCCAGTTATGATCTACAGGCCCAACAAATCTGAAATACATTCCTGTGAAGTAAAGGACTGCCCTATATTTTGTTGACTAAGTTCTGAAGTCACCCTTGTTAAGTCCTCTCGGTCCAGTTTAGACAGATATTGTTAGCAATTGAGGCAAGGGCATTTTCCCCCAAATGACTAGATTCACAGAGCATAGTCTTCTATGCCACTACAAAGACCATCAAAAAGTGTTAATTTTATAGTTAAAATGCTTAAATCCAGAAGTATAGCTACTATACCTTCAACTTAATTCCTATTTCATGTCACTTGAATAGATAAAATCAGTATTCTCAGTCACATGGGTTTTGGCTCTGGCTATTATTTTTATTGTTGCTGTTTATATTTTTCCCTAACTCCCTTCTGTTCTTCTTATGACCAAAGTAGCTGTGTAGCAGATGTGTCTCACATCAGGGATAATAATTTAAGGTTTGTAGTTTGGGAAAAGATTTTGTTTTTAACTATACGGTGAGATAGCTATAATTTTTTTTTTAAAAAAAGAAAATATCGTTCAGAAAACTGAAATGTTTTTAAATGGTTTATCTATTGAGAATAATTAAATTTTTATTCATAAAATAAAATTTTTAAGTACTTCTTTAAGACATCTAAACACATATTCATAAGAGCATCACTAACAATAGCTAAAATATGGTAACAATTCAAGTGTCAATAAATAAATAAATTGTGACATATTTAAAAAAACATATTCAGGCTTTGAAAGCAATGTAATAGTTGCATAGTATAATGAGTGTGAAACTCAAAGTAATGGGTTATATAAAACAAGATGAATGCAAAAATATGTTTCAATTTATTCATAGATGAAACACAAAGTGCTGGTTAATAGAAAGACAGAGGAATGACAACTAACATGAAGAGTTATAAAATTTATAAAATACTTTAGAAATAAATAAAGACAGTGTTTTCAGAACATTTTGGTTATGCTAAAGATACTTTGACATGTTTCCTTTAAATGTCTAATATGTAATTTTGTTATTTTAATGCACATATGCCTCTATTTTTTATAATTCTACAATGTGGTATTAGAAACTCTTTTAAAATACATCTACATATATTTAGTAAGAAGGAAGAAGAGGAGATCAAGAGACCCAGATAGATAAAGAAAATGACATAAGGCTCCCTGGGGTGGCAGCTTCTTCTGAGGAGAGGAGAAGCAAAGAAGGTAAGGAATTATCCAAATGGGGCCAATATGGGAAAGAGGGGAGTCAAGGCACCTATAAAATATCCAGAAAAGAATTGACTCCAAGAATTAGGATCCTACTATCTGGAAGGAGTAAAACTTTTACTTCTATAAAGCTAGGTCTTCAATATTTCCCAGATTATTAATTGTTTGACAATCTCAAGAAAGGAGTTTAGAACCTGAACTCCTATTGCAAAAATTGTCCATCCATGACATGGGAAAGTGGTACACATTATATTTTTAAATATTTAAACATCCAATGTTTTTTAAAATTGTTTTGTTGACTTATTTTCTTTTGTGTTGTTTGTCTATCATGTGCTCAGCCCACACAGAGATTCTTCTTCAACCTCTGCAACAGAGCATGGACTTCTCTTTCTTCATTACTGTGATGGCATGATCTAGCACAAAGCTCTGCTCACAGAATATTTCCTGAATACATGCAATGTTTTCAGATGAAATAATACATTTGTACTATTTAAATATAGCTTTATATTAGCACTTTTTATTTTGGATTATTATTCTACTGTCTGAAAATAAAAGTCAGAAAAAAGATTGGAAATTATATCTCTTATTTTAGGATATAAGATGAATTGCAAATGTTGAGAACAATTGTCACTAAAGAGCCACACAAAACAAAAGATCTGAACAACTTTAAAAATCAACTGCAGCAGTGGTCATATTTATCTTGCTCCTTATGCACCTCAAGATGGCCGATAACTGAAATAGATCTTAACATGAAGGGACTTTAAGAAAGAACTTGGAAAAACAATATGTGAGGACAGTGGGTCAAATGCTATACTAACTCATCTTATCACAACTAACTTGACACAGCCTTGTTCTGAGAAATAATTCTTAAGAGATTCTCAGCTTTACAGTCAGTCAGAGTGCACCATGAAAGCAGAACATAATGTTGATCAAGACCTTCATCATTATTAAACATCATCATCAAAATTAGACTTCACTTTCAGTCTGTGAACTCATATTTCATAACCCTAGCATTTTTTAACCCTTGAAATTGACTTAGATATTACACTTAAACAAATAATAAAATACCTAGCAGGTACCATCATGTAATTCATCAGAAACATATACAAACATATCTTTTTCTTTCTACACTCTTAGCATTTATTGAGTATCAATAAATTCACAAATTATGCTGTTTTAAAAGGAGGAAAATTGCCTGATACTTTTACTTTACTTGGTGGCTCTGCCAATAGAAAGATAAATATCTTTATTTTAGTCTTTATTACTGATAACAACTCTTACAGATCACACAGTCTACATTTCTACATTACACATGAAATATAATGTGTATATGTGTATGTATATCCTACAAATCTTGGAAAGTAAAGAGCAAAGCACAGATTCTGGCCAGACATAAAGAGAGGAGCATGAGAATGCCGCTCTTAGAAAAGGTTCCAAGCATGGAGCCAAACATAAATAAGAAATACAGGTTAACTTAAAGTATGAGTTAGATGATAATATATGTGAGCCATAGACCAACTAGTTTGTAGTTAATATAAGCCTTTATGTGATTCTTTGGGATTAAGGAACTTGGGTCCAGACCTCAGGGTTAGGCCAGGCCAAAAACTTCTTACTACAAGATGGTTAAAAGGACATTGCAGAGTTCAAAAAGTTTCAGAAGTCCTGACACACATGGGAATTGGTAGAAAATGCAAATAGAATATATATTTACAAGCAAATCTGATGGAGGTTTTGCTTGTAGGGAATATAGTAGAACCAGGCCAGTAGGTCAGTACTGAGATAAAGAGTAAGATTATACAAAGGTCCAGAGAAATTAACAGGTGGGTGAATGGTACAGATGAATGAGTAGGAAGAAAGATGACAGTTCTAGTAGGGTATGTAAAGCTAAATCAAGTCAACCTAGACAGTTGTATTCTTTTAATCAATAAACCTAAATTTAATTTCTACATAAGCTTTAGGTCTAATGTAATAAACTCTCAGGATCTTAAAATAATTATAGTAATAAAAAATTTTTGAAAAATGAAGTAACGGATATTTGTACTTCACTAAAGAACGCTTCACATATTAATACCTAAAACTTCTTATATATACTCTGGTTTACAAATAACTTCAGTAGGAGTGCCAGCCATTCTGAGGTAAACTTCGAGGGAACCAGCTACTAGATGGTTCAATTAGCCCTCCGATCCCTATACGAAGGTCGGAGGGTATGAATCCCTTTGTGGGGGCGGCTGGCTCAGTCTAGTGGTTAGGATTTGACGTTCTCACTGCTGCGGCCGGGTTCATTTCCCAGTCAAGGAACTAAAACAACAACAACAACAAAAAAAAAACCCAACAACAACAAAAAAAAGGACCCCAAGATCCCAGCTGCCCCTTTTTAACGTGGTTGGCGACTTTGCCTTCAGGAGCCTGGGACCCTGGATAAACGTCTTCAAACCTTATCAGCTGACACCTGAATCCCACCACACAGGGATACCACTATTGGGCATATAACTAAAAGATGTTCATAGCAGCATTATTTGTAATGGTCAGAACATGGAAATGGCCTCGATGCCCCTCCACTAAATAACTGGGTAACAACAACAACAACAAAAAATATACAGTGGATTTCTACTCAGCAGAAGAAAAAAATCTAAAATTTGAAGGCAAATGGATGTATTTGGAGGGTATCAACCTGAGTGAGGAAACACAGGCCCAGAAAGATAGCTATGGTATGTACTCACTCATAAGTGGAGTTTAGACATAAAGCAAAAAATATCCAGGCCAAAAACCACAACACCTGAATAGCTTAGAAATAGAAGGAACTTGAGAGAGACATCTGGGAATCCTCCTCAGAAGAGGAAGTAGAGATCTCCTGAGTAAACTGGGGTTATAATGGGGAGTGAGCAAGGAAAGGTGGGAACAAATCATGAGAGAAGGGCATGGTTGATTGAAAGAAGCAACATAGCAGGAGAAAAAAAAGAAATGAGAATCTTGATAAAGGGAGTTATTGTGAGGTTGGAAAGAAACTGGGTTCTATGGAAACCTCCAAGAACACGCAAGATTCCCCTGGCTAGGACTCCATGCAATAGTAGAGAGGGTACCTGAACAGGACTTCCCCTATAATAAAATTAATGACCACCCTAACTCTCATCATAAAATCTTCATCCATCAATGGATAGAGGCAGAAGCAGAGATGCAAAGCTAAGCACCAGGTCAAGCTCCCAGTCCAGCTAATGAGAGAGAAAAGAGGGTAGTTGAGCAAAGAGATCTTGATTGTGAGGAGGAGACCCAAAGAGATGGATGACTGGAGCTATTGGCAGCTCACTGAATCAGAAACAACTACTGAAGAATTTTCAGGGATAGAAACTATGCCCTCCAAATGTAGATGATAATAAATTGTGTGGGCAGTTTATGGAGCTTCTTTCAGTATGATAATATTATGCTCCTGATGCATGAACTGACATCTTGGAGCCCATTTCCTACAGAGGAACACGTAACCAGCCTTATAAAACTGGGATGAGTGACTCAGATCAACCTCAACTGAGTATGTCAGACTGAACTGACCCACCTTGGGAGTCCTTGCCTTCTTTGGGAATGGATAGTGGGATGGGGTGGAGAGAGGCTGACAGAGGACAAGGAAGGACCTAGAGGAGGGAATTGAGTGGGTATATATATACAAAAAAACAAACAAACCATTTTTAAATAAAAAAATTAAAAAGAAAAAAAAACTTGGAGACAAAACAATAACATTTGGCATCCAGACTCTCTGTGTTTATTCCAGTTTCTTTGGTAGCTTATTATTTTTTAAGCACTTTTATTATTTTCTTTTCTTTCCAAAGCCTACGCATATTTTTAAACATGATGTAATGGTTTAGGAGTTTTTCTTTTTTTTTTAATCTAAATCTATTTTATTGCATATCTTTATCATTTTTCTGACCAAACAGGCCTGTACTCTGCTAAGAGCATCCTTAGCATTAAAGCCTTGTAACTAGGACTAAGTCCTCTGCTCCACCCAGTTCCTTTGTAAGAGTTTAGCTTCATGGCAGATGTACTGGCAGGAGCCAAGTTTACCAACCAAACTTTAGAAAACTGTAGTGTTCACACTGCCACCAAATAGGGAACCACTGTTCACTCCCCACAAACTCCATTTAAGTATTTGGAAGCAGAACCCCTTTAAAAAGCCTCATGTTTTTTTTTTTTTTGTTTGTTTGTTTGTTTGTTTTTTATTTTTTTCACGAATGCTAAGTAAAGAAGCATCTCTTAAAAGTGCCACATATCTGCTTTCTGACAGGAAGCAGGGCCCACCAGAGAAAAAGCTGCTAACAAGAAGCCTTGCTTACCTCTATTCTTTTGCACCTAGAATCCTTTTTAAAGCTTTCTCGGGCTTTACTTGGGTACACTGCACTATGCTGGAGTACCTTTTGTAGTTTGGTATTTCTCTGTCCTGCCTGGCCAGTCCTGAAGTCTATTTATAAAATTATCAACTCAGACCCATAATATCATAGTCATTGTTGTCCTAGTAGCTCAAGCATATTACAAACTAGGTCTTACACTTAAATTAACCCATAACTCTTATCTAGGTTTAGCCAGATGGCTTGGTAGCTGTTCTCAGTAAGGCATTCTCATCATACTTCCTTTGCATCTGCCTGGTATTTGCTTCACTGACTTTCCTCTTCCCAAAATTCGCCTAATCTTGTTGAGTCATTTCTAATTCCTGCCTAGCTACTGACAAATCAATCTTTTATTAAATAAATATAAGTAATAAGTCTATCCCAGAAGAGCATTATCCCACAGATCTTAAAGTCATCAGTAACCATGATCCATTCCTCATACTGTTCATCTTTTAATCCCTGATAAGCCTTCCTGTGTTCTGGGATCATTCATTTCCATATATGATTGTTTAGAAGCATTGCTTTAGATGGTAGGGCTATTATTATTTTGTCTATATTGGCTTGCACTCTTGGTATGAAATCCAGAAGTTTCTGTTGGTTTTTGTTTTAAGGTCAGTGAGGAGGCCTCACCAGGTCCTATGGACAAGGAAATCAAACAGACCCATGCTCGGAGTGCACTTCAGTAGGCCTGTTCAAAACAGCCAGAGGGGAGTGGACCTGTTGTACTTCTGTAAAAAAGTTACTCTAGCTGAACAATTGGACATAATTACAGTTCATTTAGTGGGTAGGGGAGGTGTTTTGTCCCTGTAGTCTGATTTGTTAATTATGTAGTTCATTTTCTCTAGCCTACATTTAACATTCATCTCCAAACAGAGCTTCCCATTATATGACGGCAAAAAGTAGATTTATATATGTCTCCAGTTTGAAGGGTTAGAAGTGTGCTATTGAAACTTTATTAGATAGACTTGGTCCAGGGGCCATGAATTCTGTTCTTGTAGACAGCTGAGTATATAAATCTGTACTTGAGAGGAGGTACCAAACTAATGGAAACTGTCTTGTTACATATATATTAATAAGCAAGGTCCCTATGGGTGAGGCCTCTAAATTCCTGGGCCATTGTGGCTTAGGAGACAGGCAACAATTGTTCAAAGTATCTGTGTGATTACAAAGCTTCTTGAAGGCAATGCCACAGATGGTGGTGCCAAGGATTGGCACATCTGAGTGCTTTTAGAAACCTTTCACTTAATACCCAGGTGTTTGTTCTCTTTACTAAATAAGAGCTTTGATTTTTTTGCTCTCTGAAGCCAATGAAAGCTAGTAAGGGGAAGGAGGAGCAAATGGGGGAGAAGTTTCTGGGATGGGGAATAACATTTACCTCATCTGATCTATTGCTTTTTTTTCACGGTAACTAAATCAGCCACAGGAAAATCCTCAGGGTCTTCCTATGTATATCCTATCTATTCCAATTTCTCTTCTTTAGAAGGGATTCCTGAGTATATCTTATTGTTCTATCTTCAAACCAAATTTAACTTATAAACACTCTATCAGATTGATAATTATCTATAACCCTCAGAAGACAAAACTTACCAGGAGAGGAGGATAGTTTTTCATAAAGTTGCTTCTTGCTGACTTGTGGGTGGCAACATCTCAATGGGATCCTGTAAAAACTAAGACAGTGGTTAAATCCTAATGTGCAGACTATAAACAATTATAACCATTTTCAGAGTACTGGGTAAGTCCATTTAAAATTCTTGTTAAGGATGTGAAATGAACTATAATCATAGAACGCTATTTTACAACTGTCCTGAATAGTCTATATTTCAAAACAGTCACTGAGCTGCGTATACCAGAGTTTGTTTTTTGTTTTTTTGTTGTTGTTTTGTTTTTGTTTTTGTTTTTGTTCCCCCCCCCCATTGACGGGGTAGAATCACTGTTGTGGGACCCCATCTTCTTTATGTATGCTTTGGAAATTTCTGGTAACCATCATTAATATCAAATGAAGAATTTATATCTTCAGAAGAAAATTGTATGCAGAGAAGGTTTTAAAATTAAGAAGGAGGAAATACAGAGAAATAGGATTAGAGATAAAATTACAATAATATTGGTTCTTATATATTCTGTCTGTGTTCTGATCCATACCAGGTGACTTTTCTAATATGAGACAGAATCTCTTAAATTTTCCTTTACCAATGTTCTTGGGTTTAAAAAACAAGCAATCCGATTACTCCAACTCCAAATACAGCTTGATTTATAATTAAATAATGACCACACATTTAAAAAGAGATATAGATGTTAAACAGTGAAAATTGAGAATTTACCCTGTAGTGTATATTGGTACCAATTTGCCTTATATATTTCTTTGCTTGTAATCCTTTCATAATTGATCTTCTTTTAGCTTTAGGTGCCTAAGCATCCAGCATACATTTAGTTTCTATATCTATTCTTCTGTAAAGACAAAAATGAAACCCTGCCCCAGCCTTGTTATGTGAGTTTTCTTTACCATGCAACAAATTGTCATATCAGCAGGTGAGCCATTCTTTCCTCTCCTCAGGATTTGCCTTCTTTTCAAATCAGGATCTTTATGAATTTCATTGTTACCCATATTTTTTCTTCTTCTATGGAAATTAAAGCAAAATTCCTTCCCCACCAAAGCACACATCCTGTCTTCCAATCTAAAGTCAGAACGTCCACAACTGCTTGTTCTGTAGGATTATGTGGTAGCCCTATAATGTGCTTTACATTATAATTTCCAAGAATGTGCTTCATTTTCTTGGAAACATATGCTAGAACATTATTGGTCTTAATTTCAACAGGAATTCTCATTATGGCCATGATTTACAAAAGATGTCTAATTATAGTATCAGCCTTTTCAAGACTAAGGACAGTTGTCCATTGCATTCCTGAGTGTCGATGTTATGATGTACTATATATATATATATATATATATATATATATATATATATATATATATATATATATATATATATACATATATATATACATATATATATATTGCAATGAATTCTATTTCTAATGATATCTTGTAGTTGTATAAACATTAAGGTTAATTCTGTATTACTAGAAATGAAATCAACACTTTTATTGTATAAAACAACTCTTTCTACATACCCTAATATTGGAAATGGCTTGGACTACCCAGTTCTCTTCATCACAACAGAGAAATTCCACATTGATTGCATACTAAATCCATTCCTCTATGGGTGCAGATCTGATCTTTAGTGGCATATGCATTCTCTTACATTCCAAATTAACATGGCCAAAAGCCAAAGACAGTATTAATTGCTTCTTAACTTCAGGATCTGATATTGCTCTATGTAAGCTCTTCGTCAATCTCTGCAGAAAGTCAGTATAAGGCTCTTTTAAGCCTTGCTTGACTTTGATATGTGGCTCAATTTTCTGTTCTGGGTCTAAAATCTTTTCCCAAGTATTCAATAAAACAGTATGGCATTGCAGCAATATATATTCATCATAAGTTGTCTGAACTTTCACTTCAGCAAATGAGCCTTCACCAAGGATTTGGTCTTCAGAAATGTCAAAACTCTGATTTTTCCCTTAAGCTCTATGGCCCTAGCCTCTTCCTTGAGCCAATTTCTCCATTGTAAATGTTAGCTATTGTTCAATAGCACAGCTGTTAACTGCAACTAATCACTAAGAGTTATTTTATTTTTATTGACCATGCATTTAGAATATGTTTTACATAGGTGGCATGGATTCCATAGAGTAATATGGCTTACTTGAGGTCTTTTATATCTCTCATATGGATTGGCTCATAATTGTACTCCATGAATTCACTTCCTGGAAGTTCACCATATGTATTCTTTTTCTGAATTAAAACTTTCAATAATACTATGTGAGAAGGGTGTATCACTTTCATGTTCACTACTTTAGGCAGAACCTCTTCATTACCATACTATTTCAATGAGGTTGTCCTGAATTGTTCTGGGTTTACAATGCTTTAATATCTTTCTCCATTATTTATGCATTATCCTCCCATTCCTGAAGCTTAGAAATCATTGTTTTTTTCTTGGGTTTGAGTTTCTAGAATAGCCAATCTTTCTAATGACATCATTGAATCAGCAATTTTCCTATTCTCATCATTAACATATGATTCCAGGAAATTAAAAATTTTCTCATTCTCATTAACATATGATTCAAAGGAACTAATACTTTTATTATTCTCATCATTAACATAATGTCTACACTTGTATAGTCTTAATATTTATGTCTAAGGAGGAAGTTCTATCTGAAAGCTTTTCATAACCAATTTCCAGAAAATTAACTTTGCCTGTCAATTTAGCAGTTGTAGTTTCTATATTACATAATCTAAATAACAAACTCACTCATAGACTTCAAATCATCCATCAATTGTTCATTCCTAGACTTTAAATCTTCTACTATGCTAATTATGTTCTCATATTTAGAATGAGTATTAGGCAGTTTTTAATAAATATAAAATAAAGAGTCAAGTTAAAAAGTTAAAGGACTGAGGGTGTAAAGCCTCAAAAATACAATCATGAAAAAAATCCTTGATCATAATAGTAAAAAAGTTTCTAAATTTTTGGGAAACTATATTATCTGCTATTGCAATATACAATTACCTCAGACTTACATGTAATGGTCAAGTTCTGCCAGCAGATGTCGTAGGCATGCCCAATGTGATTGATGCAGAGATTCACTGTCTGTATTCCTGTGAAAACAACCTTAAGGGGGGCAATTTCTCACAAAACCAGAACAATGTACTATAAGCCCACATAAAAAAGCAGTGATATCAACCATTTGTCTTTGCCCACAGACAAATGGAGAAAGGTGGCTGGGTGCACAACCTGCAAAGTAACATCCACAAAAGGCAAAAAGGTAATTCAGTTAAACATGACCTAGTAGCTAATGTAAAAGTTTCTAAATTTTTGGGAAACTGTATTATCTGCTATTGCAATATACAATTACCTCAGACTTACATGTAATGGTCAAGTTCTGCCAGCAGATGTCGTAGGCATGCCCAATGTGATTGATGCAGAGATTCACTGTCTGTATTCCTGTGAAAACAACCTTAAGGGGGGCAATTTCTCACAAAACCAGAACAATGTACTATAAGCCCACATAAAAAAGCAGTGATATCAACCATTTGTCTTTGCCCACAGACAAATGGAGAAAGGTGGCTGGGTGCACAACCTGCAAAGTAACATCCACAAAAGGCAAAAAGGTAATTCAGTTCAACATGACCTAGTAGCTAATGTTGGTTGAAACTTTAGAAGTCTGACTAAAAATAGTTTGTTTAAGACATATTTAAGCCTACCACAGTTCAGTGAAAAATTTCTTGGTGGTAATTAATTCAATCCCTGTTCACAATTAAGTTTAAAATGTGACTACAGTTTTAAAAACTCTATAAAGTTTATTTGACATCTTCCATAAAAAATGGTCCTTTCTATTAACTACATGTGAGCCCTTGCATAAAGATAGATTCTACAGATGAACAAGCTCATGATAAGGATCTGGGCATGAATCCAGTGTGGTTTTGACCACACAGATTGAGCAAAAGTCACCAGACTATTAAACATATTGTTCCCATTTTTATGGGCAGATAACAGTTATACATCCTTCCCTTTGAACAAACAAATCCATGTGATTAAAATTCCTGGTTACCCTAGTCCTTATCTAGGAGCACATAAACATGTATGTCCATGACAGTTCTGATTATAGAAGACTCAGTGTAAGTGGTTCTTCTAAGAAACTTTTGTTCGTCAAGTGCTATGAAGCATAGTAACAACTGTAGAGTAAATAGCTGTATAATTACTGATTTTCATTTCTGAAACACTAAAAGTAAATAAATGTAAGTATGAAGTATTTGCTGCTCTAGAGTAATTTTATGAGGTCAAATGTTTATATTTATTAATATATAAAATATAATTAATTAGTAGAATATAGTAAATAATTCTTTTAAAAATAGCTAAAACTTATTCTTGTATATATGACAAGTGTCAGCTTTGTTTAATTATAGAGACAAATTTGTAGAAAGTATCTGCACTTTTATCTTGATGCTTTAACAATTTTATTGTCTATTGTAAAATTAATACACATTTTTTTATACATGTAAAGTGCTAGCCAGATGTGGTGGCACACCATTAATTCCAGTACTTTGAAGTCAGAGGCTTGCAAATCTTTGCAAATTCAAGGTTAATTTGTTCTATGTAGCGAGTTCCAGACCAGCCAAAACTATATAGTGAAATTCTTAAAATAAACAAACAAAACATGAGAAATAAATGCTCCTTAGCAAAATAAAAACAAAATAACTTTAAAGCATGGGATAAATATCACTGCATGTATTTAATGAGTGGAAGAACAGATGGACAAGCAGGTGCATGCAAAATTTGGCCAGACTTTAACGAGGATTACTTCTTAGAAAAAGACTAGAACAATAGAGCTAAGAGTATGAATGTCTGAACTTTATTTACTTAAGAGACAGCATATGTTAAATTCAGTTCCTGTGAAGTATATGAAAGAGTACCTATGTCCACATATCAGAGAAATTGAAGCCACAGCAAGATTATTTTTTGAAATTCAGCCAATGTTTATAGAACTCCTGAAAATTTTTAGGTTAAAAACATGATCTAAAATCATAAATGCTACAACAAAACTTAGTGTCTTGTTCTCTTTAGATATTTCCAGAGTCACTTAGTGTACCAAAGTTTTGACAAATACTACCTTTAATGTCATTAAAACCATATTATATATTTAACTTTATTTAACATATTTTTGCAGTGTTCCTAGGAATTGATAAATTAATTTGTGGGGAATTGAAAGATGTCTTAGTGTTTAAACACTCTTTTTTTCATAATTTAAGGGACTAAAGTTTGGATGTTTCTAATGAGAATAAAAGCCAAGTTTCCCACAAATAACTGAAACTTCAACGTTTTTTGTTTAAGCTAAGTGCACACAAAAGTGCAAACACCTGTGTACATCTCATATCTGCACATACTCTCAGAGATTTGTGTGTTAAAAATATGGGTATTTTATATGTCAAAATGATTTATGTAGTTTCACAACAGACATGCTTACTACAAAATAAAAGATTAACAGTTTTTTTCAAGACTAGAGGGTGTTTCAGTACCAGTTATTATGAACTGGAAACACTCTAGAAGTGTTTAAATTCTGAATGTCACATTTATTCAGAATTATCATGAACACTATTTGCAATGTATTAGTGTTATAATTTAACTAGTATGTTAGGATAGAAATGATGTGTTAAATTTGACTGTTTGTGAAAACAAAATATGAAAAGCTCTTTACAGTTAAAATGAGATTAAGACTTGTTTAACTAAACTCTGGCTGAATGTGTATGTGTCCATGTGTTCATAAACATATATGTGGAAGATATAGCTAGACATAAGAGATGGAGACACAGAGTAAAAAAATGAAATACATGTATAAAAATCTTGTTAGTACAAGAAAGATAATTGTATTTAAGTTTCTTTAGAAGACCAAAAACATCAGTATAAAAATATATTAAACAGTTCATACATTGCTTTTAACTTTATTTTTAAAATACTGAAAGATGTTTTAAGCCATAATAATAACATCCATTTTGTCTGTGTTCATAGTATCTCATGAGATTGTTAAAACTCATTAGCTGACAAAGTTGTACTAATTCTAGGGTTTTACTATTAAAATAAAAATCTCTTGTGTTTTAGTAGCGAAATGTATCTGATAATTGGTTTTGTCAGAATTACACATTTATGGACTTTGTCCAGATTGAGAGAGAAAAATGTATGTATGAATGTGTGTCTGTGTCTGTGTGTGCATGTGTGTGTGTGTGTGTGTGTGTGTGTGTGTGTGTGTGTGTGTGTGTGTGTGTGTGTGTGTGTGGCATATAACCTTCGATAACCCAGAGAGGAGATTATGAGTGTAGAAAAATTCTGGGATTGTGAGTGACTTAAGTTTGAGGTCTACTAAGTTTGTAATCTACTAACTATAGTATTAGTATGAAATTGCTAAAATATTGTGTTTCTTAGATACAGCAACTTTTAAAATAAAACAGAATTATAATAAACTAAAATATGCTTATAAGAAAGTATGTCTTTTAAATAATTAAATGTCAAGTGCTTGTCTCTTTGATTGATAGTTAGGGTAATATGGCTCCTTAATAAAGGAAAAAATCAATTGGTTACATCATCTGGAATGAATTGAGCCTGTCTACAAATTTCAAGAAGAGATTCTCAAATATAATCTACATGCATCTTGGCTGACTTGTAAAGAATTAATCTATACTTATGGTATTATACAAAATGTTATATCTTCAAGAAATGATCTTTGAAACTCTGGAATATTGAACTCTTTAACTGTACTTGAGAATGCACAAGTAATTTCTAGCTTTTATTTTAATATTTGTTTCCAAGCTTCCTTCTCTGTTGCTGTGGTAAAATGCTAACCAACTTAGAAAATAAAAGTGTTTGACTTACACACCAGTCCACTATTGAAGTAAACCAAGATAGGCAGGAACTAAAGCAGGTCTGAGAGAGGAGTGATGCTTACAGAATTATTCTTCTTGGATTGCTTGGCCTGATTTCTTATATAACCTGCCCATGGTGGAATCATCCACAATAAACTAGCCACTTTCACATCAATTATTAATAAAGAAAATGCCCTGAAGTTTTACCTAAAGGCCAATCTTACAGAAAAATTTTTTGATATTCTTTTTACCATATATCTATAGTTCATGTCAGTTGATAAAAAGACTTCCCAATACATCATGCAATCTTGGCTAAGGCATACACACTACCAGTTACTAAAAAGCTTATGAAGGCAATTTTTTTAATTTTATAAAAGAGAATATTTCTATAGTACTTAAAGATATACTGAGCTTCATTGACTTAATTCCCAAGAAATTTAAAGAAATCTACTGTGAGAATGATTCAATTCATAAGAAAAAGCTTATATTTAGGAAAAAAGTTATCTTCTTTCAGATATTTTATATACAAATATCTAAACTTAAATTTTTATGTGTGCAAATAAAACTATGTAAATATGCTTTTATATGTGTACATACAATGATTAGAAATGACCATTAACTAATTTATTGACAGTAAAATGTTTATTTTAAAAATCATTAGAACTACAAATTTTATTTTCATCAAAATGGCTGGATATAAATTTAAGTAAAAAAAAAAAAATCAGTACTCTTCCTTTATCCAAATGACAAATGGATGGAGAAAACATTCATAGAAAAAGCATTCTTCACAATAGGCACAGATAATGTAAAATACCTTGAGGTATCCTTAATCAAGCAAGTTAAAGCCTTGTATAAAAAAAACTTAAAGTCTTTAAAAATAATAAAGAAGTTATCAGAAGATGATAAGATCTTTCATATTCGTGATTGGTAGAAATAAAGTTGTAAAAATGGCCATTCCAGTAGGCCTTCTGAATATGGATGGCAGTTGTCTGGCTAGGGCAGTTTGTGGGGCCTCTGGAAGTGAAACCAAGATATATTCCCAGTGTGTAAACTGGCTTTTTGGGACCCATTCCCTATAGAAGGATATATGGCTCAGCCTTGATACAGAGAGGAGGGGTTTGGTTCTGCGTCAACTTAAAATGCCAGACTTTGTTGACTTCCCTTGGGGTGCCTTACCATCATTCTCTGAAGGGTGGGTATATGGGTAGTATGGGGAGAAGCTGAAGGTTGAGTGGGAAAAAGGAAGGGAAGGAGAAATACGTTTGGTATGTAAAATAAAAATATTTTTAAATGTTCTTTTATCAAAAGCAATCTATAGATTCAGTGAAATTCTTATCAAAATTACAAAACAACCTATCACAAACATTGAAAAGATAATGCTCAGTTTCATGTATTAAAAAGAAAAACAAAAACAGGATAGCTAAAGCAATTCTGAATGGTAAAAAAAAAAAAAAACAGACAATAATAACAAGATATAAACTTCCTGAACTATCACCATTTCTGATTTTAGGCTGTATTACAGAACTATAGTTATAAAACACATATGGAATTTGTATAAAAAGAGAAATATTGATCAGTGGAATCAAATTAAAACCTCAGACATAAATTTATATCCAAGGATGCCTAATTTTGATATATAATCTAAAGCACACAGTAAAAACAAACAAACATTTTCAAAGAAGGAGCTGGTCTAACTGAATCTCTGCACGTAGAAGATTACAAATAGATCTATATCTATGATCTTGCACAGAACTCAAGTACAAGTGGATTAAATACCCTCAACATAAAGACAGGCATACTAAACCTAAGAGAAAAGAAAGTAGGTAATAGCCTTGAACACACTGGCAAAGATGACAACTCCTTAAGCAGAACATCTGTAGCACAGCACTAAGATCAACAATTAACAAATGGGACACCATGAACTAAAACCCTTCCATTAGGAAAAGAATAAAAAAGAAAGAGTCTTGAGGGGGGGAATCAGAATCTGTTCTTGTGCAGGGGCTGACATCTTGGATCCCACTCCCTGTAGAGGAATACCTAATCCAATCTTGACTTTGGGATGAGGAAATCAGACATGCCCAGAGAGGGTGTGCCATGGTGAGTTGATCTACTTTGGGAAATTTTGCTCTTTTGGGAAGGGGATGGGTGGATGTGGAGGAGTAAGGCTGAAGGCTGACTGGGAGGGATTGGTAGGAGGGAAGAGAGGATGAACAGGAAGATACATAGATTAAAATGACATTTTTTGTAAATAATAATAATAATAATAATAATAATAATAATAATAATAATAATAATAAAAGATTACTTGATTTGATTCTCATGGTGGTCCCAAGTGGGAAAAAAAAACCTACAGAATGAGAAAAGATCTTTATCAACACCTGATAGAAAGAGAATATCCAAACTATATATCAAAAAAAAAATCAAGAAACTAGACATTGACAATCTAAACAATCTAATTTTAAAATGAGATACAGACCTAAGGAGAAAAATCTTATAGAGAAGAATCTTAAATGGCCCAAAATTATTTGAAATTTTCAACATCTTTTTGCCATAATGGGTTAAGATTAAAGGCTTGCTAGCAATATGCCTAAGATTTAGGCCAATCGGCATGAGATCAACATAAGAATTTATGGGTTTCATTAGGACTTTGGGATTGCTGGTCCAGATAAGCAGTGGCAGGTAGGTCTGAACTGTGGGGCTAGGTGAGCTAGAAACCTCTTGTTACACTTTTCTCCACTTCTCCCAGGTTCTCCCACCTCCCCTCACCCATGAATGCATTGCTCTCCATCACTCTTAATAAAAGAGCACGACTCCAAAAGACTACAACCAAATACTACAAAACACGATACAATAAGACATGGTCCAAGTCCTCATATCAAGGATGCACTAGGCAACTCAATATGAGAGAAGGTGTTCCAAAAGCAGATAAGAGAGTCAGACAGTCACCTGCTCCCTTTAAGAGTCCCAGAAAAATGCCAAGCTAACAGCCATAGCTTATAGGCAGATACCTGTTGTAGACCCATGAAGAACCCATGCTTGTCACTTCAGTCTTTGCGTGCCCATATGTACCTTGCTTAATATATTCTATAGGTTATGTGCTCCTGGTGTTTTCCATCTGCTCTGACTTCTACAGTCTCACCCTTTTGTCCTTGGTGTTCCCCTAGCTTCAAAGGAAAAAACACAGCCTTACAACTTAGGCACTCTCTCTCTCTCTCTCTACTGTCTCTTCTTGTGTGCATCTGTACCTGAACTCATATTCTGCCAGAGGAGGCCTCTAATGGTGACTGGACAAGGAATTGTTCTATGAGTATAGCAGAATATCATTATGAATCAATTCATTTGTTTTTATTATTTGGTTTTGTTTGTTTGTTTTGCCATTCATGTATTTATTGTTTTACCTATTCCTGGGCTATATAGTCCCAGGAATACTAATCTACTTCAAAAAAATAAGACATCAAAAAAAAAAAACTCTGTATAAAATTTACTTTGTTAGTAACACAAGTTAGCCACTAGACAAAAACCTGTTCTTGCCTCAATTTCCTAACAATGTATTATATAAATTAAACATACAAGATTCATTAAAAATATCCTCTAAACTTTGACAGAACAAGCCAAAAAAATGTCCTTCAGATTCCTCCACTTCCAATCATTCTACAAGACACACACATACACAAAAACACACACAAACCCAACTAGCAAACAGTGCAAAATAAGCAAAACAGCCATTCAAATTAAAAAGTCTATCAAAGGCCTAGGCCTATAGACTAAAAATTTAAAAAAAAATCTGTAAATAACTGTCTAGACAGCCAGATCTCATCTCTGTCATTTCCAAATTTTAAAAGTTACTCCCATTTTCTCTTCATTCAGATAATATTATATCCTTCTATAGTCTTTGATATAGTGAAAGATTAAATAGTTACAATAATAGTTTTCTTCAGTTATAATAAAAGATAAATCAATATATAAATTTAAAATAATAAAAATATAATAAATGATAAAATATTTTCTTTAATTTTAATAATACAAATAGACTAAAAATTTTAAATAGAATTTTTACTTAATAACTGTTTTATTATATATAATTATGCTGTTAAATTAAAACTTTTTTGTTTAAACAGAAAATGGGAAGTGATGTGAGATGTATTTCTATATGCTGTGAACATCATTGGTTAATAAAGGAACTGTTTTGGCCTATGGCAAGACATCTTAAAAGTAGACAGTAAATCAGAGCATAGTTAAATGAGAAGGGGTGGGGCAGAGTCAAAGAAGAGACATGATCCAGCCACTCCAAAATAATATATTACAAAATACAAATAAACTACAAGCCACAAAACAAAACAAACAAATAAAAGTAAGTTAAATTAAAATACAAGAGCTAACTAAATATAAGTCTGAGTCATAGGACAAACAACATATAATTAATATAAGCCTCTATGTGTTTCTATAAGACAACAATTTTACAAGGCCCAACCTTAGGCCTAACTGTCCAAAAGCTTCTTACAACACTCCCTCTTGTAGCACGGCCCACAAATTAAACTAGACATTCGTTGACCACTTTCAAAAGTTCTGCTTCACAATTGCCCCAGTACTTCTTCCAGACAGGATAGATTGTAGGTTGAGGGTTTTGTGAATTGGTTGATGTTCAGCTTTTTCTTTCAGTAGCAAATAATAATAATTTGAATCTTTATTTTTAATATTGTGTGCAGGTAGAAGTAACAGATTTAGACATGGGAAAGAACATTGGTAAAATGAATTTGTATTTATATTATGTATTTAATTCTATAAGAAATCACTGAAAGTACATTAACCATAACTAATTAGCTTTCCTATTCCTATAATAAGTTAAGATTGATTTTATAAAAATACATAGAAGAATGAATCTTTTGGCATTTATGAGGGCTATATTTTTCTATGCATGGCACCAATACCTTTGTTTTTTTTTTTCTTTTCCACTTCAAACTGTTAACAAGCTTAAGATTTGCATTAGATTCCATTATGTACATATCAACTATTGACATAAAATACACAGCTTGCATCTCAAAGAAAAAAAGAGATAGCTTATTTTAGAACCAATTTTAGAGAATATGACCTGGGAAACATATATTTAGGTTACCCCCAATTATATGCTCTAATTGGAAGTAGTTTTACAAAACAGAGCAAGTCATAAGTCTAGATAAGTTTAAAATACATTGTTGGATACATCAAAGAAGCAGGTACAGTGAGATGGGGGAAAGTTTTCCGTAGGTTCAAGATACTATCTGAGACATTCTTGGTTATCTGTTGGTAGAGGCTAGTTTTCTACGTCAATAGATTCTAACATCTATTGTCACAAGTTGTTAGTTCTGAATGGGGGCAGTTTTGCAAAATTAGCTATTTCTAAGAGCAATAACTAAGTGCAAGATAAGTAATTAGAGTCTATACCTACAACATTCAAGTCTCTCCACAGTACTGGAATTCTAATCAGCCTATCATTCTCTACAGACACAGATTTCTTTCAGAAGTTTTGTCCCCAGCCAGATGCAGCTTCTTTTTAAAAGTTTTCATTCACAAAACTTGTAAATAAAGTGTAGTTTATAACACACACTATATATAGTTATCACCACTTTGATTTAAAGGCCTGGCATGAATGCTAAAGCCACACTCCTGGCACCATCAGTAACATATGCTCCCAATAAAGAGACTATGTCACATTGGTTCCTGTAAAATTTTTTCAAAAGATCTCTGAAAACTTTCAGGTAAACTTCATAGATCTCATATAGATTAATGAACACACAAGAAAAGTTTTGAGAAGCCTTAAATGTATTGTGTTTAGGTAGCATTCTGACACACTCAAAGTATGATTAAGTTAGTTTATATGGAGACCCATGTCCTTTAATAAAGAGACTCTGCAGTGCTACAGGTCATCTAACTCCAGGATGCCACAGTCCTGGAGGACATACAAGTACAGAATCCTGCGTTCCTGAGAGTCCCCTAATCTCAAATGTCTATATTTGGAGGTGTTTTCTAAATCTAATAGTCTGTATTCCTGGGTCTCCTCTTAATCCAGGATGCTGAACACAATTTCTCAGAAACCTCTAACCCATGTAGTGACAGAATTTTGTAAAAAATATCTGTTACATTTAAAGATACTGAACTTTGGCTGAAACTCACATGTAAGTTACAGATGCAATTTAATTTATTTAAGACTATATATTTAACATGTTGCCTTACTGTGTACTCAGCTTGTTTGTGTATAATATGCCTTCAAGGGAATAATGTAACAAGTATTTCTTGTCTTGGATTTCCAATGCAATCAATTTTTACAACTTAAGATAATCTGTAGCAAGTTGTAAACAACTTTATGTTTAAATATTTATCACAAATGTTTGGGACAACTTACAGATATTTCTTGGTAGTATGTATTTGCAGGTTTCTTTGCTTTTCTGTATGTTTTATGTAAGTTGGGGTAGGTAAAATTATTATCAGCATAAAGAATTCTTCATTCATTTCTAATGTCATACTTCTGCTTCTGATTAAATATAGAGCAAGGGCCTTTGTTAGTGACAGACATAGAGACAGTCACATATTAGAAATAATTGGGGCAATCACAGACACATACAATGGTCACACCACAAAAAATAAAATCATCATCCACAGATTACATACAGTTGGAGTAGTTGAGATTTTTAATTTGGGATTGGGATTGCTCTTGATAAAATTACTACAAAAATCAGTGCTTTCTTTTCATTTCTTAATATTATACCAATGCAGTTTGGTCATTTTAAGGTAATTTTTAATGCATTAATCAATACATGTTGGTGTCCTTTGTAAGGAACCCGTAATGCATTAATGGAACATTTTTCAGCCACAAATGTGAGGGAAGGATTGTCCCCAAATGCACTGTCACACAGGAAAAGCCCCAGAGTTTGAGTTTTGTAAATCTAATTCACCAAAAATAGGATGAACTCAGAAATCTTCCCAAATCTCCTTCTTTACCCTAAGGTGGAGAGATCCCAAGGGAAAGGAGTGTTAGCCAGTGTCATGGCTGCTGGGCAGTAAGTGGGTACCAGAGAAGAAAAGTTCATGGACTGCAAGCTTCTCTTATTTTTCTTTGCTTCTTCTATAAGGGTAAGACAGAAAAAAGAACAATATAACTTGCATGTTAATGGGAAATCAAAATTGTGGGGGGTGGGAATATCTTGCAGATTAAGGGTTTTGTTTGCAGGTAATGCAGTTAATAATAAGTTTATGTTTTCCATATGTTTATTTGGATCATATGCAATTAATGTATTTGATTACATGTAGGAGGAAGAAATGTGGACAGAAAATACATTGTGATGTATACTTTCCCCTGATTGGACCTGATGGAAAGTATGGTGGCTTTGTGATTTTGCCTTTATAAGCCTCTGCAAAACATGCCTCATAGCTCTTTCCTGGGAATCCTGTAACAGACCTGATCAGAATATATCATGCTGGCAAGTTTTTAATTAAAGGCTGCTTTAAATTTGGCTCAAAAATTGTGGAACTGATTATTTTCTTGAAGTTCTCATGTTTAACATTTTTCTTCTTTTGTCAAGCCCAGTTTTGGTACCTCTGAGGTGTCTTTAATTTTTCATGATACATGAGTTTATTCTTTAGTCTTAAGGGACCTATAATCCAGAGATCCTATGGTGTCAGAGAATTTATCTTTTTGAAGTCCCTATAGTTCTGGAGGACCTTAAACTTAAGCCACTCACAATCCCAGAATTTTCCTACACTCATAATCTCCTCTCTGAGTTATCTAAGCTTATCACACACACACACACACACACACACACACACACACACACACACACACACACACACACACACACACACACACACAGCATGCGACTGCTTTATGTCTAAGTCCAGACATTCAATGATTGCTTTTAAAATATAGACTATTCAAAACAGTTGCAAGATAGCTCTCAGTGATTATCCTTCATGTCACATCTTTATCAAGAGTCTCAAATAGATTTACCCAGTATCCTGAGAATGGTTATAAATGTTTTAGTCAGTCCATTATTATCTAACCACTGTCTTAGCTTTTATAAGATTCCAAAGAGATGTCGCTGCCCACATGTCAACAAAAAACAACCTTATACAAAACTATGCCCCTCTCCCAATAAGTTCTTTCCTCTGAAAGCTATAAATAATTATCATTCTGATAAAATAGTTATACATTAAAATTAAGTTAAAAATAAAACAATAATATAGACTCAGAAATCTCCTTTAAAAATAAAAAGAGGAATAGATAAGATAAACGTAAGCAGATTGTCATATCTACCTATAAACAATTATTAGCCAAATATGATACAATGACAATTACACTAATATAGATGCTTGTATATTGATACAGATGTAAAATCATTTTATATATCTGAGATAATTCATATATTGATACAAGTTTAAATCTAAAATTGTTTTCTGTGTCTAAGATTATATATTGTTAGAAATTTAAATTTATAATTGCCATATTTTGAACATGCTTCTACTCTGTTTGAAATATTTTACACATTGATACATATTAAGCTTATCATTGTCATTTCCATTATGCAGTTTCTTCCTGTTTAATTACATTAGTCATAATATATATTGGCCATAATATATACATAAGATGTTTTATATACCTATTCTTAGATATTTTATATATGACGTATATTTAAGATAATTGTTATCATTTTTCATGGTACATGTACCTCTGGCTAACGTTTATATAATAGTCATAGTAAAAGTTATCACGCAGAGACTATATACCCTTTTATAGATTGCCTAATTTTACAATGTAAGCTTCAGTCTTTAAAATGATAAAAACTACAAGACACCATTACTTAGGTTTATCATATAATAGTCATGTTGTTTAAGTTTCCCAGATACACAATAAAATATATCTGATAGACAAGAGACTTCAAGTACTTCATAGACCTAGAAACTATGGCATTTAACATTTTGATATACAAAATTCAACCATGAGAGACACGACAACTCTAACATCACTGTTTCTTTCCCTAGATGGTGTTGAGCATCAAGCACACTCCACTAGGAGTCTGTCTTCCTTGACAGACAACAGACTGTTGGGCAAAGAATTACCCTTACCTAGACTGCTCTCAATATGCAAGCTGTCCAATCCAGACAAATAAGATAAAAGATAGAGGTGGCCAAAATGCCTAGACAAGATAAGAGTTTCTTTAAAAATGTTCCTCTTCTAAATAAATCTGTCAAATATCAAAGGCCTGAGCCAGAATAATAGATTCTACAACTTCACAAAAAGCTATAAGTGACTGTTCAGACAACTGTCACTATCCTCTCCTAATTTGAAAAACTACCCTCTTATACTTTCAACCTTTAAATAATTTATTTTCTTCTCAAGTCTTAATAAACTTAAAAACTAACAGTTAAAGTTACTACCATCTCATCTTTTAACAAAAAAAGTTCGAAAGTTAGATTTTTACTATTCAAGATAAACAACTTTAAAGTAATTTTTATACCTCGCCACTTACCAATACTCTAGACATATAAAATATACCTTATATTTATTGGGTTTTAGCTTGATCTTACTTGTGTTATGCTTTTTCCTCCCCAGACATTGCCTATAAAAATTCCTATTATATATAGTCTTATACATAGTTTAAACTTTCTTAGTTAGACAAAAGAGAGAGATGTACTGGGATTCAAGCATTACTTGGAGAAGACCAGATGAGTGGTTCCTGAGTTCAGGACCCCTGAGTGGCATGACCAAAATAGATTAAGGCACAGAAAACACTAAATTTCCCCCTGTTTTGTTCCTGTGTTCTCAGAGACAGCCTGGTGTAAGACAGTTTCTATCTCCAAAAATTATCCTAAGGTTCGATTTGTATCATGAGGGTTCATATACACCTCAATAAATATTAATTCTTTATATGATATATTACAAGTAAATAATAATGTATATATAAATACATATATACATATATAATTCTGAAGTGACTCTGGAGGATGAATGAGAATAGATTAACCTTTAAGTGCCACACCTGTCCTCTGGATTTCCTTATGTGTTAATGAATTTCTTAAAATGGGGGCTTTAGAGTTACTGGCTCGATCTTAATCTGAGGGAGCCTGAAGTAATACATCCTTTATACCTGAAGGTCAGTGAATCAATTTATACAACCTTAAATCAAATTCACACCAGTCCCTAAAGATAGAGCATCAACCTGCAAAGCCCAAAGACATCTGTGAAAGTCACAAGCAGAGTTCACTCAAAGTCACTCCTGAGTTTCTAATTCCAGTTCTTTATCTGTGTATCAACATTAAAATGTAAAATATTGTGCCCCTCCCAAATGCCTTCAGGAAAATGACATCTGTCAAGGGACCTTTAAAAGTAACAAGATTTTGTCTCAAAGGCACCTATCCACCCAATGGTAGAGTCTAAATATAGATAGGAATAGCTATTAAAATAAACAGATGATAAGAAGTTACATACAGAGGTATATAGAAGAATTTCTGTCTAAAATACATTTCACCAATTTTAAGAACCTGAAGTCAATTTTAGTACTCTAAGATTTCTGCTACATTTAGAAAAAGTTAGGCTGGGGTATCTGACACAGATTTTTACTGACACAGAAGATATAGAGCATACCTACCAGTTCTAAAACAGAAAGACAGCAAGGGTCTCAAAATGTAAATATAAACACTCAGGAGGAAAAAAAAAGGTTAAACAATGACACATAGATAGTCTAAAGAAAAATAAAATAAATAAAGCCTTTCATGTCTAGCCTGGCCACTAGCCTGACAGCCTCACAAAGACCTTGACTAAATTCCTCTGATGATGTCATTGGTTAATCTCACTGCCTGGGATGAGGGCTGGAAAGAAGGAATTTTCAACATGATTTCTGTCTCTGATAAAAAAGATACACACCTGAAACAGAATAGAGCTAAGTAAACATGCAAAAATTAATAAACATAACAACTATTCAGCACTCTACAAAATTATCATGAGCTTAATAATGCTTTATTCTCATGTTTCCTAAGGCTCTTGTCTCATATTGTGTGAGCACTTTACCCTTTTTCTGAGTCTATATGGGGTAGCAAAAATAATTTAATACATAAACAGAATGGATTAAAATGATATTTTTTATTTAAAAAGTTTTTTATATATACCACTGCTCCCCCTCCCTTTCCTCTTCCCAGTCCTCCCTTCACTTTCCCCCACCCCATCTCCCCAACCCTTTCCCAAGGAAAACAAGGAATTCCATGGTAAGTCAGTTTGGCCTGATACATCCAGCTGAAATATGTCCCTCATCCCAGTATCAAACCTGAGTTGGGTGTTCTTCTGTAAGGAATGGGCTTTGAGAGGGCAGTTCATGCACCAGAAATATACTCTGGTCCTATGGCAAGAGGCTCTACAAATTGCAACTGGCATCTACTGGGTCACAGTTTCTTTCCTAGAATATATGTTACATGTTATCCCCATATGCTCTGGCATAAATGGCTATGAAGAAATATGAGGCCATACAAAAGTTCCAGTATGTGAATTATTCTCTGGCTTTGACAGAAGGCCCAAGAAGACTTTTTATTGTTTGTTTTCTTGTGTTTTTCCCCTTTTAGTTGTTCTTGAGGTAGAACTCAGGCCCCTGTATATGTGCAAGGCTCATAACTTACAACTGAGTTGGACATTTAATACTTCTGTTTTTAAGTACAGTAACATTGAAATATATCTTAGAGCTCACCGTTGAAAACCACATTATATATGAACTCAGTTTGCATCTGTTTTTTTTTTTTGAAACAAGGACTCACTATATAGCTTAGATTGCCCTTGAATTCAGTCCTCTTTTCCACTCCAGATTTACATGTGTGCTGCCACAACTGGCCTCAGTATCCCTTCTTAAATGTGCAAAAGACAGTTTTTCTCATTTTAGGCAAGATTTGTATGATCGCAATTTCATTTTGTTTGTTTAATCATAATTTTCTGAATAGTCATGAGATTTATTTTAGGTCTTAATTCCTTTAAATCTACATGTTTTTTATTCTCTCAATTTTTCTTTTTAGTTTACAGTTACTTTTATTTTTTTAAGTTCTCCCTTATATCTATGTCAACATGCTTTACATAATACATTATCAAATTAGTTTTTTTTTAAAAAAAAAAAAAAGTCTTCTTTTGCTTGTCTTTCCCTTATTTATTTCCCGAGTTCCTCTTCTAATCCAATATTTGTCATCTTTACCTTGGTATTTAAACAATTATTAGATATAATTGTAATTCAAAATAAGAACTAGTTCATATACCCTTTGATTCATATTGTAGTATTTATTCAGAGTTTCAAGCCATCATGGAGAACATTTTTCTGGAGAATATTCTCTGCCAATAAATTTACTGTTTGTCCTTTTAATTTCACCAATATATTTTTTATCAATTTTGTGGAAGTTCATTTTATAATTGCATGCTATTATATATGTGTATTTCACAAACTAATTTCAAGGAATTTTCATAGCTGGGAATAAGCAAAAGGGGCACTACAAGCTTCTATATTTTCACACTATGTTTATCTTTCACACACATAGAGCTTTAGTGGTATTGTTGGTGTGTAGGTTTCATGTGCAGCACAATTCATCTTGGTTCTGTAAATCCCAATCTTGTTTTTAGTTATTATCTCTAATTTATTCTACATTATTATAAATTTCCTCCTGTCTATATGTAAATTGCTTCAGCATTCATTTTTCTATTTAGTTTTATTAAGACTGAAATATTCTTATTTTATTTTTCCTTCTCTTCTGTCTCTCTGTCCCACTTGTAGGTTCCTTCTGATCCCACATTGTTCAGGGTTGTGTTTTACAGCTTGGGTATTTCTTGCTTTTGGGGCAAAATCAATTTATCAGTGAGTTCATCCCATCCTTATCTTTCTTGACCTGTGTTACCTCATTCAGGAGGACACTTTCCAATTCAATCCAAACTTTAAGACTTCAGTTTTTTTCTTTTTCTTTAATGCTGAATAGTACTCCATTGTGTAGATGTGCCACAGTTTGTTAAACCATTCTTCAGTTGAGGGGCATATAGATTGTTTTCAGGTTCTTGCTGTTACAAATAATGCTGTTGTGAACATAATTGAGCTAATGCCATTGGGGTAAGAATGTGCATCTTTGAGTATATGCCCAATAAATAGTGGTATTGCAGAATAATTAGGGAGATTGATTTCCAGTTTTCTGAGGAACTGACATATGGCTTTCCAATGTAGCTGTACACGTTTACACTCCCTCCAATAATGGAGGAATGTTCCCCTTGCTCCATATCCTCTCCAGCATAAGCTTTCATCTGTATTTTTGATCTTAGCCATTCTGATAGGTGAAATGTGGTATTTCAAATTTGTTTTGATTTACATTTCTCTGATAGCTAAAGATGTTGATCAATTCTTTAAGTACCTTTCATCTGTTTGTAATTCTTCTCTTGAGATTCCCTTTTTAGCTCCAAATTCCATTTTTAACTTGTGTTAATTGGATTTTTGGCCTGTAGTTTCTTGAGTCCTCTATATATTTTAGATATCACCACTGTATCATATGTAGAGTTGGTGAAGATTTTTCCAATTTTGTAGGCTATAATTTTGTCTTATTGACTGTGTCCCTTGCCTTGTAGAAGTTTCTCAGTTTCAGGAGGTGCCATTTATTAATTGTTGTTCTTAGTGTCTATGCTAATGGTATGGTATTAGGAAGTGGTCACCTGTGACAGTGTGTGAAAGGGTATGTTCCACTTTTTTTTCTAACAAGTTCAGTGTAGCTGGGTTAATGTTGAAGTCTTTGATCCACTTGAATTTGAATTTTTTGCAGGGTGATAGGTATGATTCTATTTGCATTCTTCTACATACTACCATCCAGTTATTCTGACACCATTTGTTGAAGATACTATTTTTTGCAATGAATATTTTGGGCCTTTTTTAGTGAAAATTCAGGTGTTCATAGTTTTGTGTGTTAAGGTGGAGGTCACTGACTAAATTCCATAGATCCACAAAACAGTTTTTGTGTCAGTACCAGGCTATTTTTATTATCATAGCTCCATAAAAGAGCTTGAAGTCAGGGGGTGGTGATGCCTCCTGAAATTCTCTCATTGAGTATGATTGTTTTGGCAATCCTGGGTTTCCTGTTATTCCATATGAATTTGAATATTGTTCTTTCATGATCTTTAAAAATTTTGTTGGAATTTTGATGGGGTTTCATTGAATCTGCAGTTTGCTTTTGGTAAGATTTCCATGTTTACTATGCTGATACTACATATCCAGGAACATGGAACATCTTTCCATTTTCTGATATCCTCTTTAATTTCTTCATTCAATAACTTAATGATTTTGTAAAACACATCTGCTACTTCTTTGGTTAGAGTTACTACAATATATTTAATGTTATTTTCAGCTATTATAAAGGATGATATTTCATTTATTTATTTTCAACCCTTTTATCATTAGTTTATAGGAGGGCTGTTGATTTTTTGAGTTAATCTTGTACCCAGCTACATAGCTGAAGGAGTTAATATGCTGTAGGAGTTCCCTGGTAAAATTTTTGGGGTTAGTTATGTGTAAGATAGTATCATCTTCAAATTGAGATAGTTAGATTTCTTCCTTTCTAATTTGTATTCCATTTATTTCCATTTGTTCTCTTATTGATTTAGCTAAATCTTTGAGAGCTATAAAAGGGAGAAGGGACAGCCTTGTTTTGTTTCTGATTTTAGTGGTATTGCTTTGCATTTCTCTCCATTTAGTTTGATGTTGGCTATCAGCTTGCTCTGTATTGCCTTTATTATATTTATGTATTTCCCCTGTATTTCTCATCCCTCTAGAACTTTTATCATGAAGAAGTTTTGGATTTTGTCAAAAGTTTAAGAAGTTAATAATGTGGGTTTTTTTTCTTTCAGGTTACTTATATTGTGTTGACATTAACCATGCCTGCAATTCTGGGATGAAACCTACTTACTTGATTGTGGTAGAAAATTTTTTGATATATTGTTGAATTTTGTTTGTCAGGATTTTATTGAATATTTTTGCATTAAATTTTTGAGCAAGATTGGGCTGTAATTCTTTTTCTCTGTTGCATCTTTTAGTGGCTTGGATATCAGGATGATTTTAACCTCATAAAAAAAAAGTCCAGCAATGTTCTTTCAGTTATTGTTATATGGAACACTTTGAGTTATATTTATTGTTATATATATTGTTATATTTGAACACTTCTTTGAATGCCTGGAAAAATTCTGCACTGAAACCATCTTGCCCTGAGCCTTTTTTCTTTTTCTTTTTCTTTTCCTTTTCTTTTTTTTTTTTTTTAAATGTGGGATACTTTTAATAACATCTTCAATTTCTTTAGGGGTTACAGCTCTGTTTTGGTCATTTATCTAGTCTCAATTTAATTTTGTAAATGGTACCTGTTCAGTGTTACAATGTAGTTTCTTGGTCCTGGGCGGCCAGAGGTCCAGACCCACAGACCTGCAGCCCCAGACCCCTTAGCAGCCCACCACTGCTCAGGCCCCAGAAATGATTCAGGCACGTATATTAACTTCATGCTGTTTGGCCTCTGGCTTAGGCACATTGCTAGCTTGCTCTTACATCTTAAATCAACCCATTTCCATTCATCTTTCCTGCCACATGGCCCATGACTCACCTGTGTCCCTTACATGTTGCTCTTTTGGGCTTCAGACCTGGTCTTTCTCTGACTCTGCCCTTCTTCTCCCTATGTTGCAATTTCTCTTCCTCCTTTTGCTATGGTGCCTGCCATGGGCCAAAACAGCTCATTTATTTAAAGATTGACATTCACAGCATACATAAAGACATTCCTGCATCACTTCCCCCTTTCTGTCCAATCACAAAGGAAGGTTTCAATTTTAACCTAGCAAAATTATACATAACAAAACAGTCATCAAGCAAGAATTACTGTTATAATATCTAATTTATTTGCATTTAGCAAAATTAAAGAAAATACTTTATTATCTACCTTATCCTTAAGAATCCAAAGTTTCATATCTAATATACCTTTCAAATGACTAAGAAAAACTATACCTATACCTATCTAATCTTCAACAATATCAAAGACCACAGAAGGACATATTTACCCAAGTAAACCACAGGTGCAAGTGACTTCCAAAATCTAGAAATGACAGAGATGACATCTATCTGCCTGGACAGTCACCCAAAGTTCCTTTATAAAGTTGGGGCATCCATATTCAGCCTGCAGGATCAGAGTCTCTTTTCATTTCAGTGAAGCAGGAAATCTGCTCTGTCCATTCATCAGTCACTTCTCCTCGAGTCTTGAGTATCTGACAGTTTTCTCCACAAAGCAGGAACATAAATGACCACCTTGGCTTGTTCTGCCCAAGTTCAGAGGTCACCTTCATATGGAACCTGCATGTCCAGTTTTAACAACATACTGTCAAGCAGTCAATATAAGAACAGGTACATGTCCAGTGGCTAACCAATGCCACAAAGAAACTAGTCTTTATATGGAGTTTCTTTGATGCCCATTTTTCTCTTGAAGTAAATTGGTGTTGCCAGGAGCAGACCTGTGTCACTGTCCAGAAAAGTCTAAGTTCTTAAAACATTTTAAATGCCATATTCTGTAGGTCTTAGAAGTGTTTGAAGATTACTTAATTGAATTATATCTTTGTATATCTAAAAATCTAAGTAACATGCATTTCTTAATTATACATTATAATTTTAAATCAGTTACATAAACATATCTTAAACAAGAATAGAAGAATACATATAGCATAAGAGACTTGACCTTAAATTTTATATCAATAAACCAAAATCTACACCGCTGTAAAACATTTTGAGCTTAACAGCTGATTTCCTAATCTAAGTAAATTCAATAATTTAACTTTTTAAAAATCATTCAGATACCATATCCCCTTTTCCTTCTTAGAAAGAGATTGACTATGACCAGTAACCATTTATAATGAAAACAAACATTTAAAAACAATATTTAGGGAAATTTGACGTAGTTTTCCATTACTACTTCCTGCTGATTATGGGGCGTTGAAAATCTAATGGGTTCTTGAGACTGGATCATAGTCTGTAGCCCTGAAGCTGATATGGCCATCTCTTCCCATCAGAGATTTTTTTCAGGGGGTCTTAGTTGATAAACTATATTTTCCTGGAAGCAATCCACAGGTTCTCATCTTCTGTGGAAACAAAAGCAGAACTCTTCCAAAGCAATAAATCCTTAGACACAAATTTCAAAATCAAAATACCTTTAAAATATATATTATTGTTTAACTTAGCAGCCTTTGTAATCCATTGTCTTTCTGTAGTTAGCCAATTAACAGTTAAAAAATTAAAAGAACACACAATAACAACCAAAATCTAGACTTTGTGTCTGTTTTCCATCTTTATGTGTCTTACTATATTTTTATTACTCTATTTCTCTTTTTAAAGACTTTATCCTCTGAATTTCTCTCTGAAGCCTATGTACCTTTTACATATATTGTAAACCATTTACAGGTTTTTCTTTTCATCTGAATTTGTTTTATTGTGAATCCTTAATCATCTTCTAATCATAAGAGCTTTTAAAATACACTCTCCTAAAGAGCTGCATAGTTTTTGTAGAGAAAGCTGAATCAGTAAATTCTCTAAAAGGGACTGTGTCTGTTTGTGGTCAGCAAACAGAGAAGACCAAGGAAAATGCTGCTACTAAGTATCTGTCCTTATTTCTTTTTTGGTCAAAATAAACAGAAACCTTAAACTAATAACATGCTACTGAGTCTTCTGTGAGATTTCAAGAACGTGCCTGGTTGCAGTGTACACTGCCTGCCACCAGTCCAGTGGTACCATTTTGAATGTGGCCAGATGTGGACCTTTCTCTGTACAATGACCCGCTTTAGATACACAATTTGGAAGCTACTTTGGCTCAGTGTCTGTCAACTAGAACCCTTTTGAAACTTTTCCAGGCCTTAAGAGGATATTTGCCCCACTGTTGGGCACCATCTGTTACATTGTGGTTTCTTAGTCCTGGGCGGCCAGAGGTTCAGACCCTCAGACCTGCAGTCCCAGACCCCTTAGCTGCTCATCACTGCTCAGTCCCCAGAAATGATTCAGACACATATTAATTTTATGCTGTTTGGCCAATGGCTTAGGCACATTACTATCTTGCTCTTACATCTTAAATCAACCCATTTCCATTAATCTTTCCTGCCACATGGCCCATGGCTCACCTGTGTTCCTTACATGTTGCTCCTTTGGGTTTTGGGCCTGGTCTTTCTTTGACTCTGCCCTTCTCCTCCCTATGTTGCAATTTCTCCTCCTCCTTTTTCTATGGTGCTTGCCATGGACCAAAACAGCTCATTTATTTAAAGATTGACATTCACAGCATACAGAAAGACATTCCTACATCAGTTCAGAAAGTAGATCATTTCTTTTAGGATTTCCATTTTAGTGAAATATAGATTTTGAAAGTATGACCTAACAATTGTCTGGATTTACTGAGTGTCCGTTGTTATGTCCCCATTTTTGTTTTTGATTCTGTTAATTTGAGTAGTCTTTTTCCACTTTTTTAGTAGTTTGTGTAAGAATTTATTTATCTTGTTGACTTTCTTAAAGAATCAATTCTTTAAATAATTAATTGTTCTTTTTGTTCAATTGTATTGATTTTATCCCTAAGCTTGGTTATTTTCTGTCATCTATTCCTCCTATATTAATTTTCTTTTAATTATCCTAAAGCCTTTAGCTATGCTGTTATATCTCTTGTGTGAGATTTCTCTAGGTTTTTCATAAAGGTATCTAGTGCTGTGAATTTTCCTCATATTACTGCTTTCACTGTATCCCATAAGTTCGCATATGTTGTGCATTCATTTTCACTAAAATTTCAGAAGTCATTGATTTCTTTCTTAACTTTCTTTTTGACCCAGAGGCGGTTCAATTGAGAGATGTTCAGTTTCCATGAATTTGAAGGCTTTCTGTTATTGTTGTCCTTGTTGAACTCTAATTTTAGATCATGGTTGTCTGACATGATACAAGGAGGTATTTCCATTTTTTATGTCTTTTCATGTTTGCTTTATGAACACACATGCCATTGACTTTAGAGAAAGTTCTATGGAATCCTGAAGAATAAGTGTATTCCTTTTTATTTGGTTGGAAATTTCTGTATATATCTATTAAGTACATTTGTGTCATAACATCATTAGATAACTTAGTTCTCTGTTGGGCCTCTGGTGACAGTGGGATATTAAAGTCTCCCTGTATTAATGTGAAGAGTTTGATGTAAAGTTCATGCTTTAGTAGTGTTTCTTTTACATATGAAGATACCTTTGTGTTGGGGGTTATAAATGTTCAGGATTGTGACTTCATCTTAGTAGATTTTTCCTGAGATGTACAAGTAATGTCCATCCTGATCTCTTTTGACTGTTTTAGTTTGAAGTCTATTTTGTTAGTTACATGAAGCATGTAATGTAGCATGGTTACATTGATTTTTTCCTTAGGACCATTTGATTTGAAATTCCTTTCCCAACCCTACTCTGAGCCTCTGTCTGTCTTTGAAGTTGAGGTGTGTCTCTTGTATGCAAAAGAAGGATAGATTCTGTTTTTGCATCCATTCTGTTAGAGTGTGTGTTTTTGTAGGTTAACTGAGTTCGTTGATATTAATGGATATTAGCAACCAGTGAATGTTATTTCCTGTTATTTTTGATGGTAATGTATGTGTGTGTTTTTCTTCTTTAGAATTTTCTTTTGTGGGATAACTGATTACTTGTGGTATCATGGGTGTGTCTGGTTCTTCAGGTTGAAGTTTTCCCTCTAGTGCTTTCTGTAGGGCCAGACTTATGGATATATATTGTTTAAATCTTGTTTTGTCCTGAAATATCTTGTTTACTCCATCTATGGTGATTGATAGTTTTGCTGGGTATAGTAATCTGGATTGGCAGTCATGCTCTTTTAGTGTCTGTGTAACACCTTGACTAGGACCTTCTTGCTTTCATTGTTTCTATTGAGTAATCTGGTCTTATTCTGATGAGTCTGCCTTTATAGGTAACTTGGCCTTTTTTCTTTGCAGTTTTATTATTTTTTTATTGTTCTGTATGTTTAGTGCCTTCATTATTATGTGGCAAGCAGATTTTTATTGGGGAAGTTCGTTTATTTTTTGTTCTGTTAGCTTCTTTTATATTCATATAAATTTCTTTTTTTTAGGTTGAGAAAGTTTTCTTCTATGATTTTGTTGAGTATATTTTCTGTATATTTGAACTGGTATTCTTCTTCAATTTCAATTGTTCTCAGGTTTAGCCTTCTTCTGGTTTCCCAAGCTTCCGTCACATTTTTTTAATGACTTTTTTAGTTTTGGTGTTTTCTTTGATTAACATATCTATTACCACTATCAAATCATACCCTCTAGAGATTCTTTCTTTCATCTTTTGCATTCTGCTGGTTATGCTTACATCTGTGGTTCCAGTTGTTTTTTCAAGTTTTCTATTTCCAGCATTGCCTTGGTTTGTACCATTATTACTTTTATTTTAATTTTTATTTCCTGGAATGTTTTCTTTACTTTTTTGTTTTCTTTTTTTTCTTTTTCTTTTTTTTTGGTTTTCTTTATTTTCTTTCAGGGATTCGTTAATCTCTTCCAATTTTTGTTTGTATCTTGTACTATTTCTTTAAGGCCTATAAGTTCTTTTAAGCCTTCTTTTATTTTCAAAAGTTGTTTTTATTTTTTTCTCCCTCTCACTCATCCTAAAGTCAAGACTGGGCTAGGTGTGCCTCTGCAGGAAATTGACTCCAAAATACCAGCCCACATACAGGAACACCATCTGATACCACCCCTGGAGGATCCACACACTGCTCATGGCAGTTGTGCCCTTGGAGGGCTCAGCTCCCTTTACAGATGGATCTCCAGTAGCCAGTCTTGATTCAGTGTTCCCCCTAGAGCTACAGGTAGCCATCACTGCAGGAACTCTCATCACAACCCCCAACTGTTGCTCACACATTTACCCCTCCCCTGCTCCAAGCTGGACCGGTAGCTCTGCTCAGCACACAGCCATGGATATCTGCCTCCACCTATATCCCTTATTGGATGTAGGTTCTGTGATGATACCTAGGGTGCTCATCCAACTGACCATAGGGAAGTCCTGCTCAGGCACCCCCTACACTGTTGTCTGGAGACTTGGCAAGGGATATCCTATGAGTGTTTGGAGGTTTCCCTAGCACCCAGTTTCTTTCCAATTCCACACTAGCTTCCTCTATCAAGATATCCTTCTCTTTCGATCTCCCTCTTTGCTCTTCTCATGGCAACAAATCTTAAAAGAATAAAAAATGTGTTTTTTATCCATGTAGCCCCCTTCTCACCCTCCCTTCCCTCCTCCCAATCACTCTCAGTCAGCTTTCCACCCCTTCCATCCATCCCCATCCCTCCATTCTCTCCTCCAAAGGGCAAGAAGTCCCCAGGTGGGTCAGCTCAGCATAGCACCTCTAATCCAGGCAAGTCTGATTTTCTACCTCCAAAATCAAACCTGGGCTAGATGTTACTCTGCAGAGAATGGACTCCAAGATGTCAGCCCATGCACAGAAACACAGTCTGATCCCACCTGTTAAGGCTAGACATACTGCCCATGCCAATTGACAGTTGCCTATGTTTGGAGGGCCTCCTTTTTCTGATGGCTATCAAGTGGCTTTTCTTGATTCAATGAGCTCCCCAGAGCTCCAACCAGCTATCATTGTGAGAATGTTACTCATAATCCCTATCCCCTTGCTCATATAGACTCTCCTTCACTGCTCTCAGCTGTACCAGTAGCTCGGCCCAGTGCTCATCCATGGAGCTCTGCCTCCACCTCTGTTCAGTGTTGAATGTAGGTTTTGTGATGACATTTAGGGTGGTTATTCACTTGATTCTACGGGGAGTCCTGTTTAGGCACCCTTTCCACTATTGGTTGGAGATATAGCCAGGGACAACCTGTGAATTCTTTTGAGGTACTGCCATACTGCATTTCAGAGTGGCTGAACAAGAGTACATTCCAAACAACAATGATGGAGTGTTACCCTTGATCCACATCCTCTCCAGCAAAAGTTGGTTTCTGTGTTTATGATCTTAGCCATTCTGACAGGTGTAAGGTGGTATCTCAAAGTTGTTTTGACTTGCATTTCTCTGATGGCTAAAGATGATGAGCAATTTTTAATTGCCTTTCAGCTACTTGTAATTCTGCTGTTGAAAATTCTCTTTATAGCTCTGAACCCTATTTTTAATGCGTTTATTTAGGCTCTAGTTTCTTGAGATCTCTATATATTTTAGAGTTCAGTCCTCTGTCAGATGTAGGTTTGCTGAAGATCTTTTTCCATTTTGTAGCCTGTGATTTTATCTTATTGACTGTGTTCTTTGCCTTACAGAAGCTTCTCATTTTAAGGAGATCTCATTTAATGATTGTTGTTTTAATGTCTGTGCTACTGGTTTTATATTTAGGAAGTGGTCACCTTTGACAATGAATTGCAAGGTGTTTCCCACCTTCTATTCTATCAAATTTAGTGTAGCTATATTTATGTTGAGGTCTTTGATCAACTTGGATTTGAGTTTTGTTCAGGGTGATAGGTTTGAATCTAATTGCATTCTTCTATATACTGCCAGCCCATTATGCCAACATCACTTTTTGAAGATACTATCCATTTTCATTGTTTATTTTCAATCTCTTTGTCAAAAATAAGGTGTTTATAGGCCTGTGAGTTAGTGTTGAGGTCTTTGATTTGATTCCACTGGTCCACAAGTCTGTTTTTATGACAGTTCCAGGCTGTTTTTTATTACAGTAGCTCTATAGTGCAACTTGAAGTCAGGGATGGTAACTCCTCCTGAAATTCTTTTATTGAACAGGATTGTTTTGGCAATCCTGGATTTTTTGTTATGCCATATGCAATTGGGTATTATTCTTTCTAGGTCTGTAAAAAATTGTGTTGGGACTTTTATAGGAATTTCATGGAATCGGTAGATTGATTTTGGTAAAATTGCCATTTTTATTATGTTTTGATCTTACCTACCCAGGCACAGGGGAATAACTGCATTTTCTATTATTCTCTTCAATTTATTTCTTCAGTGACTTAATTTTTTTTTTCAAACAGTTCTGCTACTTCTTCAGTTAGAGTTATGCCAAGATATTTAATGCTCTTTGCAAAGCAATTGTAAAGGGTGATGCTTCCCTTATTTTTTTTTCAGCTCTTTTATCTTTAGCATATAGAAGGGCTATTGAGATTTTTTAGTTAATCTTGTATTCTATATTGCTGAAGGTGTTCATCAGCTGTAGGAGTTACCTGGTAGAATTTTGGGCATCACTTATGTCTACAAACATATCATCAACAAATAGAGATAATTTGACTTCTTCCTCTCCAATTTGTATACCTTTAATTGCCTTTTGTTCTCTTATTGCTTCATCTAAACTTCTAGAACTATATTGAATACATAAGCAGAGAGAGGGCAGCCTTTTCTTGTTCCTGATTTTAGTGGTATTGCTTGGAGTTTTTATCTTTTTAGTTTGGTGTTGACTGTTGGCTTGCTCTGTGTCACCTTTAATATATTCAGGTATTTTCCCTGTATTCCTGATCTCTCCATGACTTTTATCATGAAGGAGTGTTGGATTTTTGCCAAAGTCCTTTTCAGCATTTAATGAGATGATCATATTTTTTTCTTTCAGTTTGTTTATATGATGGATGATATTCACAGCTTTTTGGATATTGAATCATCCCTGCATCTCTGGGATGAAGTCTACTTGATTGTGGCTGATGATTTTTTGATATGTTGTTGGATTCAGTTTGCCAGAATTTTATTGAGTAGTTTTGTATCAATGTTTATGAGGGAGATTTTTTTGTTCCATCTTTGAGTGGCTTGGATATCAAAGTGATCAATATTCCTCTGTTTCTACTATATGGAACAGTTTGAGAAGTATTGGTTAAAATTCTTCTTTGATGATATGATACAATTCTGCACTGAAACTATTTGGTCTTGAGCTTTTTTTAACTTGGGAGACTTTTAATAAGAGCTTCAATTTCCTTTGGGGTTATAGGTCTGTGTGGGGATATAATAAAACACTTGAAGATATCAGAATGATATACCCACAGTCAGTTTAGGAGGATCAGAGAGTGGTGATTCACACCTTTAATCTCAGCACATGGAGTATCCAGGGAGTGGTGACCTACGCCCATAATCCAAACTGAGTTTTAGGTCATCTAAATTAACAGAAGGAGTTTCAGGCTCCCAGGCAGGCAGTGGTGAGGCCACGCCTTAATTGAGTGAAGAGAGTATTTAAGGCAGGCATAGAAAGAAAGAAGGAGAGAAGAAGCCTGGAGGAGCCAGGATGAGGAAGCTGGAAGACAGCTGAGTAAGATCTGACTGTGGTTTTACTCTCTCTAATATATCTGACTTTCTCAGAGATTTGGCCCTGAGTTTTCTTTATTCATACAACAGGTCTGTTTAGGCCTTTAATCTGATCTTGATTAATTCTGGTAAGTGTTTTCTGTCCAGAAACCTGTCCATTTCTTCTAGGTTTTCCAATTTAGTGGAGTATAGAATTTCAAAGTATGACCTGATAATTGTCTGGATTTCCTGTTATTATATCCCCTTTTCATTTCTGATTCTGTTAATTTGGATTCTCTCTCTCTCTCTCTCTCTCTCTCTCTCTCTCTCTCTCTCTCTGTGTGTGTGTGTGTGTGTGTGTGTGTGTGTGTGTGTGTGTGTGTGCGCTTTTTTGTCAGTTTGTATAAGGGTTTATTTTATCTTGCTGACTTTCTCAAAGAAACAGCTCTTTGACCCATTGATTCTTTGTATTGTTCTTTTTGTTTCCATTGTATTGAGTTCATCCCTAAGTTTGATTATTTTCTGCCATTTACTCCTATGTATTTTCTTTTAATTGTTCTAAAGCCCTCAGCTGTGCTGTTAGGTCTCTTGTTTGAGATCTCTCTAGGTTTTTCTAGGTCTGCCTTTATAGGTAGTTTGGCCTTTTTTCCCCCTTTGCAGTTCTTAATATTTTCCTTTGTTCTGTAGGTTTAGTGGGTTGATTATTAAGTAGTAAGCAGACCTTTTGAGGTGGATCTACTCTATTTGGTTTTCTATATGCTTCTTGTATCTTTATAGGCATTTTCTTTTTAGGTTGGAAAATTTTTCTTCTATGGCTTTGTTGAATATATTTTCTGTGCCTTTGAGCTGATATTCTTCTCCTTCAATTCCCATTATTCTCAGATTTGATCTTTTCATGGTGTCCCATATTTTCTGGACATTTTGTGTTATGGCTTTTTTGGTTTTAGTGTTTTCTTTAATTGACATATCTATTTCCATTACTGAATCTTCTACTCCATATATTCTTTCATCTCTTGCATCATATTGGTTATGTTTGCATCTGTAGTTCAGGTTTGTTTCTTCAAGTTTTCTATTTTCAGCTTTGCCTCAGTTTGTGCCTTCTTTATTACTTCTTTATCAGATAATATAAGGCTTAAAAGAGGATATAAAAACTCTTAAAGAAATAGAAGAAAATACTAACAAAATTGTAAGAGTTTAAGAAATCCCTAAAAGAAAATCAAGAAAACCAAGGGAAAAAAAATAAACAGGTAAAAGAAACATTGAGGGAATTAAAATTTGAAATAGAAGCAATAAAGAAGCCACCTGATATTTTACAAAGAGTTTAAAAGCACACTTTGAAGAAGAAAACATCATCTTCAACAAACTGTGTTGAGCCAACTGTATTAGAATTCTACATGCAGCTACATGAAGTAATATAAGCTTAGATTCTTATTTTGACCCTGCACAAAACTCAAATTTAAATGTACCAAAGACCTCAATCTAAGACCTCATAGCCTGAATATGGTATAAGAGAAATGAGGGTGTATGCTTAAACACATTGGTATAAGTAAAATCTTTCTGAAAAGAACCCAGGTAGAACAGGAATTAAGCCCATATAATAGTCTCATGAAACTACAAAACATCTATACAACAAAGGAACTCATTGCATAAGTGGAGATGTATGCCACAAAATGAGGTTGTTAACTAGATTATGCCAAGAACTCAAAAATTAAACATCATGAAAATAACAAATTCAAAAATAATGAGGCATGGATTGACTCAGTACTTTTAGAAGATAAAATAGAAACAGTGTTGATCTTTCTTTTTTTAATTTGTGATATGATCTCTGATTGCATTTCACTCAATGAATATGACTCTTCAGTGGATCTGTCTTGTATCATCTTAAAACTGCAACCTCTATACCTAAAGCTCAAGAAACATCTTAGAAGAAGGATTAGAAAGACTCTAAAAGGCAAAGAAGCAGGATGCCTGCCGTAAGATAGTTTTGTCTAGTCACAACCAGAATGGTATATACATGAATTCTCAAAATTATAATTGTATAAAGATAATACACAATGACAATACAAGTTCACACTCCAACATGGATGTGGAGAACCACACAAAACCCCACGATTAAATGAAGAATGATAGCAAATAATGGCCACTAAGAGGAGAATCATTATTTTTCAGGGAAAGCCCAAGTAATCATGCCCAAATAAACACACACACACACACACACACACACACACACACACACACACACACACACACACACACGAAGTTATGAAGTTGAGAGAGCATGAGAAGATATAGGTGGTTTGGATTGGTGCATGTGGTTGGAAGTTATACAAATACTTGTAATTATATAATTGTAAGTAAAAACACATACATACAAATATCTGTATTTGCATTTGTAAATTGAAGTAACAGCAGATGCTATGAAACTAAAAAGGAAACTTTGAGGAATTATGGTAGAAGAAAATCTAGATGGAACTTAAAATATATGTGCTAAAAAGGCGATAATGAGAAAAATTGGGTCCTTTAACTGGGGAGAAAGGAGGCAGATTTATTGAGGGAGGGAGGAAGTAGAAATAAATTAATTTGAAAACGTTTAGAAAAACATGAGGAAATGTATTTTTAAGTTCACTTATACATACAGAGAGAAGGGGAAAATGTAATTACAACACACTGTGTAATAATACTGTCTCCAAAATCAATAAACTATCTAAAAGAAATAAGTTTTCAAGACATGAGAAATTTCCCTTCAAGTTGTTGGTAATGAGAGTTTAATAGACTCGCCAAATATAATCTATTGCAGTTGCCCTTCATTGACTCAAAAACCATGAAGACAGAAGATATCACATACTTTAGACAGAAGACTTAAAGAAATATCAATGATTAGAAATCACGATATTTCAGAAAAATAAGTAGAACTAGAAATTTTTATAATAAGTAAATGACTTGAACAAATACCAAATTTCCTTGGATATGCAGATTCTAAAGTTTAAATTTTGTGTACTTGTGCTTATATATGTTATGTGTGTATGTGTGGGATGTTGGAAAAAGAGAAAATGGGGGATTGAGTCTTATGTGAGTTAACAAAGAAGAATAATAGGGCTGGTCATAGTGTTCCACACTTTTAGTCCCAGAACTCAGAATACTGAGACTGGTGGATTTCTATGAGCTTGAGGACAATTTGATCTACATAATGAGTTCTAGGATAGCCAAGGCTACAAAGTTAAAACCTGTCTTACAAAACAACAATGGGTGATAGAATATATGTTACATAAAAGAAAAGGATGGCTACTAATATATATAAAATACATCAATAAAACCTATGATTTTATGCTAATTTTCAAAATGATAAATAAATGAAAAATTTACCTGATCAAATAATTATGTGAGATCTATGTAGAAAACATGATCTCTGATCATTTCTTATACTTAGTACAGTTTCTTTCAGAAGTGACCAACTTATAGTATAGGATAGTACAAGAGCTATATTTCAAAAGTGTAGTGGCCATTGAACTAACCAATGTATAACACTGGGCATGTGATCATAGGGATTGGTGGGGGTCCTCCTAAACTAATGAGAAAATCTAATTATTTCTAAGAGCCTCATGACTTTGCTAAGGTTGATATTAATGTCTTGAAGGTGAAGACTCATAATGATTAAATCTCCCATCTTTCCAAAGGAATCAACAAGAAAAACATTGTTTGTAATTTACATTTAGGCAATACATTCTTAAAAATGCAAGCAGTGGTATTTAATGAGGAAATTCAGTTGATGAAGGCAGTTGTCCCTAAGCTGAACAGCCTGAGTTTTCAACTCCTATAAATTACCCTCTGACCATTACATATATGGTGTGGCACATACATAAGCTTACACACACACACACACAAATGAACACTTGCAAAAATATTTAAATAAAAGAATGTTTAATACCAGTCTTCAGGAAAAAGAGCCAGGTGAGTTTTTGTGAATTTGATCCTAGCTTCATCTATATGGAAAGAAGTAGGCTAGCTATGGCTACATAGTGAAATCCCTCAACAAAGAAACTTCTATCTGCAACAGATACAGACCATTCCAAAATCTACAACCCACAAAATTGCAGAGCAGTTGTCATGTCATTTCTAGCCCTATATGATACAAATGCAAAAAAAACTCCTGTGTCAAAGATTCTTCCCCAAGGAAGGGTATATATCAGTCCCAATTTGTTAATAAACACCAAGTGGTAAGGCATGAAGTCATATGCATATACAATAAATTTTATTCACATTTTATTTTTAGTCAACAATATTTAATAGATGTAACAACAAGTCAAGAGAAAAAGACCAGAGGCCGTGTACTTAGAAGATGGCCAGGAGACAGTGGCAACATGTGGATTCATGAACCGGGTTGGAGGAAAGAAGGGAAAAGTGGAAGTAAAAAAATCATATTTTAACTTAAAAATGTTTTTAAATTCAGGGTGACAAAAAAATAAATGAAACGTAATTATTAAGCAGGCTAATCAGTATTTCAGTATATTGCATATCTCTTTTCTTGAACTTTAGAGACAGTGTCTTCAGGCCACCTAAACCAGAGCTGTTAAGACTTATATTGTTTTTCAAGAGAAAGACTAAGGGCATGTGATCTCCCCTGGATAGTGTCGAAAGAAAGAAGGATTATCTACATAACAAGATACTTTATTCAGTGTTATTCAGTTCATATGATGGTATAAATAATACATTTAAGAGTAAAATTTAAAAGTACAAAGTTAAAATTTTCTGGCATATAATGAAATAGCATTGATAAACTGGAGAAGGAAGGTGAAGAAAACAGATAAATTTTGGTGTTCAAGAAAAGATGTCATGTGCAACCTAGAATTACAACATCCTTGTAGGGAGATTATATTACATTGTAAATAACTGTTCCACCTGCTAGTTTAATAAAAACACTGATTGGCCAAAGGCAGACAGAAAGTGTGGGTATGTCTACCATGCTAAAAAAAAAAAAAAAAAAAAAAAAACCCTCTGGGAACAGGAAGAACAAAGCAGAAATGACACAGTGAAGCCACAGAGACACTATGAGGAAGAAAGAAGTTGAAATGCTTCTCTGAGAAAAGGCTCCAAGCCTCATGACTAAACAAGGTAAGAGTTATGGGTTAGATTAAGAACAAAAACTATCAAGTTATATGCCCGGGCCCCAGGTCAATCAGCATACAATTAATACAAGCATCTGTATGGTTCAGTGGGACTATGGGACTATGGGTCTGAAAGTCTGGGTCACCAGGCTAGGGCAGAAAGTCCAGGCCATGAGACTAGACTGGAAAGTCTGAGCTAGGAGGCTAGGCCAGAAAGTACAGACCAGAAATGTCATACAACAAATGGCAGCCCAACATGGGTGATATACACCCACATAAAGCTGGAGAAAGATTAAAAATGGTTCTAGAGCACAGAATTGGACCCAAAACCAGTTTCCAAGTTTTGTCTCTCATGAGATCTTTGGTTCAGAAATGCCCTGGAGTTTTGTGTGGGCTTGATTTTAAAATGATGGGTTTTTGGTGTGTAACTTAAGCTGCAAAAGGGCCAGTTCCTGAAGTCTCATGGAGCTTATATGTAAGCAACAAGTTGTAAATGATGTATTTAAGATTTCTGTTTATACAGACAAAAAGGGAACAAAGACTGCTTCTTAGTAGCAGCAGCATTTTGGGGGACAAACTATTTGCTGGGGTCAAGAAGAGCTTTGAAAGAGAAGCTTCCTGATTCGGCCTTTGAGGCAAAATACTTGTATTTTAAGAAGCCCTGCTGCCAAACACTTGATTGGAGTTAATGAGCAGCAAACAGCAGTGATTTACTTGATGATTATATAAAATCTAAAAATTCTCCAGAGTGGTAATTGTGGGTCCTACCAGTACCTGGGCTAAAAAGCTAAATTCTGTGAAGATAGACTAGGTGCTGGGTAGAGCCGCCAGCCATCATACCAACCTTTAATCCCTAGCTGCACCTTGACACATTAAAGCTGTGGTCAGAAACAGAAAGAAATAGAGGAAACTGGGTGGATTCAATCACTCTAGCCAAGCAAAGATGTGGTCAGAAACAGAAAAAGATATAAAATAAGAGATATAGAGTCAAGACAGTTTCAAAAAACCTCTAAAGGGTTTTAAAGTGTGTTTTATACACATACACATGGGGGGGGGCAGGTTTTGGAGAGAAAAGAAAAAAAGAAAAGGATAAAGTTCTTAAAAATATATGTAGTAGTGAGATTTCTTGGTCCCAGGCGGCTAGAGGTCCGAGACCCACAGACCTGCCGCCTGAGACCCCTTAGCCACCCACCACTCAGACCCCCAGAAACAACTCAGATGCTTCTATTAACTTCATGCTGTTTGGCCTATGACTCAGGCACTTTGCTAGCTAGCTCTTACATCTTAAATCAACCCATTTCTATTAATCTGTCGGCCATGTGGCCCGTGGCTCACCTGTGCTCTTTACATGTTTCTTCTTGGGTGGCTTCAGCTCAATCTGCCTCTGACTCCGCCCTGCTTCTCCTACCTAAACTCTGATTTCTCCTCCTACTTCTTCTATGGTGCCTGCCATGGCCCAAAACAGCTTTTTTATTTAAAGATTGAGATTCACAGCATACATAAACGCATCCCCACATCAAATATAAAGAAAAATAATAAACCATGTAAATATGGAACTTACAAAGACTATCTAGATACTGCATGCTTTTGTGTTGTCTTTAATCTTTTGACTGAAAATGAAGTAGTAAAAGTTGCTAAAAGATATTTGATTAAAAATGCTCCTGGATTAATCCAACCTATATATTTTATAAATGACTTTAAAATTGAAATAAAAAGTTATGCTACTTTGGAGAAGAGATTTTCTTTTTATTTCCGCAGAAAATGAGATACTATGGATTTTTTCCTGGTTAAAGAAAATAAGGTTTGATAGAGGAAGACCCCTGAAAAGTCTCCAGTGAAAATGAATGGCCCAGATGATTCTGCATTTCAGAGCATCTCTGTTGCAGTTTCCCCTGAGCTTTGCCACCAAAACAACTTCAATGACATCAGCTGAGCTGACCCAGCCTTATAGACTATTTCAATTAGGATTGGTACATAAACCTCAACTTTTCTTTGGGTCCCCATAGGATTACCAGTGCCCCCATTCAGCATGAAGTAGCTAGGCTAGAGAACAATGGTCATATTTCCCCCAAAAAAATGGATTATAGAAGTTTGTCTTTGTTTATAGTATTGCTTACAAATTGTTGTAGATAATAGTGAAAAAATATACAAAGGATATTTCGATTTGGGGTTCTTGTTTTAAGCAGAGAATATTGGATATAAAGGGGGATTATGTTACATAGTAAATAATTGTCCTACCTACTAGTTTAAGAAAAATGCTGATTGTCAAAAGGCAGACAAGAAGTGTGGGTGAGGCTACCAGACTAATAAAACTCTGGGAACAGGAAGAATAGTGCAGAGCCACAGTGAAGCCACAGAGACACCACAATGAGATGCCAACAGATGCAGAGGAAAGAAGTTGAAATGCTGCTCTGAGACAAGGTTCCAAGACTCATGGCTAAACAAAATAAGAGTCATGGGTTAGTCCAGGCCACAAACCTCATACAACACATCCTACCAGAAGTCAATTTAAATGTCATGGAAACTTCCTTTGTTTGGCAAAACAGTAAGCCAGAGGTAACTGAGTTTTATATCTCATAGTGTATATGGGGGAGAGCTATAGTATTGGTAGGAAATCAAACCTATCAAAATGTCCAGGTTGTGGAAATTAAAGGGAAATAGAAATTTAAATTTTCAGGCACTGCACAGAGAGCAGAACATTGGGAAATTTTTAGATTCCATAGAGGTTTCCATGTGGCTATTCAAAGGCCAGTTGACTAGCAAGACCTAGTGAATTATTCATAAATGAAATTAGTGGTTTGGTATATTCAGAGGAGGTCACAGCTTCCTGGGAATCACAGTAGACACTATTCTGTAGAGGAAAATGAGCAAATGAACAAGTCACTGAAAACATCCTTGTGTAAATAATGCCAGAGTATAGATGATGCTGTATTCCAAGTATGCTCTTTCAAAGGTTCATGAAGTCTAAAAACCTGTGGGGCCTAGCAGCCACATTAGGAAGTAGAGTCTGTCTGTATGGCTGTAAGAACTCAGATTTTAAATTTTTATTAATTTCTTTTACAATGCCTGAAAATCAAATTGACTGAACTGATCTTAAATAAAAAAGACACAATTATCAAGCCAATGGGGTTGTAAAATAGTATCTTTTATTCACACCTGAATTTCTAGCCTATGAATTTCACACTACCTTTCTTTTCCTTTTATGTTCAAAGGGTGTCTGCTGCTTCTGTATACCTAATGACAACAAACATCATAAAAACATTAATGGAAATCAAGTTTTCTGTTTGTAACATCAAAAACCATAAGTTTGGCTTTTTGTGTAGCATTTGAGAGCATCCACAATCAAAAAATCCAATTTTTATCATTTTTTTTCTAAACTCTGTCCATGTCTACAATTTTAATGAGACCTGCCAAGAATTCAATGTTGACAGATTTGTGATTCAGCTCTGCATTTTCCCTTTCTGGTGTTTGATAAATGTGTGGATCATCAATGAAATGACCCAACACTACAAAAAAAAGGCACAAAGAAACAGGTTGTTTTCTCATTAAAGAACTTTGTTTTGAAACCTGGCCAACCTAAAGGTTATTCTCTGCTTCACATTTACATGTGCATGAGGAAATATATGCAAATTCATACTATCTACAGAGAGGTTATAGTATATTTTGCCTCTGTCACATTCTTAACCTTAAAATAAAATTTTTCTTCGTTTTTTAATTTTCAGGATAAATTTTCTGAATAGTTGTCTTCTTAGGGGCTGTACAGATACCTCTGTGCTTGTCAGGCAGACATGAGGTACTGAGTTTCAGTCCTCAGCAACCACATAAAATGCCAGGAAACATGGGAGAATTATATTAATTCTAGTTTTATGGTGCCAGCAATCTTGCTGACCCATTAGTCTAGCCCTTTACCCAGTTTCAATTGAATGAGAGAACCTTATCAAACATAAGATGGAGAGCTATAGAGGAAAACATCTAACATCAACCTCTCATGTCCATGCTTATACTCACACACATACAGTTACACACACGTACACACACACATACACATTCATACACATGCTTAGAAGCACACACACACATGCATTCACATGCTGCATGCATAAGTACATTTACATATATACACATACAGACATATACATACACACACATACAGGCACACAGAGAGAGAATGGACACACACTCACACACACAGGGAGAGATAGAGAAAGAGAGACTCATGTCCTTTAGAACCTTATTCGGCTGCCTTCAAATTTTCTCATAAACATGGAACCACTTCTCATCTCTAACCTTTATACAACATGCTTCATCTTTCACTTTCCTGTGTCTCTACATTTGCATACAATGTGTTATGGACTATAAACATCCCAAACATCACCTTTCTTATAGTTTTATGGTATAGTCTAACTTCACATTAAACAAATATCATTCCTATGGCCAAACATGTAACACCATAACTCTTAGGCCTTGCTCCTAAGTCTCTACTTCTAGATATCCCTCATGTTCTTAGTAGCCTTAGGAATCTTCATTTGGATATCTTGTTTGCATCTTAAAATCAGGAGTTATAAACTCAAATATGTCTTTTTTTTTTCTTGTGTTCTGCTACTTCAGAATTGCTTGTCTTTGTTAACTGTTCATCACCATTATTTAGGTCACACTTGCTAAACATCAAGGTAGTTCTTTTTCTTCTACAAGATGATAGATAATAATTTTATTTTGTCTGATATTGGTGCTAGCTAGAGTTTTTGTGATAAGACCAGGGCCTCCTGATGCACAATGTCTGGACATGTACTATTTTAATTTTCCATGAAGTTGGAATGTACACAGGGATGTCTGTATCATCAAGCTTCCATAATCTTCAGAAAGAATAAACAACACAACAAGAGTATGTATATTAAAAGCTTACTTCTGACTCCCTTGTATATCTGGTGGGGAAAGAGAATACTCTCACAGCTTCAAGTTAAAAAGTAAAAGTACCTCATAAAATAAATTTGGATCATGTAGACAGCTGATTCGGTCATAAGACAAGTCTCTTATTCTTTTAAGCCAATCTTAAAAAAGAGTTTACCAGCTGTGATTATAAATAAGATTAATGTAGCCTCTTAAAATGGAGGGAAAAGTATAAAAATCCAGAAAGGTAGGTACTAGGATTATAATGTTCTGGGTGCCTCTGGATTCAAGAGTGTCTCCTCCAGAACCAAGCTGTCTGTAGGTATGTTGAACATTCTGCATGTGTCTGTACAGAATAACATTTATGGATTTACTTGGCCAGGCCATGAGCACAGAAAAGAAGACTTCAAGGCATACCATCAATGCTGCATACAATTAATTGCAAATTTCACCCTGCATTACAACATAGGAGTATTCAAAATCTCATTTCTGGTTACATTTTTGCTGTCCCTGTTGACAAAAGTGTATGCAAGATAAATAAATTAATCAACATATACAGAATACAGAGAAGGGAGATGTGGTAGCCAAGCTCTTCTCAACGTTGACTTTCTGATCCTACCAACAGAATCCTGAGGCTAATAGACAAGGCCTGAAAGTATTTCTTATATCATGTGCCATCCTCTGCTTAAAAAGCCACAGTCTTCGTTACAGCCAATAATATCTTTTGTTATTCTATAGCATCTAAACTCTGTGATACCAAATTCACATCTGTGTTAAAAACTAAATATCTGTTTTGTTCCCTTATATTTTTTTCTAACAAAAATCAACATCTTTAACCATTTTAAGGCATAAGTCTAGCAAACCACTTCTCAACACATTTAACAATGCCATAATACAAGAACATAAAACTAAGAACTCTTGCTCTGGTATTCAAAAACAACACTGTATACTTAATATTGATTTTGACCTATATTTTATCCATCATGTGTTATATTTATTTGAGCAAACTAAAAAAAAATAGTGATGTAAGTTAAAATAGAAACATCATCTTCTTCCATTCATTATTTAACACAAAGTATACTATTTAAGATTATTTACTCAGATGTGTATCTGCTCAAAGAGCTGTTTGCTATTTAATGTGTTATGATTTGTCTTCCATGGTTAGACAACAGTTGCTAAAAATACTTCGTAAAAAGCCAACAGTCTCTCTTACTAAATATCATTAACAAATTTGTTGTACATATGGAATATCAATGAGTTAAAACAACTCAAACATCACACCAGGTTCATTGTTATAGTTTTTATTTAACATAAACTTTGTCATCACAGAGTTCCAATACATGCATTTTATTAAATTATCATTTGATTGTGGCATGGGGGCTTATATGTGTAAACTTTATACAGTTTGGTATTTTCAGTAGTCTATTTCATAAAAATGAAAGATTTCCCACCTTTGTCTATCAGGCATCTCATCTAAAAGTGTGATTTACGTTGTTATATCTATTTATCTGTTCCTCTTTTATCTATTATCTTTTCATGTTTTATTTTTCACTGATTCACTCAATAATTTATGTTTTATATTAGTTGCCACAAATTCTTTTGAAAAAAAATTGTACAAAATAGACCAAATGTTAATAAAACAATCTGAGAGTACTCATATTATTATGAGGGTTTAATGCTAACAAAGAATAAGAAACATTTCAGATGTCAGAAGGTACAAATGTTTTTCAAACTGATCATCTCAATAGATAAAAAAAAAAGACTTAAAGCATGGTAGACATGCCAAGTGGCCATCACAAACTAGGATAGCACAAACTGTCCTTTCTTACCAATAGAAATCCTTAAAATAATTCTTCTGGAAAATATATCTGTGCTTTACCAAGAGGATAAGATAAGCCAAGATACCAGGGACTGCAAAGTAATGCTGCAAAAGTCATGCATATCCTCTTACATACCTGTATTCACCTCATGGTCCTGGTATTTAATATAATTCTTCAGGCCTCTTATCTTGTTAACTGTCTTGTTTGTCATTGCCTATGAAGTATAGTACCTTTCTGTTTTGGCTGTTTTCTTGGATCTTCTCCACTTTATGAAGGGCCCAAAATACAATACAGATTACTGATACTCTGTTAAACTCTCGATGTAGATTTTGTTTCTATATCCACCTGAACATCACAGAAAAGATCTAGGACAGGTAGTGGTGGCCAAGCACTCTTGCAACTATATAATACTGCTCTACTGAGTCATGCAAGCTCACTGTAAAATGAGGAGGACTGTGCATTGGAAGGAAGCTACAACATTGATAGGAACTATATCTGCTGGAATGCAAAATAATTTTCAAACTGATTATAAGAAAACGCTTTATAGATGAGAACAGCAATTTCTCTTGATAATTTTATGATGTAGTTGTTCTGTGTTCCATATTTATGCATCAATAAATGTTCAGGGGCCTGGGAGAGAAAAATGAACTTAACTGAAATTCACCCAATTTACATTAATATGTATTCTGTTCAGACTCATCAGTAAGGACAAATTCAGCTAAACATAATGCCAAGAATATTATTTGAATAATCTATGCTTGGCCCCATCACAGATCGATGAGAAGGACTTCTGTCACTCTGATCAAAAGTCAAAGGAGAATGGCACCTTGAAGTAAAATATTTTCTAGAACAAAGAAGAGAGGAACTTCTTAACCATATCTATCTTATATAAACATGTGCCTAAAATAAAGGTCAGCACTGCCAATGGGTGCCATATTAAATAAATCATAAAATAAAGAAACAGGTAATTCATTCTTGAGAGAAATATTAGGAAGAAAATTTTCTGAAAAGATTACTAGTAAGATTTCAGCATATGAAACTATATCTTAGAGAATTTCAAAGAGGAAATAAATATTGGTTTTAAAGAAGCATTTGCAGTCAGTATAGGCCAAGGCAGGTTTGATTGAAACTGAGACAATTGTTATATAACAGATAACCTCAGAGTTAATCCTTCAAAGAGCTGGTTGGGATAAAAGTGCTTTAACTGAACATTGTCTCATTCCATTACTTTAAACACAGAATACTGAAGCAAACAGTCATCCTTAAAAAGGATATGTTAAGGACTCCAGGAAATATTACTATATATAGCATATATGCCTTTGATTTTTGATAATATTCTTCCTTAGAATTTAAGATGACATTTAAACTAATAGCAATGCTCATGATTTTTGTCTATAGTGATGTAAATGATTTAAATCTTCTTTGATGTACTAAAATTTCAGCTCACTAATATTACTGATCAACAAATGTGTAATAAATTCCTTTTATGTAACAATAATGTTTCTGATGTTTTTATCAGTAATTTTTTGATAAATTATTCATTCTTAAAACAATGTCATTTCATCACTTACACTACAACTTTTATCAAAGAAGAATATGAAGTATGCATGCCGTCAATAGAGACCATATGGGCAAAGAGAGTAAGGCTTTTGGTTTTAATGGTTACTTATCTAAAACACTACGTCCAAGGCAACTTATGGCAAGAAGAGTTTATATGGATGCATGGTTCCAAGGAACAAGAGTCAATCTTAGCATAGAATCTTAGTGTCAGGCAGCAAGTATTGCAGGGAGATGAGCTAAGCACTCACCTATTAAATAACAAACAAGAAATAGAGAGGGTAAACTAGAAATGATAAGCAGCCTTAAATGGTTAAAGCCTTTTACCTGTGACATATCTTTTCCAGCAGTGCCACACCTTCTTAACGTAGTCAAATAGTGCCATCAGCTGGGAACAAGTATACAAACATCTGGGCCTATGAGGAACATTTCTACTCAAATCACCACAATCCATTGACTGGATCTCATAGGCTCATAGCCATATCATACATAATGCAAATGTTTAGTCCAACTCTTCAAATCCCCATAGGCTTTTAGTCTCAGCTTTGTACCAAAGTCTGAAGTTTCATCCAAGACTTGAGGCAATCTCTTACTTATAAAACTCCTATAAAACCAAAAAGCAAATTATGTATTTTCAACATAGAATAGCATATAAAATATATTATCATTTCAAAGGAGAAGAATAAGAAAATAGTGGAAAAATGTATAAAATCAAGACAGAAATCTAATGGGACAAATACCAAATGAAAAAATTCAAAAATGACAGCTCTACTTCTACATGTTTGGTGCCTGCCTCTCACTCGGGCTAGTAGTATTGTCTGTATGAGGTTTTTCTTGATAGATGTCTCATTGCTTTGGCATCTTAAACATCTTTGGGTCTCCAATGCAGCACAGTCTTTACTTCCACAGCTACACAGATGGCTTCTCAGACCCATCATGCAGAAACTTTCCAGATACATGTTACCTGGTCTCAGCTGTTTTTCTTCAAAACTATGGTGAATGATTTTATTACCCATTATCTTCCTTAACTTCATCATGTGAGCAACACAGTCAAGTTCCCCTTCCATCTTAGTATAGACTTTGATTAGTTAAACCACAATAACAGTTTTTGTTTGTTATTGCTTTAAAGAAGAAAAACATCTTAGATACTCTTTCACAAGTTGAACACGTAGGTGGATGGGATATTGCCCTGAGGGCACTCTTCCCTTTATTCTAAGTTATATAAAATCTCTATTTAATCTTGTTATGTTATTTGTTTCAGCACAAGCTGTATTGCACCATTAAGTTTCCTAGGGTTCTTTTTTTCTTCAAATGCATATATTGTATTTCTTTCTGCTCCATTTGGTACTTTTTTTTTTATTTTAGACCTGCATAAGAGTGATTACTAGAATCCACATGGCAGGTTATCTTGAAATCACCTCTGCCAAAGAAATGAATCCATTACTTTGAAATTTAGACTCAGAGAATTTGTTAGAACAAAAAATCAGACACATTCTGTGCCAATATATCACAAGAATGGCCTCTAGGCCCATTGTTAATATCACTTCTGTCTCTCAAGTTCCTTTTATGATAGTCCATTAAGCTCTATTTTATTGCTCAACTTATTTTCTAGTCCAAAGTTCCAAAGCCTTTCATATTCCCCCCAAAAACAAGAAGGTCATGTTTTTAACAGTAATACCTAATTCTTGTTATCAAATTCTGTACCAGTTAGTTTTCTGCTGCTGTAATAAGACACCATGACCAAGGCAACTTACATAAGTTAAAGTTTATTTGAGCTTATAGTTCCTGAGGTATGTAACTCCATCTTGGCAGTGGATAAAAGGTATGACAGCATGAAAACTAAGAGTTCACATCTTGACTGCAAGCAGGAAGCAGAGCATGTTAACTTGAAATGGTGCATGACTTTAAAAACCTCAAAATTTAACTAAATCATCCATTGTCTTCTGCAGTATTATACCTCTTAAGTACACCCTAACTTCCACCAGCTGGGGATTTAAGTCTTCTAGCATCTGAGTTTCTCAAACCATCACCTGTGGAATTATTGGCCATTAAGCAACAGCATGCTAGGGGTAAATGCACTATTCAGGAGTAATGATATCATATCAGGAGGGCCACATTACTGACCTGAGAATTAGAAAAGTCCATTTACTGTACTTTAAGGCAATATTTTAAACTCTAAAAAGAATTTGATCCACGTGAAGAATGTCTTAGTGATTAAAATTGCAATAACAGGAAGCAAAGCCTATGTAACAATGAAAAAGCAAGTCTATTAAGAAATGAGATGGTGTCCTATGACTAACAAAGTCCATCAGGCTAATCTGACCCATCCCAGTCTCACTGAACTAAAAAAAGGATGGAAATTCTATTTTAAAGACCATCTATCTCCCTGAAGATGTCTGTTGGAAAGAGCTACTGTTGTAGCTAAGCAGCAAATAAAGTACCAATATATCAAGACTGAGCACACAACCACTGAAATGTAAGTTCCCCTAATTATCAGTCTATCTACCCTCACTTTCCATTGCTGCCCTGAAAGGCTGAGAGATGAGTTGCAAGTCCATATCTGTCCCTTGTATGTCTCCATGACTTCGAAAATACTTGTCTAGAAATGGATCAAACATAGTACAATTGCCCATTGAAGTGCATTAATATTTTTTCTGATAGGGACAGCATGACTCTGGCTACAACACTTTCACATCCCTGCTCTAGTTACAATAGCAGCAGCCAAGAATGCTGTTAGCCAACCAAATTGTAAAGCTTATCCCCAGAATGATAAAACCATACTCTTCCAATATTACATGTCTTTCAAAATCACTTAGCTGTCCCTTTATCCCTATTAACTCACATAAAAACATTGCTCTAGCTTAGGTGTAATTCTTCTACACTTCGTTACACTTGCTTTTTTTTTTTCATTTGGACTTCCCTTCTAATTTCTGCCATGAGCCGTATTACCTTTTTTGCAACCTCTCTGCTTTTAGCAATCATTTGCACATAATGGAACAGCCAGAGGGGGTTTGATCAATGACCTCTGTCTCAGAGATGCTGTTCCTAGGGAAACACATCTGCCAACATAAAGTATTGGAGCAATCACAGCTCAGTGAACGCAGTAATGAGCAACTGTTACTCTGGCGCCATCAGTCATGTTCAGTTACAGACCTGAAAGGAAATGGTACCTCAGGGAGCAATGTCCTTCCATAAATTTGGGCAACAATGAAGAATGATTTGCAATCAAGTAATAAAAGACCCGGAAAGGGTCCAGCATGCATACTAACATCCAGTCTAGCTGACAAAGGAAATAGAAAACCTTGGCATTGTTTGCTCATTATGTAAACTACACAGCTGTCCAAGAAATTAAGATATGATTTTGGGAATTCTCTCATAGAAATTTGCTAACAGTGCTTCCACTTGTGAAAGTGACACTCTTCTTTATCGGCAAAGTGCATTTCATTAAGGTAATGCAATTCCATCAAACTTAATAGTAAGGGTTGTTTAACCTTATGGCAGGACTGCATAAACAACACAAAATTAATGTGGTTCCATGTGTGTGGCATATATTTGCATTAATAATGTGTTGGTCTGGTAGTAGAGTAATCCAGTACAGAGTGCAGGCCCAATGGCTCCAGTGGCAAACATTGATCTCCCATTCAAATGGTTGAAACATGTAAGAACAATAAAAACAGTTAAAGATAATGTGTATTTAAAACTTTGACAGTGGAGGGAGGACATGTATAACTACTGGAATTCTGCTAATATGGTGCTTCATTTTATAACAAAAGATGGAACCAAATTACTGAGAAGTATCACATCCCCATAAGTGTGGAAAAAAAAAAGGATAGAAAATACATTCTCCTGACACATAAAATTTGATATCTCAAGAACAAGGGATTCTGGCAACTTTTTCTATGCTATAGAAGCAACCTCCTATCCTGGAATTCTCTGTACACAATGTAGGCTCAAAACAAAATAGAAGTTTCACTAAGAAGAGTTTCACATGGCCTCTTTTTATTTTTATCAAATCCAAGAAACGTCAATTTCACATCACCATAAAAAATGTTATTATCAAGTTCACACAAAAGAATTAGTGTATCAAAGTCCATTCTATTGCAAACTTAGCCCTGTAACCCTTTGTCATATGAATCTGGACTTATGATTTGTTCTCAAAATATTTCAACTTCTCTTCAATAGACGCACTTATGGATATTACATATGATAGATACAATTGAGTCTCATAAATACACTTTTGTAATATTTAATTCACAGAAAAAAGAGAACATGAGAGCAACAATACTAAAGCTTAGGTTATTCTCCACTTATTAACCACTCAATAACTGCATTTTTCCCAAAATCCATTTCTCAATTGAAAGCATATCCATTACTTGTCTTTGATTTTTTGCATTGAAAATTTGAGAACATAATTACATTTTCTACTTTCCTTTCTTAACTTCAGAGCCATTCCCATACCTCTCATTATTGTCTTCTAAACTGAGTCTCCTTCATCATTGTTATTGCATGCATACTGCATATATATAGATATATATAATCCTAAATTTATCCTACTCAAATGTTATAGTGCTAAGTGTATGCATTTTTTAATGTCCTCAAAAAAGGACTTCTAGATTCAAATTATAGTCTGCCCTAAGGATGAAGGTGGACTCATACAGAAAATCATCTTCCAAATAATAGAGAAGTTAAAATAATTAATATTTTCAGCATTGAATATTATAAGAGTAGAATGAAGGATATTTAAACTTGAACTATGGAGTGAATGAATTATGAGTCTAGTAAACACAATGTTTTTAATGATGAGAGCAGAACCATGAAAGATGTTCCCTAAATATCTACTTGAACTTTCTCCCTGGGTTTCAGTGAGATAATCAAGAAAAATATAATGAAATAATATTTGCTAAGATGTTAGCAAGACTAGAGGAAATGATCCACTGACAATTCATAAACTGAGTTTTATACAAAAATAGGAGGGGTCCCTAACTTCTTAAGAATACTGAGTCAAGTTCAGACGCTTAGAGAAAAAAAATGATATCCATAGCATGATATTTTATCAAAAGTGAAAATAGCATAAAGGGATATAGCCAGCAAAGAAGAAGACAAAGGAAATAGTATCATAATAGACCTTATTCAAAGTGCAAATTAAATCAGAACCTGGGTTTTAAAGAGCACAATGAATCAATCTATGTCAGTACCAAGAACACAGAGGAGAGAAAAGAATATGGGACATAGGTATTAGAGAGGAACTTTGGTTTGTTCACATCCTCCAAATTCTGAGGCATTAAGTATTAATTTTAGGTGATGCTGGCAGAAGATGGTGTACCTTTAGGAGGCACACTTTTGGAAAGCCGTTTTGTCACTAAGAGTTAGTTCTTCAAGTAGATTATTGTCTTTTCTTGCTAGTTGATGGAGTAATGTTTTGTCTCAGTCATGATACAGCTTAACCTCAGAAGGATAAGGCAGTTAATACCCATTCCTCATTCCTAGTTTGAAAATTGTGTAACCATAGTCCAAAGTGAAGCTTTCCTCCTCCCCAGTAATTACCTCATGCCTTTTCTTAGAGTATCAGTAAGCAACTAACATAGAAGCAAGGAGAAAACTCAAATCTTAATCACCATGCCAAGTAACTCACATATTCAGTTCCAAATTTATCAATAAATTTATGGTAAATAACTTAAATTTTCCTCTGAGATTCTATAAAACCAACCAATCTGTATCTTTATCATACACAACACATATTCCTTATATTTAACATAGGTGAATAGTAAGTAGCAAAGTGAAGGTTCATGTATCTAAGAAGTAAACAAGACTAATATACTTAGGAATTCATGTACTAATTTAGGCAAATTTTATATTATTGTTTTAAAATCCACAATTCTAGAGTAAACAAGAATACCAAAGAAAGGATATCAAAATACAGGACACACTAGTATGTCATCAGTAAGATTTTAAGGCCAATCCTAAGCAAGTTTGTGGTGATATATTTTATATTTAATAAAATTGTCCTGGAATAACAGAGAGCAGAATCACCCACAGTCAAGCAATGAGAGTCAGAGAATGGTGACTCATGTCTTTAATCTCATCAATCAGGAGACAGAGATCTTTCTGTACTGTTGTGAGTTCAATGCCTAACAACCAAATAGTAGTATTTTACACATTAATCCAAACTCTAGGATTATGATACAGAGTTGAACCCAGAAGTGAAACAAGTGAGCAGAGATGGTATTTAAGGAGGAGGCAGACATTCTGGAATCTATAAGAACAATCAGCCAAGCAAAGGACTCTTGAAACTAGCGTTTACCCTGTTTATCCTGAGAAGCTGGCTGAGTGAGAATTGACTGTGGTCTGTTTCCTCTTTCTGATATTCCAGCTTTTCCCAATATCTGGCTCTGGGTTTTACATACTAACTAGAATTTGTGCAACATAAGCTTATCAAATTTTTAAGTGAGATTAAAGTTCTAACCCAAACAAAGACACCTATTCAACAAAATGAAACATGAAACTGAGCCTTTGAATCCAGGACCAATGACTTTTGCTATTTTAATTGATGGTGTGATTGGTGCAAGTAGGGGCCATAATAAATGGCAAGACACACTTCCACTAGTAGAAAACTGAGGTGTGGAGAAAAGTTTTCAGAATCACTTTATCCTTAGGGTAAAACAAAAAAGGGGGGGAGGACATAGAATAGCATCAAGGTTGAAATAGAAGCAATAGATTTCACATGCTCAGATTCTGTTTGAGATAATACATATTCTGACTTTTCACGACTCTTTGAAGCTTACTGAAGCTAGGCTTTCCATATGTCAAGGGAATAGAATTCCCACATCAAGAGATTTCTATTTATATAAATGAAATGGTGTATAGGAAGAGGATTTGAAAACTGACAGATAATACTTGAACACATGATATTATTCTGGCTTCTCCTTCTTCAATAAGTCTGAAGCCCACAAAACACAGCAACCTCTTTCAAAAATTGATTATAAAAACTCTCATTTTTCAAAACAAAATTTGAATGATACAATTTTAAAATTTGTGATACTTTTAAAAATACTTTTATAGTGCATTCAGTAGAATAGCCATATTTTTAAACTACAATGTTAATCTATAGTAAAGCTTGAAACAATTTTCTTTCTTTTTCCTTGATATGGGTGAATTCTGCTAGATTTTAATTAAATTTCCATAATTATTCAATAGCCACTTCTTATAAGTTTTGATGCACCCCTAGAAAATGTGTCAGAACTCTGAAAGTAGTCAGTAGCCATCCAGCTGTGGCAGACTGTAATTTCTTAGAGCCCACTTAATGGGGTACATGGAATAGACAATCATCAGTAATTATTTCTGATACTTTAAATCATTTTAATTTTCCTGCCTTCATGAAACTCCACTGCCTTATAGTCAATTCTGCCAGTCTTTCTTGATTGTACCTGTCCTTGATACTCAAGATAACATCATTTTTAATAATATGCTCCCTAGAATCCCTAGAATCCATTAACAATAATTCAAAACCAAGTTTTACTATAATATGCTGTATGACCTTAAAGAAAATTTTCTGCCTTCTGTGCCTTTGTTTCTTCATCTGAAAAATAGAAGTAATAATATTTTTAAAAATCTCAGGTGATTAAACACTCAGCAAAAACCCTTCTAAGTGTTTTTTATTGAAAACTTGGCTAAAATTTAAGATAATAACAGTGTATTTTGGAAGTGGTCTAACCTTTGCAGATGCGCCCTTATTCATAAGTTAGAAATCACAGGGTTGTATATTTCTTCTTTATAAATCAGTTCCTTAAGATAACTCTTTCAGATAATGATGCCTTTAGTTTCTAGTATTGCTCATAAATTTATTCATGGATCTTAATGACCATTATGAAATATTCTTTTAACAGGTTCAACAACAACTCTACATAGAATCAGGGCCCTTAGCTGTTTCCAACATATAAAAAAATCTACTTAGTGATCTTGAATTTGAATGGTATTATTTTAGTTAATAATATAAAAGGGAGTGCTAGTCCTCTCAGAATTTAAAGCATGCATAGAAGAACTCAAAGGCCAGAGAGGTAACATTATAGGTAAAGGTCTTTGATTGACTATTTTGGCTAAATGAGTTTAATCAGTGGAACATGTGTAATAGAGAAATAATGAAATAAATGTCATGACATTAATGTTGAAAGAACTGTACAAATTTAAATTTTAATGAAGAAAAACACACTAAGAAAATGGCAACTAACTTTAATGATGGAAGCACAAAGGCAAAAAGATGCTGAGGACAAAGTTCATGCATCTTCTCATAAGTAATGAGTAAATTTGTCCTTAGATTCTTGGTTCTTAATACTCCAGCTCGTTTCAAGAAAGCCATGCTATGATGAAAAGATTCTCAGGCAATCTGAGCCCTATATTTGAGACCATATTTATAAAATTCACAAGGAAAATTGTTAAAAAGGATTTCTCAGTGTTAATTGTGGCCTGACATTTATGCATCTACTTATCTCATCAACAGAAATAAAGAATATCTCTTTTCTGAAAATTTCCTTTTACCACATAAGCTAATGTATTCATACACTATAAAGAATAGAATATGGTCATCTTGGTTATATTAGAAATATAATGAAGTTATCAGATTATCAAGCCAAGCTGCCAGTAGAACATGAGTCTTTGAAATAAAAAGATATCAAAGTGTGCTTAGAAACCTAATTATGACATAGTATAAAAAGGATTTCTAACAAGGATTTAGAAAAATTAGAGTCCTTGTATGGATAAAACCATTACCTAAGGCAGTATATGGCAAGCTAGTCCATAGGAACAAACTAGCTAACTAAATTTCAGTTCTTAGAAAATTATACTAGTCAAGAGAATTAACATAATTGAATATTAGTCTTTGGCCTTTTCACGTCCCTGTTTCCTGTGTCCTGTATATGTCAAGAAAACCAATAAAACAATATATATTATGTATCATTCTATAGGGTAGCAATGTTAGCTGGCTGAAATCAACACCCCAAATACAATTCAATTAGTGCACAAAAAGAATGAATTAGTGATTTAAAAAAATGATGCAACTTTAAGATTTCTCTTTTATAATTTCACAATAGCCTAAAGGACTGATAAAGAGAAGTAGAGGAAACATGCTACATGAAAAAAGAGCTCTATATTCACACAATGAAGCAATGTATATTTTTATTTTGTGTAGGTTACAAAACAGACATATACAAACCATGTCATTCTGATTGATTAAGAAGTTATGGAAGGGCAATTTTCAACCTGAATCAAGTTGGTATCTAGGAGTACTTACTTCATACCGAGCTTTATAACAATTTAAAACACAGTTCTAGGTGCCTAAATTTGACAGTAGACCAGCTCTGTTAGAATGAACACTATTGTATAATTCCATTTCTCTAATTCAAAATGGATATCGGGTTTACATTTTTTCCCCCAAACAGTTTGAAATTCAAAAAAAGTAAAGAAAATGTTTCTCCCAAGTAGACAACATGAGTTTCAAGCAAAGCTGTAAAACTAAAGATAAATTATTTTAAGCACAGTAATCTAACAAATCTATGGCAAACCAATTCAATCTGTACTGCTTACAGGAACACCAATAAACTAATTGTGATCTGTTAACCAATGTGAACATCAGAAATAATAATACTTTTATAATTATGACAACATAATTCTGAAAATGTAGTAAGGACTATCAAGACACAATGATAGAAGGTACTATGTGCTATACACCCTCAAAATGTCACTCATTTTAAACAGAGTAGTGAAAGTGAAATATTTGTCTTTGGAAGAAGAAATGCTGAAATTTCCCTATAATTGTATAAGTTTGGAGATTTTAGGCTATGTCCTTCAGCTATATTTAGATAGTGGCTTGGAACACTGTTTCCCTATCACATTGAAAACATCTAGCTATATAATGTTTTACAAAATATATAGCTGAAGAGGTTTCTATCTAATAAAAGGGAAGCTAGAAACTTGAATTGCTTTATATTTTCTCAAAATTATTTACTTACAGTCTTAGAGCTTTTATGGTACTTAAAAACCTGAATTAAGCCAACAGAATGATGTCTTCCTATTGTAAAATACAGTTTCCCAAAATTCAGTTTTATCAGGGATGTTTTGAGCTGTAGAAAAACTGAGATAACTTTTATAAATCTTCTGACATTCCCATAATATAGGTTTAGTTTTTAAAGACTCCTTTCGGTACAATCAAGTGCTTCAAATCATTTGAATTGTTCATAAACTGACTGAAAAACTATTGTTTGTTTCTCCTATGGCAAACCAGAGAGGAAAGTTCAACCAATCTTGATTTTGTAATGCAGTATATGTCTTTCATCAAGTATTGTTTTTCTCCCCAGTGGTAAAATTTCATATTTAAAGAATACAGTTAGTGCATTGTTTGAAACTATTATTTATAACCCTTTTTTTTGTCCTCCAGCAGACTCTCATGGGACATGGAAGGAGTTTGGTATAAAAGGAATCAGCAGTTGCAAGTAGCTTCAAATACAAAAAGAGAAAGTAAGAGAAGAGGGAAGGAGACAGACAGAGAGAGAAGGCGGAGGTGGATTCTGATTTTTCAGCTCTTGACTATAAATAAGCAGGTTGGATGATTAGAGTAGAGCCCCTCCTTCCTGCTGAAGTTGTTCCCTTTTGTTTACGAGTCCCTGCCATCCTTCTTTGTGATCTGAATACTAAACTCTCTCTAGAGAGATATCATATTGCGTACAGAATGTTTGGCAGATGGTTCTTTCTGTTGCAACAGAAGGCTGTGAGTATACCTGAACTCTTTTAAAACTCAAACACAGAAAAGCAAGACAAAGGAAAGTCCAAAGAAGTTTTCTTTTTTACTACCATCCTCCTACTCACTCCTCTCTGCAACTGTATCAATAGAAGCTACACTTCCCACCTTTCTCATCTCACCCAAACCCTTACACCCTGTCCTTTGCAACGGCTTTGTCTTTCATCAGTGAAGTTTGTATAAGCATTGTTCAGAGCGTTATGTATTCTGATTTTTGGTCACGGTGCATTGGGTTGTAAAGTGCCCTCTTATAAGGAATAAAGGAAAGAGACATGCCTTCATCAGAAAATATCTATAAAAATTGATTGAAATTGAAATTGAAGACCACCTGATATCCAAACAAGGGTCCTCAAATGGTTTTTCTCCCTCTATCTGGAGAGCAGTTATCTTTCTCAAAAATATCTTTGTAATCTGGGAAGATGATCCAAGCTTCTCAGGAGATTCAAGAACTTGATCCTTTGCCCTTAGAAAGATTTTCCTACTTTTATCCTCCTAAAAATCTCTAGTACACTTTCTGGCATGACTTGTCTGAAGTAATTCCTCAATTTTCCTATTCTGTGTATACAAATAAAAAATATGATGGAATAGTAGAAGAGAGGAGAAACAAGACCAGTAAAATGAAAATCATACACACTACAGAATTGCCTCATAACATAAATTGAACATAATCAATTGTCCTCTTCAGATATATTCCCTCATACAAATAAATAAGTTAATACTGCAATAAAGTAGTCTTTAAAGAGGGTTAGTTCACATTTGTATACCCTTACCCCATTAGGATATTACAATACTCTTCTCTAGAAGACACCTAAAAATAATATACTATCTTAGAAGAAAAGATCAAATGTTGCCTTGATATTAAACTTCCATGCTTCCAGAAATATGAGAAATAAATTACTACTGTTCATATAGGCCAAGGGCTTTTTATTCTGTTATAGGACACAAGACAAATCAAAACAGTATACATGTACACATATAAACATAATAAAAAAATATTAGATCTCAATTCCACTACTGTAAGGAGAAATATGATTCCAAAGTTTGCAGAGACATCACTAAAAAAATGAAGCTGAAATAAATAAAATATTTTGTTTAATCCAATATACCTAGAATAGTAATATTACAATGTTTAGTGACATAGAACATTAAAGGTATATTTTATGTTTTCTCCATAGCACTTAATATCCATTATGAATTTTATAATTACAGAAAGTCTCAGTTAAGATTAGTCTAAAGAAAAGCATAAATACCTCTAAACATTGGCCCCTTATGGGAAGTTGGATTTGACAGTGATATTTTAAGACGAGTCTCCTTAGTAAATGAAACAAAATATGACTGTCATGACCTCTTCACAGATTTTTCTTTCTTTCAACCAATATATTCTGACCTTATGCCTCAAAGGCCTTTTCATGGATATCCAGGGATGATCTAGATTCTGTGTCCTTCCTTTTCTAGAAATTTGCATACCTATTGTGCTTGCTCATTTATGTGATATATAAGGACAGTTTTTATAAATATTGTCTATTAAAATGCTTGGACAATACATCGGAGCATCTTATGCACAACAAAAGAGCTGCATTTGACTGAAGAGAAAAAATGTGAATAGAGTTTAACACCTGCAGGGTGATTGTTCCTAGGTATCCATGGAAAGGTCTTTGAGGCCTATGAACATGCAAAAAGCAAGGGCAGAAAGCTATCATAGGCTCTTCTCACACCTGGGTATCATTTTGTTCTAGATTCTACAATTATTCAGATCGAGTGAGTTTTCCCATGGAAGAAGGTGTCAGTTCAGACTAGAAGTGTAGTTCTGCCAAGCCCAGTAGTTGAAAATATGCTCATTGGGCTTTCAGGTAATGTTGTTCTTAGTGAGATTCATTGTAATATTTATTATTTAGAGCTCCTGTGGTTTCCAGGATGCTGAATTAGTTTTAGTTTTAACTAATTTAATTTTATTTTTAACTGCAGCATTCATATGATAGCGTGATGCCCTCTTCTTATTTCTATATTCCTTATTCTTACTAAGTTTATACAGAAAAGGTGAAGTTACTAATAAAACCTCCCTTGCTAGAGAGCCTAAAGTCATAGCCAAAGAGCTGCATTCAGTCTGTCAGTTACAGTGTCAGTCACCAGCATATACAGGCCTTCTCTCAGAAGAGAATAAGAGGGCAGAAAAAGCAGAAAGTTTGTGAGGCACATATGGAGGAATCACTTAGAGATGAGAGAGAGAGAGAGAGAGAGAGAGAGAGAGAGAGAGAGAGAGAGAGAGAGAGAGGAGCTCCCTGAATCAGACTCAGAAGTTTTAAATGCCATTTTCACTCAGTGAATTACCTGAACTTTAGGGATATAATGGTAATTCAGAGACAAGATCCCCTGGTGATTTAAGCATATGAAGTCCTGAGACACCTATCCATTTTAGGTTTCTTCTCTGCTCTCATTTTGGAAAATTGATCATAGCAATCTCTTCTTGATGGAGACATGAATTATGCTTCCTGAATAGTGATAAGTAAACTTAAAAAGGTTGTGGGCTGAATACATGCATGCCTAGACAGTCAGCTTCTTTTTTCTAACTCAATTCCAGCTTTCTTAATCACTAACGTAAGATGGGTGACTTGCATAAAATATAGTTGTGACTTCAGTGCATTTTACTTTAGACCAGGTATCTTACAAACAGCATCATAAAACAAAATATGAAGACAAAAGAAAATGTCAAGAGTAAGTTAAAATCTTTGGCTATTTTTTTAAATATAGATGCTAATCTCTAATAAGTTGCAGTGAAGTTGATTGTCAGACTTTTCCTATGGAACAAGTAAAATACTATTGTGCTGTATTTTCTCTAAGTTACTGATATGAATTCTCATTTAAGGTTGATATTAACTAAAGAAAGTTAAAAAGCAAAAAAAAAGTGTCTATCTCTTTATTATACCTGATAAACCATTTAGCAAATTTGCATTTAGTACAGATCACGCGCCCAAAAACAATGTACACACCATTTATCAGCAGCACAAAAGGGTAAAATTTGAATAGTATTTGTGTGCTTTTTATTTCTGATATGCCGGTCTGTGTGACCTCTGTATGTACATGTGTGGCTCCTGCCTGTTGACACATCTTTCATACTTTTATGCTTTATTCTTTTTTATTTTAATTAATTAATTTTCCCTACCCAGTTCAATTTCTCCTTTCTTCCATCTATCCTCCCTGTCCCTCTTCCAACCTTTTCTTTCCCTCACCCCATCTAGTTTTCATTTCTTTTCAGAAAAGGACATGCATCCCATATATATCAGCCAGCCATGCCATATCAAGTTGTAGTGAGACTAGGTACCTCCTAATGTATTAATGCTGGATGAGGCAATCAAGTAAGAGGAAAGAGTTCAAACAGCAGATAACAGAGTCAGAGACAGCCCCTGCTACCACTCTTTGGAGTTCCACAAAATGATCAAGCTCACAACTAACTATAACATATGGGCAGAGGGTCTAGGTCAGTCCCATGCAAGCTCTCTAGCTGGTGGTTCAGTCTTTGTGAACTCCTTTAAGCCTAGGTTATTTAATTCTGTTGCATTTTCATGTGCTATTCTTGATTCCTCTGTAATTCTTCCTCTCCCTCTTCTACAGGATTCCCCGAACTCCACTTAATGTTTGGCTCTAGGTGTCTGAATCTATTTCTATCAACTGCTCAATGAAACCATGCTAATGACAATTGTGCTAGGCAACAATCGATTAATAAGAGCAGAATATCCTTTCATTGACCTTTCTCTGATCGTGTTTGGTTCTATCATGTCTTTAGGATGTCCAGCCTCTGGGTCCTGGCCCTCCAGGCAGTGTTAGGGCTCTCTTTCTTTAATGATACAGGTTTCAAGAAGGATCAGTAATTGGTTGACCACGCCCATAATTCATGTGCCACCTTTACCCCAGCATATCTTGTAGACTGGGAAAATTGTGGGTCAAAAGTTATGTGGATGAGTTGGCATCCCAATACCTTCACTAAAAGTCCTTGCTGGTTACAGAAGATGACTGATTCAGGCTTTATACTTCCCATTTCTTAGAGAACTGCTAAGGTCACACCCATAGATTCCTGGGACTTTCTTTTCTACTAGGTCTTTAGCTAATCCCAGCAATACCCCTGATACTAGAAGTCCTAGTATTCTCTCCATCCCTCTTGCCCCCATCTGATCTATTCTGTCTCCATGTACACCAACTCAAAACCTCCTTCATCCACTTGTTATGTCTATTCTATTTCCTCTTCAATGTGAGATTCATGTGTTCCCTTGAGCCCTCCATATTACTTCACATATTTGGGTCTGTGAATTGTTGTATGGTTATGCTTTACAGCTAAAATCTACCTATTAAGTGAGTGTGTACCATATTTTTTCTTTCTGGGTTTGGGTACGTCATTCAGGATGATGTTTTTTATTTCTATCCATTGCTAACAAATTTCTTGATATCATTGTTTCAATAGAGGAGTAATACTCCATTGTGTAAATCTACCATATTTTTTTTATTCATTCTTGATCTGATAAACATCTATGTTGTTTCCAGATTCTGACTGTTAAGAATAAAGCTACTATAGTTGATCAAATGTCTTTGTTACTTGGAAGAGTACTTTTTTGGAGTGTATGTATGACCAGCAGTGCTATACCTGGATGTTGAAATATACTCATTTCCAATTTTCTGAGAAACTGCCATATCGATTTCCAAAGTGGCTGTACAAGTTTGTAATCCCACCAGCAATGAATGAGTGCTCCCCTTGATCCACATCTCCTCCAGCATGAGCTGTCACTTGTGTTTTTGATCTTAGCCAATCTGACAGCTGTAAAATGGAATCTCAGAGAGGTTCTAATTTGCATTTATCTGATGGCTAAAAATGTTGAATATTTTAAGTGGCTCTTGAAAATTTGATCATTTGAGATTTTTCTGTTAAAAAATTCTGTTTATATTTGTATACCAATTTTTAGTTGGACCACTGGTGTTTTGATGTCTAGTTTCTTGAATTCTTTATATATTTTAGAAATCAGACCTCTGACATATGTGGGATTAGTGATGATCTTTTTATATTCTTTAGGCTGTAATTTGTCCTTCTGACAGTGCCATTTGACTTACAAAAGCTTTTCAGTTTTGTGAGGTCCTATTTATGATCTTATTGGCTCTGAGATTGTTATTCAGTTCGGAAGTTTTCTCCTGTGCAAATTCACTCGAGTTTGTTCTCCATTTTCTCTCTTCTATCAGATTCAGTTACCTGGATTTATGTTGAGGTCTTTGATCTGCTTGGACTTGATAGATATGGATCTACTTGAATTCTTCTATATGATGAATTTAAGTTAGACCAGCACCAGTTTTTGAAGATGCTTTCTTTTTTTTTTTTCATTGTATATTTCTGGCATCATTATTAAAAATCAGGTTTCCCCATCAAAGCAATGTTGAGAGATAAACTCAGCACTATATCCTTATATGAAAATCTGAGAGAAATCTTACACAAGAGACCTAACAACACAGCTGAAGGATATACAACAATTAGAAGCCTGCCACCTTGCTGAGCTGTTTCTCAACTGCAGGAGTTCCATGGTAGAATTTGGGGGTCTCTTTGGTATATTATCATATCAATTGCAAAGGGTGATACTTTGACATATTCTTATCCACTTTTTATGCCTTTAATCTCCTTTTTGGCTTATTGTTCTAACACTTCATGGTATATCTATACTTGGTAACTTTGAGTAAAAACTTTGGAGAGGCCAGAGTCTAATGACAATCTAATCTATAAAGTCAGCTAGTATAACTTCTTGATACTGATTAGGCAAAGAAGAATATATCAGTTCCTACTGCAAACCAATGATTTGTTATGAATACAAAAATCTGGAAAATAAAGAGAAAACTGCACAAATAATAAATACTATAAGAACTTTCTATGGTTATTTTAATTGAAAACAGTATATTATTATTATTATTATTATTATTATTATTATTATTATTATTATTATTATTATTGCAATTTTTATGGAAGCCTCTAGGAGCATTTCCAAAATTAAAGGTTTCCTATCCCTGAAACCTTTATATATCTTCCTGATAACTCTACATATTTAAGTTACATTTTACCTGTCTTTGGCACTAAGAGACTCTTTTGACTTTAAAGAAAAAGAAAAAAAATACATGTTTGCAGACACCTGGGACTCACATTTTTATGAAGATAGACAAACTACAGCTATCAGAAGCTTAAAATACAGATTCAGCACTTACCTGAAAATAAAGTGTGTGTGTGTGTGTGTGTGTGTGTGTGTGTGTGTGTGTGTGTGTGTGACACATACTATATAGTTGGCATGAAGTTATTATAACGTATATACTGAGCACTAAAAAGTATTGCAGGCATTGCAAAAAAAATTAGAATAACAGTCACTATTAGTCCCAATGGATTGTAAATAATATTTTTTAAGAGGAAAAACTGCAGAGTTATGTGACACAGAATGAAGGATTTCCTCACTTTTAGGCAAAGAGAAATCATATACACTTAAGGGAGGGAGATAGTTTACCTTGTGTTTAAAATAGTGTTTGTTCTCCTTTAGAAATGCCACATAACATATTGGTTATTTATTTGTTTGCTTGTTTGGTGTACTGTCAGTGCATGTACACCATAAGTGCTGGTCAGAGGACACTTTTAGAGGTGTTTTCTTCCTCTACTATGTGGGTGTTAATAATGAAATACAGATCTTCAAACTTAGCGATAAGCACCTTTACCTCCTGAGTCATTTTGCAGGCTATCCAGGTTTTATAAAAGGCATCTGTAATGATGAACTTTAAGGTGACCCAAACACACTTCCCAATTACACTAAGATCTCCTCTTTTGTTTAACCACAGCTATGAGAACTATCAAAGTTTCTAATGTGTTAGCATGGAATGGGGTAGATGCAAAGAAAGCTTACCATGAAAATACAGAAAGCATTTAGGGTGGTTCTTTGGCTATTTCAACTTAAAAATATTTTTTACTTTGTATCATTAATATTCTTCCTCTTCTCTAGAAGAAAAAGGAAAGTTTCTTCAGGTGAATTGTACATAAATTAATCAAAATGATTCCTTTGAGGCTTGATTTTATCAAACTAAAATCTTATATATTTCTATTTCTCACCCATGCACATATATAAAAGGAGTTTCTTCTAATTATTCTGAAAACACACAATTTCGCAAATCAGAAATGCTCATATTTGGACAACCTAATCACTTAATAATGCTTTTATTTGTGGCTTGTCATCTTAAAATATATGGTTGGTTCTACAGAAAATACATGAGATGTAAGACTGTGTCAGCTGATTAAAGTAAACTTTTCTTTTCTTCTTCTCGATGCTGCCTATCACTCAGGAGAAGTTCCTATAGTGACACCTAGAGCAGGCATCAGATCTATTACAGCTTGGGAGAGTGAATGAAACTATCTGCCTGTCAAATTCTTATTTTTATTTCAACGAATATAAGTGTATTTAAGTTGAAAGGGTCATATTTTGCCTCTGACTTCAACATACATCCATAACCTAATATAATTTGAATATATTAAAAAAATCTATTATATCTCTGGCCACAATATCAGCTCAGTTTGTTTTCTATAGTCAAAAATTCTGAATCATTAATGCACACAAGGAAGCAGAACTGGAATTAAAGAATTCAGTACATTAACTTCCCCATCCTCATATAGAATAGACTCTCATGACAGATTCAACAGAATATGAGCTACTTTTCCTAAGCACTTCTCTGGTATTTATGTCTAAGGAACCTCTAGAGACCTGCACAAACTGATGGTAGCCTTTTGCAAATCACTCTTCTTAAAATATACAGATATTCTTCAACTCAGATGCTGTGGTGGTTCAAATGAGGATGTCCCCATGGGCTTATGCATTTGAACACATGATCCTCATTTGGTGGAACTATTTGGAAAAGATTAGGAGGTCTGACCTTACTAGAGGTAGTATGTCATTGTGGGAAGGTTTGAGATTTCAAATTCTTGTGCCCCTCATAGTGTGTTCTCTCTGTTTCCTACTTAAAATTGAAGAGGTGACCTCACATTAGTTTGAGCTACCATGTCTTCGTGCCATCATAATGGACTTTAACACTGAAATTTTAGTGTTAGAGCCCAATTAAATGTTTTGTTATTTACAATTTGTCTTATTCATTTTTGTCACTTCAATAGAAAAGTAATTAATATAGATGCCATTCTATCAGTAGAAATTTAGAGATTTCTTCATAGAAATTTAAAATTGGATGCTTTTAGAAGAATAAGGAGCTTTTGTTAATACTGATGCTCATATAACAGCCACAGACAATTCCTTGCACAAAGATAACTTTTTGTTGAAGGAATTCTCATTCTTCTGATAATTGCATCTTTAGGGTTTTTTAATTTATTTTTATATTTTTAAAAATTACTTAGCATTTTGAATTTTATGATTATCAATGGGATTAGTTTGCAAATTAAACTCATAAGAGTTTTTATTTACCTTTTCCAACTTGCAAAAAAACATTTTGTATCACTACTTCCTTATATTTAGGGCACAGTTTACTGGTGCTATTATCTGAGCCATAGAAATAGTTTTCAACATGACTCCAATTTTATTTCAGTTGTCACTGTTAAATAAATTTATAAAAATTAGTACATCATTATATAATCCTCCCTTCCATTTCCTTCCCTGGACCTCTCTACCTCCTCTCAAACTATCAGTCTCATTTTTTTTTTATCTTGTTTGTTTACAAATACACAGAAGCCTCAGAAAAACTAATCCCCTTCTCAGTGGTCATTAATTGCCTGTGTTACCTGTGTTCTTTGTCTCTGTTGGGGCTCCATGAGATTTCTCTTTCCACATTAATTGGCACTGTCATTATTCAGATCTTGTTTGGACGAGTGTATTGTAGACGTATCATGATCATAGCTTCCATGCTCTTTTTTGGAGAAAAAAAAACTCATAGTAAATTTTTTGATCTGCTGGAATTCATGGGTTTTTTTCCCCTGCATTTTTTTTGTGTTCCCTGAGCCCCTTTTTCCCAAAGTGCCGTATGTTATCAACAATGGGAACTTAACTTCATCTACTGCTAGAAAACCAATAGAGGTAGAAATAACCTATTCTGAGAGTGTCCTAGCCTATGCTGACCAAGAACTTAAAGGGAAGAGTCTCATTTTGAGTAATGGGGAATTTTTTAATAGACTATAGATCTTGTAGAGTGCATTTTCAGCTCAAATGCCATAATTTCATTCAAACACCACACACACACACACACACACACACACACACACACACACACACATGACATAAAAATTATATATGCATATGAAATATGTATGATATTATATACACACAAAATCCTTCAAGATTCATTAAGACTCTTTTGAACATTGTTTTTTCTTCTCCTTCCCTATTTATTTCCTTCCTTCACCCCAGAGGACTCCTCTAATTTTCACTACCATATCATCTAAATCTCAATTCATTCCCTCTACTCCATTTTTAATTTTTTGTGTCCTATGTTATTTTAAATTGTATATTCACATATTAAGCTTTAGATCTAGGAACCAGAGATTAGTAAAACCATGTAGCATTTTTGTCTTTATAGGTCTAGATTACTTCACTCACTATAATAATTTCTATTTCTAACTATTTACCTGCAAATTTCATCAGTTCAGTTTTTTTTTTACAGCTGAGTAATAGTCTAAGGTCAATGTATGTCATATTTTCATTATCCATTCCATCTGCTGAAGGGTTTTATGTTAATTCCATTTCTTAGATATTACATAAAAAGTTACAATAAGCATTACTGAGCAAGCAACTAGGGATAATAATATAGAGGCCTTTGGGCAAATGCTGAAGAAAAGTAGACCTAGGTAAAACAGTAGATATAAGTTTACCATTTGAGGATTATACATACTGATGCCCAGAGTGCAACATTAGTTCACCTTCTCACCAACATTGAATTAAGATTCTCCCTTTCTACAACCTCACCATCATTTCTTGTGAGTTGTACTGTTGATCTTAGCTATTCCTGCCAGATTGTGGCAAAATCTTAAGTTACTTTAATTTTCATTTTCCTGGTTGCTTTTTTTTTTTTTTTTTTGATGAACACCTTTTGAGATGTGTTTCAACAAGTTTTCTTTACCTATTCTATTCAGAACTCTCTGGTCCTACTCATATCTCATTTTAATCTTATTGTAGATTTTCTTTTGTCTTTGATTCTTAAGGTTGTGTATTCTGAAGACAAAATATCTGTCACTTAAATAACTGGAAAAGATTTTCCAACTGTGTAGGATTCTATTTCACTCAGTTGCTTCCTTCTTTGCTGTAAGAGCTTTGTAGTTTTATGAACTAGCACTATTTGCAGATGATATGATATTAAACATAGCAGATTTCAAAAATTTTACAGTCAACTTCTAGAAATGATCACTAAGTTCATCAAAGCTTCAGGATATGAAATAAACTTTAAAAAATCAGCAGCCTTTCTAACAAAAACAACAAACACACAAAGAAATAAATCAAGAAACACTCTTGTTTTTTAATATCAAAAATAATATCTTAAAATAAACCTAAGTTATTTAAAGGTCTTTATGATGAAAATCTAAAATCTTTGAATAAAGAGATTTAGAACGACACTAGAAAATGTAAAGTTATCCCATATTCATAGATCATTAATATTGATATTGGAGAAATGGCTACTATACAAAAACAATTTTCAGATGCAATTTATTCCCAGTCAAAAGGCCCATAATATTCTTTACAGAATTAAGATTTTCATGCTAACATTCATATATAACCAGAAAATACTCCAGATAGTCAAAACAATCCTGAACAAAGTAAAAATAATTAGGGATTACTATTTAAGATCTCAAGATATGCTATAGAGGTATAATAACATAAGAGCAGTAGTCTCCATGAGCACCAGCCTCTGCCACACAGGCCTTGATGGGGATCCAATGGAGTTGGCAAACTAATGCTATTTTATTTGAGGAAGTTAGAGAAAAGTCTTGATGTCCTTCTGACCTTTCTTATTCTTCTTATTTTCGCTCTAGATCTTTCCTGGTATTTTCCTTCTCTCTTTGTTGATCTTTTTATTATAACTAACTCTATTTTTTCCTCATTCTTATGGGAAGATTGTCATTTGAGATTGCCAAAGTTGGCACTTTATTCTCACAGCATGTGGAAACATCCCTCTTTATGATTTACCTGCAAGGCAGAGGTATCCCTTTGTTCCTCTCTGAAGCAAATATCCCTCACCCAGTCTCCCTTGTTTCTATTTCCTTCTTTCTTGTCCTCTATATCCTGTCTTGGTCTCTTATACCTTGTTCTTTGTCCCTTTGGAGCAAATAATTCTCCTTTATGATGAGAACTTGGTCTTGGGATATCCTAAGAAAATACTTGTCTCTATCAGTGTTGATTTATCAAGTAAACCATTATAACATGCTATGGTGTATATAGACTACTATTCTTAGGTGAAGGTCTTATTTGGCAAGAACATCATTGTGTGAAACTTTTACTAAGAAGACATGAACAAATTCCAGTAGAAATTAAAGATAGTACACAATATATATAGAAGCTTTGTAAAAGAATGAACTTTGGTTAGGTAACTTATAAGAATATAATTAAGGATAAAGAGCAGAAGTGATTCAAAGACAGCCATACAAAATTTCCTCCCAGACATGGGTCAAGAGGTACACTGCACAATTTTTAGGCAGCTAAACAGATTACAGAGTGACTTTTCCAGATAGTTTAGTTGGTCAGAGCATCTTATAGGTAGCTGAGCTTGTTACAAAGTATCTTTCAGCAGTCCTTATTTTTTATATATGCTTGGGCATAAAGGACCTTAGTGAATAGAATTAATTTTAGGAATTTTGTTAGTCCTTGAGTTATTTGCTTTCTGACTTTAATGAGTTTTCCTGAATAAGGGACTGTTTTGTTTCCTCTTAGAGTAATCTTTGTCTTAAGTAACATTCCAAGATGGAGGGTTTGGTCATGAAGAGAATTGCTAAACAGTCCTCCACCCCTTTCTCTGCTCCTTACATTCTTTCAGCCCCCTCCCCTCATTTTTTATTTGGTTCCTGAAACTTAAACATGCTAACATAGAAGTCTTACCATGGTCCTCTAACTGTAGTTAGATACTAAATTTTTAATGTACTGTTATTTATCCACCTGTTTCCTAAGCATGGCTGGAGGCAAGTCTTCACAGTATCTATTTTACTACAAAACACAATGAGGAAAAGGCAAAACAACAGAAACAGAAAATAAAGCTATGAACTCTAACAGCAACATTAATGTATGGACATAAATACAAGCGTTGGGAAGCACCTTAACCAACATAGGCCCATAACGTTTCCTTACTCCAAGCTCTTTTATACCATATGTAGATTTTCCCATGTGCAGCAGAGTGCAAGTTCAGTAGGGAAGTTGGTTCTTTTAAAAACCATGTAATGCATTCATTTAACCAGCTGATACATCTTGTCAGGCACTTCCATAATGAAGCATGCAAAATCAACACATGAATGAGACTTTGAGCTATAGTTTTTTCTTTTTTTCAACAATGTTAATTGGATCTTCCAGCGTTAGAAGAGCTGGAACACAGAAAGAGGATGTTTTCAACTCATTCCTAGTCTTATTTCTCCAAGTCCTAAAATCAAAGCAAGTGATGTCTTATTAACCAGTTGTGGAATGTAAACAATATCAATAAGATTAGTCTTTATTGTTTTAGGGACATTCAGGGCTTGCCTGGCCAGTGAATCCTCAGGAAGTAATCAAGTCTTCTAGCTGGGATTTTTAACTACCTCATGGCCTTTAGGAGTATGTGATTTTATTTTTAAAGAATATTCTTACTTATCATTTGTAGATTAGTTTTCCATCTTTAGTATTTTATGAACATTTACATGTTTCTCAATAACTCTATAATCTCCAAAACACTAAAGCTTGTTATAGTGTGTGTGTGTGTGTGTGTGTGTGTGTGTGTGTGTGTGTGTGTGTGTAACAAAACAAATTAAAGTCTTGAACTACTATCTTTAAAAGTAGCAGGATTAGAAAGGCATCATTGTTTAAGCACTCTAAAGGACAATTATTAATACTTTTAGTCGTTTCAGGTGATTGCAGAAATTTACAACTAAGAAAATGCTAAAATAAACCAGTAGCATGATTTAATATGATCTGGCTTATTGGAACCCATTCTCTATGGTGGAATGTCCCACTCTGACTAGATGCATGGGATAGGATAGGAGTTTGGTCCTGCCTCACCTGAATATGCCATGCTTTTTTTTTTTTTACCTTTTTCTGAGTAGTGGGTAGAAAGGAGGTATGTGGCAGTGGGGTTTCTTGGTCCCAGGTGGCCAGAGGTGTAGACCCCACAGACCTACTGTGCCAGACCCCTTAGCAGTCTGCCGCTGCTCAGGCCCCCAGAAATGACTCAGACACTTATATTAACTTTATGCTGTTTGGCCTGTGGCTCAGGCACATTGGTAGCTAGCTCTTACATCTTAAATCAACCCATTTCTATTAATTTGTCTGTCACGTGGCCCGTGGCTCACCTGTGTTCCTTATATGTTGCTCCTCTGGGCTTCAGGCTCGGTCTGCCTCTGACTCCGCCCTTCCTTTCCTACCTATTCTGATTCCTCCTTCTACTTCTTCTATGGTGCCTGTAATGGCCCAAAACAGCTCCTTTATTTAAAGATTGATATTCACAGCATACAGAAAGGCATTCCCATATTAGAGGTGGGAGAAGGAAACAGAATAGAAGGGGATGTAAAATGAATTTTAAAAGCTAAAAAGAGATTAGGTACTTTAAGAAGTACAATGTTCTTAAAAACTGAAAAAAAAGAAAAGAAGAAAAGAATAAGCAACATAGTTTCTCCATTTTTATCTTTTCCAAAACAAGCAAATTCTCTTTAATACAAGTTTTGTTACACATTAATTACAGTGATCACATGACTTCTGTGATAGCCTCTTGATACTTTTGTACAATGTGTGTTATTCTCATTAACCACAAATTTTCTTAAACCTTTATCACTTTTAATTGCATCTCTTTACTCACTCACCAGACCCTACTTATTAAGTAAGCATACTAGCTCATACCACAAATCGGACAACAGCCTCACAGGAATTTTCTCTGTAGACTCCCCAGTCAGAACTTCATTTTCTTCAAATATAAGACTCACGCTTTGCTCCATGTCTCATTGCTCACCATAAAAATTATTCAACTATTAATATCACAATAATGCAGACTACTCCATATGCTACAGGAAAAGATAGACTTTGGGGGATTTCTTCCATGGACTCACTACCCAAAATTTCCCTCAGAGCAGCGGGTTTCATCTTGGTTACATGTTTCAGTACTCACTGTAGGTGTCATGGAACTGCTGATACAATAAGAAGGTATATTATTCTATAGCATATAGAGAAAGGTAGTCATATGAGGCTCCCCCTATGGATAGTTCTTTTTCATGCTTTTCAGCCTAATTTAGTTCCATGCTTTGTTAGTCATAGCCAAGACCATGAAATTGCTTCTTACCTACTCATCTGTGGTTCTGTCAGTACCTGTTTAGTCACCAAATGTTGAATGACATTATTCCTGGGGAGATGAGAGTATATATGCTCCATAGATAGGAAACCAACAAAGTACAACTTGGAGTGCTAATGAATTTTGTTGGGGTTACTTCTAGGGATGTAAGTGAGGAGTAACAAGAGCAAAATTGGCTTGAAGACAGCAGCATCACCAAAAGCCCATCCCAGCATGGGTGATGGTGCCACAAATCTAGAAATTTGGAGAGCTCTATGTAATTTGCAAGCCACTCAATATGGTGGAGACTGTTTCAGGAGCTTAGGTAATCTCTATTTCTTCCAGATATCTAAGCTGATTTCTGCTTCTTCCAGATGGCTTAGCTGGACCCTGTTTTCTCTAGTCAGGTAAAATTACATGAAAGTGTCTCTCAGTAGCTATTGCCACTTATATATGCATGGAGAAAGAGGGGCAAAGCATAGCTGATGTTTCAGAAATTTCCTGATGCTTTTGAGTTGTTAATTTTCTGAGCTTAAGGATCTTCCCTGTGAGGCAGAATATTTCACCTCCTTTTGACATCTTGTTCCTTAATGAGCTTTATTACATTTTTATGAAGGTTTTATTCTAAGAAGAAATACTATCCAACAGTAAAGGAACTGAGAAAATTGAAAATATAATTTTTAATGTATTTCCAATAACAAATAAAAAGAAAAATCCCAGTCTTTGATAAATGGCAAACCAACAGACCAGGGCAAAAACCACATGCACACTTAAATATCGCATGTGGTAACATCATCATTCATTCATTCATTCATTCATTTGTGTGTATGTGTGTGTGTATCCAGAAACTTCTTGACTTCTAATGCTATCTATTCCTTTATCTCAAATTAAAGTCCCAGTGAAAAAAGAAAAGAATCAGTGATCAGGGGGATAGAAGGAGAGAAAAGAGAGTGATGAAAAGATATATTATTAAGTACATTATATGTGTGAAAATATGGTTTTCCTTTTTGTTTACTGAGCCTCAGAAAAGTGTGTATAGGAGAGGAGTGAAGGATATGCTGCAGCAGTTTTTAACAGAGATTTTTAGGAAAATAAGTCATTTTATTGACCCCAGCTGAGTCAAAAGGGAATCAGTATTACAAACATATCACCAACCTATATCTAAATGGCTTGTAATACCGTGGTAGATATTTCTTTTAAGTTTGCTTCCAAACTGTTACTTATTTTAATCAAATGAGGACCACAACACAAATAAATGTATTATTCTGTGGCAGATGTATGGAAGAGTACATAATTTAAGAATAAAGCAATGGATTAAGTTTAAGTTGTTCCTTTAAGGGCAAGTAATTCAAAAGCAGACTGAGTATACAGGAGGATATCAGGTTAAGTATATAGAATTGAATGATTTCAAATTGTATTATTAACTCTGCTGTGAGATCTTTTGGGAATCAAGACATATTTCACAAGTAATTATTACTCAATGGGTGTTCTCAGTGAAACTATAGCTTAGATTTAGCCAGAAAGGCTAGCCAGTGAGTTCTAGAGAACTGCTGGTTTCCAACTCCCTACTGCTGAGTATATATCTATTTTTGTGCTCATCTTTTTATTTGGATACTAGAAATACTTACAAGCAATGCTCACAGACAGAGCCATCTCCTCACACTCTGTTTTGTTTGGTATTTGTGTTTTCTTTTCTTGTTCATTTTTGTTTACAATCAGGAATTGGTCTGAAGCAACTGACAAAAAGAAAAATGTGAGCCATCTTTTGTCTTTAGATCCTATACCACAGACTCTTGTTCTAGCAGTTGTCATATTGTACACAATTACTAAACATGACAAACTTCCTGCTACTAGAGGTCAGTTTCGAGGCTGATTCCTTTGCTTTTCTCTTCATATCACTCAAAATTACTTTAAGCTATTAGGTGGTAGATGAAGTCTCCTACAGTCCTACTGGTCATGTGTTTGTGAATACACATTCTTCATCAACTGTGTAGTTTTTAAAATATGCAGGCTCCAGGCTCCATCCTAGATTGATGTTGGAATTTTCCGGTGCAAACTCACCTAGAAAGAATTTCATTATCCTAAAGTGTATACAGCTCTTTTCCATAATTATGCCATCACAAAACCTTTTTTTTTTTGTCATCTTTGCTTATTCTCCCATTCTTCTGGCTCTTAAGAACAATAACAGAATCAAGCAGCAATGTTTTCTTCTTTTATTGCTACTGGTCTATGTTCAAACAAAGGTTTTCTTTCAATGTCCCATCCCTCTATTATGTGCACCCATCATCTGACTAGTAGATAAATGAAGCCATTCAAATATTTGTTTCTCATGCCATTTATCCCTATTGAACCTTGCAATTCTTGTCAAGCACCACATGTCAGTTTAAAACATAACATCATTAACTACCTCCAATACACTAATGGATGCTTCACACATGAATGAATTAATGGAATATTTTATTATTTTGCCTTATAGACATTAACAATTTCCCTCATGCTGGATCCCTGAAGCCCCACAGAGGTGCTAAAAACTTTCAACTATAAAATAAGCGCTCAGTAACTTTAAGTGCAAGTTTATCACTGAAACATCATCATTCATGTGCAAAGAAGATATATTCCTCTAAGGGTGTTGGGGCCAAACTACCATAAAAAGAAATGTGAGAGCTCTCAGCTCTAAGACAAAACCTTGTCAGGAAGAAATAAGAACAAACTTGGTGTTGTCATCATGATCATTCACTTTTTGCTTATCTCTTTTGTCTGTGGATTAATGGTTTAGATAAGGCAGTATTGGCTTTCTCCTCTAGCATGCCAGTGTAAGAGGTCTGCTTTTGTATTGACAATCACTGACACATTTAATTATTAAATCACTGACTAAATATTGTGTGAACAAACAGTATGTAAATTAACTTTCTTATTCCCTAGAGAAATATTTTAAGCTGATTGGTAAAATGAACCCCATCATGGCCTTGTAGCTACACTGCACATGTTGCCTAAGCAGAGATGTGGCAGGATGGTGTTTGGCTAGCTTTTCTGCAAAATCAGAAAAAAAGCAAAGATTGTTCCACTTCAACAACAAGATTTCTTCTTAATTACAATTTTTAGCTTTCCCAAGAGGTCCTTGAAGCCTCTCCTGGAAATATAGATTTATCTTTTCTTATGTAACTAAGCAGACATTTTGATGTTTTGGCTTAATATTAGGGAGGAATAGGTATGAGAACCAAAGTTGGCCAATATTTAATTGTAACTTGATGTAAATTTGGTTTAGACTGTGGTGGTCTTTTCTTGATTGGTGGGATTAACATTTTCAGGAGGCCCCAGGAAGATTCATACCACCCATTCAAGTCAAAAGCTGGACTTTCACTAAGAAACTCTAGGCCTGAGGGGCCACTTTAGAAAGCATATGCCTCGAGATGCCCCAAGGCTCTTAGGCTACCTTCATTTTGAGGAATATAAGAATAGACTCTCATGCTGAGAAAAGTAGCATGCATCTATGGAGGCCTGCTCATGAGTCAAAGTCTGTTTCTGTTTTGTTGGACCTTATCTGGAATGTAGAGGAGGTTTGAAGGGATCAAAATATCTTCCTGCCACATGTCCATCTGGTTATAGTTCTGGTTAGAAAGTTTTGTTTCCTGGGGAAAAGTTTGTTTCATTGGAAAGATTTGTCTTCTGCTTTTCACAAGAGTTCTGTCTCTCTGTTTTGATAAAAACAAAAACAAACAAACAAAAAAAAACCCCTTATGTCTTGTTTTCTGGTTTGTCTATAAGTTATGCTGTAGTCATGAGCTGAGACAGAAATAAGTCAGTTATTTTTTCTCTCTCTCTCTGCTGCTGACAGCAGCCAGTCACCACTGCTGCCGTGGTCGTCTTTATATCTAGGGCTGAGAATTTGTCTCTGAGCTTTCTGGTCACTGGATGCTGGTTAGCTGCAGGTATTGCTAACATTAACAATGTTTTATGCTATCCTTCTTTGTTGAAGAGCTAGCTCTATAATCTGATTGTGAGCTATCCTTAACTAGATCCAAGCATATTTAACTTTCCTCTATGCTATTTGTCATTCTGAGCCATCTGACACAATGAAAGGAAAAGAAAGCAAAGCAGAACTGTCAAATAAGCAACATAGGTTCACGAGACCATTCTCTAGTTTAACAACATTTATGTTTATTTTGTTCAGTATGGCTAAACATCTATAAAATATGAACAAAGTTAAAGATAGTAACACTGGGAGTTTATAGTTAAAAATATATGCACAGATAATTTTAAAGGAAACATGTAGCATGATTTTTATTTTAAATTGCTACCATCTTTAGGCAGCCATCTTTCCTAGCATTGGAGAGAATAGATGTCATATGAATTCACCATCTTCAGGAAGCTGTGTGTTGTAGTATGAAGTGTCTGGCACGGACTTTCCGGCCTAACCTCAAGGTCTAGGCCCACAGACCCGCAGTCCCACAGTCCCACAGAGACACACAGATGCTTTCAATAGTTTTTGGGCTGATTGGCCTCAGGCCCAGGTATATAGCTTGCTAGCTCTCTACCTTTAAACTAACCCATGATTCTTCCTCTTCAGCCATGTGGCTCGGTACCTTTCTTTAGAGCAGCATGGCTGTTCTCTGCATCCTACAGCTTCTCTCTGGTGCTCTGTCTGGCATTCTGTTCTCAGAGATTTTCTTAGTCTGGTAGCCCCACCTACACTTCCTGCCTGCCTTTGGCCAATCAGCTCTTTTTATTAAACCAGTGGGTGGGACAATTATTTACCATGAAACAACACAATATCACTACAGTGTGTCTAGCAGCCATCTTTACTGACTTGTTGAAAATAAATATCTTGTGACTTAACTACCATCTATATTAAAGATGACCATGCAGAATGGACCTATCAAAGAGGTAAAAACTGGTCACCAAATTATTTTGTATTAGAGTGAATTTTTGAATGATAATTCCTGTCCTGTCCAGATAACAAGGATTATGAAAAATAGGATTAAACAACAAAGTTGTTTAATATAGTGTTGAAGCTATACCTCTATGTTTTCATATGCAAAAATTAATTTGCTCTGACAGTTAAACTTTATTATTTTATGACCACCCAAGTGATAATGAGTTAAAAGATCTGAAAGGGTGAGGGCAAATGGCTGAAGTTTGTATATGTATGGAAGGGCTAGAGTTCCTAAAGATAGACTTTAGGAGTTTTGGAAATGCCAGTGCCATGTAGTAGTTATCACAAAAAAAAAGGCAAAGTGAAATGGGTCAATCTATGTATATGCTGCCAGAGATGGCTCCAAAGGGGTGATCCAACCCTCTCTAGAAAATCAAAAGAATTATGAATGAATCTCAGATATTAAATTTTAGATTATTTGCACTATTGGAATATTATTCAAATTATGGTTATGTACTGACTTCTTTTTGATATTGGTAGAACACACAAATGAGAGATTTTAAGCTTTTTTATAAGAGTAATTTTAAAATATTTAAAAAAGTTAATTCTAGATATTTTTTAAGGAACAGTTTCTAGAATATTTAATTTTACAAGGCTATGGGACATTTTTGGCTTATAAAATGTTTTGCATTATTAATATTTAAAGTAAAAAATAAAATGAAAATCTAGAAATTAAGGCCACAGTTATGAGCACTGAATACCAAAAATGAGAAATGTGGATATTCCTATTTTATGATTCATCAAGATAACCTAAGCAGTCTGGGGAAGAGATGAAGCAGATTCTCAGCATATGAACCTCAATGGTTTGGGCATTGAAAGATCCTTGTACAGGGTCTAAAAGTGTGACACCTGCATCACCGAGTGAGTATCATCAAGCAGGGGCCTGGAGATTGAGAGAGAGAGAGAAACACACTGGTCTCTCTTGAAAAAAGAATAGGGTTTATTGGAGCTCAGGGAAAGCCTTATATACAGGGGTTGCTCTTTGACCTTGAGTAACTTCTGTAGCTCACAAGCAACACCTAACCTTAGGCAACTTCTTTTTTCTCAGCTAACTTCCTGATTCCTTAATTGCAGCACCTGTTTGGGCAATGTTGTGATAATGGAAACGGATCAGTTGCTTCTGGTACTAATACCACAGGCCACCAAATAGTGCTAAGCCCTGGGGGCTGCAGGCTAACCTCTACATAAAGGAGCTTCAAAATTATTTATTTAGTTATTTTTTAATTCAATGAACTCCCAATAGTTCCAGTCGGCTCTTTCTGTGGGTCTCCTCCTCATGATCCTGATCACTTTGCTTAGATTCTCTCTCCTCTCTCTCTCTTCAGCTGGACTGAGAGCCTCACCTGGTGCTTAGCTATGGATCTCTTCTTCAGTCTCTATCCATTGTTGGATAAAGGTTTTATAATGACAATTATAGTGGTCATTCATTTGATTATAGAGGAAGTCCTGCTTAGGCACCCTCTCTACTATTGCTTGGGGTTCTAGCCAGGGATATCTTGTGGGTTCTTGGAATGCCAAATGGCATGAGCAGTTTGTGGAGCCTATTGGAATAGAATCAGACTATGCTCCTATGCATGAACTGTCATCTTGTAGCCCATTCCCTACAGAGAAACAACTAACACAGTCTTAATACTGGGATGAGGGGCTCAAACCTACCTCAACTGGATATACTAGACTGAACTGAACCACCTTGTGACTCCTTTCCCTCCTTGGGGAATGGAGAAGTACTAGCTCGTCTAGATGTGATTGGAGTAAACATCATATGTTGACCCTTCCAGAAGTAACTGGGAGGGGAATGTGTTTAGGGACCCCAACCAGTCTAAGGAAGTATCTCTGCAAATGGACCTTAACTGTGGTGAGGGGAAGCTGAGGAAGGACTGGGAAAGACTGGGAGGATGGAAGGAAGAGGAAACAGAAATATATATGAGGGAAAAAACCTTTTAAAATAAATTTTTAAAAATTAAAAAAAAAATTAAAGTTCAATCTTAACAGAGATAAAACTATAAAACCATTTCCCAACATTAGACATTTAAGTGAAAGCCCCTATTTTTTAAGTGGTTTGAAGAAAGTTTCTGCTTGCTAAAAAGGGAGTCACTCTTCCTTTCTCCGACAAAAGAAACATGTGGCTCTTTCATTAACATATGGCTATTGTGCAAACTAACTTGTCCAGGGCAATGCTTGCATTTAGGTTTTCTCAGTCCCTGCTCACAAGTCATACAACAGCATGTTCTAGTCTTATGAAAGCTATTTATTATAAACTGTTAAAGACAATTTAGGAAAATATGACTGGATTTGGCATCCAGGCATGGCACAGCTACATGAACAGAGAAATCACTACATTTGGAGCCAATGCAGTTATTGCTTAGGACTCTGTGTGAGCGAGCACTCACAACTGGCTGCCTCTTGCAGGATTCTGGAAATTGGGCTCAATACTGTTCAAAATATGAAGCACCAAATGAGGCTTTCACTCATACCTTCCAGCATGAAGCTAGGCTCTCAGGGAACAAAAAGAAGTAAAGTCTCCTGTCAAAGCTGTATGGCAGAAGGTTTTGAAGACCCAAAGCACCTCCATTTTAAACAAGTCTGTGACCAGCTTGAAACCGGACCAAGTTTCAAATTCTCAGAACCAGTGCCATAGGTTCCAGGAACTCAAAATTACAAAGTCGGGATGTCTAAAGGGCCACCTCATAGCAATTGATTAATCACAGAACATCCCAACACAAGAGATAGTCCATTAATAAAAGGTTTGATAAATGACCAAACAAACTGAAAATTAAGATAACAGAGAAATTCTGGAAAGTCTCCAACAATGAGACAATCAGCCACACTGAGACACCTAACTGATGTAACTTGTGGTTTTGCCTTTAACAGCTGAGCTTGAAAAGGGGTGGGTACTTCCTCTGGCCACTGCTGTTTCAATGTGCTTGACTAGATCCCTGCCACAACTTGTACTGTTACCAATAAACCTTGCTTTTGCATTTTGGAGAGTTCATGTCTCTGGTGTTTTTTTGGGGGATCTCGCTACCAGGGCATAACTGCTACCTAACCCTTTAAGCTTTGGTTCATATGGTGAGATAATGCTATAGCCTCAAAGAAAGGCCAGGTCCAAACTGGGAAAAAAAAAAAAAAAACCCTGAAAAAGTTAGAATGAGATTGAAATGAGAATAGGTGCTAAAGAAAGAGGAAAAAAAAATGGTATAGAAAGTCTTAAAAATAAGTAAATAGTTTGAAAATAAAATAAAGTCTTTAAAAATAAATTAATATTAAAAAGTAAGGATGAAAAATACACAGGGCACCTAGATACTCTTTCATGCTTTGTTAACTTTAGTCTTTTAAAATGCTGATGTGTGCATAGCAGCTACTAAAAGATATTGGATTATGAAAGCAACTGGTGAATTAAACCAGCCTATTATTTTAGAAATATCTTGGCTTCAGAATGAAAGTCAGGAAATGTATTGTGTTTGAATAAAAGTTATGCCTTTATTTCCACAAGAAACAAATAGCTATGGATTTTAGAAGATCAAATAATAGTAAAGATCAGATTTAATAACCATCAAATTTTATCAAGGGAGATCTGAGGAGGTTCTTGGCTGCAGATGTGAAGAAGACAACAAGGAAAGACTATAGAAAGGTGACATGCATGCTTATTCCTTTACACAGGTAAAGCACTAAGAATGAACAAGATATGCTAAATCTTTTTTGTTACAGGGCACTCACAACAATTTGGGTGTACAGTTCAAATGCACTTACTAAACTGACAGATTATTTTTTTCTGATAAAATTTAAAACAAATTGTTTTTAACTGAAATATGAACACTGCACATTCTATACTACTATTAATGCAGTTAAGTATGTTACTTTTCAAAGTATGTATGGTTTCTTTAAAAAGGACCAGACACATAGACAAGGAAGGAGCAATCACCTCCAGAATACAGGAAGTGGTCAAGTGTAAACAGTGCCCACCTTACCAAAAGTTGATATGGGTTGTTTCTGCTGATTTAATTGATGTTTGTCATTGTCTAGAGGGGTTGGTTACAAGTTGTCATTAGCCTTGGTTAGGAAGAAAACTAAACAAGGGAAGTTCTATCCATACATCTCTTTCCAGGAGAAAGGGGCTTTATAGAAAAGGGTAGACTATTGAATCTACTTTTAATTACTACTATCATTTTACATACCAACCACAGTTCCCTTTCTTCTCTCCATCTGTTCCCTCTCCCCACTTTCTTTCTACCCCCCATTTACTCTTCAGAAAAGTTAAAGCTTCCCATGGGAGTCTACAAAGCATAGAATATCAAGTAAAAGCAGTACAAAGCTTCTACCACTGCATCAAGGCTGAGAAAGACATCACATCATAAAGAACAGGCTCCAAAAAGTGGGTTTATGTGACAGGGACAGATCCTGGTCCCACTGCTAGGGGCCTCACAAACATACCAAGGTATACAACTCCCCTGAACATGCAAAGCACCTAGGTAAGTCCCATGCAGGATCCCTAGCTGTCAGTTTGAAGTGCATGAGCTTCTTCCAGTTTGAATCAACTGTCTCTGTGGGTTTTTCCATTATAGTCTTGACCTTCTATACTTATATAATGACTCCTCCCTCAGTTCGCCTGTACTCTCTGAGCTTATCCTGTTAGAATTGCTAAGGTTAAAAACACCCATGACAGATTATGTTAGAAAAGAAATGGAATAAGGGGAACAATTTACTACTGCTGTAAACTTGCACAGTCACTTTGAAAAACACAACAGTGGTCTATTAAAAATCAATCTACCTCAAGACCCAGCCATACCACTCTTGGGCATATGCACAAAGGATGCTTAACTATACCACAATAATACTTGCTCAACAAAAGAATTACTCATAATAGCATAAATATGCAAACAACTTAGATACCCCTCAACTGAAGAATGGTTTAAAAAAATGTGGTACATTTAGACAATGGAATATCACTCAGTGGTAAGAAATAATGACATCATGAAATTTGCAGGCAAATATATGGAACTAGGAAAAAAATCTTTCTGAATGAGTAACCCTGTACTATTAGGCTTCTAGCCTGTCTGGCTACTCTTAAACTAACCCATGATTCTTATCTTATTCAGCCATAAAGGCTCAGAAATTTTTCTCAGAGCAGCATTTCAACTTCTTTCTTCTGTGTCTGCTGGCATCTCATCATACCATCTCTATGGTGTCTCTCTGGGTTCTCTATGGCATCTGTTCCCTGTTCTTCCTGTTCCCAGACTTTTCTTAATCTGGTAGCCCTGCCCACACTTCCCGTATGCCTTCAGCAAATTAGTGTTTTATTGAACCAGTAAGTAAGAAAATTATTTACAATGGAACAGAACACTATTCCCACTACATAACACAGACCCCAAAAGACAAATATGGTATGTAGTACTCACTCATAAGTGGAAAATATATGTAAAGCAGAGGATAACCAGGCTACAATCCATAGCCCTACAGAAACTAAGTAAAAAGGAAGATTACCCCAAAGGTGACACATGGAAAGCCCTGGTAAGTGGAAATAGATGAGATCTCCTGGGTGAACTGGGGGTGGGGGTAGAGGAAAGGAAGTGGTAAATGGGAACATGAGAGATTAAGATGCACAAGTTGGAAAAGGGCAAGAGAGGGAGAGCAACCAAATAGATACCTTGATAAAATAGAATGGTACCAGGGAAACACCTAGGAACTCACAAGAATAACACGAGCTAAGACTCCTAGCTATAGTGGAGAAAGCACTTGTACTAGCCTTCTCCTGAAGTCAGATTGTTGACTACCCTAATTGTCAGCAGAGAACCTTTATCTAGTAACTGATGAAGCAGATGCAGAGCTCTACAACCAAACACTGAATCTATTTTTAAACTAAAATGAAAGCAACTACAAGTTTAAATATTATCCATTGGCGTGGTTTTATATATTGATACAAATTTAATGTTATTTTTGCTATACTGTATATATGTTTCTCCTCTTATTTAAGATATTGGTCCTATGAAGCTCATTAAAAAGTGTAATGTATATTAAAAATAGAGATTAGTTGTTAGTCATTCATAGTAAAACTTGTACTCAAATTAGAAATGTTTGCATGGTTAAGTCTAGGTTTGTTTAACTCAGATATACTTAATAAATAATGGTTTTCTAACTTGTCAGAGATCTAATGAATATTACATTTAAAATGTTTAACAAAGAATGGATTATAATGGCAGACAGAGATTCCCAGGCCCTAGCAGTGAGTGACCCCAAGGTCTCCAAAGAGGATTACAGGTTATCACAATATCTTCAGCAGGATTGTGATAACACTAACCATTTTTGAAAGACTGCCAAAATGTAGCACCTACTGGAAAGACCCAGACCACGTTGTGGACAAGGACACTGGAGAGTTGATTGTCCCTCTTTGCCTTGACAAAGTGAAGTTAGTCTTTTCTATATTTCCCCTTCACAAAAAAAAAAAAAAAAAAAAAAAAAAAAAAAAAAAAAAACCTCTTATCTTCTGGACCTGACAGCCAAATACTGATGCTGCCCCAGTACCTCTGTACTCAATACTATAAAGATCATAGGGGCCTGAAAAACTTTCTAAGTAATAGACTAGTCTCAGCCATTTTAATTGATATGAAGGCCATTTGGAATATATTTTGTGGTATAATTTAGCTTTCTCATATCTCTTATGGTATTGATGGCTATGCTAACAATAACTTCTTCACCTTCACAAAAGCAGGTAACCAGATTTCTCTCCAAGGCTGCAGCCAGCTTGTTAGCTCAGTTCATATATAAAATTAGACTTTGATTTTTTTCTAGACTACTATATTATACTTCTGAGAAAAAGTAAACAAGTTTTTTTTTTCCTGATAACAGGCTTCATATTAAAAGATAAACAAGTTTCAAATATTATTTGAAAAATCTGTTCCAGTAATAACTGCTTGTGTCTTAAAAATGCTTACATAGAATGTTAAAGTTTATGCAATTTTGAAGGACTTAAAAATATTCTAAGCCATATAAATATCTGATGATATAAAAGTCTATATAAGTTCTGAGGACCTAAAATACATGAAAGTCTGAGCACTGACTATGTACTATTTAATCACAAGCTCAAGATTTGAATTTCCTTTGATTATCTTCTAGATATAGACTTAAAGGTCTTTCTTAAGAGGCCAAAGGCATCCCTGTCCAATATATATCTAGTTCTCTGGACAGAGTAAAAACATTTATGTTATTTAAATTAAATCTGTAGCTTTTGCTATAACTCAGTCAACTGGAGTCTATTCCAGATGCTTTATGGATATCTGTTACTTGCTTTTTCTACAATGTAAATTTTAGTACAGATTGGTAATACTAATATATTAAAACATCTATATCTTTTTGTGAACTGAAAAACATCACATGTACTTCACAGAATATAGGGAATAATAAGACTTGAATCCACTTCTCACAGGCCAAAAGGACCCAGAAAAGGTCAGCCTACGCTTATTTAGCTATCTATTTCTGAGGTTAGGATCTCTCTCTAGGTTTTTGCCAGGTTTGGGGGCTCATTCTCTCTCCAAATTATCTGAATTATTGTACCTGAAAGTTACAAATGTAATATTTTTCTTTACAGTCCTAAATTTTAATTTCTGTCCCTAATCTATCTCTATCTCAGCAGATATTCACGTAACTAAAAGATACATCCAAGAATCAGCTCCTTACTATAACACACTACAAATAATTGCAGGTCTTGGACTTGCTGAAAGCTGATGTGGACCAGTCCAGCCTATGTGAATGTGTTACATAAGTCCAGGAAAGTCTGATAAAAGATTACCAGAATTTATTATGGTATAAAATGGGGATAATATAATCACAAATACAGAAAAAGGTAAACAGCCATCATACTCTGTTCTGCTCAGTAGTGAAGGGAACCAACTGTCCCATCTCTAATCACAGAAGAGATAGCACAACCCTTCTCTCTGTCCTCTTATGTTGTCACATATTCAGACAAGAAGCCACCCCAAATCTATTGGTGAAACAAATTTCTATAAAAATTATTTTTGTCTAAATAAGAAGGTTCTAAACCTAATAGAAACATATATATACATCTATGTTTTAACATGTATATATGTATATGTATATACATATATATGAACAATGATCAAGTGTTGTCCAAGAGAATGGGTAATAACATAAACAAAAGTGGAAGTACAAATAACAAGAACAATATCAAGCAAGAAACACATACTAAATATCCAGACCAAAGGTAATTGGCAAATTATAGAGATTACTCTAATAGCTGTCCTATCCTGACAAATCTAAATCCCATGCCTGAAATGTGCTTTGCTGAAATATGAGAGGACTGTAACTATATCTAGGCTTCAACCCCATCAAAGGTATAAAAAGGAATATAATATCACCTGAATAAGAAGGAAGTACAAGTAAACTACTTATGAAAAACACTAGAAATGAGAAAGACAGGTGACTACCTGGATAGTCACTCATTGTTTCTCTGCAGCATTAGGCCATTCCTTTTTGGCTACAGGCCTCAAATATCTGACAGATCATTTTCAGAAGCATGAAAAGTTGAAAGACTGTCCTACCCTGTGTTTGGAAGATTCAGTAATCACTTTCCCTTGTCTTGTTCCTCCAGATTGGACAGTGTGCTTATTGTCAGGAGTTGATGCAAGGACAGTTCGTTGCCCAAGACACTTTTTCTGCTAAAATAAATGAGAACTCTAGATAGAGTATTTTTGATGCACATCATCCTTTCAGGAGTAGGTCAGTGCAGCCAGGAGCAATCATGTCTTAAGCCAACAAAATTCCAAGTTTTTAAAATAAATAAATGTCATATTCTGTTTCTATAAAACATTTAAAGATTACCATCAATCCAAATCTATATCTATATATCTAGAAAACTTAACTAACATAACTATGACAAGTATGGGTATCTATTAACTTTTAAATCTTATCAGTCAATATTGCTTAATGATTAGGGCTTCACATTGTAAAAAATAATTTGTAAACAAATGTACAGTACATAAACAATGATTTTGTTTTGTTTTCTCTTTTTTACATTATATTTTTTATTTTAAAAAATGTCATTTTTAACTATGTATCCTCCTTTTCCCCTTCCCTTCTCTCCTCCCAAACAGCCTTCAGGCTTGCCTCTTCCCATCCACCCATCCCCTCCCGCATAAGGGCAAGATGGCCTAAGGTGTCAGCTCAGCATAGCATATCTACTCCAGGAAAGTGATTCAATGATTTTGAATTTGTGGCAATATGCAAAAATATTATTAATTGGAAGTAGAAATGTATAGTTCAGCATGACAACAATATCCCTAATTTGTATCAACATTCAAAAAATCCTATACATGAGAGCAAACAATATGACAAATATAATTTTACATTTGTATCAACATATATGAATCCACACCAATATAAATTATCTAAAGCTGATGGTTGCTAAATTAGTGTACAAGTAGATACAATAATCTATCTTATTATTCTATTCTATTTTCTTTTTCTCTTTTCTGAAAGAGATTTCTAATTTTATACTGCATTGATCCAACCTTGTTATAACCAATACCTTATAAATGACAATCATCCGTACTCCTGAGAGACAAAGCTGTCTGGAAAAGGGGGGTAATTTTCTTAGAATTGCTTTTTTATTGTGTAGGGGGCAATGGTATTTCTATGGAATCCTATAAGAAAAGAAAAGCTAAAACTATGGTTAAGTATCATTAGAACTAGCTGTAACATTTGTATCTCTTCTCAGAGTATGGCTAAAGCTCATCTGAATTCTGGCTAGAAAGTTTAGATGATAGAACATTTGAGCTATCCACCTTCAAACTGCCATGAACAGTTTACAGTCCACTGTTGATCTTCAAGTGATGTTTATTGGCTCAATGGCATCAGTATGAACCAAGCGGAATCATTATTAAGAACCCCATCTCCTTTTTGGAGACTTCAGAGGTTGCTGTTAGAAAAAATTAATTGTTTAATGTAGAAAACCAAAACATTATTAATATCAAAATGAAAAGTTTAAAATTTAAGATAGTAATATATCTAAAGTTTTAAGGAGTCAAAGATAAATGTGAACAGGAAGAGAATTGTGATAACAATAGTCTCTAGATTTTTGGTTTTCCTTTGTCCTATACCAGGTGGCCCTTTCAATATGAAATTAGAACTTTGAATTTTTATTTTAAAAACATGCTATGGTCATGCTTTGAATTATAATTGAGTCAGGACTACAACTTTTTTAGAAGAAAAGAGATTTTAATGCTTAGGGAGTGAAATTTTATCTTGTAGAGACTATTGGTATGATTAAGTCAGGTTTTTCTTTGATAATTTTTTTCTGGATAGTTTTTCTTTTTTCATCTAATGTCTAGATGTCCAAGGACTTGTGACTTCTTGAGTATAGGTATTTCCATTTTCTTTTAAAGACAAAAATGAAACCCCACCCTGACCCTAATATGGTAAATTTTCTTTTTGACTTGTATAATTATCACATTAGTAGATGAGCTATTATTTTTCTTCATTTGTTTACATCAAATCTTTATTAATTTTGATGGTATTCATAGTTTTTTTCTCCCATAGGAATAAAAGTAAAACTCCTTTCCCAATGTAATATTCTGTTTTTTATTCAAGTACACAATTGATTTAAATCAGTGGTTTTATTATTGTCTGATGTGTCTCCAAAGTTGTCGTTCTTTTCTCATTAGCATTAAAATCTTAAGGTTAATAAGGCATTATGCAATTAATCTTAGTGGGTTTTAGTTCCTCCTTTGTGTTTATTAAACATTTTTTAAATGCCACCAGATCTTTCTGAAACTGCTTGTCATGTAGGATTGTGTAGTATACCTGCAATATGTTTTATATTATCATATGCAAAAAACATTTTGTTTTGCTGAAAATGTGCTGGAGCATTGTCAGTCTTACTGTGCACAGATATATTCCTCAAGATCTTGCCTTCAAATAGATATGTAATTACAGAATCACTTTTTCAGAACTCAAAGAAGTTGCTCATTGCAATCCTGAAAATGTCTATTGTATAGTCTACATATTTTAATTTTCAAAATTTTCAAAACACATCCATTTGACAAATTTTATTTTTTCTAAAACTTTAGTATTACTTCCTGTATGTAATGGACTTTTGCTATAGAAGAAACAAGTAGGATACTATTTTATGGGGGTTTTTTTTAAAAGGATAAAAAAAAATCCATTTTTAAATATTTGCTATTGACAGGGTGGTTTTTATAAAATTGTGAATTCTCCAGCATATTTCCTGTTAATAAGCAATCAATTTCATCATTACCTTTTAGTAGAGGGTCTGAAGGACTTATGAGATCTCATGTGTGTTATGTATGTGGAATGTTTCTATTTGTGATTGTTTTCTGTAATTGTATAAATAAAGTTAATTCTGTTTTATCAGAAATAAATGCAGCAGTTTCAATATGTAAAACAACTCCTTCTACATATTGAGAGACAGTAACTATATTTACATTTTCTGTAAAGTCAAACATTTCTGTAAGAATGGTATACTGTTCCTACTTTTATACAGAATTTTAAGAACTTTAAACCACTTTATTTAAATTTACAGGTTTATAACTTGCATGTTCTGATTTATTTATATCAATATATAACATGGGGACTCTGGAGATTATGTTCTCCATACAATGTGAGGAAGGACCCATCTGTTTCTTTTTATAAGTTTAATCCTCTCAGTTTTGAAATACCTGTTGTTATTCTCTCCAAAAATTGCTAAGGGCTATTTGTTAAGTGAATCCACTAAAGTTTGTTTAAGGATCATAACAATTTATTAGGGTATAAAATGAAGATAATACATTCATTGACACAGAACAAAGTAAACACCCTTCATTGTTCTCCATTTTGCTCAGCAGTAAAGGGAACCAACCATCATGTCTCTGACCACAGAAAACAGAGCATGATCTGTCTCTCATCTTAAGTGATCAAATATGGTGATAAGAAACCATACCCTAAAGCTAATGCCCTAAATCTACCAAAAGAACAAATTCTCACAACACCCATGAAACAGATGCTGCTAATAAATATCCCATTGCCCGAATTCCCTCTTTGTCTTTGACTAGCATTGCAGCATTTCTCAGCCATAACAACAATATTATAGTTTCAGCAGAAAGTAGTTACAAAAGAGAGAACATAACTGCCTGACTCCCCACGAGTGTCTGAAATTTTAGATTCAAAACAACCTCTCTGACATAGGGAACAAAATAGCTACCTACCATGCCTACTGCTATAATAAGAGACGTACCTGTTAACTCCAAATAGACCCAGATCTGTCAACAGGTAGATTCATTAAGCAAAATAATTCTACAGTATAATAGAGCACTCAACCTGCTCTATATAAAACAGGGAGGTAATTATATAGCTTTAAAAAATGTTGTTATTATATAATATTATATAAATGACTTGAATCATTAGAAATAATCTGGCTATACTAGAAAAAAAATATTACAACAAAAGTAGACTTAAGAGGAAGTAAATAACATGTCCTCATCTTTACTTCCAGGTTCCTTTTAAATAGTAACTCTGATTTCAGCCATTACATGACCATTTATTCTTCTGGTTCAGCTAATGGCCAACGGCTCTTGCAAGCCTTAAATAAATGCTACTTTCTATCTTGGTTCCATTAAACTGATGGTTATTAGATTCTAACATAAATAGGCACCCATCACAATGTCAAAAATTTGACTCAGGATGCAAATCAAGGAGAAAAATTATAAAAACTAAAGTTAAATTTTAAGTTTTAATTAGTATGGCTAAGGGAATCAATGAAATAAAATTATCCCTGACTTGCTAGCCTCTTGCTCAATGGCAGATAATTTCTAAAGCTATTGTTTATTAGAGAAAACAAGCTACATGCATTCCCTTATCATGGATATATATTATATATTTAATAAAGTCAGTCTGTAATATCAGAAAAAATATCCACCCACAGTCAAGCCAGGAGGTCAGAAAGTGGTAACTCTGCCTTTAATTCCATCATGGGGAATGATCAAAAGTGGTGACCTATGCCTGACTGACTGAGAGTGGTGACTGACACCTTTAATCTCATAAATCCAGAGAGAAATCTTTCTGTAATTTTGTTAGTTCAAGGCCTAATAACCAAATAGTAGTATCTCACACCTTTTATTTTAACTTTAGAAAATGCTTCAGAATTGAACCCAGAAGTGAAACAATTATGCAAAGAAGATACTTAAGGCAGGTGTAGGAAGACAGAGAATTATTCTATAGAAGCAATAAGGAACAAGGCCGAAAAATCTGGAAGATAGCTTGGCTAGGTAAGATTTGATTGTGTTTTGTTTCCTCTCTCTGATATTCTAGCTTTTTCCTGATATCTGGCTTTAAGTTTTCATTTAATAACAACAAGAATTCATGTTACACTTCTCTTAACAAGCTTGACTCATCTACCCCAGAAGTGCTTGATTACATAAAGGTAAGAAATATATCATAATATATGATTGCCCTGATGTAGTAAGTTATTAGTTTTTCTTTTTTCTTAGGCCATTGAAATACTGCTTTCTGGGCCATTTTATGGAAACCTGAGTATTGACATGACCAGAGTCATGGCTTAGCAATGTTAGGCTAGTCCTGAAAAACAATTGTATTGTGTTTATAAACACAAGGAGATATGCCACATCATTGACTTTAGAAAGAAATGAGTTATAGTACTTTAATCACTTTCTTTTCATTAAAAACCAACTAGATTCTTATCCAGTTATGAGAAATGTGAAGGCTTCTTATGAAGAAGTCAAGTTACAAATCAGCTGAATTTTACTAAATCAGAAATAGTTATTTGGACAGGAAGTGGTGGTGTATGATTCTAATCCCAGAATTTGGGAGGCAGCGGCAGGTGGATCTCTGTAAGTCTGAGGCCAGCTCATTCTACAGAGTGAGAAATCCTGGCTCTAAAAAATTTTTAAAAATTTAAAAAGGCAATCATTCTAAATATATAACTTCTACACTGCATAAGTATCAGAGAACGTATTTGCTGACTTAATAGGAGGCAGATATTGACTGAAGATCCACATCCCCCTGGCCCACAACTGACTAAGAGCCAGCTAAGAGCTGAATAAGAGTGAATGGAGGAAGCAATGGGCAGATGCCAGAGCAAGAATACACACGACAACCTAAAGAACAGCAAGGCATTGCCAGAAAAAGCTAGTGGTTCTACAACATCAAGACCTGAGCTTGGCAATGAAAAGGAAAGAGAAGTAAACAACCTTGAAATCATTTTTATAAAGATAATGGAAGCCTTAAAATTATATAAAAATATTCTTTAAAGAAATAGAGGAAAACTAAAACAAAAAAATTTGAAGACATTAACAAATCCTTTAAAGAAAATTACAAATATGAACAAGTGAAAGAAACATTCCAGGATTTAAAAATTGAAATAGAAGCAATAAAGAATGCACAAACCGAGGCAAAGCTAGAAATAGAAAATCTAGAGAAATGAACTGGAACTGTGAATACAAACATAACCAACAGAATGCAAGAGATAGTAAAAAAGAATCTCTGGAGTGAAAGATTCAAAAGTAGAAATAGAAAATCATTTAAAGAAAACACTAAAACAAAAAAGTCACAACACAAAACATCCAGGAAATTTGTGACACCATGAAAAGACAGAAACTGAGAATAATTGGAATTGAAGAATAATACCAGCTCAAAGGCACAGAAAATATATTCAATAAAATCATAGAAAAAAAATCTTTCCAAATCTACAGAAGGAAATATCTATGAAGATACAAGAAGCTTAAAGAGCACCAAATAGACTAGATCCCCAAAAACTTTCCAAATCTAAAGAAGGAAATATCTATGAAGATACAAGAAGCTTAAAGAACACCAAATAGACTAGATCCCCAAAAACCTCTGCTTGACACATGATAATCAAGCCTCTAAAGCTACAGAACAAATAAAAATACTAAAGTTTGCAAAGGAAAAGGCCAAGATAGATATAAAGGCAGACTCATCAAAGTAACACCAGGTTACTCACTGGGAAACAATGAAAACGAGAAGGTCCTGGTCAGATGTTATATAGACACTAAAAGAGCATGGCTGACAACTCAGACTACCATAGCCAGCAAACCTATCAATCGCCATAGATGGAGTAAACAATATGTTTTATGACAAAACCAGATTTACACATTATCTATCTACAAATCTGTCCCTGTAGAAAAAACTAGAGGGAAAACTCCAACCCACAGAAACCAGATACACCTGTGAAATCACAAGCAATTGATAATGACACAGAAAAAAAGCCAAAGAAGGGAAACAATACACACACACACGTACACACACACACACACACACACACACACACACACACACTCACACATACACTCACACATACACACACACACACACTCACACATACACACACACATACACACACAGATACACACACACACTCACACATACACACACACACACACACACACACACACACACATATACTACTACTACCAAAATTAACAGGAAATTATAATTTGCCATTAACATGCCTTAATATCAATGGACTGAATTCACCTAACACAGTGGATCAAAAACAAAAGCCATCCTTCTGCTGCATACAAGAGATACACCTCAACTTTAAAGACAGACACAGGCTCAGAGTAAAGGGTTGGGAAAAGACTTCTCAATAACACAGTCCTAAGAAAAAAGTTGGTGTAGCCATCTTAATATTTAACAAAATAGACTTCAAACTAAAATCAATCAAAAGAGATGAGGATGGACATTACTTATTTATCTCAGGAAAAATTCACTAGATGAAGTCTCAATCCTAAACATTTATGCCCCCAACACAAAGACACCTATATATGTAAAAGAAACACAACTAAAGCATAAAACTCACAACAAACTTCACACATTAATACTGGAAAACTTCAGGACCCCACTTTCACCCTAGAATACAGCAACCAGACAGAAACTTAAAGAGAAATAAAGGTTCTAAGAAATGTTATGACTAAATGGACTTAGTAGATACATACAGAACTTTTCACCCTAACATAAGGAATATACATATTTCCTAGCACCTCATGGAACTTTTTCTAAAATTGACCACATACAACGTCATAAAGCAAATATCAATAGATACAAAAAAGGGAATAACTCCTTGTATCATATAAGACCACCGAGGTCTAAAGTTAGAGTTCAATAACAACAAAAATCACAGAAAGCCTTCAAATTCATGGAAACTGAACATCTCTCAATTGAACTACCTTGGGGTCAAGGAAAAAGATTATAAAGAAATCAAAGACTTCCTAAAATTCAATGAAAATGATTCTACAACATACACAAATGTATGAGACACAATGAAAGTAGCGTTAAGAAGAAGACTCATAGCACAAGATGCTTATATTAAAAAACCCAGAGAAATGTCACATAAGAAACCTAATAGCACAGCTGAAGACTTTAGAACAATTAAAAGCAAACTCACCTATAAAGAGTAGAAGGCAAAAAAAAAAAAAAAAAAAAAAAAAAAAAAAAAAAAAAAAAAAAACCCTTAGGGCTGAAATCAGTAAAATTGAAACAAAGGGAACATGCAAAAAATCAATGAATCAAAATTGGTTCTGTGAGAAAATAAAAAAGATAGACAAAACCTTATCCAAACTAACCAAAAAATCAGAGAGCAGGAAAGCATCCAAATTAACAAATCAAAAATTAAAAGGGGGATATAACAACAGACACACAGGAAATCAACAACCAGAAATTTTGTACTATTTGGTCTCTATCTTTGGAGCATGCATTTCTGAAAAAAACTACTTGCTGGCCAGAGCAACACATGGCCAGAAGAGTAATTAACCAACTGCCTAGGCTTTCTGTTGAGGTATCCTCGTCTTAGGCAGATGGGTCACATGTGTTTCCTTTTGATTTTTATCTAGGTAAGTTTTTCAGACAATGATCTCTTTCTGCTGGTGGGTTATAGGGTTTTTTCTTCTTTTTGGACCCCTCCTTGGGCTACAATCATACTAAGTATCTGCCCCACTTTAAAGTCTTTTGAATCACCACTGACAACTAGATTAGTAAGTAATTCAGGTTTTTTTTTTTTTTTTTAAGGGGGAATTCCTTTAAGACAATGGAGGGTGTTTGGTCTTTTTATAATATTACTCTAGACAATATGATATTGGAACCAGTAAAGAAAAAGGTAAATAAAGTAGATGAGACTAATATCATGTTTATCATGTTATTTATTATGAATATTTTGTTGATTTCTGTTTTATCATTTAAAAAGTCAATTAATGTTAATGCCAAGACTAAAGTCTTTAAAAAGAGAGAACATAAAAATATTCAAATCCAAACAGAGGAATATAAAGAACCAATCTCAGCAATATCTTCTATGATTACACAAAAACACCCTATGGTTATCAAGCAGCCAACATTAGTATATCCAGTAACATTAAAGAAATTCCAAAATGATAGAAATAGTATAGTAGTTAGTTGAGCTCTAATACAAATGTTAGATTTAAGAAGTCAAGGAAACAATTGTGACATACGGCATACACTAACTATTGGTAAATCAAATGCTAAACACCTGGTCACCATGTAACCAGATCACTGCTAAGGACTGGCTAGATAATGGTTATTGCCATTTTGGAGGCTAGGCCTCTTTTATAGTGGAAAATGTAGTTCAAAGAGGAGGCTAAAACAATAGAACAAAGAAGCAGAGCCAGAAGCATAGATATATCCCAAGACCAAATTCTTGGGGAAGGAGATTTTGTTGAAATAGAAAGGAAAATCTTATACAATGAGCATAACCCAGATTTGTGTCACATGGCAGTATTAAATGAATGGGATCAGTCTGAAGAGTTAGGAAAGAAAACTTAATGTTTTACAAAAGTAATTCAAAGCCCAAAAGAAACGTTCACAATTGCTTTTGAAGAGATTAACTACAGTGATAAATAGAATAATACCAGATTCAGAAGCTAGGCAAATGATAATTGAATTGCTGGCTTTTGAGAATGATAATTCACAATGTAAAAGAATAATTAGACCATTAAAAGCAAGGTCAGAATCCTTGGATGATTGGATTCATGAGACAATTAATATAGAGCACCATGGCTCTAATGATAACTTGGGTAGGAGAGGTTATTTCTAGAGTTATAAGAAAAAATCAAAATGTAAATGTTACAATTGTGGAAGGCAAGGTCAGATTAAAAGAGATTGTAAACAAAGCATTCTCAGAAGCAATGCCTTTGTTAAAAATAATCTCAAAAGAATGCCTCTCTGTTCTGAAGTATGAGAAAGGTGTGGCAAAGGGAGGCATTGGACTAAAGAGTGCAGGTCAACAAGGGACAGAAAAGTTAACTTTCTGCCTTTGTGAAATGCCCCAAGAGGGCTTTCAAAAGCTCCCATATTAAATCCAGTACAATCTTACTCTGCAATAGTGAAGAAAACACCTCAGAAAAATTAAAGAAATTAAAACCTATTCTAAAAAGATATACTACACTGAATAATAGAAAAACTATGGAAAAGTAAAAAAAAAATCAGGAAAAATTATAGAGGAAATATTTTGGCAAGCTTCTATTAATGAAAAAAAGTCAAAGTTAAAACTATGAATAAATGATATTATTAACTGAAAGGCTATTGTACACAGGGGTAGATGTAACACTAATTTCACAAGACTCTGCATCTAAGTTGGCACCTTCAGGGGGTAAATGTTCAGTTTTTGGAAATTGGGTCATTATCCTAGGTAAAACAGAGTGAAAGATGGCTTAAATTTGTAGGAAAAGAAGTACAAAGAGGAATATTAAAGCCTGAAGGCATAAATCTCTTTTAAATTATATTAATCTAAGATTAATATTTATTGGAATATAAACAAATATGATACAGGTAACAGTTTATATAGGCACCTGAGAGGTCTCATCAGCTGCAGGCGGCTAAGTGGTGTGAGACCAACCGAGCTGTACATTTGGACCTCTGGCCTCTGGGGCCAACAAACCTCATTGTAACAAAAGCCATATGTGGATAACATGGCTGTAAATTTATGAGAATATGATATACTACAACAATGGAATATGAAGATGAACTATCCTCCAAATACAGAAGTAAAACAAACTAACACATGTTTCAGGGAGAAATACTAGAAGGTATTAAGAGAAACAGTCACAACCATTCAGGTTGTACAGAAACAAGGGACAACAGCTGCTGATATTTCAAAGATATCTACTGCACTACCTCTAAAATGGCTAACAGATAAGCCTATATGGTTTATCAATGGCCTTTAACAAAAGAGAGAAATTGCAGGCCTTAGAGAAGCTATAACAGGAGCATATAAATGCTCAGCATATTGAAGAATCAACCAGTCCTTTGTATTCTCCTGTATTTGTTATTTAAAAAGAAATCTTGAATAACAGGAAACCCTGGATTGAAAAACCAATCCAGCTCAATAAAAAAAAAAAAGGTTCAGGAGAAATCCTCATCCCTGACTTCAAGATATACTATAGAGCCACAGTAATAAAAACAGCCTGGTACTGGCACAAAACAGACGTGTAGATCAATGGAATAGAACTGAAGACAACAACATTAACCCACAAACCTATGAACACCTGATTTTTGACAAATAGGCCAAAAATATTCAATGGAAAAAAGATAGTATCTTTAACAAATAGTGTTGGCATAATCGGATGGTAGTATGTAGAAGAATGAAAATATATCCCAACTTAACACCCTGCTCAAAACTCAAATCCAAGTGGAGCAAGAACCTCAACATAAACCCAGATACATTGAACTTGAAAGAAAAGAAAGTGGGAAATACCCTCCAATGCATGGGAACACCAGTAGGACAGTCACTAAGAACAATAATCAATAAGCGGGACCTCTTGAAACTGAGAGGCTTCTGCAAGGCAAAAGACACAGTCAATGAGACAAAGTGACAGCCTACAGAATGGGAAAAGATCTTCACCAACTCTACATCTGACAGAGACTGATCTCGAAAATATATAGATAATTCAAGAAACTAGAATCCCCAAACCTAAATAACTCAATTAAAAATGTGGTTCAGAGCTAAAAAGGGAATTCTCAACAGAATTACAAATGACTGAAAGGCACTTAAAAATTGTTCAACATCTTTAGCCACCAGAGAAATGCAAATCTAAACAAATTTGAGATACTACCTTACACCTGTCAGAACAGCTAGGTTCAAAATCATAGATGAAAGCCTATCCTGGAGAGGATTCAGAACAAGAGGAACACTCCTCCATTGTTGGTGGGAGTGTTCAGCCACTCTGGAATACAGTATGGCTATTCCTCAGAAAACTAGGAATGAATCTCCCTAAGGATCCAGCAATACCACATTTAGACATATACCCAAAGGATGCACCTTCGTACCACAAAGGCTATGTTCATAGCAGCATGATTCAAAATAGAAAGAACCTGGATGCTCCTAAGATGAAGAATTGATTAACAAACTGTGGTATAGGCATAATGGTGTACTACTCAGCTGGAAAAAAAATTACATCTTAAAATTTTCAGACAGATGAATGGACTTGGAGAATATCCTCCTGAGTGAGGCATCACAAGCCCAGACATATAGGCAAGGGATGTACTCACTCATAAATGGATTTTAGATAAAAAGCAAAGAATATCCAAGTTGCAAACCACAACCCCTGAACATCTTGGGATTAGAAGGAACTTAAGAGAGACATCCAGAGATTCCCCTAAAAGAGAAAATAGAGAAGATCACATTAGCACATTAGCTCATAATAGGTTGCAACCAAGAAGAGTTGGGAACAAATCTTGAAAAAAGATGGTTCTCACAGAAACAACTCTTTGATTCATTGATTGTTTGCATGTTCCCTTTGTTTAAATTTTATTGATTTCAGCCCTAGGTTGATTTTTTTTTTGGCTTTTACTCTTTCTAGGTAATTGTTGTAAAGCCTTCAGCTGTGCTGTTAGGTCTCTTATGTGAGATTTTTCTGGGTTTTTTATATAAGCATCTTGTACTGTGAGTTTTCCTCTTAACGCTACTTTCATTGTGTCTCATATATTTGTGTATGTTGTAGAATCATTTTCATTGAATTTTAGGAAGTCTTTGATTTCTTTATAATCTTTTTCCTTGACCCCAAGGTAGTTCAATTGAGAGATGTTCAGTTTCCATGAATTTGAAGGCTTTCTGTGATTTTTGTTGTTGTTGAACTCTAACTTTAGACCATGGTGGTCTTATATGATACAGGGAGTTATTCCCTTTTTTGTATCTATTGATATTTGCTTTATGACCTTGTATGTGGTCAATTATAAAGAAAATTTCATGGGGTGCTGAGAAATATGTATATTCCTTTGTATTGGGTGGAAGGTTTTGTATATATTTATTAAGTCCATTTTGGTTATAATATCTGTTAGATCCCTTCTTTCTCTGTAGAGTTTCTGTCTGGTTGACCCATCCAAGTGAGAAAGTGGGGTATTGAAATCTCCCACTATTAGTGTATCATGTTTGATGTGAGATTTATGCTTTAGTAGTGTTTCTTTTACAAATGTAGGTGCTCTTGTGTTTGGGGCATAAATATTCAGGATTTAAATTTCATCTTTGTGTATTTATCCTGAGATGACTAAAAAATGTTCATCCTGATCTCTTTTGACTGATTTTAGTTTGAAGTATATTTTATTAGGATAGCTATACAAGTTTGCTTCTTAGGACCATTTAATTGACAAGACTTTTCCCAACCCTTTACTCTGAACCTGTGTCTGTCTCTGAAGTTGAGTTGTGTTTCTTGTATGCAGAATAAGGATGGCTTCTGTTTTTGTATCCACTGTGTTAGGGTGTGTCTTTTTATAGTTTAATTGAGTCCATTAATATTAAGGGATATTAATGACCAATGATTGTTATTTCCTGTTATTTTTGGTAGTAGTTTATGTGTATTCCCCTTCTTTGGGATTTTCTTCTGTGGTATTACTGATTTTTGTGATTTCAATGGTGTATCTGTTTTTCTTATGGTGGAGTTTTCCTTCTAGATCTTTCTGTAGGGCCAGATTTGTGGAAAGGTATTGTTCAAATCTGGTTTTGTCATGAAATATCTTGTTTATTCCACTTATTGTGATTGCTGGGTATAGTATTCTGTGTTTGCAGCCATGCTCTTTTAGTATCTGTATAACATCTGACCAGAATCTTTTTGCTTTCATTGTTTCCATTGAATATTCTGGTGTCATTCTGATTGGTCTGCTTTTATAAGTAATTTGGCCTTTTTCCTTTGTAGCTCTTAGTATTTTTTCTGTTTTCTGTTGGTTTAGTGGCTTGATTATTAAGTGATGAACAAATTTTTTAAAAGGATCTAGTCTATTTGGTGTTCTTTAAGCTTCTTGGATCTTTATAGGCATTTCCTTCTTTAGGTTGGAAAAGTTTTTTTCTATTTTTGTTAAATATATTTTTGTGTCTTTGAGCTAGTCTTCTCTTTTTTATTTCAATTATTCTCAGGCTTGGTCTTTTCATGGTATCCCAGATTTCTTGGACATTTTGCATTATCACATTTTTGATTTTAGTGTTTTCTTTAACTGAAGTATCCAGTTACAATATTGAATCTTCCACTCCAGAGATTCTCTCTTCCATCTCTTGCATTCTGTTGGTTATGCTGCATCTGTCATTGCAGTTGTTTCTTTGGCTTTTCTATTTCCTGCTTTACTTTGGTTTGTGCCTTCTTTGTTGCTTCTATTTCAATTTTTAATGCCTGGAATATTTCTTTCACTTGTTTGTTTTTCTTTTTCTTGGTTTTCTTTATTTTCTTTCAGGAATTTGTTCATCTTTTCCATTTTTTGTTTGTATTTTCTTCTATTTCTCTAAGGGAATTTTTTATATCTTCCTTTAAAGCTTCTATTATCTTCATAAAGTTTTCTTAAATTTCATTTCATTCTGTTTCTTCTTCATTCTTATGCTCAGATCTTGATGTTGTACTTCCATCTGGTTCTTCTGGGAATACCATGCTATTCTTTATATTTTTATGTGCATTCTTGCACTGGCATGTGCCCATTGCTTCCTTGGTTCACTCTTTGTTGGCTCTCAGTCAGTTGTGAGACTGGGGGCTGTTAGTTAGCTCTTAGTTAGTTCTTATTCCGCTCTTGTTAGCTGTGGATCAGGAGAGTGACTTCTGGTTATCCAGTTGTCAGTTGGTGGTGATATAGGTTGTGATTTGTGTGTAGTTTGGCCCATGAGATATCCTTAGAGCTATGCTTTCCCAGGGATTATGCTGGGGACTTTCCCAGGTTTCTTTGGTTTAGGGCAGAGTTGGTTATGGATGAAATGTGGGGGTTGGCGGTAAGGCAGTGTTCCCAGGCTGGGGTTCTGAGACCATAGTCTCCACTTGGCCTGAGGGTCAGGGTGCCACACACCTCTTAGCTGTAGACCAGGAGCGAAGCTTGCTCTCTCTCTCTCTCTCTCTCTCTCTCTCTCTCTCTCTCTCTCTATATATATATATATATATATATATATATATATATATATATATATATATATATAATATGGAGATTGTGGGGATTTAATAAAGTTTCAGAAGTTTTGGAGATATCAGAGGGATTCTACCCACAGTTTATGTGGGGGGGGGTTAGTAAAAGCTCCAGAAGTCCCAGAGCTCTAACCACAGTCAGTCTAGGGGTTAGTAAAAGCTCCAGAAGTCCCAGAGCTCTAACCACAAGTCAGTCTAGGAAAATCAGAGTAGAGATTCAAACCTTTAATCCCAGCACAGGGAATATCCTGGGAGTGGTGACCTACACTCTTAATCCCAACTGAGTCAAGGTCACTTCAGAGTATAGAAGAAATTCCAAGCTCCCAAGCAGGTGTGGTAGGGCCATGCCTTAATTACTGAAAGAATGCTTAAGAGGGGATTCAACCACAGAAAAGGCGATTCCACAAGAATCTAGGCTGAGGAAGCTAGAAGCTTACAGCTGGGTAAGATTTGGCTGTGGTGTTTATTCCCTCTAGTATCTCCAACTTCTTCAGAGATCTATCCCTGAGTCTCATTATTTCGTGCGACAATTGTTACCCAAAGTTCTAGCTTTCTCAGCCTCAATTCCCTTGGAATGGCTTTTTTCTGGGTTTCAATCCTGTCTTTAAGTACTCTTTCAGTAATTAAGGCGTGGCCCCACAACACCTGCTTGGGAGCCTGGATTTCCTTCTATAATCTGAAGTGACCTTGACTCAGTTGGGATTAAGGGTGTAGGTCACCACTCCCAGGATACTCCCTGTGCTGGGATTAAAGGTTTGAATCACCACTCTGATTTTCCTAGACTGGCTAAGGTTAGAGCTCTGGGACTTCTGGAGCTTTTACTAACCCCCCACATAAACTGTGGGTAGATTCCCTCTGATATCTCCAAAACTTCTGAAACTTTATTAAATCCCCACAGGAGATATCGGACATTTTGTTACACCAACAGAAAAAGACTAAGATAACTTTGTTTGACCCTTATTTAGTAAAGTCACTGATCAATGGACAATGATTTGGACAACAAAGCATAACATGGAGGTCATCACAAGGAAAAAAAAGGAAATGGAAGGTTGTGATATTTGTTCTCTGCCTATCTACTTGCTAACTGGTTTGTTGTGATGTCTGTTGCTCCGCTAAATGACTTCAATCATTTTCAAAGGGGTCATTTTATAAGATGCTCTTTTTTATGAGTTCTAAAATAAAATTTAGCAACTACAGCTTGTTACATTTTTTCTTTTGAACACAGCATTTGTTTACTCAGGTGATATTATACCATATTCCTTAACAATTCTTAACATAATACTTTCACTAACACCTTTGTAAAGTTCTGTGTGCTAATTTATTATGCCAAAAATCATCTTACATGTTCTATTACTGTAGAGTCTAAACAAGGAGCTGAGATACTGAGGCTTTTTTTCTTGGTATAGCTTTGAATTGTTCTAGTACAGACCCAACAGAGCCTCTGTTAAAAATCAAAGAAAGAAATGAAAACAGTTCATGTACAGTGAGCAGGAACTTTTTGTATTGTTGTTGATTTTTTGTCTTTAAAATATGTAGCATACAATACAAATGAATAAGGTTCTAATATGAGGTAATGGGAAAGGGAAAGGCTGCAGTATATGTCATGGATATACATTACTGTATTTTTGTTTTTTTAAAAAAAAATTTTCATTACCACTACCACATGGCAAGTAAATAGCATGTAGTCACTATAAATAGATACTACTGGGGATAATAGTGTAGTTGATATCCATCCATCCATACATACATACATATTAGTATGTACATATAGAAAGAGAAGTAAAAATGGCAAAATATATAGATTATAGACCAATAAATAAGCAGCTAAATGGATAGGCAGACAGATACATGATAGATAGATAGATAGATAGATAGATAGATAGATAGATAGATAGATAGATAGACATATAATTAGAAAACTTTATTACTATATCTTTGTCTTAGATAAATTCTAATGTGGACACAATTTACACAGAAAGAAAAGAGCTATGGAATTATATATGCCATGCAAATGCTATTACACAAAACCTTTCTTTTCATAATAGACATTGATACCTCATAGCAAATAATCTTATCTCTAAAAGCCCCAATTTCTAAGAGTACTTCAACTCTTCTAAAATTCTTCACATTTAAAAATAGAACAAATATTGTATCACTATGCAGCACATCAAGCCATTTTAATTGCTGGGCTGTTTGTATTTCTGCTACATTGTAAGTAGTTCAAGGAAAAGGAGAACTTTTTGCTTTTCAAATTTATGTTCCTAACAGAGAACACTGAAACTGTCACATAACAGGCACAATTAATTAATAACTACAGCCCTGAATGAATGAGCACCAGTGGGTTCCAGAGTGGGGATTCTAAACAGAGGGGATTTTCACTTACCATCTGGTTTCTAAAACCAGCAACACCAAGTCCAGGTATGACCTTGGTATTGTAGAAAAGAATCTTTCTCATTGAAATCACTCCCATCTGCCTGTCTACTGCCAACATAAGGGCTGGAGGCTGAGACACACACCTTCATTAGTTAAGGGGGGGAAAGGGTGAAACAGATGGTAAATTAAGGCAGGAAAGCTCATTAATTCCTAATGGAGGTTCCCTCTTGGATATAATTAGAACAAAAAGGCAAGAGAGCCAAAGTATGAATGTTTGGGGATTAAAATCAGCAGCTGGAAGAGGTTTTTGAAGAGTATAAGCCTCCTGGGAGTTTCCCACTACAACATCGATGTCTCATAAGTACACCAAGCCTTCCAACAAGAGAAACATTTTTGCACTCATGATTCTAAAGGAGTCTCCAAGACTGATTACAACACATATGGGAAAGAATTTTTATCCTTATAATTATTTGAACGTATTGTGGATATGAATGGAGAGAATTATTTTAAGACTATTTCTAAATGTCACGTGCCAGTTTACCCAGCTACTTACTGTGCACCAAACTTCCTTTCTGCAGTTCCGACTATCAGCCACTTACAGGACTTTAATTTGTGTCTATTTCTGATTTTCAAATGGAAGACAAAGGTGTTTATAATCAAGTTTGGTCTTTGATATTTGTAAGTTCTCATGAAAAATTTTGGGATCCACTGAGCATCCAAATCAGGTTAAAAGAAATAGTCTCATATGGCTAGTTAACATTTTTCAATTTTTAACACTATTCTTAGCACAAATAATATTTTGATACATGCATAGTATAATAATTTACATGAGAAATGTCCTCATAGGCTCAGAAATTTGAAGATATAGTCCTCAGTTGTTTCTTTTGGAGGAGGTTTAAGAGGTTCAGCCTTGATTAAAGAAGTGTATATCACTTGGGGATGACTTCCAGAGAATACAGGCTTGTAGTTTCTTCTCCCTCATTCCTGCTTATTGGTGAGATGTAATATCTCAACTTCTCATTCTTGCTATTGTTTCTGCAAATTGCAACCATGACTCTTATCATGGTGAGCTCATTTCTCTCTGAAACTTACTATAAATTTTAATTTACTCTTTCTTCTATAAGTTGCCTTGGTCATAGTGTTTTATCACAGAAACATAAATATAGCTAGTACACATAATTTAATATAATTTTAGATATATAGCATGAATAAAGGAAACTCCAAGCCAGATGATTAGGGAAAGGCTGAAATATCAGAGAGTAAACACCTCAAATCTCACCCAGCTATCTTCCAGTTTCCTGAGCCTCCGTCATTGTGGTTTCTACTGCCTCATCTGTCTTTCTATGCCTACTTTAAATATCCTCTTTGCCCAATTGTTTCACATCCAGGTTAAGATTAAAGGTGTGGTACCACCACTGCCTGCCTGGGAGCCTAGAACTCGCTCTGTAAACTAAACTGGCCTCAAACTCAGATCTGTTGGGATTAAGGGCGTAGGTCACCACTCCTGGATATTCCTTGTGCTGGGATTAAAAGTGTAAATTACCACTTTCTGATACTCCTAGCTTGACTGTGGATAGATCCCTCTGATATTTCAAACTATTTTTTATTAAATATGAAACATATCCCCACATAAATGCAAATACAATACTGTGATCTGCGAAAAAGAATATTACTTTTATTTATTTATTATTATTTATTAAAAAGAATATTACTATTAAAAATATAATGTATTAATTAGCAAAGTGTTTCTAGAAAGCCTAAGTATTTTGGGGCAATCCACTAAGAAGTCTCTTTCTTGAAAAAATGACTTCCTGTGTTACTAATAGTTTGCTCCTTGATGTCTTCATCTTCTCTTATGTGTACATAGTTTATGCAGATTAAAAAGAGTACGAAAATTAGCAAGAAGAATGCTATGGTAAACCTAGATTAGTTGATTATAGTCACTTACCCTTCAATCTATATTTTCCTCAAATAAGCATTTATCCAAAATTATTATTGCATCAATGCCAAGATATGCTTCATTAATTTATTCAGTTATCTATGCTAAAGTTCTGAAGTATTATCATCCATGAGTTTATAGACAACAATGTATTGTTTGAAATATAGCACCAAATATTTTCTATTATTTACATCATCTTAATGTCAACAGGAATATATTTTATTTACAAAGCAATTTACCTAAATTACTTTTAGAGTATTGTATTCTTTGGTTTTTTCATTCCTAATGTGGTGTTTTTGAAGATGACTCATCTGCAAATCTCACAGAAAATTTTTTTGATTTGTCAGTTTTACAGTTCACTTCACTACTAGTTTTGAATTCTCATTATCTGTTATTGCAGTGATGGGGACTTGGATTGCTTTGTATAGCTGATATTAGAACTATTAAACAACTAAAATAATCAATATTCTAAATTTCATATGAAATATATTCTTTTGCTGCTAGGACATACCTATTGTACACATAATTATTAATTTAGATACCCTGACATTGATAAATTATCATTAGAGTAATATGATGTTATCTTTAAGTGTCCATTTTACTTCAAGCCAGTTATAAAGCAAGCAATGTTTTCTTCTTCCAAATTAACTGAGCATCTTTTAGTGAATTTATCTGTTTCAGATGAAGAGTCTAAATGCATGGGACATTATCCAGAAAAGAAGTATGGGGAAATGTTATTTTATGACATTACTTTTAAAAGTAATTAGAAACAATGTTCTGCAATATACTGGTATGAAGATAATATAGAACAAAAAAATTCAGAAGTAACCATGTCATTCATCTATTTTCTTGTGGCCTATGAGCAAAAAATTATTGTTTATCTTCTATAAAGTAGTCTATGTGTGTTGAAAAGATTAAGAACTGACCTATAAACATAGATCACCATCAGTAAGGTCATTTTTATTTTTTCATGTGGGAAATAAGTGCTTTGCAATGAAACAATTTAAAAATCAGTATTTACTTGTAATAAGAAAGTTTGTCTGAAGCATATAAAGTTTAACTGTATATAAACATTCCTGAAACTTAGCAAAATTTGTAAAGACAAGAGATAAGGGAAGTCCACACACTCAGATGGCAAGCTTACCAGGAGTATATTTTTTAAGTATATTTTGCTCTTTTTTTCCCCAGAGGCCACAATAACATATTTTTGAGAGTTGATGATAAAATCTACTCTTAGTAATTATAGGAGAAAAAGATCTCTGGTTTCCTGACTCTATTCAAGTGACTTTATAAGAAAACATTTATCAGGCTTAACTCCATTTCAAGTCTGCTTGTTAACTAAAATTGTTTTGAAAATAAACATTATTTTTCTTAATTGATTTATTTATTTTACAATCCAACTGCATTTTCCTCTTCCCCCCTCTTCTCACTTTCCCTTAGTCATGTCTTTAATTCACTCCTCCTCTGTTTCTGTTATGTATCGGAAAGGCATGTCATATTAAGTTCTCCTAAGACTAAGATCCTGCACTTTGGCTAAGGCTGGACAAGGCAATTCAGTATGAGGAATAGGTTCCCAAGAGCTATCTAGTGCTTTAGGGATAGCCCCTTCTCTCATTGTTAAGAGTAGCAGAAGTATATCAATCTACACAACTGTCACTTTTATGTAGAGGGCCTGTCAGTCTCATACTCCCTGGTTGTTGATTCAGACTCTGTAAGCTACTATGAACCAGGTTAATTGTTCTGTGGTTTTTCTTGTGATGTCCTTGACTCTTCTGGTCCTATAATCTTTTCTTTTCTTCAGCAGGATTTACTGTGCTTGAGCTAATATTTGGCTTTTGTTCTTTGCATCTGTTTCCATCAGTTACTGGATAAAGGCTTGTTCATGAAAATCAAGGTAATCACCAATCTGATTACATGAGATGGCCAGTTTGGGGTGTGCATCCACTATTGTTAATATTCTTATCTGGAATCATCCTTGTAGATTCGTGGGAGCTTCTTTTGCATCAGGTTTCTGACCACATAATGCCTTCCACCTTTTCTACTCAACTTTTTTAGTACTCTTCCCTTCAACTGATCCTTCAATTCCCTTCCCCATCTACTCCCAGTACTTCTTACCTAGCATCTCAAGGACTGTGGATTGTAGTAGCACAGTTGTTCTTTAATTTGCAGCTATTCTCCACTTATGAATGTTTATATCCTCTTGTTGTCTTTCTGCTTCTCAGTTACTTCTCTCAGGATGATTTTTTTTCTAGATTCATCTACTTGCCTTTAAATGTCATGATGTCATTAATTTAACAGCTGAGTAATACTCCATTGTATAAATGTACCACATTTTCTTTACCCAATATTTTGTTGTGGAACACCTAGGTTGTTTTCAGGTTTTGAATATTATGAATAAAGATTTTATAAACATAGTTGAGAACATGTTCTTGTTGAGCATCCTTTGGGTATATAACCAGGAGTGGTATGACTGAATCTTCAGGTAGATTGATTCCCAGTTTTCTGAAAAGCTACCACATTAATTTCAATGGTGGCTGCACAAATTTATGCTCTCACCAGCAATGGAGCAGTGTTCCCCTTGCTCCACATTCTCTGTAGTATAAGCTATCACTCGTGCTATTGTGATTTGATTTTAGCCATTATGACAATTGTATCAAGGAATTGCAGAGACATTTTGATTTACACTTCTATAATGACTAAACATGATTAAGATTTCTTCAAGTGTTCTCTGCCATTTGAGTTTTGTTTGTGTGTTTAAATTTTTGATTTAGATCTGTACACCATTTTTAAGTTTTGGTTTTTGATGTCTAGTTTCTTGAGTGTTTTTTTTTATATTTTGGAGATCAGCCATCTGTTGGATGTGGGGCTGGTGAAGACCTTTTCCCATTCTGTAAGCTACAGTTTTGTCTTATTGACAGTGTCCTTTGCTTTATAGAAGCTTTTAACTTTCATGAGGTCGCATTTATTAATTTTCAGTCTTCATGTCTGTGTTACTGATGTTCTATTAGGAAGTCATTTACTTGCCAAATAAAGCATATTGTTTATAAATTTCTGAATGTTTCATTCTGAATAGTCCTTTTATGCAGTACTGAGCTTCAGAAATTTTTTCTTGCTTAATAAAACAAAAATATCTGATATCATCTAGTTTTTAGTGGCAGTAATTTTAGTAAAGATATAGCCCAGAGTACAAAAATATGTGATTTTAAAAAATAAATAATTTAATCAAAATAGTAGGGTATTGCAGTCTGAACTAATTATTTGATATCTGTCACAAATCCATGAATAATTTTAGGTGAAGAATAATACTAATGATATAATCTTTTCCAGTTTTCATTTGATTGGTAAACTTTATAAACTACAGATTTGTACTTTTCAGATTATTTTCACATAAAACATGGACAAATAAATAATCTTATTAAAATATAAAATCATAAAACTATGTCTGAAATACTGTCTTATTTCATTTTTTAGGAATAGCTTAAGGCCAGTAGGATTACATTTTCTGAACAAGGTAGGAAAAAACTCAATTCCAAGCTCTAATTTTTTCTTTATTGACAAAAAAAATTCTCCAAAGAATTCTCCAAAAATATTAATCCTGGTTGGTACCTCTCAAAAAAAATAGCATGTCTTCCAAAACATGGTGCAATAAAATATTGTACTCTTTTGGGTTGTGTGTCTATTGATATATATGTTCTCAGCCCAAAGGGTAAGACAACCAACACCTATGGCCAAGAACAGATGCAGAAATTCTCCAAGCAAACAAAAGACTGTTTTACGGCTTATTGAGATAAGACAAACAACATGAGTCCATTGCAAAAAAGGGAAAAGGATCAAAATGTACCTGCTAGGTGAGGTATTATCATGCTTGGGCACTGAGATGATAAGCATAATGTGTCTGTGCTAGTTTAAACAAAAATAGCCAACATAGGCCAATATATTTGAATTCTTAGTCACCAGAGACTGGTACTATTTGAAAAATTTAAAAGTATTTATTAGCCTTGTTGGAGGAAGTGTGTAATAGGAGAATGGATTTGGGGTATCAAAAGCCCAGACCAAGCCTTGGGTTTCTCTGCCTATGCATAAGTCTGAAGCTTTCAGCTACTTCTTCAGGATCTTCCTGCATTCCACTATGGTCCCTGCTACAATGATAATGGACTAAACATTTAAAGCTGTAAGCAAGTCAGCAAGCAACAAGCTTTTGCATTAGCTTCTGCCTCCAAGTTCCTGTTCTTCATGTATTTCTGTCCTCATTGCATTCAATGATTAACAGTTATATGGAAGTTTGAGGGAAATAAATACTTTTCTCCCCAAATTGCTTTTCATCAAGGTATTTAATTACAGCAAAAGTAGCACTAGATAAGACAGTGTTCAATGAATATTGATGTGAGCCCTGCAGTGATGGCACACTCCTTAATTTCAGCACTTGAAAGGCAGAATTGGATGAATTTCTCAATTCCAGACCATTCTCATCTGCAAAGTGAGTTCCAGGACAGCTAAGCTTAGGCAGTGAAGCTCATCATATAAAACATAATGCAGGGGGAATATAATTGAAAAGGAGGGCCGTGTTTCAGCCCTAACAAGCAGCAAAACTTGGAAGCTTCATCTATGTGGTTCTGGCTTTAGTACCAAGTGTAGAAGAAAGGGGTTATGGAATCTTTCTTTTTAACTGAGGGAAGCCAGTGAAGCCAGGCATGTAGCTGCCTGCCCGTATGTAGGACTAGAGAAGTCATTACATGAAGCTGTAAAGGTTAAGCCTGGGTTGCCTTGGAGATCCCAACATGTGGGGAATACTTAAGTCATGAGATACTTTCTGAGGAGAACTGCTTAATGGAGAGAACCAATCCAAGAGAAAGGAAGAATGTTGCAGTCAACAAAGCTGAAGTTCAATATCAGACACGGAGATACAGAGTTTGGCACTTTCCCAGCTGGGCTTTCATACTGCTTGAAGAGTATTTTCTCATTATGCTCACTTTCCTCCATTTTGAAATGTTAGAGTATTTCCTGTGCCTATCTTTTGGAAGTACATATCTTTTTGTTATTTTGATTTTATATAGATTAGTTAAGGGATTGCATGAATATTTATTTTGCATTTTCATTCACTGTAAATGTAAAAATGATGCTACTATATAAAGAAAATCTGTTACAGACAAATAACAGTCACCAGTTAGATCTGGTACCCAACTAGAGAAACCATTCTTTATATACGATGTTTCTGACCAATAAGAGAAAGTAAGACTGAGAAAACTTCATGAATAGTGTGAACCAAGATTCTTTGTGAAAATGGTTGTTTTGGAGAGTACAATTGGCATTTTTATTCTGGGCAAACAGATTAAAAACCTGAATGTCAATGTAACTTTATTTATAGGCTGAATCTCTTTCCTCAAGAAATAATTTTTAAGCCTTGTCTTCAGTGTGATTTTCATGTCACATAATATTCATATTTGTCTTATGAAGCATGAAGAATGCTTTTTTTAGTGGTATGTATGAAAGTATAATTTACAGTGATCAAAATTCATATTTCATAGTGTATATTTTCAGGAATTTTTGACAAGCAAATGTAATTATAAAGCTGCTACCACAATCAAGATAAAACTAGCTGTACTTTTAAAAAGTTCCTATGTCCCTTTGAATGCTTTAGGTACTTTCTGTTTTTCTTAGTCCTAAAAGTTATACAACTGTAACCCAAGATTAGGTGTAAGGGTTCAAGTTTAGCTTCACTTACATAACACAGTGCACTTGAGTTTGGCTTGTCTCTGTGTATCAGTCATTCAAAAAATGTGGATTTGGATGCTTTTCTTTTGAGATTTCATTACTTACTAAAGCAAAAGTCAATATATGGAATTTCAGTCTCTGGCTACTGGAACATGTGTCAGTGTTAGATAAGGTAAGAATATAAGTGAGTATGTGCTGGTTGTCTGCATTTCACAGAAGATTACAAATAGGGACTCTTACAGGCCCCAAACATTTGTTTATAAACTCTAAGTGTTTTTAATTTATTGAAAAATATAATTATCAACCATTAAGAGAAGCTTCAATATGTTTTCAAATTATATATATATATATTAGTATAATATTGATATAGTTCACATTTATGACTTGAGTATATAACATTGGTTTTCTTTTCTGACTGACATGTCAAAAAATATTTAGCTGCCATTCAGAAAGCATAGTCAAGAAGCCAGATCTCTTAACAAGAGAAGATTATGAGTGGGACTTTCTACTCCACATATTTCCTGATTCATGTGCAATCTTCATGAACTATAGTCTGATAACACATCAACTTTCTTATTTATTTAACAACTAACACGGTTTATTGTATTACCAAAGCAAACATCTTTAAAAGGAGTTTACAAGTATTAATGAAAGGCTATGGGATAAAAGAAGGTAACTATAAAATTTGTGCAGTAGTTTTAAGAATCTGAGTCCATGCATAACTCATATTCGTACTGAACAGTTAAGCATAACTGGTAGTGTTTATACAAGCTCCTATTTTCTTTTGGAAATCATGTACCTGCAGTAAATTCTATTTCTAAGGAAAGCCAAATCTAGTGTGATCTTGTAACATTTCCCCACATTATCTTACACTTGGAAGATAGTATATGTCTCCTTGACTTGAGGACTGAAAACTGAAATACAACCTTGCCTCTCAAAATTTTGTTGAAGAATATGCTTATAGAAGAAAACATGTATATCTTCACTCTTCTGAGACATTATTTTTTTTTAATCTAACTATGGTTGTTCTAGAATTCTATGTAGATAAACTTCACATTTTGTAAGATAATAAAATGGTAAATCTTCTGACTCTTGGTCACTGTGGCCCTTGACAAGACAGTTGGCTTTTGTGGCATTAATCATTTAACCCATATGAAAGAAACCACAATGCTTATTTTGTTTCCAGTTTAATGAAGCTATCAAAAGGATTAATGAAAGGAACCCTCTAGAAGACTCTGCACTCTTTCCAACAAGGCAGCAACAAAACAGCAGGTGCTCTATGTGAACACACATTTGTCTTACTCCTGTGGACTCATCCTGAAGGACATCCAGCATCAGGCTTGCAACTAATGGGCTGATTATGTTGTCACTCTTGAGCTCTTTGCCAGATTGCAGGGAAGAGTTTTCTTGGAAGCCTTAGTTTCCAAACTTTATCCAGCTATGCAGTTTAATTATATCTAGCAAAATGACAACAGAGCTCATAATTAGCCTAGAGATTAATTACTGCTGAATCAATCTAAACACAGGTGCCTATACAAAAAGAATAGAGTTTTCTCAACAACTGGCAAAAGGTGGACATGAGAGATATATTTTATGACTCTTCTCATGAGCTTAAGCATATAAGCTCTGAAAAATATTGTGGACTTTTATTACCATAATGTTCCTATGTAATTTGAAAAGAACAAAACAATAGATGATATACATTATTTGAACTCTAATCTACAATTGTCAAAACAAATATTCCTTCCAGAAAAATGCTTACACTTAGAATTCATTACTGTATTATTGATAAATTTTATTATAGTTAAATTTTTGTTTCTGTTACAAATGCCAAAATAATCATTATTTTAAGGGAAGAGATAATAAGTATTCACAGAATTCCTAACCCATTTCAGGTCAGGCTAACAGTAACTTATTTTCTTTCTACTAAGTCTTACCTGTAACTCATATTAGTACTTTTTGTCACCTAGGAACTAAGACTTCAACATGTGAGCATAAGTACAACACTTCAACTCAAATTGTAGCAAATGGTATAGTTCCCATTATGTAATATAAGTTCTATAAATGTACTAAACAGCACAGATCACATAGTTAGCAACATAATATCATATACTTAAGACATTAAGATAATAGATCCCATTTAATGTAAGTAAAAATGTTCTAAACCACATGGAATCCTTTTCCAGATAGATGTTCAGTGGCTCATTTTTTACATATCTAGTGATCTCCATTAGCTGTACCTTCACCAATGATCTCTCAAAGCCTCTCTGCAGAGTCTGTGCTCTTTATGCCTTTATAAACAGTACTGGGTGGGGGACTCTTAACCAACTTCCGCTACCATTTTGAGATATAGCCTTTATCCTTCCTTACTGGATAATAGTCATTGTAAGCTGACCATGAAGAAACACTTTCCAGAAGATTTGTCTCAGTGATGCCGATTTCTAGGTGTTTCTATAGCCCCAGATGAAGTATACTGTTCTTGTGAAGCAAGAAAAGCACAGATTTTTAACTTAAATATATCACAGAAACAGTCCTAATAGAGTCTTTGCAAGACTCTTAAGCAGTGTTTTTCCACCTTCCTAATGCTCTAACACTTTAATAATACAGTTCTTCATATTGTTGACTCCAACCATAAAATTATTTCATTGTAACTTCATAAATGTAAATTTGCTATTGGTATGAATTATAATGAAAATATCTGTTATTAAAGATGTCTTGTATGTGACCCTCATCAATATTGAGCCTGTGCTTTTAGGTTTTACATTACAGCTACACAAAGGTATGTAAGCAGTCCCTCCTAGTGAACTGGAACAGAGCCAGAAATTAATTCTTCTATGGTAAGAAATTAATTCTTCTATGGTAAGGTCATGAGAAGAGTCATAAAATATATCTCTCATGTCCACCTTGTGCTTCTAAATTTCTCCTTACAGAATTGTGTTATAAAGGGATGTCTGTCTATAGTGGTAAGGCAGTGACTGCTCTGGGCTTAGACCAGCTCTAGAAGAGAAAGCAGCTATGGCAGATGGCGATTCGGCTGGATGCACAGTGGTGGGCCGCTCAGCACTGGAGAACTCTGCTGTGCACATTCAGAAGTTGCTCTGACAACATTCCTCTCCTGGCTGCCATGTTTTCTCTGCTCCAGTCTTGTGCAAGCAAATGACATTTTTGCAGCCTCTGTGAGATGCTGTTGTAGGCAGGGGTGGTAGAAAACTGTGATACATTTGCATTCATTGATTCCATCTATTTAGAACTTTTCATGAAGTTTCTCCCAATTTCATTTTTTTCCTGCCTTTCCATGGATTTTTCTTTGAGCTGTATGAATGTACTTTACTTTCTGTAGTTAGTAATAAGAGTTATTAAAAACATGAGAAGAAATCCTTACTTCTATAAATGTTTGAGTGCAGAAGCAAATAGACAAGCTAACACATATTCTCTAAACTACTAGATGCACTCTTCAGTATGGCACTAACTGACTTTATTAGGAAACAAAGTTCTTGAATTCTTCATTACATCTTTTCAATCCCTCTGTCTCCTGTATTGATTTTCTCCGTCCTCTAGGTTCTGATTAACCTGCTTTCTCATATGTTATGTAATTGTATTAAGTATAGCTAATTCTTTGTGACTTCAGCCCAATTATTCTGAAGTCTGATTGAACATATGAGTCACTTGAAAATATAATTTAGTCTTGTTCCATCCTATATACACATGTAATTAAAATATTTCAAATGTTTTGTAGATAAATGTTGATATGAAATTGCATACTTATGTAAATGTTATCAATTCTTTTTGTTTTTGTCCAGTAATCGAGTCTATTCTTCTTTGTGTAATTTTCCAAGAGGAGATCGAATATCCCAAATTAATGGTTAATGGCCTTAGAGTCTGATCTAGAAGTGGTTTGCTGTTCTGTCTGAAAGTAGGGTAGTCTCTTCTGTGGGTCCACAGGAACTTTTAGGGTCACAGAATATACATGAAATACGATATATTTTCCTTGTTTTTTTCTTTAAAAATACAGCTTGATTAAGATATGTATTACATAGTGGTTATAATTTGATGAGTTTGAACACAAGCATACACTGGTGAGACCATCAATCTAAGCCAGAGATGCACTTATCTTCAAGTATATTGAAATACATTCTTTTCTTTTTGGTGTCCTTCTCTTCTGTGTGGTTCAGACATTTTACTTACATTAAATGGGTTCTCTTACCTTAATGTTTTAAGTATATGATATTATGTTGTTAACTGTATGATGGATGCTGTTTAGCACATTTATAGAACTTACTTTCTTTCATAATGGAAACTATGCCATTTGCTACAGTTTAAGTTAAAGCTGACTGGGGGGAACTGGGAGGAGGGAAGAGGAAGGGAATGGGTGAATACATGGATTTTAAAAAGACATTTTTATAAAAATAAAATAATAAAATGAGGGGGGGGGAAGAACATCAGGACCATGGGACATTGGCCAAAGACACTGGTTGGCATAAAGTACAGTGGTCCTGATCCTGCCATATCTGTGTGCCTGTTACCAATGGCAGAACTGGAGAGATGGGGTTACCTGGCCCTTTGGATCCCAGGAGACTAGATATCAGCATAGTGTCACAGAGTGAGCTACAAAATTTAAATTTATACTGCTAGAGTTCACTTTTTCTTCAGTGAACTTTTTCATGTTCCAGTTCTTCCCTTTCACAGTAAGACATATGAAACTTTATTTTTGTTTTAAAGCAGTCTACAATGGTGAAATTTTTAACTTTTAAAGAGACATCAAACTTTTTAAAAATGTATTTCTTTTTATATTATATATTATAACCTGACAAAAAATTTTCATCTTTCCTCTCTTCCCAGACTCTCCTCTATCCATTCCTCCTTCATTATTCTTCAGAAAAGAGCAGACATACCAGGGACATCAGCAAAAAATGGTATATCAAATTCCACTAAGACTAGGCCCCAATATTAAAGCTGGATTAGGCAATATGAAGAAAATTGTCCCAAAATCAGGCAAAAGAGTCAGAGACAGTTCCTTCTTTCAGTTTTATAAATCCTATAGGAAAACAAAGCTACACAACTATAACATATATAAGAAGAGCTAGGTTAGTTTCAAGCAGGCTTCCCAGGTACTGATTCAGTCTCAGGAAAACCCATGAACCAAGGTTATTTGGTTCTGTGTGACTTCTTGTCCCAGACCACCCTGACTCCTATAATATTTCTTTCCTTCTATCTTCTGCTAAATTCACCAAACTCTGCCTAATGCTTGGCTGTAAGTCTCTGCATCTGTTTTCATCATTATCTGAATGAAGCATCTATGCTGATAATTGGTCAAGTCATCAACTGTAGTAAGAGGTTTCTGGCCCAAACTTTCAGGCCTAGCCTTAAGGTTTAGGCCCGTAGACCCACAGACTCACAGAGACACACAGATACTTTCATTAATTTTAGGCTGATTGGCCTAAGGCCCAGGCATATAACTGGCTAACTATTTACCCCTTAAACTAACCCATGACTCTCATCCTGTTCATCCATGTGGCTGGGTACCTTTTCTTAGAGCAGCATAGTTGTCCTCTGCTTCTTCTGGCTTTTCTCTGGCATTCTGCTCTGTGCTTCCTGCTCTCAGAGTTTTCTTAGTTTGTTAGCTCCTACCACACTTCCTGCCTGCCTTTAGCTGATCAGCACTTTTATTAAACCAGTGGATGGGATAATTATTTACAATGAAACAACACAATCTCCCACATCAATCTATGGGTAAAGTAGAATATCTTTAAGAATTATTTCATTGATTTTTTTCCAGTCATCTTTAGTTCTATCCTTGGTCACTGGCTATCAGGTTCTGAGTCTTTGCCGTCTAGGCAGTGTCAGGCATTGGCTCCCTTTAGTGGTATGGATCTCAAGCTGAACCCATAACTGGTTGGCCACACCCATAATTTCTGTACCCACTTTGCTCCAGCACATCTTGTATGCAGGACAAGTTGTACTCAAAGGTTTTGTGGCTGGGTTGGTGTCCAAATCTCTCTATGGGTAGTATTTCTTATTACAGGAGATGGCCAGTCCAGCCTCTGTAAACTCTATTGCTAGGAATCTTAAGCACATTCACCATTCCTGTAAGTCTGTGTTTTACCAGATTTTTAACTTATCATCAAGATGCTGCCCAATTCTATTTTTCTCCCAGTACTATCTCCCTCCATCATTCCCTGAAGAGATACCACCCATTCCTGCTCCCAGCTTTCCTCTGAGATACCCCCAATATTTATTCTATTTACCCAAATATCTATTCTCTTTCCTTTTTCCAAGGAGAATCATGTATCCTCTCAATAGTCCTTGTTACTTAACTTCACTGGTTCTGTTGACTGTAGCTTGGTTATCCTTCATGCTGCATCTGATATCCATTTATAATTGAGTAAATACTATGTTTGTCTTTCTGGGTCTGGGTTACCTAATTCAAGATGATATTTTTTGGAGTGCCTTTTATTTGCCTTTAAATTTCCTGATGTCCTTGTTTTCAGCAGCAGAGTCATACTTTATTGTGTAAATGTATCACATTTTCTTTATCTATCTTTATCCCTCAGTTGAAGGACATATAGTTCATTTCCTGATCCTCGTTAATACAAATAAAGCTTCTTTGAACAGATCAAGGACTGATATGATGTTGTGATGAAGCATTCTTTAGGTATATGACCAGGAGTATAGCTTGGTATAACTGGGTCTTTGATTCTCAATTTTCTAAGAAGCCCACCACATTGATTTCAAAAATAGTACAAGTTCACACTCTGACCAGCAATCAAGATGTGTTACCCTTGCTCCACATTCTATCCAGTGTTATTTGTCACTTGTGATTTTATCTTAGCTATTCTAAAAAGTATAAGGTAGAATCTCATAGTTGTTTTATCTTAGCTATTCTGAAAGGTATAAGGTAGAATCTCATTGTCTTGATGCCTAAGGATGTTGGACATTTATTTAAATGATCCATGGCTATGTGAAATTCCTCTGTTGAGAATTCCCTATTTAATTCCATAACCCATTTTATTATATTTTTGGGATTTTTTGATGTTTAGTTTCTTGAATTTTTATATATAATTTAAAAATTCACCCTAACACTCAAAGCACACAAAGTCCCAACCAAGAAAAAAATTACAGACCAATTTCTCTCATGATTATTGATGTAAAAATATTCAAAAACCTACTCAGAAACTAAATCTAAGAATATATTAAAAATATCATCCTCTGTGATCAAATAGGCCTAATATAAGAGGTCCAAGTATGGTTTTACATATGAAAATTAGTCAATGATAAAAGTCACACTATAAAGTAACCAAACAACAGAAACTAGAACAAAGTGTGATCATCTTTATATGGTTTAAAGCCTTTGACAAAATTCAACACTCCTTCCTTGGTGAGATTAGGGATATAAGGCACATGCCTAGACATACTAAGACATAATTTTAAAAGGCGGTGTCAGTAAGTACATAGCCAACATGTAACAAGACAAGGGTTTCCATTCTCTCCTTATTATTTAATATAGTACTTGAAGTTCAGTGTACAACAATAAGACAACAAAGTAAGAACAAAAGATAAAACTTGAAAAGGAAGGAGTCAAAATGGCTATTTACTTATTTATAAACATGATAGTATACATTAAAGACACCAAAATTCTACCAGGGAACTGCTATAGCTGATGAACACTTTCAGTAAAATGGCTGGCACTTAGTTGGGGCATCTGGCTTGTGGATTTTTATCTCAGAAATATAAACTCAATCTCATCTAGATCTTTTACCATATCAATATTAACCTTGGGTCAGCAGTTACCTTTGATAAGGCTTTATTGCTGTGATAAATCTTCATGACTATAATCAACTTGTGGAGGAAATGGTATATTTCATATTACAGCTGGTAGTCCATCATCCAAGGAAGTTAGAGCAGAAAATCAAGGTTAAAATATGCAAGAACTCAAACAAAATAGAGATGTAAATCAGGGAATCAATCTCCTCAAGGATCCAGCAATACCACTATTGGACATATATCCAAAAGATGCACATTCGTACCACAAAGGCATTAGCTCAACTATGTTCATAGCAGCATTATGCGTAATAGCAAGAACCTTGAAAAAAGCCTAGATACCTCTCAACTGACGAATGTATTAACAAACTGTGGTACACCTACACAATGGAGTACTACTCTGCAGTAAAAAAAAAAATGACATCCTAAAATTTCAGACAAATTAATGGATTTGGAGAATATCCTCCTCAGCAAAGTATCACAAGCCCAGAAATATAGGCAAGAGATGTACTCACTCAAAATCAAAGAATACCCAAGCTGCAAACCACAACCCCTGAACAGCTGGAGATTAGAAGAAACTTAAGAGAGACATCCAGAGATTCTCCTAAGAAGAGAAAATAGAGAAGATCACCTTAGCAAATTGGGGTCATAACGGGTTACAACCAAGAATAGTTGGGAACAAATTTTGAAAGAAAGAGAGGGTTGGGGGAGGGGAGCAAAGAGGGATATAGAAAGAGATCAATATCTCAATAGAGGAAGCCAATGTGGAATTGGAAAAAAGAGCAGGAGCTAGGAAAAAGTCCAAGAATTCACATGATGTCCCTGGCAAAGTCTCCAAACAATAGTGGAGGGCATGCCAAAACAGGACTTCCCCTATAATCAAATGAGTAACCACACTAAGTATCATCACAGAACCTACATCCCACAATGAATAGAGGTAGAGGCACAGATCCATGGCCGAGCACTTTGTAGAGCTCCTGGTCCAGCTGAGAGCAGGGGAGGAGAGTATATGAGCAAGAGGATAGGTTTTATGAGAAAAATGCATACAACAATGGCTGGCTGGAACTCTGAGGAGCTTACTGAATCAAGAATAGTTACTGGAGATCCATCAGGAAGAAGATCTAGGCCCTCCAAGGGTAGGCAACTTTCAACGGCCAGTGGGATCAGACTGTGTTCCTGTTTATGGGCTAGCACCTTGGAGCCCATTCCCTGAAGAGCAACACCTAACCAAGTCTTGACTTTGGAATGAGTAAATCAGACTTGCCTGGAGTGGATGTGCTATTCTGAGCTGACCCAACTTGGGACTTCTTGCCCTTTGGAGGGAGGGAATGGGTGGATGGGAAAGGATGAGGCTGAAGGCTGACAGGGAGGGATTGGAGGAGGAAAGGGAGGGAGAGCAGGGGGATACATGGATAAAAATGACATTTTTTAATAAAAAATAATAATAAACTAAGTTTTGTACAATGGATTACTTAATAGATTTTGGTCCTTTAACTTTGTGGAGATCTGCTGAGTATGACATTTTAAATGTTTAGGTTTCCTACAATAAACCATACCATTTCTAAGAGTAAGCTTTGAGTCTCTAAGAAGATTATGGAGCCCTACAATGACAGATTTCCCTGGATTGTGGGTATATCACTAAGCTACACTGCCCACAGATCAATTTTGTACTATAAGCTACTTAAGAAAATTTCAAAGCATCTAGCTAAAATAGTCCAGCTTCACAGAGTATTCCAGTCAGAACTTCTAAAAAGCCACATCCTTTCTCATCACACAGAGACTGGGCAACAAATGAGACCTAGCTCTCCTGGGACTTTACCATTATCTCTATTTTCTCAAGAACCTATAGAGATGCCATTGCCCCAGACAGCAAAAAGCAATTTTAATAACAAGATACCCATATTCCTGGTAATTAGGGTAGGTGTTTTTTGGATATTCAGTGAGTTATGGATGTCTGTTGTTTGGAGGGTTTAGTTACAAGTTGCTTTTGGTCATGGGTCAGGAGGGTAACTGAACAAGGGAAGTCAGATGAAAAACTGTGTGGAATAAATAATATTCTTCGACACTGTAAAGATTTGTTACTCATATTGGCTTAATAACATACTTATTGACCAGTAGCTAGGCATAAAGTAGCGGTATGGCAACCAGACTAGAAGAATTCTGGGAAGAGAAAAGGAAGAAAGCAGACACTAACCAGATGCAGCAGAAGAAAAATGAGTATACTTCATTGAATAAAATTACCAAGCCATGTGATAAATTTAAGTGAAAGATTTGATTAATAATATGCTTGACCTACTAGCCCAGCAATTACTATAATATTAAGCCTCTGAATAATTATTTTTATGGGGCTGTGGGACCAGCCAAGCAGGATAAAGAAACTTTCAACCTCACTTCTATCGTTCTTGCTCTCCTGTCTAGAGTTGAGGGTAAAAGGGATGAAATAAACAGAGAGAAGTATAGAGGAATGATAGGCCAAAAGGGTAGATTATTGAATCTATTTTTAAACCAAAAATCAACTGCTCATCTCAAATAGTACACTGATATAGATTTTTGTATATTGACAGAAATTTTAGGATTTTTTTTAACAATGTGCTGTATATGTTTGTATTCTTGCTTAAAATATCATATCTATGGAACTCATTTAAAAATTTAATGTGTTACAACATGGTCTCTTGGCCCTGGGTGGCCTGAGGTCCAGACTCACAGACTTGCCATCCCAGACCGCTTAGCCACCTGCTGCTGTTTAGGCCCCCAGAAATTATTCAAACGCTTAACTTCATGATGTTTGATCTATAGCTCAGGCACATTGCTAGCTAGCTCCTTCATCTTAATTCAACCTATTTCCATTAATCTGTCTGCCACGTGGCCCATGATTCACCTGTGTTCCTTATGTGTTTCTTCTTGGGTGGCTGGGTCAGTCTGTCCCACTGCTTCTCCTACCTATGTTGTGATTTCCCCTCCTACTTTTTCTATGGTGCCGGTCATGAGCCAAAACAGCTCCTTTATTTAAAAATTGATATTCACAGCATACAGAAAGACATTCCCACACCAGTAACATAAAGTTCTAGTCCTTGAAAACTACTATTACAAACTGTTTATAATAATTAAAAAGTACTGTTTAGCAGTTAGTCACCTATAACAATCAAACTTATAGTCATTAGATATATTTTCAAAGTTAAGCAGAGATATAGTTTAATTAGATAGGTGGTCCTCAAACACTTTAAAGAATTACAGAACATGTTAATTAAGATGTTTTAATAACATAAGGCATTTATGACAATGAGGCACATCTGTTTCTGAGAACAATAATCTACTTCAAAGATGATGTTTGGCATTCAAGAACCTTCATATAGAGTTTACTTCAAATGTGACAAAGCTATTCAGTGGGCAAAAAAAAACTGCCCTTTCTTCTGCTGCTGACATTACTTTGTTCAAATGAACAAGCAAGACACACAGAAAGTCCAATATCATACTTTTCTAAGACAAGGTATGCTACATCTTTAAAATTTCTGCCACACAGGAAAATTTATCAGATATTCTAGTCCTGAAGACTAAAAATGGATGTCCCAACATTGAAGGTAAACTTTGGCTGTCTGGCTAGGCACCTAATTAATGCAATTTACTAATGGTTCACCAACCATTGATGGAACCAAGCTAATGGAAAATGGCAGCTTATAGACTAGGAGATGGAGTGCTTATTACTGAGCAAAGGAGTGCCCAATTAGCAAAACACCACAGTAATGGCAGTACTATTGACTATAGTGTAAAGAGCTAAGGATGATAAAGGAAAAATCTATATCTCCTCTGATTTGTGGTGCATGTGAGATGATATAGTATATGGTTATCAAAATAGAAAAACCACTAACTTATGAATAAATGGCAAAGATATATGATCATGTGAGACATGGATGAAAATTGCAAAATCTAGTACAACTTTCCAAAGACATCAAATTTTTAGCTCATACAAGCTAAACAGAAAAAAAAATCAAAAATAATGACACAATGGACAAATTTGCATCATGCTTAATTAAGCCTAGGATATTAAAACTTGCCAAAAACAAATTCAGAATAAATCAGCAAGAAAGATAGATCACACATCTGAAAAACTTAAAAGTTTTCTGTTAGCCCTAAGAAATAAGGAGAAATAGAGAACCAAATTAAATCAGGACTGCCTCATGAGAATAACTATTACAAAGAATCCACAGCCAGATGGTGGTTCTGCCCTTTAATACCAGCACTTGAGAGGCACATACCTTTATTCCCAACACTTGGGAGACAGAGGCAGACACATAAGAATTAAAGTGATTTATATTTAAAAGCCACCTGTGAAAGGCAGTCTGAAATTAAAAGTGAAAGTCCTATGTGATCTAAAAATAAATGCACTTAAAACTTTTATCTATATTAGAATAGATTTAATTCAAGGCAGTACAAAACAAGAGAGAAGGGGAGGCTGATCATTTAGGGCCACAGAACAGACTAAAGAACTAACCTGTGACCCAAAATTCAGCTGAAGCAAGCAATTAATCATAAAAATTACAAGTAATAAAAATCATAAAAATTACCAGTATGAATCCCTTAAAGAAAGCCAACAAGGCCAACAAAGCCCCCCCCCAAAAAAAAAACAACTAAACAGGAAAATAAAACCTGTCTGAGACTTGAAACTTGAAATAAATGCAATAAAGAAAATGCAAACTGAGGGAAGTCTAGGAAAGAAAAGTAAATGAGTAGGAATTACAAAGCAATCACCAACAGGGTACAAGAGTTGAAAGAGAATCTCAGACATTGTGGATACCACAAAATAAATAGATTAATTGGTTAAAGAAAATGTTAAATTCAACAAAATTTTAACATAAAACATCCAGGAAAGCAGGGACATCCTAAAAAGACCAAACATAAGAATAATAGGGATAGAAATAGGTGGACAATTTCATCTCAAAGGCATAGAAAATATTTTCAACAAAATCATAAAGCAAAACTATTTTTAACCTAAAGAAAAACATGCCTATGAAGGTATAAGAAGCTTACAGAATACAAAATATACTAGACCAAACAAAAAGAAGAGAAAGAAACCCACACCGTATAATTAGACATTATTATGTTAAACATACAGAATAAAGAAAAACATTAAGAGCTGTAATAAAAAAGGCCTATAATAACATATAAAGGCAGACCTATCAGAATTACACTCAATGAGTATGCAAAAAGCCAGAAGTTCCTGGACTCATGATTTACAGACACTAAAAGACCACAAATATAAGCACAGACTACAATGTCCAGCAAAAATTTCAAATTCCATAAATAGATAAAACAAGTATTCAATTAAAAAAGGTTTAAACAATACATATCCACAAATTTAGCCCTAGAATAAAATCTCTAACTCAAAGAAGTTAGCTACATCAATGAAAACACAGTCAAAAGATAATCTCCCACCACTAAACCCACAAATGAAGAAACACACGCATCGCCACCAACAAACCAAAAGTAACAATTGACAATCATTAGTCATTAATATCTCTTAATATCAATGGATTCATTTTACCTACAGAAAGATAGGCTAACAGAATGGGGAAAAAAACAGGATCCAACCTTTTATGGCATATAAGAAACAGCTCAACCTCAAAGACAGACATCATCTCAGAGTAAAAGGTTGATATAAGATGTACCAATCAAAAATATCTAAGAAATAAGCTAATGTAGCTATTATAATATCTAACATAATAAACCTCCAACTAATTTAATGAAAAGAAATGGAGGACATTTTGTTATTATCAAAGAAAAAGTCTATCATGATGAAGTCTCAATTATGAACAGCTATTTCCAAAATATTAGAACACCTACTGCTGAGTCCAGCTCAACTTGCAAAAGGAACCATGGTATAGGGGTATGTGGATGAAGGACAGATTTAGACCAGAGACAGAAAGAGTTGGAAGGACAATGAATGAGTACTCTGCTTCCCTGATTTTATTTACTCTAAGCTTTTTATACCAAGCAAAGGGCAGAGAAAAGTATAGACAACTCTCAAAACCTAAGATATCAGGCAACAATACCTTTGGCCAGAACATTTTATGATGGTGCCTTTCAGATAAAAGAAGCTTCTGCTCTGACTTTGAGTCAAGATGGAAATAAGATCAAATTATGATGTCTCTGTGGGGCACCTACACACCTACATATGGGGAAAAAAACGTAAAGCTTAAATTATACATCAACCCCACAGAATAATATTGGAAGACTTCAAAACCCTGTCTCACCACTTAATAGTTCTGCTAGTCATAAACTTAAAAAAGAAATAAAAGAACTAAAAGATGTTATGACTCAAATGGATCTAACAGATACCTATAAAACATTTTACCCAAACACAATAGTATATACCTTTTTCTCAACACCTCATGAAACCTTCAAAATTTACCATATAGTTGGTGACAAATCAAATCTCAGCAGATTCAAAAAAATGGAGCAAGACCTGCTACCTTATTGAAGCAACATACTTAAACTTAGGATTTAACAACAACAATGCAGAAAGCATAAAAACACATGGACACTGAGCAACACTAATTTGAATCATCATTGGGATAAGGAAGAAATAAAGAAAGAAATTAAACACTTCCTAGAAGAAACCCATAGACTCCCAGCACATATAAGACTAAGAAGTGAGTGACACCCCAACCAGGCAAGGCAGAGGTCTGGGTCTCCAGGACCCTAACCTAGCACACAGCCCTTGGAACTCTACTCCTGCTCAGCTCTGCTCTAAATCCAAACCAGCAGAAAAAAATCCCTGAAGGCCAAAAGTCCCAGTAAAGTTCAGTTTGCTGGACACCCCCAGCTCCAAAATCCCACCCCATTTCCAAACCCACACCATCATCTAAGTGGAAGCTGGAAGCCCACAGACCCAAAGCCCTCAGAAGAAAAGACTAAGAGATTAAGAAACTTAGAGGCTAAGTAAGATAGTTCCTCAGTTCTCAGCAACTACTGGATCAAAAGCCACCACCTGAGATCCACAGCGAGTCAGCACCTGCTAAAATAAGACAGGTCATTGAGACTAAGAATATACTACGTCCAAGTGGGCCAAGAACCTATATTGGACCAAGAAAGACTTCCAGAGACACAGAAATACCCAGAACAAGTTGCACCAAAATCAACTCCCTGAAATACAGACAAATCCTGCAGTGAACCAAGGAAGCAGATGACAGTACAAGAGTACATATAACAACATATAGAGAAACATGACACCACCAGAATCTGAAGGTTCTAAACAGGCTCTAATACAACAGGACCTGATCATACAGAAGAATCAAAAGGAAGCAACCTTAAAAATAACTTTCTAAAGCTAAAAGAAGCCTTAAAAGAGGATATAAAATGTCTCTTAAAGAAATAGAAGAAACTATAAACAAAAAAATGGAAGAGATTAACAAATTCCTGAAAAAAATGAATTCAAGAAAACCAAAAGAAAGCAATAGAACAAGTGAATGAAACATTTCAAGATTTAAAATTGAAATAGAAAAAACAAAAAAGACACAAACTGAGGCAATGCTGAAAATAGGAAATATGAAGAAATGAACCAGAACTCAGATGAAAGCAGAACCAACAGAATGCAAGACATGAAAGAGTGAATCTCAGGAATGGAAGATTCAATAGTGGAAATAGATATATTAACAAAACAAAACACAAAATCTAAAAAATTCATTACACAAAATATCTAAAAAATATGGGACACCATAAAAAGACCAAAACTAAGAATAATTGGAATTAAAGGAGAAGAATACCAGCACAAAGGCACATAAAATATATTCAACAAAATAATAGAAGAAAACTTTTACAACCTAAATAAGAAAATACTTATAAGACACAAGAAGCTTACAGAATACCAAATAGAATAGACCCTCCAAAATGTCGGCATGCCATCTAATAATAAAGCCACTAAACCTACAGGATTAAGAAAGATTACTAAGGGCTACAAAGGAAAAAGTCAAAGTAACCTGTTATGGCACACACATCAAAATAAATCCAAATTACTCAATGCAAAAAAAAAAAAAAAAAAAAAAAAAAAAAAAAAAAAAAAAAAAAAAACAAAAAAAAAAAAAAAAAAGAAAGAAATCCAGATGTCCTGGCCAGATCTAATACAAACATGAAAGGAACATGTCTGTGAGCCCAGACTACTCTACTCATCAAAACTATCAACCACAATAAAGTAAACAAGATATTTCATGACAAAACTAGATTTAAGCAATACCTATACTCAAGTCCAGGCCTACAGAAAGCAATAGAGAAAAAACTCCAACCTAAGAAATCTAGATAAAGTCAAAAGCCACAATCAATAGATAATCTCACAAAAGAAAAATCCAAAAAAGGGAAGCACATACACACTACCACCAAAAATAACAATCACTGGTCATTAATATCCCTTAATATCAATGAACTTAATTCACATATAAAAAGACACACCCTAACACAATAGATTCAAAAATGAAATATACCCTTCTGCTGAATACAAGAGACATACCTAAACTTCAAAATAGACACTGGCTCAGAGTAAAGGATTAGGAAAAGACTTTCCAATAAAACGAACCTAATAAACAAGGTGGTGTAGACATCTTAATATTTAACAAAAGAGATTTCAAATTAAACTCAATAGAGAACAGGATTATCACAACATATTTACCTTAGGAAAAATATACCAAGATGAAGTCTCAGTGTTGAATATTTATGCCCCCAACACAGGGACACCATATATAAAAGAAATACTACTAAAGCTTAAGTCTCTTATGAAATCCAATACATTAATAGTGGGAGACTTCAATACCACACTCTCACCAATGGATAGTTCTTCCAGCCAGAATCTCAACAAAGAAGTAAGGAAACTAACAGATGTTATGACACAAATGGACTGAATAGATATATACAGAACATTCTACCCTAACACAAAGAAACATACTAATTTCTCAGCACCTCATTAAACTTTCTTTAAAATTAACCACATATTCAGTGATAAAGCAAACATCAATAGATACAAAAAATTGAGAATAACTCTTTGTATCATATTAGACCACTATGGTCTAAAGTTAGAGTTCAACACAACAAAATCACAAAGAGCCTACAAATTCATGGAAACTGAACATCTCTCAATTAAACCTTCCCTGGGTCAAGAAAAAAAGTTAAGAAATAAATCAAAGACTTCCTAAATTTAATAAAAATTAATCCACAGCATAACCAACCTTATGGGACACAATGAAAGCAGTGCTAAGAGAAAAATTCATATCACTAGATGCCTATATGAAAAATTTAGAGAAATCTAACAAATGAGACTTAAAGGGACAGTTGAAAGTTTTAGAACAAGTAGAAGCAAACTCACCTAGAAGAAATAGAGGGCAGGAAATAATCAAACTTAAGACTGAAATCAATACAATAGAAACAAAGTAAACATACAAAAAATAAATGAATCAAAGAGTTGGTTCTTTGGAAAAAATAAAAAAGAGAGATTAACCCTATCCAAAGGCAGAAAGCAGGTAACCAAATTAGCAGAATCAGAAATAAAAAGGGGGACATAACAATAGTTATGTCCAAAATTAAATCAAGACCAAATAAATACCCTGAATAGACCAATGAATTCCAAGGAAATTGAAACTGTTATTAAAAGACTCCCAAATTTAAAAGGAAAAAAAAAGCCCAGGACCAGATGGTTTCAGTACAGAATTCTACCAGACATTTCAAAGAAGAATTAATACTGACACTCTTCAAAGTGTTCCATACAGTAGAAACTGAAGGAAGATTGCTCAACTCAAGGCTATTTAAACCACTTGAAGATGCAACAAAGAAGAAGAATAACAGACCAATCTCCCTCAAGAACTTTGATGCAAAAATGCTCAATAAAATACTAGCGAATTTAATTCAACAGCATATCAAAAAAAAAAAAATCATTCACCACAATCAAGTAGGGTTCATCCCAGAGATGCAGAGGTGGCCAACATACAAAAAAAAAAAAAAAAAAAAAAAAAAAAAAAAAAAAAAAAAAAAAAAAAAAAGTCTATGCCATTCATCATGTAAACAACCTGAAAGAAAAAAAAAATGTATGTCATATCCTAGATGTTAAAAAATGCTTTGACAAAATACAACACTTCCTTATTAGAAAATTCATGGAGAGATCAGGAGTACAGGGAAAAATACCTAAATATAAGAAGGGAGATTACAGAAAGCTGGCAGCCAACATCAAACTAAATGGAGAGAAACTCAAAGAAATATCACTAAAATCAGGAACAAGACAAAGATTTCCTCTCTCCCATTGTCTATTTAATGTTGTTCTTAAAGTTTTAGCTAAAGCAATATGAGAACAATTAGAGATTAAGGGGATACAAATTGGAAAGGAAGAAGTTGAAGTATCTCTATTCACAGATGATATGATTGTACACATAAGTGAACCACAAAATTTGACCAGGGAACTCCTACAGCTGATAAACACCTTCAGCAATGTATTAGGTTACAAGAATAACTCAAAAAAAAAAAAAGCCCTCCAATACACTAAGGATAAAAGGTCTGAAAAAGAAATATGGGTAACTGCATCCTTTATAATAACTGCAAATAACATTTAATATTTTTGGGTAACTCTAACCAAAGAAGTTGTTACAAATAGGTTTTGGGCCCTGGGCAGCCAGAGGTCCAGACCCACAGACCTGCTGTCCTAGACCGCTTTGCCGCCCCCAGCTGCTTAGGCTCCCAAAAATGACTCGGACATGTATATGTTTTGCCTATGGCTCAGGCACATTCCTAGCTAGCTCCTTCATCTTAACTCAACCTATTTTCATTAATCTGTCTGCCTCATGGCCTGTGGCTCACCTGTGTGTCTGACATGTTTCTTTTTTGAGCATCTGGGTCTTACTGTTTCTGTCTCCACCCTTCTCCTACCTAGGCTCTGATTTCCCCTCCTACTTTTTCTACGGTGCCTGTCATGTGCCAAAATACCTCCTTTATTGAAATATTGATATTCACAACATACAGAAAAACATTCCCACATCAAGAAATAGCAGATCTGTTTGACAAAAACATCAAGTCTTTGAAGAAAGAAATTGAAGATGTCCAAAAATGGAAAGATCTCTCATGCTTCTGGATAGGTAGGATCAACATAGTAAAAATGGCAATTTTACCAAAAGCAATCTACAGATTCAATACAATCTCCATCAAAATCCCAGCACAATTTTTTACTGACCTTGAAAGAACAACATTCAACCTCATATGAAATAAAAGGAAACCCAAGATCGCAAAAAAAAAAAAAAAAAGAATCCCATTCGATAAAAGAACTTCAAGAGGCATTAACATCCCTGACTTCAAGATATACTATGTGAAGTTACAGTAATAAAAACATCCTGATACTAGCATAAAAACAGACTTGTGGATCTGTGGAATTGAATAGAAGACCCAGAAATTAACATACACACCTATGAACACCTGATTTTTGACAAAGAGGCCAAAAATATACAATGAAAAATGATAGCATTTTCAACAAATGGTGCTGGCATAGCTGGATAATAGTATGTAGAAGAATGCAAATAGATTTATATTTATCATCCTGCACAGTATTCAAATTCAATTGGATTAAAGACTTCAACATAAATCCAGCTACACTAAATGACAAAAAAATGTAGAAAATGCCCTTCAACACATTGGCACAAGTGACCACTTTTAAAATATGACACTATTAGCATAGACACTAAGAACAACAATTAATAAATGGGACCTCGTTAAATTGAGAAGCTTCTATAAGACAAAGGACACAGTCCATAAGACAAAATGACAGCCTACAGATGGGAAAATGATCTTCACCAACCATACATCTGACAGAGGACTGATCTCTAAAATATAGAGAGAGCCCAAGAAACCAGATACCAAAATCCCAAATAATTCAATTAAAAATGGGGTTCAGAGATAAAGGGGAAATTTCAGCCCAAGAATATAAACAAAGGGATCAGGATCATGGGGAAATAGCTGACAATAGCTATTGGGACCTCACTGTATCAGAAACAATTGCTTAGGAAAGTTCAGGAAATGGAACTCAAACCTCCAAAGGTAGACAACTGTCAAACTGTGAGGGAAGATTGTGGAACCTCTTGCAGTAGGATCAGACTATATTCTTGTGCATAAACTGGCATATTGGAGCCCATTCTCTACAAAGGAATGCTTTATTAGCTTTAATACTGGAATGAAGGACTTAGACCTACTTTAACTGGATATGCCAAACAAAACTGTCCCGACTTGGGACTCCTTTCCTTCCTTCGGAAAAAAAATCTTTTATGGGGCATCATGAAACCATTGCTAGGAAAAAAGTTTATAGCATAAAGTGTCTATGTGAAGAAAGTAGAGAAATCTCACACAAGTGCTTTAACAGCACATCTGAAACTCTACAAGAAAAAAAATAAACTCACCAGGAGCAATAGATACCAGCAAATAATCAAACTAAGAGTTAAAATCAATGTTATAGAAATAAATAAAATACAAAAATCAATAAAACAAAAATTTTATTATTTGAAAAATCAACAAAATAGACAAATCCTTATCCAAACTAAATAAAAGGCAGTAGAGTATCCAATTTATCAAAATCAAAAATGAAAAAAGGGACATAACAACAAATACCAAGGAAATCATTAGATCATACTTTGAAAACTTGTACTCTACAAAATTAGAAAAAATTTTTTTAAATTGACAGTTTTATGGAAAGCTACTATAATTACCAATTTTAAATCAAGATCAGATAAATAATTTAAATAAACCTATAACCCCCAAGGAAATAGAATAAGTCATCAATAATCTTCCACCCCCCAAAAAATCCACATCCATATGGTTTCAGTGCAGAATTTGAAATAAGAGCCAATACCAATACTCCACATACTATTCCACACAATAGAAACAGAAGGAATGATCCCAAATTCTATTTATGAGGCTACAGCCACCCTGATACACAACTATGCAAAGATGCAAAAATGAAACAGAATTACAGACCAATCTCAAGCATGAGCATTGATTCAAAAATACTCAATAATATTCTGGCAAACCAAATTCAAGTAACACATAAAAAAAATTCATAATCAACTAGGCTTTATCCCAGAGATGCAGAGATGGTTCTACATACAAAAATCTGTCAGTGTAGTCCACCACTAAAAAAATCCCCCCAAACATATAGTCATCTCATTAGATGTTGAAAAAGACTTTGACAAAATTTAACTTTCCTTCATGATAAAGTTCTTAGAGATATGAGGGATACAAGTTATATATCTAAACATAATAAAAATAATATACAGCAAGCCAACATCCAACACCAAATTAAATGAGGAGAAACTCAAAGTGATTCCACTTAAATAAGGAACAAGACAAGGCTGTCTACCTTCTCCACATCTATTTAACATAGTACTTAATAAGTACTAGCTAGAACAATAAGACAACAAATGAAGATCAAAGTGAAGCAGAATGCAAAGGAAGAAGTCAAACTTTCACTATATGTAGTTGTTATGGTAGTATAGAGAAATAGCCCCAAAAATTCTACCAGGGAACTCCTGTACCTAATATACACCTTCAGTAATTTGGCTGGATACAAAATTAAATTTAAAAAATTAGTAACCACTCTATATGCAAATGGTAAATGAGCTGAGAAAGAAATCAGATAACACCTTTTAAAATAGCCACAAATAATATAAAATATCTTGATGTAATTCTAACAAAACAAGTGACAGACCTGTATGAATTTTAAGGCTTTGAAGAAAGAAATTAAAGAAGATCTCGAAAAACAGAAAGCTCTTCCATGCTCATGCATTGGTAAGATTAACATAGTAAGAATTGCATTCTTACCAAAAGTAGTCTAATGCAATCCTCACCAAAATTCCAACACAATAATTTACAGATCATAAAAACAATGCTCCCCTTTATATGAAAATTTAAAAAAAAAACATTTAGGATAATTAAAGCAAGTTATAAAGGAAATTCTGGAGGTATCAAAGTTCTTGAAACCAAGCTATACTATAGAACATAGGTATTCAAACAGACAAGTGGATCAATGGAATCGAATCATAGGTCTGATATAAATCCTCACACCCCTGAGACCTGATTTTTGCCAAAGAAGCCAAAATTATACAATGAGACAAATAAAACATTTCAACAAATTGGGCTGGCATAATCAGATTGTCTCATGTAGAAGAATGCAACTAGATCTATATCTATCACCCTGCATAAACTCAAGTCCAAGTAGATCAAAGGCCTCAACATAAATTTAGATACATTCAACCTGATAGAAAAGAAAATATGAAGTAGCTTTAAATGCATTGACCTCAGATACATCTTCCTAAATAGAACACCAGTAGCACAGACACTGAAATTTAAAGCTAATAGATGGGGAGATATAAAACTAAGACGGTTCTGTAAAACAAAGGATATGGTCAGTTAGACAGAATGCCAGCCTATAAAAAGGGAAAAGAACTTCACCAACCCCACATCCATAAAAGGTCTGATCTTTAAAATATATAAATAACTCAAAAAACTAGACATCAAAATAGCAAATAATCAAATTGGAAAATGGGGTACAAATTTAAACAGAAAAAAATCTTAAATGGCCTAGAATTACTTAAAGATATGTTCAAAATCCTTAGCCATCAGAGAAAGGCAAATCAAAGTAACTGAGATATCATCTTTTTAAATATATTTTTCCTCTTTGTACTTAAAAGTTTTTAAACTTATTACCCACAGTTATCTTCTTTCCACTCATCTCGCGGCTTCTCACACCTCCCCATCCACTCCTCAGAAAGTGTAAGACCTCCCATGGGGAGTCAACAAAGTCTGCCATATTAAGCTGAGGCAGGACCACCCTTCTTCCCCCAGTATCAAGGCTGACCAAGGTAGCCCTCTCTAGGGAATGGGCTCCAAAAAGCCAGTTCCTGCACTATGGATAAATCCTGGTCTCACTACCAGAGGCCTCACATACTGGCCTCCATGTCTTGGTGTCTCCTCTGTGCTGAATTATCTCCTCTTACTTTCTCTCTTAGTCCAGAAGTTCCACCTATAACTTTAGCCTAACTATTGGACATCAGGTTTTTTATTACATCAGTCACAGCAATACACCTTCACACAGTGTGCAAGTATCTCACTGCAACCAGGCGACAGAAGTGAACAGAAAAACATCATAGATATTAACAGACAGTCATATAGAGAAGCAAGACAGATAGAAAGTCATACTAAAAGGGAGGTCCTTGGGTTTGAAGAGTCTTGTTTGAAATTAAGTAGGAGAAAAATCTATCTCTGGGATGTCAACAGAGTAGAAAGATCTAGCTGGATGCTTTCTCTGTCTTTCTGATTCAGTATGTTTTCACTACAACATTTTGCTCTCTAGTCTTTATTAGTAAATCAAATAGTCAAGAATTTGATAATAATAACATATTTGTGATCACTGTAGAGTTACATTCATACTAGAATCACACTATGCACTTACATTCACACTAAGATCACACTATACAGTCAGACACACACTAGCATTCATAAGCAAATTTGCTCTTATTATATAGCAATACCAGTATTAGATCATAGTGTATAGCCACACTCATATTTGAGTCACATTTAATTCACATCAAAAGTTGGATTTCATTGTATACTCATACTAGGATCACAATGTATAATGACCACCCCCAAGCAGTATCAAGTTCTACAGTTACTACTGTATACTACTATAGTATCAACAAGAATTTCTGGAAAGAAAAAGAGTCTGTAAAATGTCTGCAAAGACTGATTGACTGATTTGAATTACAGTGATATAGAGAATTTAAAATGTGGCAAGTTAAGCAGCAAATGGATTATCTCTGGCTATTTCTAACACCCTGAATAGCCACTTATTTCCCATTTCTGTGACAGAACTAATAGCCTATGGTTAAAAGATAAAGGTGGGTTTTTTTTGGTTTTTTTTTTTTTTAGAATCCACTAACTTTGAAGACCCTCAGCTTTCACCTACCCAAAAGTTAAGACTGTCATTATACAGTATCTGAGTCCTATAAAACAACTTCTCCCAACTTCTTACAAGCACTTCTCTGTCCTACAAAGGTATTTTAAACTTTTTCTGATTTCTATTCCTTTCTCCTGTAAAACTGTAAAACTGAAAGAAATTGCTTTTATCCTAGTACATGGAATTTGGAGTCTGCTAGCTTTAAGCTAACTTGGCAAAAGTTGGTGCCATTTAGAAAGCAGAAAAATAGTTGAAAACAATGCCTCCAGCAGATTTGCCTTTCCTTATTGATTGAAGAGTGACAGGAGAGAGCTATGAACAGTGAAAACAGTGATATCCCTAGGCTCCTGGACCTGGGTGCTTTAAGAAAGCAGGTTGAGCAAGCCACATAGAACTACCTAGTAAACAACACTTCCCAATGGCCTGTGTCAGTTCTTGCTTCCAGGTTCCTGTCTTGTGTTCTTTCTGACTTCCCTAGGTGATAATCTACAAACTGTAACATTAAAAAACCTTTTACTCCTCAAAATTACTTTTCTCATAATATTTTTTTACAACAAAGAAACTCTAAGTAAGAAATGAGGTATTGATGTGGGAATGGCTTTCCGTATGCTGTAAATACTAATCTTTCAATAAAGGAGCTGTTTTTGCCCATGACAGGCACCATAGAAGAAGTAGGAGGAGAAATCACAGCATAAGTAGGAGAAGCAGGGCGGAGTCAGACAGAATGAGCCAGATGCCCAAAGAAGAAATGTGTAAGGTACACAGGTGAGCCACAGGTCACGTGGCAGACAGATTAATGAGAATGGATTGAGTTAAGATGAAAGAGCAATGTTCCTGGGACATAGGCCAAACAGCATGAACATAATATGAGTGTCTGAGTCATTTGTGGGGGATGAGCAGCAGCAGGTGGCTAAGGGGTCTGGGGCTGCAGGCCTGTGGGTCTGGACTCTAGCCACCTGGGCCCAGAAAACCCTAATGCTACAAGGTATGTTAGGATTTTGTGCAGATTTGGTATGACACAAACTTACCTTTTTATCTGTCAGCAGATTTCTATGGATGCAAGGCCTCATGGGGAACATGGGAAACAGGGTGGAAGGCATTAGTGGATAACAAGAGACACTTAGAAGCTGTTTCTGTGTAGAAAAGATGTTAATATCAGAAGGATATGGTTATGATTAACAGAAAAGTTTATGATAACAGAAAAGGTTATGATAGCAGAGACTGTGGAAGGGGAGAGAGAAAAAGAAGAAAGGGGGAGACAGAAAAAGAGAGAGATAAAGAGCACCCAATAGAAACAAAGGCAAGAGAGAGAGAGAGAGAGAGAGAGAGAGAGGGAGAGGAGAGAGAGAGAGAGAGAGAGAGAGAGAGAGAGAGAGAGAGAGAGAGAGAGAGAGAGAGAGAGAGAGAGAGATTCAGAGGTGGGAATTTTTTAAATGGGGATTGACATCAGAGCTCAGAGGAAGGTATGGCTTTACAGCCTAACAAGAAAACCTAAATATGTCTTTCTGTACTATGTTACTTCAATTTAGCTGTAAAATTATTGATGTCTTATTCCCTTTAAGATGAAACCTATTGAGGATTTAGTTGCTTGGTTTGGTATTGTTTTTGGTTTGTTTTTGTATGTATGCATGTGTGTGTGTATGATGATACAGTAAGTCATGTATACAAAAAAATACATACATACATACATACATACATGCATACACACACAAACACACACACAGGGAACACACTGTAGAGTTACTCCCACATTAGCATCACACTGTACAATAAACCTCACACTAATATGACATTGTACAGTCATACCCACCCAAGGACCACACTGAAAGTCATACTCACACTAGGATCATAGATTGTGCAGTTATACACACAACAGGATTTTACACTGTATAGTTATAGCACCACCAGGATCATGCTACACAGTCACACCCACACTAGAATTGTACCATAGAGTTATAGATTTAAACAATAGAAGATGCAACTATTTCAGAGTTGTTAAATTAATGTTCAGTTAAAGTATAATTTAGTCTTCCAACATAGTGATGGTCATTTTTCAAGATTTGAATGCTACTAGCCTTAATCTAGGAAACAGGCCCACTTGTTGAAAGGCTGGGTAGGGCCTTGGATTTATCTTTTCCATCTTCCTAGAGAATCTCTTCTGTCTCAGTGGACTGTATAAATTTCTAAATCTTGATGAACTTTTATCTTCCCCACCTTCAAATATTGGTTCTACATGTCTAACCAAACCTCTGATCACAGATTTATATCATGAAGACTCCATTATTCCTTCCAAAGAACATTAACAAGAATTGTTTAGTTTTTTATCTGTAGTTCATTTTTTGGTGACAAGTCTTTAATAAATGTTAAGCTGAAATTATTGCTATATATACCAAACTGAACTAGTTTATGAAAATTCATTTTGTGTTTCTTACTATAAAATAAACTTTTAAATAAAGTTTTACAAAAAAAATGTGATCATAATTTGTTATATTTGTTAAGAGGTTAAATTTGTTTTCTCTATTATTATTTCTAATAAAATTAGTTATTCATCAAATGTACCTATTATGAATCTCCTTGCTTTCATAATCCTGGTCAGCCAATATATGCCTACTTTATTCCTGTTTTAAGAAATTCTATTATATCCTATTGAGATTCTGCTTGTAATATAGACTGCCTTTGATGCACCTTTTATCTAACTACTCACAATACAAAATTTCTTGTTCAGAATACCCACATACCTATTTCTTTATTATACAAGTTACTATTACAGAATAACTAATATACAATAGGAATTTGAAATTATCTCTTATACCCTTGCAAGGCTCCCTACATTGGGACTGAAACATCAACCCAACAACATAACTTTCAACCTACAATATTCCCTGTCTACAAGATGTGCTAGGCTAAAGGTGGAATAGAACTTGTGGATTTGACTAACCAGTGACTGATATGTTGAGGCTCATGCCATGGGAGGGTGCCTATGCATAACACTGCAGGAATGGCCAGGAACCAGGGTCTGCTCAGCTCAGAAACCCAGTATAAAGCCAAAAACAAAAGTCAAAAATAAAAGTTATTTAACATTTTATAAAGATATTCTACAATCCTCATACATCAGTGTCTGGCCCAGTTTTCATCAGAGAGGTATCATCCAGCAATTGATAGGATCAGATGCAGAAACCCACAGCAAAACACTAAGAAAAGCCAAGAGAACCCAGACAAAAAGGAGGAGGAAGATTTCTAAAAGTCATAAAGATCAAGAACACCTTGAGAATATGACCCACAGGGCTCACAGAAAGTCAGGCAAAAATCATACATTCTGTATGAGTCTGAGCTTAGTCTTCTACATACACAATATGGTTTTATCTTAGTGTTCTAATAGGATTATTAACAGGATGTGTTGAGGGAGATCTCGGACTCTTGCCTGAGCTTGGGATCCTTTTCCTCCTATTAGATCACTTCATTCAGCCTTGATATGAGGGTTTGTGCCTAATCTTATTGTAATTTGTTATGCCCTGCTCAGTTGATATTTCTTGGAGGTCTGCTCTTTTTTTGAAGGGAAATGGAGCAAGAGTAGATCTAGAGGGAAAAAAAAGGAAGTGGTGGAGAGGGAGACTAGAAGGTCTTGAGTACAATAAACTGTAATAATGTGTATAAAGAATAAAAATAAATAATAAAAAGTGTGGAATTATATCTGATGGTGTATTTTCATTTAATAATAACCTATTTATCAACATTTAAAGGCTATTGAATAAGTTAATATAGTACAACGTGCCACAAGGTCAAATAAATAATGTGGCATAGAATACAAGTTAAATTATAAATACTTGGTCAGTTCTCTGCCTCAAAAAGATTACATTATTCTTTAAATATCTTTTTTGTGTGCTATAAAATATTCATTTAAAAACATAAAATATATTATGGAGCAATTTGTCTGCATCTGATCAAACAAATTCACTGAGGTGTGAGAATTATGTAAACAAGAGAACAGAAGGCCATGTGGTGACATAAATAAATGCTCCTGAGTCAACAGAGCATGACAAAAGCAGTCATAGGAACACAGATTTCAGAATGCACTAAAGCACTCGTGTGCAGTGGGGGGTGGGGGAAGTGGCTTGTTCACAAATGGTAAAAACAGATCTGATGGCATTCCAAAAATTTATTTTAATATTTGGAGAGATTACTGTAAATGGAGAGTTTGGCTCTTTATTGTTATTTTAAAACCAGCATGAAGCCACTTAAATAACATGTGTAACTGATTTCTTTTGATTACAAAAATGTCTAATGGGGTAGTTTGTCTTCTTCCTCAATAAAATTTATATAGTTTTTGCTTAGGGTCAAAATGAAGTCTTTTTTTCTAAAAAGAACTCATCTGTGACATGCATAATCACTTTCCAGTCTCAAGTGGCAATTTGTGATTACTGCTTCTGTCAGGGCAACAACTAAGGAACCAGAAAAAGACATGGCAATAATTGGGAGTAAAATTGGTGAAAGCAGTTTACAAACCATAACCAGTATAAAATTTTCTTTTATGTCTCTGCCTTGTGGTGGCCTGTGGGGACAGTTAAGACTCTTGTAGCCTCTTGAATTGTCACAACTTGTAACTACCTGCTACAAAGTTGAAAATTGCCACATAAAAAGACCCATCACCACCCAGCAGTTCAAGCTCTCTTTGTAGAACCCATTCTCACCCTTCAAGATTTCACTCTGGGACCTTTAATCTATAATGTTATTCTGTAGCATTCTTTCAATTTATAACACAGAGCTACTTCAATGCTTCTACTTGGACTTTACTGAGGTCACGAATTTGAACCTTCAATTACCGTCCAAACTTGGTATTATAGAATTATCAAACGCTACGGTGTCAGATGAGGTTAAGCAGATGCAGAACTTAAATCGGCAGCTGTTGTCCAAGGTATATGAAGTACAACTTTCAAACTCTGCGATGGCAAAAAGGATGGGTACTCTAGAAATTGGTTACAACAAGCTTTCAGATAAGGATAACACTGTACAAGAACAATATAAACACTACGTAATTGATGAAAACAAGAAACTTGTTGACCACATTAATGAAGGGAACAAGAAAATCATTAATTATGTTAATGATGTAGATCTAAAAATTGCTAACTCAGTGAGGTCTTTGGAAGGACTACTTCATCAAGAAAGTCAAGCTCTGAGACAGGTAGTATCCAAAATCCAAGAATGGGAACCTGTAGTATCCAAAATCCAAGAATGGGAACCTGTAGTATCCAAAATCCAGGAATGGGAACCTGTAGTATCCAAAATCCAGGAATGGGAACCCATAATATCCAAAATAAAAGAAGGGGGGACCATATTGCAACACTACAAAAAGGCAATGATGCATCTTATGCTCAGAACAGTTCAGGTCAACGCCCAATAGGGTGTTATGGTACTGGAAATACTTTACATAAAGTTGTAAACATGACGGGGCTACCCCCTTCATCACCACTATAGTTCCCAGCTACTATTCAGACAAAGATAGCACCAGGGGATCCTCAGAATATGTAGAGTATAGTTATGAGCCAGTACATATGAAAGACATCAAAGATTTTAAAGAGGCAATATCCTTGTATGGTATTCACTCTACTTATGTAAAGCAGCTCCTAAATTCATGGTCTGCAAAAAACCGAATCTTCCCCCTTGATTGGATGCAGTTAACGGCTGCTGTCTTGGACCAAAGTCAAAACTTAAAGTGGAGAAGCTGCTTTAGAGAGGAGGCCAAGACCTTAAAACACCAAGGAAGAATTAGGGGTTTCTTTGCTTCTCAGGACCAAATCCTTGGTGAAGGAATGTTTGCTGACGTGAAGACTCAAACTGCTTATGGCGAACATACTTTATTGCTATGCCGAACTGCTGAATTTAATGCATGGGAAAAGATTTTGGACCCAGGTCAAAAAATTGAGCATTATGCTAAGGTCAAACAAGGTTTAAAAGAGCCTTATACCGACTTTCTACAGAGGCTTACCACGGCTGTACATAGAGCAATATCAGATCCAGAAGCTAGAAAGCAAATAATACTTTCTCTGGCCTTTGATCATGCTAATCCAGAATGTAGAAGAATGCTTCTGCCTTTAAAAATCAGAGCCGCACCTATAGAAGAATGGATTCAATATACAATCAATGCTGAATCTCTCCATGGCAATGAAGAGAATTGGGTAGACCAAGCTGTTGCTAAGGTAAGGGAGAGGAACCAAGGAATCACTTGTTTCAACTGTGGTAAACAAGGCCATATAAGACAGAATTGTACACAAAGTACTCTTGGAAATGATGCCCGATCTAGGTTTAATTCAAACAGAAGGTCATTGTCTTCTGGATTATGCAGAAGATGTGCCAAGGGATGGCATTGGACCAATGAATGTAGATCTACCAGAGATAAAGAAGGCAACACTCTGCCATCAGGAAATGCCTTTCGGGGCTTCCCCCGGGAAGCCCCCAAAAATCAGACTCCAAATTCAAGGATGGTGAGATCATATCCGGTCATAGTAGAAGACCAGCATTCTCAGGACGAATAGAGCACCCAATACCTGATCTTGAAAACCATACAGTATCAGATTATAACATAAATTCAAAAGAAGATTCAGAAACTCCAAAAAGAATCACATAATGAATACTTTGGTAGACTTCGATAAATAAACAAAGACCAAAATTGGGGATATGGATAGATAATATTTATATCCAGGGTTTAGTCAACACGGGGGCTGATTTTTCGATCATAACCCCACAGTCATGGCATCCAAGATGGCCTTTATGGACAGTAGATATCCAATTTCTGGGTATTGGAACAATATCTCAGGTGAAACAGAGTATGAGATGGCTTGAATGCATAGGACCAGAAGGTCAGAAAGGACAGTTGAAGCCATATATGGCTGATATAGCAGTGAATCTGTGGGGTCGCGACCTCCTAATGCAATGGAATACCCAGATTAAAATCCCTCCTGGTTCTGATGTCAGCCGGAGGCTCAACTATGTTTCCAAAAATGATGCTTTAAGGTACTATGAAAAAAATTCACCAGCCATTCAGGTTGTATAAAAGATTTGCCCAATAACCACAGATCTTAATAAGACACTCACAGCACTGCCTTTGAAATGGTTAACAGAAAAGCCTATTTGGGTTCAACAATGGCCTTTGACGAGAGAAAAACTTCAGGCTTTGGAACAGATGGTACAGGAGCAGTTACAGGCTCAGCATATCGAAGAATCAACCAGTTCATGGAATTCTCCTGTTTTTGTTGTCAAGAAAAAAAATCTGGAAAATGGAGGATGGTAACGGATTTAAGAGCAATTAATAAGGTGATTCAACCTATGGGCTCCTTACAATCTGGTATTCCTCTGCCTTCTCTGTTACCTAAAGGATGGCCTATTACAGTTATTGATTTGAAAGATTTTTTTTACCATACCTTTACAGGAACAGGACAAAGAGAAATTTGCTTTCACAGTGCCTACTCTTAATAATTCAGGGCCAGCTAAGAGGTACCAATGGAGAGTCCTTCCCCAAGGAATGTTCAATAGTCCCACCTTATGCCAATATTTTGTACAACAACCACTAGAAATACTGCACAAGTGCTTCCCACAATCTATCATTTACCATTATATGGATGATATTTTGTTGGCAGACCCAAACCCAAAGACATTAGAAACATTGTTTAAAGAGCTACAGAAAATATTGCCTAATTGGGGACTACAAATTGCTCCAGAAAAAGTGCAGAGGGGAGATTCTATTAATTATTTAGGATATAAGATAGGTTTACAAAAAAATAGGCCACAAAAGGTAAAATTAAATAGAGATAAATTGAAGACTCTTAGTGATTTTCAGAAGCTACTAGAAGATATTGCTCATATATGGCCCATGATTGGTATAAAAAACTATGAACTAGTTAATTTATTCAAGACTTTAAAAGGTGACAAGTGTTTAAATAGTCCAAGAGAACTATCTGATGAGGCCGAGAAAGAATTAGAGTTTGTAGAAAAAAAACTTCAAGAAACACATGTGGATCGTGTGGATCCAGACCTAGAATGCATACTTGTTATTTTACCCTCTAGACAATCTCCAACAGGAATCTTAATGCAAAGAGAAAGTATCATATTAGAATGGATATTTCTGCCACATAGGCCAAGCAAAAAGATGAAGACATATATCGAAAAAATTGCTGATCTGATTTTTAAAGGTAAATTGAGACTCTGCCAATTGAATGGAAAGGACCCTACAGAAATTGTTGTGCCTTTGACTAATGAAGAAATTGAATGATTATGGGCAGACAGTGAACCTTGGCAAAAGGCTTGCAGTGACTTTTTAGGAGAAATTAATAAATTCAATTTATAAAGGAAACTAATTGGATCTTTCCTCGTGTGGTACAGGATGAACTCGTTTCTGGAGCCCCTATATTTTATATGGATGCAAACAATTTAGGGAAGGCTGGCTACAAGTCTGAAAACTTAACTAATGTGGCTCAGAGCCCTTATAACTCTGTTCAAAAGTCAGAACTATATGCGATTATTATGGTGTTGTTGGATTTCACAGAGCCTCTTAACTTACTGACTCTCAATACGCAGAAAGAGTTGTTTCACATATTGAAACTGCTGACTTCTTTCCTGATGATACAGACTTGAACTTACTACTCATACAACTACAAGATATCATCAGAGGTAGGATACATCCTATGTACATAACACATATCAGGGTGCACACGGGTCTCCCAGGTCCTCTAGCGCAGGGTAATGATGAAATAGATCGGTTGCTGATAGGAAATGTGCTAAAGGCCACAGAATTTCATGAGAAACATCATGTTAACAGCAAAGGGCTAAAGAAGAGTTTTCCCATCACTTGGAATGAAGCAACGGAAATAGTAAAAAAAATGTAACACTTGCTCTTTTTATAACCAACCATCGTTACCTGCAGGAACTAATCCTAAGGGTACACAGGGAAATGAGATATGGCAAATGGATGTGTTTCACTTTCCAGAATTCGGAAAGATGAAATATGTACATCATACTATTGACACCTATTCTGGAATGCAATGGGCGACTGCCCTGAGTTCTGAAAATGCTGATGCTGTACTTACTCACTTTTTGGAAGCCATGGCCATAAAGGGAATTCCCACTCAGATTAAGACTGACAATGCTCCAGCTTATGTCTCCTGAAAAATGAAGATAATTTTTGGATACTATGATATAAAGCATATTACAGGGATACCACACAATCCTACAGGACAGGCAGTTGTGGAGATATCTCACCGCACATTAAAAAAGATGCTTTATAAACAAAAGAAAGAAATGAAAAAACCCAGAGAGAAGTTGCACAGTGCCTTATTGACTTTAAATTTTCTTAACACTGATGAAAAGGGAACATCAGCTGCTGAGAGACAATGGGTAGTAGAAAAATCTTCTGAGTTAAATCAACCCATTTACTTCAAAGATGTGTTGACTTCCTAATGGAAGCCGGGGTATGTGCTTCGATGGGGTAGGAGTTTTGCTCTTGTTTAAACAAGGACAGAAAAGAAATGGGTACCAACAAAACTAATAAAAGTCCGCTTCGAAAAGGAGTCTCTTCCTGAAAAAGAAAAGAAACTACTCATCCTTGATATGACAAACAGATACATGGTAAGGAAAACACACTTAACAAACCTGGGGCAGGGTCTCAGTTTTGTCTTTACAGGAAAACGGATACAACTATTTTTAAGGCATTGACTAGACATTGAATAATTACTCACCTGCAATCAAAGACAGACTGATGATGAAAGAATGTACAAGACTGACTATGGGACCAACTGATACACATATGCACTACTGGGTAATTTCTCAGTTTTTACTGCTTTACATTTTGCATCTACACCTCAAAAAAAAAAAAAGTGGTCCTGATTTGACTATTAATAAGGTTGGATTTAGATTGGGAACTTGTGGCTTTCTCCCTCTCTAAACCCAAGCATATTGGTAAAGAAATGTGAAAAATTCTGTCTCATATCACAAAAGCCACCTGGTGTGAGACAGAAGACAGAATATTTAGGGACCAATATTATTGTGACTTCATCTTAAACCTTGTTCCTCTCTGTTTTGTACCTCTCAAACATCTCATCCTGTCTTCTTACAGTCTCCTAAAGTCATAAAAGATATAAATATCTTTTGAATATCAGCAATGCTTAAGTTTTCCACTGTAAATAGCATTTTCTTCTATCAGCTATCTACAAAGAATATGGAACCAAGACGGGGCCTCCACCGCAACAACTCCTACTATTTAATCAAGAATAACACAAAAAATATGAGAGAGGCAGGTAGACAGGCAGACACACACACACACATATACACACACAAAACCATCAAGAACCTGGTTCGCACCAATCAATAATTGTTTTCAGATAATAGACAATTCAAAAACAGATACAAGATAGCTCCTTATGATTATCCTTCAGATCACACTGCTAATTAAGTTTCCAGATGGAGTTAACCACAATTCTAAGAATGGTTATAGATATAGTGGTCAGTCCATTAAGAACTAACCATTGTTTTACCTTTTACAGGATCCCAAAGAGATGCCATCGCCCTTAAGTCAGCAGGAAGCAACCTTATGAAAGACTATGCCCCCTTTTCCAATAAGTTTTATGCTCTGAAGGTTGTGGGTAACTATTATTCTAATAGAATAGTTATAAGTTAAAACTGGGTAAAGGACAAAACTATAATATAACATCAGAGATCTTTTTTTGAGGAAGAGAGGGGGGATAGATAGGATAGATAAAGGTAGACTGTTCTACCTACCTATATGCCATTCTAGCTGAATGTATGGGCTAAGCTAAAGACAATTTGCACTGTCATAGATATTTGTATATTGATACAAATGTGAAATAATTTTATACATTTAATTGTGATAATTTGTACATTGGTACAAAGTTTAATCTGAGATTGCTTTATATAACCAAAGCAACTTGTACTTTGGTATAAATCTGAATCTGTAACTATTATGTAAAACTGAATCTACAATTGCTATAATTTATATATGCTTCTACCTTTGTTTAAAATATTTGCACATGATTGTCATGTATACTATACAATTACTACCTTCATTTAACTATACTAGATATAATGTATGATTGCACTAGTTGTGATATATGCACAAGATGTTTTATATACCTCTGTTTAGATGATATATATGTATTTACATGTCTAAAATGCTGTGGACACTTTACCTGGTAATATACCCCTGGCTAATGTTCGATAGTTCTACTAAGAGTCATTGTTCAGGGATTGTACACCCCTTATATAGGTATTCTAATTTTTAGTACAGGGTTTATTCCTTAAGACGATAAGATCTGCAGTCAACACTATTTAAGGTATCATATCCCAGTCATATCGGATACAGGTTAGAATATCATACATAGACAAGAATCTTCAACCATTTCATAGACCCAGAGAATATGGCATTTAACATTTAAAATTCAGCCACGAGAGACACGACTCCTGGTGTCAGTACTTCCTTCATGAGATGGTGCTGAGCATCGAAGATACTCCATTAGAGTTGGTCTTTTTGGCAAAAAATGGCCGGTTGGGTAAGGAACTGTCCTTACCTTGATTGCTGACAGTTCACACATGGTGTCAAGCTGGATGAACAAGTTGATGAATGGAGACTGACGAAACCTGCCTGGACAGGATAAGACAGTCCCTCCGAAATTGTTCTGCTTGTGAAAAGATCTGTAAGATATCATAGGCCTATAGCCAATATGATAGATGCTTTAACGGTGCACAAATCCAGAGGTGATTGTCCAGGTAGCTGTGTTTCTGTCCTCTCCCAAATTTTGGAAGTCACTATTTCCATGTACTTCTGTCTTTCAGGCAATTCAACTTCCTTCTCAGGTCTTGAAGAGGTTGAAGAATATATATTTAAGGTTATCACCCTAGTATCCCTTAGATAAGAACACTCAGGTGTTAAAATTTTCACTTTCCCAGATTAACCCTTTAAAAATAATCTATACACCCTACTATCTACCAATATTCTAGAACTATTAGATGTACCTTATATAAGTTAGGCTTTGATTAGAAATTGTACTTTGACCTCTCCTAGATACTACCTCATAGTAATTCCTACTGTATATAGTCTTAGTTTAGAGCCTTCTTAGTTAGACAAAAGGGGGAGATGTTGTGGGATTCAGGTGTCAGCTGATAAGGTCAAAAGACACTTATACAGGGCACTGGGCCCCTGAAGGGGGCAGGGAAAGCCCATTGAAAAGGGGCTTCTGGAACACGAGACGCTCTCTTCCTGGTTCCTGGATGATTGGGGATAGGATCGGATTCCATCATCTGTCCATCACTCATCCACCGGTCCAGACTTCCGGTCCCTGTTCAGGTGCTACTGTAATCTGTTAACTGTACCGTGAGTTTCTATTTATATTTTAGTAAATATCTATCTGGTACTGGTGCCTTCTAAGTAAACTCTGCCTACAACCCTCACCTGTAATTCTGACATAAATCATCACTTCTGTCTATTATCTGGTGTTGATCTTAGATTACAGGTCTTGGACCTGTTTGCACACATTTGGTAAGTGTTAAATGTTTTCACAAATGTTAAGTATGCTTGCAAACATATGCACAAACATATTCACAAGTAAAAAACACATACCAATAAATTTATCTTACCATATATAGTTTAGACTTTTACAAGAAAAGCAGAAGATATGCCCAATAGTTTTCTTCTCTCCCTTCATCCCTTGATTGCATTATCTCTGTGGGCAGGCATAGGCATACATTTAGGTATTCTGTAGGAGCAAAGAGCCAGGAGAGGTGAGAATTAATTGTGGTCTGTCTCCTCTCTCTAATATTCCAGGTTTTCCCCAATATTTGGCTTGGAGTTTTTTATTACATTCCAACTAGAGGATAGGTAAAGAATTCATGCTTTACCTATCCTCTGGTTATAGAGGTTGTACTCTGATTATTGAGGATTTAATTATTAATACTTACATATAAGCAAATACATATCACATTGTATTTGGGGGGCTGGGTTACACATACAGCTAAATATTAAAATAGAGCTATCATCAGCTTCCTGAAGAACCACCACACTTGTTTCTATAGTGGTTATACAAGTCTGCACCCCCACCATCAATGGGTGAGTATACTTACTTACTTTAAATCCTTGCCAGAATGAGCTACAATTTGTTTTATAGATAGTAACTATTCTGACAAGTGAAAAATGAAATCTCAGAGTAGTTTGACTTACATTTCCCTGATGATTAAATAAATGTTATTATTTTTTCAAGTGTTTCTTGGCCAGTTGCATTTCTTCTTTTGAGGGCTTTCTTTTTAAACATCCTCAACATTTTTAAATTGGGTAATTTGTTTTACTGATTTCCAGTATTTTATATTTTAGATATTAGCCTCATGAGATATGTATAGTTGGTGAAAAATATTTTGCCATTCTGTAACCTATTGCTTTGTCTAAATGGTGGTAATTTTTGCTAGGCAGAAGCTTTTCTTGAATGCCCATTTTTAATTATTGTTTTTAATGCATGTGCTATTGCTGTTAAGTTTTGAATGTCTTTTTCTGGGCCATGGCAAATCTAATCATTTTGAGTTCAAGTCTATCAAGAAAAAGTTACTTTGTCCAAGAATTTCAGGAATACATTTGTTTGCATATTTCTGGATTTAAAGCGCTTGAAAGAGTCTTAGAACAAATTATTGTAGAAAAGTATTTTTATCATTGATACTTCCAGTTTTAATAGGACTAGAGACTCAAAATAATGTCAGAGAAGCTCAGAAATATTGCAGAGAAATGGGAGAAGAGGTGCTGAGTCAAATGATGATATAATACTATATTCACAATCAATTATTTTATACTTAATTTTAATTATTGAAATTAAAAACTTCAAAACTTTTAAAATACAAAATCAGACAGTAGAGAGCCTTGGTAATCATGTAGCTTCTAGCAATGCAAAATATGCTTCCAACTTCAGAACATAAGCAGAAACACTCACTGGGCTCAAGTGTCTGGGATTCATTGGACCTAATATGTGTTTGCCATATTTCAACAAGATGTTCATTATGCAATATAAAATCAAAAAGCAAAGCTCAATCTTCTTTTCTGCTTACATATTTCAGATTTAGGCTAATACACAAGACAAATCTTACTCAAAATTGTACATGTGCAGAAATAAGATCAAAATTTTTCACCATTCACAGGTATTTTCACTTCAAGTAGACAAAATTTTATAGAATAAAAATTTTAAACATATTTTTATGTGTATGGGTATTCTGGCTGAAAGTGTGTGTGTGTGTGTGTGTGTGTGTGTGTGTGTGTGTGTGTGTGGGTGGGTGGGTGCACACGTGTGTGCCACTTGTGTGCAGTGAATTCAGAGGCCCCCAAATACATCATATTTCTTGGAAGTAGAATTGTGCAATTATGTCCTTCCATGTGGGCATTAGGAATCAAATTCGGACCAGTACTCAAACTCAAAAGCATCTCTCAAGCTCCATGTTTGTATTTGTATGTCTGTCTGTCTATCTATCTATCTATCTATCTATCTATCTATCTATCTATCTATCTATCTATCTATCTATCTCTATATCTCTATCAGTTCTTGTTTTGATATACATATTATTTATTTAAAATTTTTTTTTCATGTATACTTAGCTCACCCTCCCTTCTCTCCTCACAATCACTCCAAGTTCTCCATCAGCCTCCTCCCATTGCATTTCCAATCCATTCCCCAATGAGGGCAGAGTCATAACGTGGATGAGTTTAGTCTGATGTATTCATCTACGGTAGGTCCAATTCCCTCATCCCAATATTAGGCCTGGATTAGGTGTTCATTAGTAGAAAATGGGCTTGAAGATGCACAGGAACATAGTCTGATTGTATGCCATGATATTCCATATCCTGCTCATGCCATTAGACAATCATCTACCTTTGGAGGATTTAGTTCCTTTCCCTGAAGATTCCCCAATGGCTGTTTCTGATTCAGTGAGATACCAATAGCTCCAGTCATCCGTCTCTGTGAATCTACTCTTCATGATCCTGATCTCTTTGTTCATATGCACTCTCCTATCTCTTTCTTTGGTTAGACAGGGAGCCTGACCTGGTGTTTAGCTATGGATCTCTGTTTCTGCTTCTATTCATTGCTAGATAAATAACTACTATACTAACACTTAGGTTTGTCACTTTTTTTATTATATGGGAAGTCCAAAATCGGCAGCCCTTCCACTATTGATTGGAGTCCAAACCAGAGATTCCTGTGGGCTCTTGGAGGTTGCTCTAGTACCATGTGTCTTCCCAACCCCACAGTGGCATCCTCTATCAAACTCTCCATTTTGATACTCTTCTCACTCAACCATCTCCTCTCATGATTTGTTCCCAACTCTCCTTTGTCACTACCTGTAATGATCTCAACTTACTCAGAAGAACTTTTTTTATTTTCTTTTCCCAGGAAGATTCCTGGATGTCCTTCTTGAGTTACCTCTGTTACCTAGTTTTGAGAGCTTGTTGTTTGCAGAATGGGTATCCTTTGCTTTTTATCTAATATCCACTAATGAGTGAGTACATGCCATGTCTTTATTTCTGGACCTGTGTTAGTTCAGTGAGGATGGTACTCTCAAAATTCATCCATTTGTCTATAAATTTTAGGATATCTTTTTTTTTAACTGCTGAGTAGTACTGCATTGTGTAAATGTACCACAGTTTGTTTAACCATTCTTCAGTTAAGGATCAAATAGGTAGTTTCCAGGTTTTTGCTATTACAAATAATGCTACTATGAAAATAGTTGAGCTAATGTCTTTTGGGTATGAATGGGTATCCTTTGTGTATATGTACAAGAATGGTATTGGTAAATCATTGGGGAGATTCTCAGTTTTCTGAGAAAAACATACTGCTTTCCAAAGTAACCGTACAAGTTTATACTTCTACCAACAATGTAGGAGTGTTCCCTTTGCTCCGCATTCTCTACAGCATAGGCCTAGCTCCACCACTGCCTGCCTGGGAGCCTCGAACTCCCTCCAAGCTGGCCTCAAACTCAGATGTGCTAGGATTAAAGGTTCAGGTCATCATTCCCAGTCAAGTGTAGGTGTCCACTCCCAGTCTTTCCTTGTGTAAAGGACTAAAGGTGTAAATTACCACTCCCTAGAAGGTGGAAATCTCTCTTAAAATACACCAATCCAAGATTAATATTTATTGAAATATAAGACAACACTCACAATACAGGTAACAGCTTATATAGACGCCCGATAGACTGGATTATCCACACGATGGATGATGAATGCCAAACTGGTCTCTTCAGCAGTCAGGAACCAAAGATGGGGTCCCCAAGATCCCAGCAGCCCCTTTTGAATGAGGTTGGCCACTCCCCCTTCAGGAGCCCGGGACCCTGGATAAGTGTCTTCTGGCCTTATCAGCTGACACCTGAATCCCACCACACTCCCTAATCCTCCTGGATTGACTGTGGGAAGATCCCTTCTCTGATATTTCAGACTGTTTTATATTAAATATGAAGCATAACACCACATATCCCCTTATGTGTCAAAAATAAAAAAGAAAGTTATAGCTAACATAAAAACCATATATAATAGGTACAATAATTATATACAATATATACAAATAATAATTACCTGAGTAATGAACAGTCCATTAACAACCATCTGAGTTTTTTTATTTTAGCCATTCTGACAGGTGTAAGGTGGTAATTCAAAGTTGTTTTGATTTGCATTTCTCTGATGGCTAAATATATTGAGCATTTCTTTAATTGTCTTTCAGACATTTGTAATTTTTCTGTTGGAAATTCCCTTTTTAGGTCTGAAAGCCATTTTTAATTGGATTATTTAGGTTTTTGGCCTCTAGTTTCTTGAGTTCTCTGTAGTTTAGATATCAGTCCTCTGTCAGATGCAGGGTGGCTGAAGACCTTTTCACATTCTGTAGGCTTTCACTTTGGCTTATTCTCTGTGTCCTTTGTCTAACATGAAGCTTCTAAATTTAAGGAGGTCTCATTAATCAATTGTTGTTTTAGTGTCTGTGCTACTGGTGTTACATTTAGGAAGCTGTTACCTGTGCCAATGTGTTGAAAGGTATTTTTCACTTTCTTTTCTATCAAGTTCAGTGTAGCTAGGTTCATGTTGAGGTCTTTGATTCACTTGGATTTGAGCCATGTGCAGTGTAATAAATATAGATCTATTTGCATTCTTCTACATACTGTACTATCCAGTTATTCCAACATTAAGTGTTAAAGATACTTTTATCCTTTTTATATTTTTTGGCATTTTGTCAAAAATCATATGTTCATAGTGTGTGGGTTTAGTCCATAGTCTGGGATTCAATTCCATTGATCCATAAGTCTGTTTTTGTGCCAGTGCCAGGCTGTTGCTATTACTGTAGCTCTATTGTACATCTTGAAGTCATGAATGGTAATTCCCCCCTGAAGTTCTTCTATTGAACAGGATTGTTTTTGCAATTCTGAGTTTCTTGTTATTTCACATAAAGTGTATTATTGTTCTTCCAAGGTAGTAAAAAATGGGATTTTTATGGGAATTGCATTGAATCTGTAGATAGCTTTTGTTAAGATTGTTATTTTTACTATTTTGATTCTACCTATCCAGGAGTATGGAAGAACTTTCCATTTTCTGATATCTTCTTTAATTTCTTTACTTAGTAATCTTAAAGTTTTTGTTAGACAGGTCTACCATTTCTTTGGTTAGAGTTACCCCAAGATTTTTAATGTAATTTGCAGTTTCTATAAATGGTGATGTTGCCTTTATTTCTTTTTCAGTCCTTTTATCCTAGTGTAGAGGAAGCCTATTGATTCTTTTCAGTTAATCTTGTATCCTGCTAAATTCCTGAAGGTGTTTATGAGCTATGGGAGTTCCCTGGTAGATTTTTTGGAATCATTTATGTATTCTATAATATCATCTACAAATAGAGATAGTATGACTTCTTCCTTTCCAATTTGCATCTCCTTAATCTTCTTTTGTCCTCTTATTGCTTTAGCTAAAACTCTGAGTACTATGTTGAATAGATAAGGAGAGAGAGGACAGCCTTATCTTGTTCCTGATTTTAGTGGGATGGCTTTGATTTTATCTCCATTTAGTTTGATGTTGGCTGTCAGCTTGCTGTATATCTCCTTTATGATATTTAGGTATTTCCCCTGTATTCTTGATCTCTCCAAACTTTAACATAAAGAAGTGTTGGATTTTGTTAAAGGGGTTTTTTCAGCATCTAAAGAGATGACCATGTGACTTTTTTTTCTTTCAAGTCTTTTATAAGATGAATGACATTTTCAGTTTTCCATATATTGAATGATCCCTGCATCTCTTAGATGAAGCCTACTTGATCATGGTTGATCATTTTAATGATATGTTTTTGAATTTTGTTTGCCAATATTTTATTGAGTATTTTTGCATCAATGTTCATGAGGGAGATTGGTCTGTAATTCTCTTTCTTTGTTGCATCTTTGAATGGCTTGGGTATCAGAGTGATTGTAGCATCATAAAAGAATTTAGCAGTGTTCTTTCCATTTCTGTTCTGTGGAACAGTTTGAGGAGCATTGGTCTTACTTCTTCTTTTAATATCTGACAGAATTCTGCTCTGAAGCCATCTGGCCCTGAGTCTTTTTTATTTGAGAAACTTTTAATAACAGTTTCAATTTCCTTTGGGGTTACATGTCTATTTAGTTCATTTATATGATCTTGATTTAATTTTGGTAAGTGGTACCTGTCCAGAAAGCTGTCCACTTTTTTTTAGGTTTTCTAGTTTGGTAGAGTACACATTTTCAAAGTATGGCCTAATTATTTCTCTTGGTTTCTGGGGTGCTTGTTGTTCTGTCTCCCTTCAATAAGGTTTCTTGACCTCAGCCGGCCAGAGGTCCCAGACCCACAGACCTGCTGCCCCCAGACTCCTTAGCCGCCCACTGATTCTTAGTCCCCCCAAAAATGATTCAGATGCCTATATTAACTTCATGCTGTTTGGCCTATGGCTCATGCACATAGCTAGCTAGCTCTTACATCTTAACTAAACCCATTTCCATTAATCTGTCTGCCATGTGGCCTATGGCTCACCTGTGTTCTTACATGTTTGTTCTTTGGGTGTCTGGATCAATCTGATCTCTTATTCCACTCTTCCTGTCCTACCTATTCTGATTCCCCCACCTACTTTTTCTATGGTGCCTGTCATGGGCCAAAACAACTTCTTTATTTGAAGATTGATATTCACAGCATACAGAAAGACATTCCCACATCACTGCTTTTTGTTTATTTTGCATAAAGTTTATCTACCTTGTTAACTTCCTCAAAGAACCAACCCTTTGATTCATTGATTCTTTGTATTGTTCCCTTTGTTTCAATTGTATTGATTTCAGTCATTAATTTGATTATTTTCTGCCTTCTACTTCTTCTACATGAGGTTACTTCTAATTGTTCTAATATTTTCAGCTGTGCTGTTAATTCTCTAGTGTGATATTTCTCTAGGTTTTACAAATAGGCATCTAGTGCTATGAATTTTCCTCTTAACACTGCTTTCATTCTATCCCAAAAGTTTGGAAATGCTGTGGATATATTTTCATTTTATAATAGGAAGTCTTATCTTTTATTTAATTTCTTCCTTGACTGAAAGGTGGTTTAATTGAGTGGTGTTTATTTTCATGAACATTTTTATTGTTTTTGAACTCTAACTTAATCCATGGTGGTCTGATATGATACAAGGGATATTCCCTTTTTTATATCTATTGATGTTTGCTTTATGACCGAGTATGTGGTCAATTTTATAAAAAGTTCCATGAGGTGCTGGGAAATAGGTATATTCCTCTGTGTTTGGGTGAAAAGTTCTGTATATATCTAATAAGTACATTTGTGTCTTAACATTTGTTAGATTCCCTTATTTCTCTGTTAAATTTGTCTTATAAACTTATCCATTTGTGAGAGTGGGATATTGAAGTCTCCCTATTTTAATGTGTGGAGTTTGATGTTATGTTTCAGCTTTAGTGTTTTGTTTTTTTTTGTTTTTTTGTTTGTTTTGGTTTTTTTTAAACATATGTTGGTGCCTCTGTGTTAGGGACATAAACGTTCAGGATTGAGACATCATGTTGGTGGACTTTTCTGAGATGAATAAGTAATTTCTGTCCTGGTCTCTTTTAATTGATTTTAGTTTGTTTTAGTAGTTTAGTTTCAGTCTGTTTTGTTAGATATTAGGATGGCCACACCAGCTTGTTTCTTAGGCCCATTTGATTGAAGGTCATTTTTCCAACTCTTTACTCTGAGCCTGTGTCTGTTTTTGAAGTTGAGGTATGTCTCTTGTATGCAACAGAAGGATGGATTCTGGTTTTATTTTCTTAATCTTTTTATAGGTAAATTGAGTTCCTTGATACTAAGGTATATTAATGACTAATGATGGTTATTTCTTGTTATTTTTGGTGGTACTATGTGTGATGTGTGTGTGTGTGTTTCTTCTATGGGTTTTTCTTCTGTGGGATTATCAATTGCTTGTGGTTTTATGGAAGTATCTGGTTTTCTTAGGTTAGAGTTTTCCCTCTAGTATTTTCTGTAGGGCCAGTTTTGTAGATAGGTATTGTTATATCTGGTTTTGTCATGAAATAATTTGTTTATTCCATCTATGATGATTGATAGTTTTCCTGGGTGTACTAGTCTTAGCTGGCAGCCATGTTCTTTTAGTGTCTGTACAACATCCTACCAAAAACTTCTTGCTTTCATTGTTTCCATTGAATAGTCTGGCATTATTCTGATGGATCTGCCTTTTTAGGTAACTCAGCCTTTTTTCTTTGCAGCTCTTAGTATTTTTTCTTTGTTCTGTGGTAAACAGTCTTTTGGGAAGACTGTAGTCTACTTGGTATTCTGCAAGCTTCTTGTACCTTTATAGCCATTTTTTGTTTAGATTATAAGTTTTCTTTTATGATTTTGTTGAATATATTTTTGAGCCATTGAGCTGGTATTCCTCTCTTTCTTCAATTCCAATTATTTTTATGTTTCATCTTTTCATGGTCTTCCATATTACCTAGATGTTTTGTGTTTTGACTTTTTTGGTTTAGTGTGGGTTTTTTGACTGATTTTTTCTATTTCCAATATTGAATCTTCCACTCCAGAGATTCTCTCTTCCATCTCTTGCATTCTGTTGGTTATATCTGTAGTTCTAGTTCATTTTATTTCCAGCATTACCTTGGTTTATGCATTCGTTATTGCTTCAATTTTAATTTTTAAATTTTGAAATGTTTCCTTCACCTATTTGACTTTTTTTCTTGGTTTTCTTTCAAGGATTTGTTAATCTTTTTCAATTTTTTGTTTGTATTTTCTATTTCTTTAAGGGAATTTTTATGTCCTATATGAAGGCTTCTATTATCTTCATAAAGCTGTTTTTAACATTGTTTCCTTTAGCTTTTTCTGTATTGCCCTGCTCAGTTCTTAATGTTGTAGAAACACCAGATCCTTCTGGTGGTGCCACATTGTTCTTTATGTCATTATATATACTCTTACACTGGCATCTGCCCATTGCTTCCTTGGTTTACAGCTGTATTTATTTGAATCTTCCATAGGTGATTTTGATGCAATGTGTTCTGTATGTGTTGTATCTCATGAAGCCTCTCTTGGTCCAATCTGGGTTCTTGGTCTACTTGGAGGTAGTGTATTTTTTTAGTCTTAGTCTGCTTTTAGTTTCTCATTCAGCTGTGGGACAGGGTTCTGTGGGTTTCTGGATATTGCAGAAGTCACTGATGTTGCCATATGGTGATATGGCTTGGAGATGGGGTGGGGTTTGAACCCTGGGATGTCCTGTGTGATGGGTTTTCTGGGAGGTTGGGCTTGAAGATTTCTCTGCTGGGTGAAGTTTAGGAAAAAGTTGGGTGTATTTGGGTTCGAAGGACTGTGTCCCAACGCCAAGTTTTGGAGACATGGTCTCTGGTTGGACTGGGACAGATGGCACTTACCTCTTAGCTATGGGCCAGAGTTCTGTGGATTATTAGTTCTTCTTTTATGTTTAAAAACATAATTTCTCTGTGATACAGGTCTAGGTATACTGGAATCCATTTATTGGACCAGGCTGGACCTAAACTCAGAGATTCATCTGCCTCTGCCTCCAGAGTGCTGGAATTAAAGGCATGTATCTCCATTTCAAGATCACAAATTTTATTTTAGATTATGCTTACCTTATAAAAATCTGCCAACCAGAATTTATGTCACATCAGGTTGTTGGGTCACATGTACAACTCTTTAAAAAGGACTGTAAGGAAATCTCAAAAATTTGAAACTCTAATACGGACACATTGTACATCTTGTGTTCATAGTTCTGTGCATCCTAATAAATAAGGACTATGAGTTCATGACAAGCCTTGGCTTTATAAAGAGACACTATTTAAAAATAAAACAAAAACAATGGCAAGAAAAAAGAGAAAATTATGATACCTATTTAAAACAACCCCTCATCTACCTGCCTCACATAATTACTACAAGAATTGAAAATCACACAAGGTTCTGAGTATCTTACATATGATAAAATTTTTGTTTTTATACCATTATTGTTTTAGTGTGGGGATATGTTTCAAATTTAATCAAAACAGTCTGAGATATCAGAGGACAGACCCACCTCTTCCAGTCTTTGTTTGTTTATTTATTTTTTCCAGACAGAGTTTTCTATGTAATAGTCCTGGCTCTCCTGACTTACTTTGAAGACCAGGCTGGCTTTGAACACACAGAGATTCCCAAGTCCTGGAACTAACAGTGTGTGCCATGGCTTCTCCAACCTTCTCTGTCTTTCTATGCCTGCCTTAAATACTTTTTGGCTCAGTTAAGGCATGACACCACCACTGCCTGCCTGGGAGCCTAGAACTTCTTCTGTAGACTAAGATGACCTCAAACTCAGATTTGATTGGATCAGGGGCAAGGTCACCACTCCTACATATTCCCTGTGCTGGGATTAAAGGTGTGAGTTACCACTGTCTGAACCTCCTAGACTGACTGTGGGTAGATCCCTCTGATTCTGAAGCTGTTTTTATTTTATGAGTTCATGGCAAGCCTGGGCTTTATAAAGAGACACCATTTAAAAATAAAACAAAAACAATGGCAACAAAAAGAGAAAATTATTGATTCCTATTTAAAACAACTCTCATTTACCTGCCTCACATAACTACTACAAAATTGAAAATCACAAAGTTCTGTGTATCTTATATATGATTGAAAATACTTTATTTTTATATCATTATTGTTTTGTGTTGATAATAGAACCCAGGCATTTCTTTAATATTATTTCTATCACTGTTATTATAAATAACTTTTTCTATCAATTTATGTTACCCTATATGTATATGTCACAACCATAACCTAGATAATTTTTCTCTTCTTAAAAATCTCCACTCAGAAAAAAACCCATGATTTTTGCTGCCAGAGAGAAGATTGTCATTACCAGTTGAGATAAAACAGAGTTCAAGTTTATTAAAAAGACATTTTAAGCACAGACACCCAATAAGAGAATAAGATGCATCCAAGTGTTACTGTGGGTTTCTTCAGAGAGAGTTGCCCTTTAGTTGCCTTTACAATAAGCATATACAGAATTTTCCTGGCTCTTTAGAAACATCTCTAATGGTTGCTAAAAGCCCCTTGTCCTTTTTCACAATGTTCAAGCAGTGTGCTCTACAAAAGGAAAGTGTTCTAAAGAGGTGGCCAAAATTGATATAAGGAAAGAAAAGTGTCCAAATGGGTGGTTACAAGTCATTCTGGGCCTAATTGAGCAAAGCTGGCTTTAGGAATCTGAGTAAAGTGTTAGAACTCAATCTTTTTGTTATTCTGGCCTTAAGTGGACACAGATGGCCTTAAGAGGCAGCATATAGTTGCTGTAGGCAACTTTCCCTATCAAGCATCTATGAGATTTCCTCATTCTGTGACTGAAGCAAGAAAGCCAGGCCAATTTCCCCATGTCTTCTCATTTTTTTTTGTCCTTTCTTCCTGTCTTACATACTGTTTTGGACTTCAACAAAAAGCACAAATATTGCTAAAAATAAGCTTGTAATAAGGAGTTTGTCCTGAATTAGAGGAAATAAAGAAGCAACAAATCTATGATGCACACAAAACCATCAGTGTAAGCAGAAACCATTCAAAGCAAAGGTGAGAGACAATATGTTAACCATAATAGAAGAGAAATAATTCTCAGAAAAAAAGTATACAAGGTTACTTTTTGATGGGGGTCTGAGAGTCATAAAATTTTCTGATCAATTTAGTTTCTCAGGAGTTAACATGCTTTTGGTATTATCAGTGAGATCATTCAAAAAAAATAGACTATACCCATCTCCAACCACAGATTCCTATAATGCAAAGCTAATATGACTTTAGAGAAAGTTTTTGATATCCACCTGCAGTCCTTCCACTTTTTTGCAAAGATATAGGTCTTTTAAATTAAGATCAACAATGCAGTGCTGGGCAGGGTTGGTGGATTATGGTGATTGTATGAGGTAGAGGAAGACACAAATTTAATAATTCAGTGAATATATTCCAGATATAATAAATGACAAAAAGAATAAAAATTATATAGTATATAGTTTGCCTACTATGTTTTCAGTAACATTATAAAGGAGTGTCACTGAGGACACTGGTGTTTCATGAGAGATACATTCTAGTGAGATGAATCAGTTGTTTTCCTAACAAACTGAGACTGTCTGCCTTGATACATAGATATTCATGTCCTTAGAAAACAACTTCTCACTGACAGTAGAAGAAAATGTACTCATGGAAGATGGAGGGAATCAGGGTTAACTGTGGCCTGATAAAATGAATTAGGATATGTAACAGTGGGGTTTCTTGGTCCTGGGTGGTCAGAGGCCCAGACCCACAGGCCTGCCACGTGAGACCCCTTAGCCACCCGCCACTGCTCAGGCCCCAGAAATGACTCTGATGCTTATATTAACTTCATGCTGTTTGGCTTATGGCTCAGGCATATTGCTAGCTTGCTCTTACATCTTAAATCAACCCATTCTTATTAATCTGTCTGCCATGTAGCCCATGGCTCACCTGTGTTCCTTATATGTTGTTCCTTTGGGCTTTAGGCTTGGTCTGTCTGACTCCACCCTGCTTCTCCTACCTCTGCTCTGATTTCTCCTCCTACTTGTTCTATGGTGCCTGTCATGAGCCAAAACATCTCCTTTATTTAAAGACTGATATTCACAGCATACAGAAAGACATTCCCACATCAGGGATATATTCCTTCTGTTTCTATTTTGTGGAATAATTTGGGAAGTACTCTATTATATTGTCTTTTAAATTCTGATAGAAGTTTGCATGAAAACCATCTGTCCCTGAGCTTTTTGTTGTTTTGGGGACGATATTAATGATTCTATTTCACTAAGGGATATAGGTCTACTTAAATTGCTTATTTTATCGTGACTTAACTTTGGTAAGTGGTATTTTTCAAGAAAGTTATTCATTTCTTCTATATTTTTCAACGTTGTGGGCTATAAGACTTTAAAGCAAGGCCTCTTGATTCTCTGTATTTCCTTCATGCCTGTTATCATGCCCCTTTTTTGTTTATGATTCTCTTAATTTGAATTCTCACCATAATTTAGTTAATTTGGATAAAGAACCAACTTTTAAAAATATGTTTGTATTATTTTGTTTCTATTTTATTGATTTCAGCCATTGGTTTAATATTTTTCTGCTGTTTTTATTTTTCTGGGAGGGTATAGAAATCAAGTAGAAACTTGCTAGAATCTATGATAGTGTCCCTAATAAAAATTCCTATTAATGGTTCTCTCTCATTGCCAGGCATGACTTCCACTGAAAGGACTGAGTTGTATTCAATTGAATTATGGCCCAAGCAGGTCACATGGAAATCTAAACACAATATATAATGATGCTAAGACAAGGTGTTACTCTTCCCAATCTGACAGTGGAAGGCCCATTGCAAAGAATAATATCTACACATTCACTGAAGATGAGGTAGTACTTACATGGAGTTTTCACCACTACATTCTAGTCTTTTAGGCTATTGAAAATGAAATGTGAACAGCAACCAAGCCACAAAACCTTTGTCCTAAACCTACAGTCTGGCTAAATATGCTACAATAATGGTGGCATAGAACTCATGGAGGTAGCCAACTACTGCCTGATTTGACTTAAGACCCACTCTATAACACATTCCTGACACTGCTTGGGTAATCAAGAAACAGAGATTAGATAACTCAGAGATCTAGGGTAAAACCAAATATGACTGATCTAAATAAATAAATTTCTAATGAAATTCTGCTATACTAGTAGATCAGTAGTAACTTATCTAATCATCATCAAAGAGGCTTTCTCTGGTAGCAGATACAAAGAGATATAGTGGTGCACAGCTAGAAATTATGAGGAAAGAGAGTCTAAATTGAAGTCCCCATCAAATTGCCTTCCTTAGAGCTCAGGAAACCCCATGGAAAAAGAAGCTGAAGGATTGTAAGAGTCAGAGGATATAGGGGACACAAGGAGAACACAGCCCTCTGAATTGACTAGGCAAGGGACATATGAACTCACAAAGACTGAAGCAGCAAACACGTCCTACATCTTTCTCCAACAGGTCTTCCAAGTATATAATATAGCTATTAGTTCAGTATTTAATGGAACTCCTGACTATGAGAACAACTGGATCTATGACTCTACTGCTTTCTCCTGGGACTATTTTTTTTTGTTATGTTGCCATGTTTGATTTCAACATATAACTTTGTGCTGCATATTATATTTTGGTTTTGTGTGTGTGTGTGTGTTTGGTTGTTATCTCTTACTTAGAAGCCTTCTCTTTTCTAATGAGAGACAGAAAGTAAGTGGATCCAGAGGAGAAAAACTGGATGGTGTAGAGGCAGTGAAAATATAATCAGAATATACTGTTTGAGAAAAGAATCTATTTCAATTTTATGAAAAAGAAGATGTGGGAAAGACATTGGTAAAGTTGAGGTGGAGGCTGGTTTTAAGAATCACTGAATTCTTTTATATCTAAGCAGTAGGTTTTTATAAAAATCAATTTTCTTCTGCTTCCACAAGTGACTTTTTCAGGATTTAAATTTGAAGTCCTAATAAGAACATACTCTCTGATGTGGCACATGAAGTTGCAGTACGTCACTTGCTTACAGTGCACTTTAGTATGACAAAACAGTTATGAATCACATGGAGCAAAACAAATCTACCTGACTTTACACGCTGCATCAAAGATACCAAAAATCTAAAATAGAACTTAGTAGGGAAAGAATAGGCTATAAATCTGAGTTTTTATCTTCTAACAAATATTTGCAGCCTAATAGCAAACTTTGTTCCATCAACATTTAAGGGGAAATTGATATACTTCTAACTAAACAGTTCCAATGCACCATAATAATTACCTACTTCTTATTGCATTTATTTTTAATGATCATCTTCCCCATGCCAATCTAGCCTCTGCTGCTGACAGTGAATGGAAAAGGAAACCCATCATCTTTATGCTGTACTGCCACCTAGTGATGCTTTCCTTGGAGATGCAGCCTTGAATTTCATAAAATGAAAGCAGGGTCTTCCATCTAGAATGGAAATTATTCATTTAGTGTTTCCTTCACACAAATGCAAAGAATTTTAGTAAACACAATGAACATGCATTTCATAATGTGTTCTTTTCAAAACAGATTTTTGGAAAACAACTATTAACTATATTCAAGATAAGAAATGGACAAAATTGTGAAACAAATATCTAAGATGACTACAGTATAGAACCTTTTCATACTATAAACCAAATGATGACAGGATCCTGTTTGAATCTGTGAGCACATAACGACTAAGTGTATGACAAACATGTAGCTCACTTTGAATCATTTCTTAGAAATGTATGAGGAAATAATAAGTGAAAAATATACCAAGTATTCTTTACTAAGTATTGCTAAGTATTCTTTAAAATAAAAACTTACTGCCCACACTAGTACATAACTCAAAATTAAGTAAGATAATAATCCTACTCCTAGAATGTGGACCTTTGAGAATTAGCAAAACTTAACCATTAGTTAAATAACTCCTCATATTATCTAATATTTATTATACTTCCAGAATATTTTAGGACTTAAGCCCAGCTCATGTGATGGATATTGTTATGCCACCACTTTATAGATGGGATTGTAAGGCACAGAGGGAAACAGCCTATGTCCAAACCTCGACTGTCTACCTCTTATAAATTCCAAGTTTAATTGAATCTCCTAAAAGAACACTTCCCATGGTACAGTCAAAATAACAATTTTTTGGTGCTCTGTTCAATGTACCATCACTGTTGCCACTGACTGCCCTTTCTTTACTTCTTGGATGACAAGTCAAAGGAAATTGTTTAGCTTTTGATGATGGTCACAAACCATAATTACTGTTCTGGTACCCAGAAGGGTTTCATCCTAGATTTCTCTCTGATTGGAACTGGAACCATCAGTCATATCTCAGTCACTTCAAAAGATATTTTCTCCTCTAAGCACTGTTAAATGCACCTATCCTTACTATGCATTAGCTAAAATGGAATTCTGAAATCAATTACTATCTCATGTTTGAGATGTGAGGTATATATTAAGTAAATAATTGAGCAGGATAATTGGAGGCATTTCTGAGACATATTCCTATAGGTCCTGGGCATGAATTATTATCTGACCCAATTTATTTGGTGAGAATTAATGGTGTACAGATCTTTTGAGGATATAAGAAATCGGAAAGACTTCAATAATGACAATTGTACTGATAAAATGGAAAACCCCTCAGCCATGAGAAACAAAGTTCATCTGCAGTGATTGCTAAACTAAGTCTGTTGTACCTAGCATATGTTAGATTAATGTGAAAAAGAGATCACAGTAAACCATCTAGATCCCTCCAAATTACAGCTGTAATGCTGCATATTCAGCTGGAAAAATTAATTATTAAACCTCAGGTTATTTGGATATAATAATAATCTAAACTATCCAGAAATGTAGAAAAAAGTAGAGGTATTAAAAACTTCTATGTCCATTCTTAATATTAAACTTTATTGAACTATGGGTTTGTTTCTCTTGTTCAGATGAATAAATGAATAAATTAAGAAAAGAATCAACAAAATCAGTTGATGACAAAAAAAAGTGGATACAGAAAAAAAGTCCTCCAGAACCAACAAAAGTAAAAAGGTGCTCATGACATTCTTGCTTATGTATCTATGTTATGATCAATTAGGTAGAACATACCTCCTGATACCCAGGTAGTTTTTGAAACTGAGAAGTCCATGATTATGTTAAAATGACAATCCTGGCCACAAGAGGGTAGACTCTAGCCAGCTAAGTTGCTAAGAGGCAGGAGCAGTCAGAGTGCTATCTCAAGTAATGGATGTTGAAAAGCAAAATTCAAAAGAGTTCTTAGGACAAAAGAGATTAATAGCCATAAATAGAGGGAGAACTCCAAGGTTAGGACAGATAAGTCAAGTAAACTAGAATAGACAGACAGGAATAGTTTTACAGTTTTAGAGACCAAAGTGCTTTACTTGTGTGGCCTTTATTTTGTCTTGGTCTTGATTGTTTACTTAATACCTACACATAAAAAAATATATTTAAGGTGTTAGAGTATCTAAATATCACAAAATATGAAAATGGCAAAAATGAAGTTTATGGCAAGGCTGTTTTATACCAGTAATATCTGTCATTACTCCAGGATTCCTTGATTCATGTCTTATCATTATCAACAAGGGATAAATGAGATCCAAAGGGGGGGGGGTATCTTTGTGGGAAGATGGAAGAAGACAGCGAGTCTCAATGTACAAAGTATAAATATGCCCATTATGTAAAAGGCATGAAATATAATGGAAGCAGTAAAATTTTGAGGAAGTAGGGTGATTAGGAAAATATGGCTAAAATAAATTTCTAGTGGAATAATGTGTATGGGGGGAGTTTCTGAAACACTGATGCAGAAACCTTTGACACAATTGGCTTCTGATGTGTTGTCTCTACTTCTTGATACTCACTTCTTTTGCCATAATAATATCTTCAGAATTAACAGGTTGTTACTTTTAAAACTGGATCACCCCACTAAGAGCTTTGTGAGGATTTGGCATTCAATTAAGGGTCTATAGAGAGAGGTATGAACCTACCTCCAAGTGTTTCCTGGAGGTAGTCCCCATTTGATTATGGCCAAGCCATTTACTATCTTCTCCTTGTTACTCTTAACCGATTTCACAACTTTCATTTAATCTTTCGAAGAGGATATAAAGGAAATGGAGATATTTTCCCATAGCAATAAATTCAGATAGAACCTTCTTATCTTGTTTTCCTTGATTTTTCAGGCCTGATCATCTTGGGCAAAGATTCAAAAAAAAGTCAAATAAAAAACTTAAATAACACTATCATTCTTTTGGTATTTCAAATATTGACCTTCAGTTTTCTAAAAGAAAGTTGAATTATTATTTGAATCTAAGAATTACTAATGTACATGAGTATAACAGCTTGTTATTAGGAGTCATTTTATTACTACATTTCTTTAATGTAATAATAGTACTATGTTTTCACCAAAGTCAATGTAGGTTGTTGGACACTTCAGCAATGTCAAGCTTTGTTTCCATCTCATGAAGTGAACATTAAATCTAATCAAAAGGTGGTTGGTTACCCCTATAACATTGTTGCATTTGTATAGCTTGCAGACTAATTGTTGTTATAGGTCACAGGATGAAAGCTGCACTGGCTACCGCATGTGATTTTTCAATATGACTGAGGTATATTCACTGCCAGCTCTGGGAAGCAGTACGTTTATGCGTTCACCAAACAGCATGCAGCCCAGAAATCTTTTTGTTCCCCCTTTGGGTCTGTACTAGCTAATGCTAAATCTGCCTCACAGCAGGCTGTGCAGCTTGGAGACACTTCTGTATTCTTTGGTGGAAACTTGCCATTTTGTGCTCAAGCCTATACACAGCTATGTGTCTGTACCAAAACCCACATGGGAGACCCTAACTAGGAAACTGCTCTTGGCTCCATTTTAGAGCCCCTTTGTTTAAGCCCTTAGGTTTAGGCGGAAATTCTTGTCACTATGTTGGAACAGCAAATGTAGACTGAAGTTTTTCTGTGTTTGACAATCAATCAATCATTCCAGAAAGAAAAATAGGGGGGAGGGGGAGGAAAGAAGGAAAAGAAAAAGAAAATGCCAAGAAAGATTATTTTATGTCCCCTTTCATCATTGTTTGTCCTGAAATCAATTCCTGTTTTGAGAGTGTAGCACATAAGTAGTTATAGATATCACCTGTCTTTACTTACTGTTCTCAAAAGACTATACCTGTTTACATTTTAGTAGTTTGAATAAAAAAACGTCTGCAATGCTTATAAATTTTAATACTTGCTTTCCCACTAGGGATGCTGGTAAGGGAGATATAAATCTTTTAGGAAGTAAAGCATTGTGAGAGAAAGTGCATTATTAGTTGTGACTTTCAGGGCCTATACCTCATAACCCTGGTACAAACTTCTGTCTTACTTAGGGTTTCTATGGCTGTAGTAAAACATCATGACTGAACCTGGAGGCAGGAACTGATACATAGATCATGGAGAAATACATATAACTAGCTTGCTCTGAATGGCTTGCTCACTCTGCCATATTAAAGGACCCAGGACTACCAGTCTAAAGATGTCACCAAAAATAACAAACTAGGCTCTCTCATATCAATATCAGTCATAAAGGCAATGGTCCATAGGCTTGCTCATAGGCCAGTCTGGTAGAGGTATTTCTTCCATTTAGACTACAGTTTCACAAATGACTCTAGCTTATGTCATTAGCACAAAACAAGTCATCAAAACAAGCAGGTTATTATCAGTCCATGCCCTGTGAATGGGGCTTGAGAGATGTTTAAATGTCCATCAAGTGCAACTTTAATTCTCCATCCTCAAAAATTGAGTCAAATATTACTAGTAAAATGGTATCTCTAAGGGCAAGATACAATTTGAAAAACTACTGTTTTACACAAATTGAAATTACATTTTTTTTACATAGGTTTATTTCAAGTATACCACAGTGTGCCCTCCCTTTCCTCCTATTTCCTCCAGTCCTCCCTCAGCTTCACCTCATCCCATCCTCCTATCCATTCCCCAGGGAGGAAAAATAGTCCAAAGGTGGATCAGTTAAGTCTGGTGTATCCTCTTGAGGTAGGTCTGACTCCCTCATCCCAGTATTAAGGCTAAGTTAGATGGTTAGATTCCCTCTGTAGGGAATGGGCTCCAAGATGCCACTTTATGCACAGGAACATAATCTGATCCTACTCCACTAGGTTCTACAAATTGCCAATGCTATTCAACAGTCATCTACCTTTGGAGGGTTTAGTTCCTTTCCCTGAAGGTTCCTCAGTAGCTGTTTTTGAGTCAGTGAGCTTCCAATAGCACAAGCCAGTCACCTCTGTGGGTCTCCTTCTCATGATCCTAATGCCTTTGCTCATATAACTCTGGGAAGGGAGCTCGACCTGGTGCTTAGCTATGGATCTCTGCTTCCACATCTACTCATTGTTGGATAATGCTTCTATAATGACACTTAGGGTTGCCATTCATTTGAGTATAAAGGAAGTCTTGTGTAGGGACTCCCTCCAATATTAGTTTGAGTCTTAGACAGGGACATGTTGTGGATTCTTGGAGTTTTCCCCAGCACTCAGGCTCTTTCCAACTCCACAGTGGCTCCCTATATCAAGACATCCATCTCTTTTTCCTCCCTCTTTGTTTCTCCTTTCATTCAACCATCTCCTCTCATGATTTGTCCTCACCTCTCATTGGCCACTACTCATTATGACTCCAATTTACTCGGGAGAAATTATAAATTTTCTCTTACCAGGGATCCCTGGATGTCTCTCTTAAGCTCCTTCTTTTCCCAAGCTGTTAAGGGGTTGTGGTTTGCAGCCTGGGTATATTTTGCTTCTTTTCTAAAAGGAACTTATGAGTGAGTAAACACCATGTCTATGTATTACCTCACTCAAAATGATACTCTCCAAATTGTTCCATGTGCCTGAAAATTTTAGGATGGTGATTTTAACTGCTGAGAAGTACTCCAATGTGTAGATATATCACAATTGTTAATCCATTTTTCAGTTGAGAGGCATCTATGTTGTTTCTGGGTTCTTGCCATTAATAATAATGCTGTTATGAACATAGTTGAGCTAATGACCTTGTTATGTAAGAATATACATCCTTTGGGTATATGCACAATGGTGGTATTGCTGGATCATTGAGGAGATTCATTTCTGGTTTTGGGGGGAACTGACATAATGCTTTTCAAAGTGGCTGTACAAGTTTACACGTCCACTGGCAATGAAGGAATGTTCTTCATGGTCTACAAACTCACCAGCATAGGCTCACATTTATGATTTAGATCTTAGCCATTCTGACAGGTGTAAAATAATATCTCAAAGTTGCTTTTATTTGCATTTCTCTAATGGCTAAAGGTGTTTAGCAATTCTTTATGTGTCTTTCAACCATTTTGAATTCTGTTGAAAGAATTCCCTTTAAAGGGCTGAGTCCCACTTTTAAATTGGATTATTTGAGTTTTTGACATCTAGTTTCTTGAGTTCTATATATATATTTTAAAGATCAGTCTTCTGTCAGGTGGAGGGTTGATGAAGATCTTTTCCTATTCTGTAGGCTGTTTTTGTTTTGTCTTATTAATTGTGTCCTTTGTCTTAGAGAAGATACTCAGTTTGAGAAGGTCTCATTTATTGTTTTTCTTTATGTCTGTGCTATTGGTCTTATATTTAGAAAGTGTTCACTTATGCCAATGCATTGAAAGGCATTTCCCACTTAATTTTCTATTAAGTTCAGTATAGCTGGGTTTATGCTGATGTCTTTGATCCACTTGGGTTTGAATTTTGTTCAGGGTAATAAAGATCTATTTGCATTGTGATACATACTGCCATCTAGTTATTCCAGAACAACTTGTTGAAGATATTATCTCTTTTCCATTGTATATATTTTGCCTCTTTGTCAAAAATCAGGTGTTCATAGGTATGTGGATTAAATTTGGAGTCTTCTATTCAATTCCATTGATCTACAAGTCTGTTTTCATGCCAGTGGCAGGGTGTTTTCATTACTGTAGCTCTATAGTATAGCTTGAAGTCAGGGATGATAATGCCTCTTGAAATTCTTTTATTGAATAGGATTGTTTTCGCAATCGTGGGTTTCCTGTTATTTCATAACAAGTTGGTATTGTTCTCTAAAGGTCAGTAAAAAGTTGTGTTGAGATTTTTATAGGGATTGCAGTGAATCTGTAGAAAGCCTTTGCTAAGACTGCCATTTTTACTATGTTGACTCTACCTATTCAGGAGCATGGGAGATCTTTCCGTTTCTGATTTCTTCATTTTTTTTTTTTTATTCATTAGCTTGAAATTCTTGTCAACCAGGTCTGCCACTTCTTTGGTAAGAATTACCCCAAGGTATTTAATACTATTTAAATAATACTATTATATATATATATATATATATATATATATATATATATATATATATATAAAATACTATTATAGAGGGTGATGCTTCCCTAACTTTTTCAGGCCCTTTATCATTTGTGTATGTGGGGACTATTGAATTTTTTGAGTTAACCTTGTACCTTGTTTCACTGCTGAAGGTGTTTATCAGCTGTAGGAGTTCCCTGATAGAATTTTTGGAGCCATATAGGTATGTGATAATATCTGCAAATTGAGAGTTTCACCTTTTTTCTTTCCAATTTGTTTCACCTTAATCTCTTCTTATTCTCTCATTGCTTTAACTAAAACTTCAATAACTATATTGAATAGATAAGGAGAAAGATTGCTTTGAGTTTCTCTCCATTTACTTTGATGTTGACTGTCAGCTTGCTATATTTCACCTTTATTATGTTTAGGAATTTCCCTATATTCTTGATCTCTCCAGGACTTTTATCATGAATGAGTTTTAAATTGTGTCAAAGGCTTTTTCAGCGTCTAAGGAGATAATCATGTGAGTTTTTCATTTCTTTCAGGTTGTTCACAATTTTTCCTAAGTTGTACCATCCCTATGTCTCTGGGATAAAGCCTATTTCATAATGGATGATGACTCTTTTGATATGTTGTTTAATTCAGTTTATTAATATTTTGTTGAGTATTTTTGCATCAATGTTCATGAGGGAGATTTGTCTGTAATTCTCTTTGTTTCATCTTTGAGTGGCTTGGGTCTCAGTTTGATTGTAGCCTTATGAAAAGAGTTTAGCAATGGTCCTTCTGTTCCTATCATATGGAACAGTTTGAGGAGAACTGATATTAGTCCTTCTTTGAATATCTGGTAGAATTCTGCACTAAAGCCATCTTCGGGCCTTGGCCTTTTATTTCTTGGGAGTCTTCTAATAACAGCTTCAATTTCCTTGGGGCATTATCAATAAATCAGAATATTTATCTGGTCTTGATTTAATTTGGTAAGTTGTATTTGTCCAGAAAGCTATCCATTTCTTTTAGATTTTCCAGTTTAGTAGAGTATTCATTTTTCAAAGTATGGTCTAATAATTTTTTGGATTTCCTTGGTGCCTTGTTATCTCTGATTCTGTAATTTGGATACTCTTCTCTTTGCCTTTTGGTTAGTTTGGATAAGGATTTATCTATAATTTTTATTTTCTCAAATAACCAACTCTTTGATTCACTGATTCTTTGTATTGCTCACTATTTTCAATTGTATTGATTTAGCCCTGTTTAATTTTTTTCCTGCCTTCTACTCCTTCTAGGTGAGTTTGCTTCTAATTGTTCTAAAGCTGTCAGCTCTCCTGTTAAGTCTCTTGCATGAGATTTCATATAGGCATCCAGTGCTATGAATTTTTCTCTTATTACTGCTTTCATTGTGTCTCATAAGGTTGGGTATATTGTTGATTTATTTTTATTGAATTCTAGGAAGTCTCTGGTTTCTTTCTTAAATTCTTCCTTTAACAAGAGGTGGTTCAATTAAGGGATATTCCATTTCCATGAATTTGTAGGCTTCCTGTGATTTGTGTTGTTGTTGAACTCTAACTTTAGATGAATTTGAAGTTATCTTATGACCAGGCAATATGACATGAAATTTTAAGATCTACCTGTAAAAGATACTAAAGAAGTTGCTTCTGTTGTTACTGCTGAGGGAAATATGCTGGTTTCTATCAAATAATTATTGTTGCTCCAAAGACCAGACTCTCCTTTATAGGTAGATATTCTGGTGTAAGAATATCTTTCTGTATGCTGTAGATACTGATCTTTTAACAAAGGAGATGATTTGACTCTTGGCAAACACTGTAGATGAAGGAGCTAGCTAGCAATGTGATTTAACCATAGACTAAACAGTATGAAGTTTATGTAAAGATCTGTGTGTTTCTTTGGGACATTGGGATTGCTGGTTCAGATAAGTGGGAGTGAGCAGGTCCAAACTGTGGGGCTACTCTGGGCCAGAAACCTCATTGTTGCAGATGGCATCCCAATGTGGGCCAAACACCCACATAAGGCTGAGAAAGCTTTAAGAGAGTTCTAGAGAACAGAAACAGAACCAAAAGTGGAATCCAAGTTATGTTTCTGAAGTGGGTCATTGTACAGAGATAACATGGCATCAGGGTCACCAACAAAATGGCAGCCGACTTGCTGCAGAGAGTGTAAGCTGGAACAAAGCCAGTTCTTGAAGTCTCACAGAAGACTTAAGCAACAAGTTCCTTATGGTTGATTTAGGGTTTCTGCTAATATTGAACAAAGAAGAAACAGTCAAAGACAGTTTCTTAGTAGCAGCATTTTCTTTGGTCAGATTTGTTTGCAGTCAGTGAAAACATGTGGCTCCTTTAAGAGAAACTTCTTGACTCAGCTTCAGCTGCAAAAACTATGTGGCCCTTATGCTTACGTGGAGTGAGCAGCAGGAAGTGATGCTCAACTTGATGGCAGTGTGGACTCTAAGATTGCCCCAGAGTTAGGGTGGTAAAAGGTTTCAGGATATTTAATACTGCTTCCCAGAATTGTGTAGGTAATAGTGGCTCTGGTACCTCCACCATGTTGAAACGCCACAAAGAAGGGCAGATCAGCAGGCAAAGCAGTGCTGTGCAGTCTAGAATTTTAAAAGCTTCTATGGTTAAAAAATGATTAAGGATTCACAATAAAACAGATTCAGATTTAAAAAAAAAAACCTGTAAACAGGTTACAATGTGTGAAAATGTACATAGGCTTCAGAGAGAAAAAGAAAGAGGGTTTAAATAGTCCCTAAAAAAGAGAGAGTATAAAATATAATAAGCTACATAAAGATGTAAAATAGACATAGAGTCTAGATTATGGTTATTATTGTATTTTCTTTTAATTTTTTAACTGTTAATGAGCTAACTACAGAAAGACAATTGATTGCTAAGGCAGCTAAGTTAAACAAGAATATATATCTTAATGGTATCTTCACTTTGAAATTTGTGACTAGGATATGTCACCTTGGAAAAGAAATTTTTGTTTTTGTTTCCACAGAAGATAAGAACCTGTGGATTGTTTCCAGGCAAATATGGTTTCACCAACCAAGACTGCCTGAAAAAATTCTTTGATGGGAAGAGATGGCCACATCAACTTCAAGGCTGAAACTAAGATGTTCCACTCTAAAGAACCTGTGAGGTTGCCAGTGCTCCTTAATCAGCAGGAAGTAGTAATGAAATGCTATGCCCAAATTCACCAAATATTGATTATGAATGTTTATTTTCATTATGAATGTTTAATGGTCATAGTTAATCTCTTTCTAAGAGGAAAAGGGGAATATGGTATATGAGTGATTTTTTAAAATTAGATTATTGAATTTATTTTAATACAAAAATCAGCTGTTAATCTCAAAATATCTTACATTGGTATGGACTTTGGTTTATTGATACAAATTTAAGGTCAATTTTGTTATTCTGCATGTATTTTTCTACTCTTGTTTAAGGTATGATGTTTATGTAACTCATTTAAAATTGTAATTTATAATTAAGAAATTCAGATTGCCACCTATGATAACCAAACTTATAGTCATGTTAATTAGATTTTTAGGTATACAAAGATATATTTCAATTAGGTAATCTTCAGACACTTATAAGACCTGCAGAATATGGCATTTAAAATATTTTAAGAACTTAGACTTTTTTGGAAAGTGACACAGATCTAATATTGGCAGCACCAATCTACTTCAAGAGAAAAATGAGCATCAAAGAAACTCATATGGAGTCTACTTTCTTTGTGGCAACAGTTAGCAACTGGACAAGAAACTTTCTTGTATTGACTGCTTCACAGTATGCTGTTTAAACTGAACATGCAGATTCCATAGGAAAGTGACTTCTGAACTTTGACAGAGCAAACCAAGATGATACTTAAGGTTCCTGTTTGCAGAGAAAATTGTCAGACATTATTCAGGACTCAATGAGAAGTGATTGATGAACTATACCAGAATGGGCAGTACAGTCCTTCAGATTTCCTGCTTAACTGAAATGTATACCCAGTACCTAAACAGAGGTTTGTTTTTTTTTTTTTTAAATAAAAGGTAAAATTAGTTGATTAATGAATTAATAATACATTTAGATATATCTCAAAATGTGTTCATTGTCCTTGGTTATTAGGAAAATTCAAATAAATTAAAACAACTTCAATTTTTCTTTTACTCTAGAAGAATAATAAAGATTAACTATGCAATAGGAAACAAATGCTGGAGTGTGTGCAGATTAAAGAGAATCATTTATTTTTGAAGGAATTATAAACTGGTCCAGCCACTATAAAATCAGTGAGGAAAATTCTCAAATACAAATAAATTACTATATTACCCAGCTGTACTATTTCTTGACATATGTCCAAAGGACTTTCCATCTTACTTCACAAAAACTTGTCATCCATGTTCATAACAGACTTATTCATAATTCCTGGGAAATGGAAACCATCAAAATGTTCTTCAGCCTACAAATAGATAGTAAAAAATGTTGTAGACATACACTATAAAATACCTTTTAACCATAAAGAATAATAAAACAATGGTCTTTGTAGGTTAATGGATGAAACTAGAAACTATCATGGGCCTTGACATAAATAAAACAGATAGCAATTAATAATTCATGTAAATCCTCCAGATTAATAACTCTTTTTTTAAAGAATCTCATCAAGTACAGCTTACAGAATCAGTGACTCTAAAAACTAGTTGTTTTTGTCTCTATTTTTTCATGTGCCACTGAATTTCTTTCCTAAAAATATTAATTAGTATTTTACTCATCAACTGTGTGTTTATCTCATGTATATATTCCATCTACTACACACATATATATCTGTGGATAGTCAGAAAGATGATAACTTATTCTTAAGCTGTATCATTTTGATGAATAGAAATAATACTGGGGTATTTTTTATAGCTCAGACTGACATAGGAAAATAACAAAATTTTGTTACAAAGACAGCTTTTTACACCATTAGTTGATTTAAGACCCAGAGCAAATTCAAAATCTGTCACAAAAGGACAGATTTTCAGATGTCTTTTGAACCAAGGTCAGGCACAAAGCAACTTTAGTAGATATAGTTCCCTGCTGCATTTGACTGTGTGAACTCATCACTCAAGTTCATCCAACTAATTGTTTTTTGTTTAAGTCCTGAATTTCAATGTCACTCTCTGTCAGGAGTTGCTGAAGCAAGCTTTGTGCTATGTGCTTCTCACATGCTCACTAAGGAACCTTGATGACAGCCAAGTACTGCCATGGTTACTCACTCAGTGGCTGATTAGCATGACTTTCTGAGTCCAATAGAAACTGTATTATTTCTTACATGATATCAGAACGGCTCTGATACTCAAAATCTAACTCATATTTGTTCAGAGTTATTTTTCTGTCAGAGAGCTGTGTAAAGAGATTTGTAGCAGTGTAGAAAAGATTTGTGTAGCTATGTAGAAGAAAGATATGTGTAGCTGTGGAAAAAGACATGTAGCTGTGTAGAAAATGGATATAGCTATGAAAAAATACATAGCTATATGGAGGCAGTGATTTTCAGAAAGATATTTCAAGATGCAGGAATTAAAAAGTTACTATCAGAACGCAAAAGCTTTTTTCACAACTCTCAGATAAAAAAGTTTAGATCTCACTGATATTGTAGGCTTTTTGAATGCCCTGGGCAAGATCTTAGAGTGGAATATACAGAAGTCTATAGTATGCATAATTCATAAGAAATAAAAACCATAAAATATTTTTCAACTTACAAATTGTGAAAATATTGTACACATACATATGATATACTTTTCAGTCATAAAAATGAAATCATGATCTTTGTAGGTAAATGGATGAAACTAGAAAAGATTATATTGAGTGGGGTAACCAAGATCCCCAAAACAAACATTGTATGTTTTCTCTCATTTGAAGCTCCTAGCTCTATTTGTTCACATGTAGGTACATAACTTGAAGTGACTGAATAAAAATCAGAAGTAAATAGTTCCATTGCCAGAATGGAAAGCTTAGAGAGCAATAATGAGGAGAATACAAATGAGGTCTGACCATGAAAATGGGAAGGGGGACTCTTTAGAAAGAGGGAGGCAAGAAAAGACAGAAGGAGGGAGGAAGGTAAAGAAAAATAGCAGGTTACAAGTAATTTTATAGGAAAGATAGGAAAAAAGGAACTCTTTAGGAAAAGAAAAGAGGAGAGATACAGAAGGTAGGAAAAATATGAAAATAAGTGATGTGAGAATGTGTTTATGTATGCTGTGAATCTCAATCTTTAAATAAAGGAGCTGTTTTGGGCCATGGCAGGCACCATAGAAGAAGTAGGAGGAGAAATCAGAGCATAGGTAGGAGAAGCAGGGTGGAGTCAGAGGCAGATGAGCTGAAGCTGCCCAAGGAGCAACATGTAAGGAGCATGGGTGAGCCACGGGCCACGTGGCCAACAGATTAATAATAATGGGTTGAGTTAAGATGTAAGAGCTAGCTAGCAATATGCCTGAGCCATAGGTCAAACAGCATGAAGTTAATATAAGCGTCTGAGTCATTTTGGGGGACCTGGGCAGCTAGGCGGCTAAGGGGTCTTGGGCGGCAGGTCTGTGGGTCCAGGCTGCTTGGGACCCGAGAACCCTCCCAATACAAATATGATGTCTGAAAGTCATAACTCTTACTACTATCTACAAAAGTATTATTTTTTTGTTATTCTGTATAAAAATACACATATATAGTTTTAATAATTTTTTCACCTGAATTAACAATGGTCTCTCCAAAAGTCTAAGATTAAGTAGCAAATTTCCTAATTCCAGAAAAATGAAACTTTCTTTTGAGTAGTTAGCCAAGGATGTCCAAGAGACTCTAAAACACAAACACAATTACAATTTCCCTTTGAGGGTCCCATGCCCCACAAGTAGAAAGTAAGTTTCTATTGCAGAAGAAAATATGCACTTCAAAATAAGGCACAGAAGCCCCTGAGATATAATTTACCTGAGTAATTCTTCAGAAGTAGTAGCATTCATGGTACTAAAAAGAGTAATGCAACATTCTAAAGAATCTAGGCAACAAACAATCCTACTCAACTAAGGTGCCTATTAGCCACATTAGTAGTGGTACAAATACTGTGGTTATTTGGATAGTAATAATGGTCCACATAGGCTCACACATTTGAATGGTTTGTCCCAAGGGTGTTGTGGAATATTCCTTTACCCTATGTGAAAATATGCCACTATTATTGGCTTATTAAAAAGCTAAATGGTCAATTGCAATGTAGGATTTAGGGGGCAGAGAAAATGCTTGGAAGAAAGAAGAGTCACCAGCTAGGCACAAAGAAGGCAGAAAACCAGCATGGACACTCAAAATGTAAAGGTAATAAAGCCACAAGACAAAAATTAAATTAATAAAATAGGCTAGTTTAAGTTCTGAGAGCTAGTGAGGTACAAGCCTAAGCTATTGACCAAGCTTTAATAATTAATAATAAGTCTTCATGTAGTTATTAGGGAGCTGTCAAATGGGGTAGAAAAATCTGCCTGCACCCAGAAGTGGGATTACTTAAGAGATTTAAATGGATTAGGAGGTATAGCTTTATTGGAAGAAGTGTGGCTTTGAGATTTCAAAACTTATGCCAAGCCGAGAAAGTTCAACTACTTCTCGAGTACCATGTCTGATTGCATGCCACCACATTTTCCATCTCAATGATAATGGACTAAACCTCTGAGACTTTAAACTCCCAATTGAATGATTTTTAATAAGAATCTCTGTGATTATATCTCTTAACTGTAATAAAACAGTGTCTAAGATACATATCTTGGTGTTAACCAACAGCTCTCTGAACCTGTTCCACAATAGGGAAACAATGCCTGGTACTAGAAATCTAGTTAACTACTCAGTGCTAGTAAAATTGTATATTTTGAAAAACCTACAGCTACTAAAATGGCATAATTCCTACCTATACTCTAATAATTTGACTGGAAAATATATTCACATTTTGTTACAATATGGTTTCCTGGTCCCAGGCACCAGAGGTCCAGACCCACAAATCTGCCACCCCAGACCCCTTAGCTGCCCGCTACTACTTTTCCTCCCAAAATGACTTAGATACTTAAGTTCATGCTGTTTGGCCTATGGCTCAGGCACATTGCTAACTAGCTCCTGCATCTTAATTCAACCCATTTTCATTAATCTGTCTGCCACGTGGCCCATGGCACACCAGTGTTCCTTACATGTTTCTTCTTTGACAGCTGGCTTGAGCTGATATGATTCTTCCCTCCTTCTAACTATTCTGATTCCTCACTTACTTCTTCTATGGTGCCTGCCATGGTCAAAACAGTCCTTTATTTAAAGATTGATATGCACAGCATACAGAAAGACATTCTCACATCATCTTCCCATTTCTGTCTAATCAAAAAAGGTTTCAATTTTAACATAACAAAATCACATATAGAAAAATAGCTATTAAGCAAGAAATACAGTCACTATATCTAGTCTGCTTGTATTTAGCAAAATTAAAATACTCTATCATCTACCTCATCATTGTGAACCTAAAGTTTCATATACAATACACCTTTTGAAATAACCAAGAAAAATTATAACTGTTTAATCTTCAACTACATCAAAGACCACAGAAAAATATAATATTTACCCAAGTAAACTGCAAGTGCAAGCAAATGCAAAAATCTAGAAATGACAGAAATGACACTTATCTGTCTGGATAGTCACCCAAAGTTCCTTTACAAAGTTGGGGCATCCATCTTCAGCCTACAGGCCCAGAGTCTCTTTTCATTTTAGTGAAGCAGGAAATCTTCTCTGCCCCTTCTGGTATAGTTCATCAGTCACTTCTCCTTGAATCCTGAAGAATGTCTGACAGTTTTCTCTGCAAAGCAGGAACCCGAAGGACCATCTCAGCTTGTTCTGCCAAAGTTCGGAGATAATTTTTCTATGGAACCTGCATGTCCAGTTTAAACAGCATATTGTCAAGCAATCAGTGCAAGAACAGGTTCTTATTCCATGGCTAAGCATTGCCACAAAGAAAGTAGACTCCATATGGAGTATTTTCAATGCCCATTTTTCTCTTGAAGTAGATTGATGCTACCAGGAGCAGAGCTGTCTCACTGTACAGAAAACTCTGTTATTAAAATAATTTTAAATGCCATATTCTGTATGTCTTAGAAGTGTTTGAAGATTAGCTATCTAATTTTAATATATCTTTGTATACCTAAAAAATCTTAACTATCATAACTATATGTTTGGTTATCACAAGTGACTATTAATCTGCATTTCTTAATTATACATTACAATTTTAAATTAGTTACATGAAAATCATACCTTAAACAAGAGTAAAAAATACATACAGCATAACAAAATTGACCTTAAATTTGTATCAATAATCCAAAATTCATACCAATGTAAAACATTTTGAGATTAACAGCTGATTTTTGGATTAAAGTAAATTCAATAATCTAATTTTTTTTTAAAATCACTCATATAGCATATCCCCTTTTTCTTCATAGAAAGAGATTAACTATGACCATTAACCATTTATAATGAAAACAATCATTTATAAACAATATTTTGGGAATTTGGGCATAGTTTTCCATACTACTTCCTGCTGATTAAGGAGTGCTGCCATTTTATAGGTTCTTGAGATGGGATCATCTTAGTCTGTAGCCTTGAAGCTGATGTGACCATCTCTTCCCATCAGAGGATTTTTTAGAGGGGTCTTGGTTGGTGAATCCATATTTGCCTGGAATCAATCCACACCTTCTCATCTTCTGTGGGAACAAAAGCAGAACTCTTCCAAAGCAATAAATCCTTTGACACAAATTTCAAAATCAAAATACCTTTAAAATATAGATGTTTGTTTAACTTAGCAGCCTTTGCAATCAATTGTCTTTCTGCAATCAACTCATTAACAGTTAAAAAATTAAAATATAACACAATAATAACAAAAAATACAGATTCTGTGTATATTTTCTATCTTTACATGGTTTACTCTATTTTTATTACTCAATTTTGTTTTTTTCAGGACTTCCTCTGCCCTCTTTCTTTTCTCTGTGAAGCTTATGTACATTTTACACACCTAATAACCTATTTACAGATTGTTTTTTATCTGAACCTGTTTTATTGTGAATCCTTAATCATTTTGCAACCAGAAGAGCTTTTAAAATAGTTGCAGTCTCTTAAAGAGCAACACAGTTTTTGCAGAAAAAGCTGTCAGGAAGTTCTCTTAAAAGGGCCGTGTCTCTGTTCACAGCTAGCAAACAGAACAGACCCAAGAAATGCTGCCACTAAGAAACTGTCATTGACTCTGTTTTCTTTTTCTCTAATATAAGCAGAAACCTTAAATAAATCACATGCTACTGAGTCTTCTGTGAGACTTTGGGAACTGACCTGGTTGAAGCTTATGCTCCCTGCCTCCAGTCTGCTGGCACCATTTTGAATGTGGTCCAAATACCACACTATCTCTGTACAAGGACCTGCTTCAGATACACAATTTGAAATCTGCTACAGGCTCTGTTTCTGCTCTAGAACCATTTTTAAGCTTCCTCGGGCTTTATGTGAGTATTCAGTACATGCTGGGACACCATCTGTTACAATAAGGTTTCTTGGTCTCAGGTGCCAGAGGTCCAGACCCACAGACCTGCCACCCCAGACCCCTTAGCTGCCTGCTGCTGCTTTTCCTCCAAAAATGACTCAGATGCTTATATTAAGTTCATGTTGTTTGGCTAATGGCTCAGGCACATTGCTAGCTAGCTCCTGCATCTTAATTCAACCCATTCTCATTAATCTGTCTTTTCTTTATGAGAATAATAGAAACTTTAAGAGAGGATATTAAAAAATCCCTCAATGAAATAAGAGAAAACACAAAAATTGGAAGATATCAACAAATACTTCAAAGAAAATAAAGAAATCCAATCAGTCAATCTCCTTAGAACTGTTCTACATACAGAGCTCAGTGAAAATTGCCACATGTGTACTCTAACATGTTGAGACATCTGGGCCATTCATTTAAATCTGAGATTTTTCAGGGGTTTTCCTCAATCAAACCTGTTTTTTTTTTTCTTAAGGTAAGATAAATCCACAACTTAACATTTTCTATGGAAATAAAAAGAAAACCTACACTCCAAAGTAACACTTCAATATGGAAGTGAAGGCATTTATAAAATATATAGGTTGTATTAATCCAGCAGCATTTATAATGAAATGTCTCTTAGCAGTTTCTGCTGCTTCCTCAGTAGTCAAACAATTCAAAGACAATGTAACATACAATATCCAAACTCTCTTTGTATTTTCCATCTTTACATGGCATTCACACACACACACATATATACACCCATACATATACACACACACATACACACATACATGTACACACACACATACACACACACACATACACACATACACATACACACACATACACATACACAGAGACAGAGAGAAACTTTATATTATAGGGCTTTCTCTGTCCTTTTTTCTTTTTCTTCTCTCTCCCAGATCTAAGTGTGTATTTAAATAGACTATAAACTGCTTAGATATTTTTCTTTTGTGGGAATCTGTCTTTCCTGTATTTCTCTTATCTTTTCCTGACCACACCTATAATCTGCTAAGCCTGGCTACCATTAAAGGCTTGGCTGCAGTGGCTAGCTGGCTTCACCTAGCTTCTTAGTCCAGCCTCATACAGAGTTTAGCTTCATAGCAGAGGTACTGTCAGGAGCCACATTTAATACTGAAACTGGGTTATTTTAGGGTCTACCCTGCCTCCAAGTAGAGAACTACTATACTGTGCTCATAAACACCATTTACATCTTTAGTAGCATGGCCTCTTAAATGAGCTTCTTGAATTTTGTCACTAAACCTAAGCCAGAAAGTCTTTCTTAAAGGAGCCACACATATGCTCACCATCAACAGAGACCACCCCAGAAACACTGCTACCAAAAATCTTTCTTTTACTTTGTTTCCTTTTCATCTGTAAGAACAGAAGCCTTAAATCCATCATAGCAGTTTGTGCTTTTACAAAGGCTCTCATGAAACTTTGGGAATAACATTGTTGCAGCTTGAGCTACACACCACAAGCCTGACATTTTGTAGTTCAAATCTGCAGAGAACAGGAAGTATGTGGGATTGCTTTTAGAGAGAAGGAAAATTGTTATAATCTCAAATTTAAAATTATAATCACAAAAGTTAAAAATAAGAATAAAAACTTGAGTCAAATAATACAGTAATATATCTGGAAAGCTGGAATTTATGTTTTTATTATTATTATGGACCCAGTAATCAGATAAAAAAAATACAGTTGTAAAATTTTCCTTATTCAAAAAGCCAGCAACTTGAGAAGACAAAAAATTAACATCCCAAAGACCTGTCTTCCTTCTCACCCTCATTCAGAAAACAATCTTTGAAATAGAATAAGAAGCAGCCAACCAGGTCAGAATGTAACCCTTTCCTTTGGCCATGTAGTCAATCTGGTTTTAGAACCATAGTGATAATGCTTCCCTCTTACATTTCTGTCAAATTTTCAGCTGATTCATAGGATCTTTTCTGCTAGACCTGGAATCTGAGGACTTTGAAAGAATGAGAAAGAGTACAGTCTAATGGTGTGCACAAACTTACTTCATTTTTGGTGTACTTTTATACGTACAGGAAGCAACAACAAAATAGTGATATAAGGAACGTTTTTTTGAGTTCTAAAAACATAATCAGGAATGACATAAATTAATGCCTATAAGCACATATTAAATATTAACAAAGCAGCACTTCCCAGAACATTCTCAGGACAGACTAGTCTATAAACAGTTTCTTGGCATGTACTATAGATCATATCTTGGAAAGCAAGAAATAAAGCCAGAAGGCCATATACAGATTCTGGGTACACTGACCAAGTTGGGTTCCTTAGCTATATACTAAAATACAAATAAATAAACAAATACATTCTATAAATTAAATGTAAATGTTTGTCACAAGAGGCATGAAATCACATCCAAGATCAACCCAGTGAAGAAAATGCACCTGAGTTAAATTGTCCCTTGCCTTTCCCCGGAGCCTTTCTCACAGTTCTCCCAGGCATTATACACCATGCATCAGTCTTTTAACTGTGCTCAAACAACCTCTTCTACTTTTCCTCATTATTGCTTATCTCTCTGTATAGTAAGTCTCATAAATATCAAGGGCATGGTTGCTAAGCCTTGCATTTTTCTTCACTTGTTAAAAATAAACTCAGAACAGGCTCATCATTACATTTAGATTCATTTCTATAATATGAAATACAAATGTGGTATTATAAAACAGGAAGGTGCCCCTCATCTGCCCTTGTTCTCTACCACTGTAGCTAATGGAAAGTCATAGAAGTCACCACTTAAAAGATTTTTAACTGAGTTCTATCACTACACAAAATTATGAAATAAATTCATTTCTTTTTATTTTCCCTCCTGAATAAAGCCATCTTTTATTATTGCTGAGTTTCAATGACTGAATTGAGAGATCTGAAATCATCTTCCTTTCCTTTCTTATTATTATGTCTTTTTATTAGAAAAGTCATTTTTTTAAAAACTTGCAGAAAAAATAAAGAAGGTATTTCTAGAATTTTGAGCATGAAAGATTTTTACCCTGTAATTACAAGTTAAGTATTCTGTAACTCCTCTTCTATTTTCATATATGAAAATATAGCTTAAAATCTAAATCCAAAAATAAATTATTTCAAAATTTGCAAATGATATGTCCTTTGGGGACTTACTCCACCATAAATTTTTGACTACTTGGTGTAGTATAAACATAAAGATTACTTTCTACTTAGTAAATTCCTTGATATGCCAGGACTTTTACTGTCTTACTGACTTGAAATCTTAGCAAAAGTAATAGAATTTTTTGTCTTCCCTTCATTACTTGATCTATTAGTCACCTGTCAGTAGGGATCTGACTCTAGTAATGATTACATTCATATCTTTTCATTCCAGTTTTCAAACCTTCATTTCTCTCCAATTATTTCCTCCTCCCAGATTCCTCTCCATACCATGTTCTGTAGTGTAAAATACCCAAAATTCATGTCATGTAGAACACCAAGAATGCAAGCAGGAAACAGTCAACTAATGGAAGAGATACTTTTCCATATGTGTCATTTTCTTTGTCACCCCCAAACCTTAAAAGTTCAATTATTTATTATTACGCAAATCTGGTTCTATTAAATGAAACTCAGAGCCAGATAATGGTTAACAGCTGGATTATCAGAGAGAGGAAACATACCATAGCCAAATCTCACCCAGCTATCTTCCAGATTCCTCAGCCTTTGTCGCATCACTTCTCCAGAATGAATCTGTCTTTCTACTGCTGCCTTAAATACCTTCTTTGCCCAGTTGTTTCAGTTCCAGGAAAAAATTAGAGGTGTGAGCTGCTACTATTTGGTAGTTAGCCTTGAACTCACAGAAACACAAAAAAGATCTCTGTCTCTGGAGTCATGGGATTAAAGGCACATGTCATGACACCACTCCCTTTCCCATGCTGGAATTAAAGGCATGAGTTACCAGTCTCTGACTGTCCTATATTGACTGTGGGTGGATCTGTTCTCTGATATTCCAGACTGGCTTTATTAAATATATAACATATCACCACATGTCCCCTTTTGTGTCAAAAATTAAAAGGTTTATAACATAAGAAAAACCATATACAATAGGTACTATAATTATATACGATATATACAAACAATAATTACGTGAGTAATGTACACTGCATTAACAATTGACAAATTCAAAGAAAATATTCCATTATTTATATTATTTTCGTGAGTCCAAATGATTATAACTAATTCATTTTCTAAATAATATATTACTAACAAAAAACTATATTTATACATTTTAAATTCTAAATGAGTTTCTTTTATAAAACTATTACTATAAAACTATAATTACCTCATCTCCAACTCCCTCAGAGACCCAAGTAGGAAATAATACTGACTAAGTAAAAATCATGGGCAGGTAAGAAACTTCCAAAACATATAATAAATGAAACAGCTGACTGCCTGTACAGTCACCCAAGGTACTTCTGTATCATTGAAGGACCCATCTTTTTCCTACAGGTGTAGCATATCTGACAGACTTCTCTGTGAAGCAAAATATTCTCAAAGACCTTCCTACATTGTCTTGGCAAGGTCCAGCCTTTCTCTTTTGTGTGTGTCTCCTGCTTGTCCATATTGAACATCATACTGTCAACAGTCAAGGCAAAAGTACTTTCTTGCACAGTGGCTAACTTTTGTCACAAATGTCAGTTCAATATGAGGGAGTTTCTTTGATATATATAATATTTTCTGAAGTAGATTGTTATTGCCAGGAGCAGATTACCCATTGTCATAAAAATAATAAGAACCTATGTTATTAAAATAGTTTAAATGCCATATTCTATGGATCTTTGCAGTTTTTAAGAAGACCTGTTCATTTAAAATATATATGATCTTGAAAACATATCTAATATGTGTAGGCGGAGTTTTACTTACAAGGCACCAGTCCAAGATTAATATTTATTAGAATATAAATCAACACTCACGATACTAGTAATAGCTTATAGTGGTAACTGAACAGGGACTGGAGTATCCGAGCAATGGACGAGCCATGGACGGATGATGGATTCTGATCCAGTCTCTCCAACAGCCAGGAGCCAGAAAGAGACCTCCTCATGTCCCAGAAGCCCCTTATCAATGTGGTCGGCCACACCCCCTTCAGGTTGGTCACACCCCCTACAAGAGCTTGGGACCCTGGATGAGCATCTTCGGACCTTATTGGCTGATACCTGAATCCCACCACATCTCCCCCTTTTGTCTAACTAAGAAGGTTCTAAACTAAGACTATGTACAATAGGAATTATTATGAGGTTGTAACCTTAAATACCTATTCTTCAACCCCTTCAAGACCTGAGAAGGGAGATATATCACTTGAATGTCAGAAGTGCACGGAAGTAGTGGCTTCCAAAACTTGGGAGAGGATAGCAACACAGCCACCTGGACAATCACCTCTGGTTTTTTGTGCTGTTGGAGCATCTATCATATTGGCTACCTATGGTATCTGACAGGTCTTTTCACAAGCAGGGCAATTTTGGAGGTACTATCTTATCCTGTCCAGGCAGGTTTTGTCAGTCTCCATCCATCAACTTGCTCGTCCAGCTTGACACCATGTTTCTACTGTCAGCAATCAAGGTAAGGACAGTTTCTTACTCAACCGGCCATTCTCTGCCAAAAGGACAAACTCCAATGGAGTATCCTCGATGCTCAACACCATCTCGGGAAAGGAGCAGTGACACCAGGAGTCACTGTGTCTCTCATGGCCGAATTTCAAATGTTAAATGCCATATTCTCTGGGTCTATGAAATGGTTGAAGATTCCTGTCTATCTATGATACACTAACCTGTATCTGAGATGACTGGGATATGGTACCTTAAATAATGTTGAATGCAGTTTTTATCATCTTAAGGAATAAACCCTGTACCAAAAATTAGAATACCTATATAAGGGGTGTACAATCCCTGAACAATGACTTTTAGTATGACTATCAAATATTAGCCAGGGGAATATTACCATGTAAAGTGGCCACAGCATTTTAGACATGTATATACATATATATCATCTAAACAGAGGTATATAAAACATCTTGTGCATATATCATAACTAGTGCAATCATACATTATATCTAGTATAGTTAAATGAAGGTAGTAATTACATAGTGTACATGACAATGATGTGCAAATATTTTAAACAGAAATAGAAGCATATATAAAATATAGCAATTACAGATTCAATTTTACATAATAGTTAAAGATTCAGATTTATATTGAAGTACAAGTTGCTTTGGTTATATAAAGCAATTTCAGATTAAACTTTGTACCAACATACAAATTATCACAATTAAACATATAAAATGATTTCACATATTTATCAATATACAAATACCTATGCCAATGCAAATTGTCTTTAACTTAGCCCACACATTCAGCTAGAATGGTGTATAGGTAGGTAGAACAATCTACCTTTATCTATTACATCTATCCCCCTTCTCTTCTTCAAAAGAGATCTTTGATGCTATATTATAGCTCTGTCCTCCACCCAATTTTAACTTATAACTATTCTAACAGAGTAATAATTACCTACAACCCTCAGAACACAAAACTTATTGGGAAAGGAGGCGTAGTCTTTCATAAGGTTGCTTCCTGCTGACTTAAGGGCAATGGCATCTCTTTGGGATCCTGTAAAAGCTAAAACAATGGTTAGATCTTAATGGACTGACTATATACACTTGTAACCATTCTTAGAATAGTGGTTAACTCCATCTGGAATTCTAATTAGAAGTGTGATCTGGAGGATAATCATATAGAGCTATCTTGCAGCCGTTTTTGAATAGTCTATTTTCTGAAAGCAATCATTGATTGGTGCACACCAGGTTCTTGATTTTTCTATTTTTGCCTCTGTCTGTCTGTCTACCTGTCTCTTACTCTCTCTCTCATACTCTCCCTTTTATTCTTGTTTCACTAGTAGGAGTTGTTGTGGTGGGGGCCCCATCTCAGTTCCAGACTCTTTGTAGATAGCTGATAGGAGGAAATGTTATTTACAATGGAAAACTTAAGCATTGTTGATACTCAAAAAAGATATTCATATCTTCTATGACTTCAGGAGATTGTATGCAGACAGGATGTTTGAAAGGTACAGAAACAGAGAGAAACAAGGTTTAAGATGAAGTCACAATAATATTGGTCCCTAAATATTCTGTCTTCTGTCTCACACCAGGTGGCTTTTCTGATATGAGACAGAATACTTCACATTTTCTTTACCAGTATGCTTGGGTTTAGAGAGGAAGAAAGCCACGTGCTCCCAGTCCAAATCCAGCCCTATTAATTGTCAATTCAGGACCACTATTTTTTTTTAGGTGTAGATGCAAGTTGCAAAGTAGTAAGAATTGAGAGATTACCCAGTAGTGCAAAAGTGTATCAGTTGGTCTCATAATCCATCGTTTACATTCCTTCATTATCCATCTCTCCTCTATCACAGGTAAATAATTATTCAATTTCTAGTCAATGTCTTACAAACAGTTGTATCCATTTTCCTGTAAAGACAAAATTGAGACCCTGCCCCAGGTTTGTTAAATGTGTTTTCAATCAACACTCACGATACTAGTAACAGCTTATAGTGGCACCTGAACAGGGACTGGAGTATCCGAGCAATGGACGAGCAATTGAAAAGCGATGGATGGACGATGGATTCCGATCCAGTCTCTCCAGTAGCCAGGAACAAGGAAGAGACCTCCTCATGTTCCAGAAGCCCCTTATCAATGTGGTTGGCCACACCCCCTTCAGGTTGGTCACACCCCCTACAAGAGCTTGGGACCCTGGATAAGCGTCTTCGGACCTTATTGGCTGACACCTGAATCCCACCACATCTATGACTATAAGTTTGACTGTAATGTCTAATTACTAACTTGCATTTTTTATAAAATTATTAGCTTGTAATAATAACTTTCATGGACTATCAGTTATATTACATTGTAAGATACTGTATAATACCTTGAATAAGCACATATAGATAAAGATACAGTAACAAAATTAATCTCAACTTTATATCAATATATACAATTTATATACAATATACAAAAAATCCAATCCAGTATAAAATATTTAAAACTAGCAATTGATTTTTAAAATTAGATTCAATAATCTATCCTTATATCCTATCATGACTGTATCACTTTTTTTCCTTAGTTTTAAACAAGAACTATGAATCTAATCTCTCATGTTTAGTTTTTTCTAGCCATAAGTAATAACAATTTTTAATCAATTATCCTAAATAAAGATTATCATCCATAACCAACTAAAAGACCAAAAATCACCCACTCCACATCTTTGGTGTCATGTTCTTAAATCTGGTAGCAATGAAACTTTAGAGGATTCTGAAAAGAAAAACTTGTTAATTGTCAAGTCCTGAAATAGGTTGCTGTATCATTTGTTGTCCAGTCTCTGCACAACAGGAAAGTGCATGGAGTATCTCAAGTCCTGGCTAAAATAGCCTGTGCAGCTGGTTCATGGGAGTTAGCCACCTCAAAATTGTCCTGAGCGGCTTGTTGTCCAAATATGATCTTTGATTGGTGTTTGTCAGCATAATGGCTTTAGCATAGTCCATGAGAAATCATCATTGTGGGGCCCCACCCTTCTTCAGGACACTTCAAGTTCACAATTAGGCATTGTCATAGATCAGTACAAAAAACTGATGAGACCAAAACCCAACACAATATACAGGAAGCTAAATAAAGACTGTTTGTAATTAATTAGTATTATATAAGAACATCAATATCATGACAAATGTTTATATTTACATGATCTTATATATTTTTAATATAAGTATTTTATATATATTTTATATAATATATATATTTTAATATAAGTATTTATTCAGCATAGGATTAGTAATAGTAGAATAGTCCCTTATTTTTATTTAGTCTTCTGTCCCATATCAGGTGGCTTTTCTGATATGATAAAGATTTTACATTTTCCTTTAACAAGTATGCGTGGGTTTAAAGAAGGAGAGAGCTACACTCCAACTCTAAAGCCAGTTTTAAGTTATATTAAACTGGGACTTCAACTTCTCTTAAAAATAAAGATATAGAGGTTAAGCAATGAGATTTTACTTAATAGAGTATTGGTACCAATAGGTCCAATATTATTTTGATTGTAAATTTTTCTGGATAGCAGAAGCTTTACATGTTTAGATATCCAAAGTCTTTTAACTTCTTCAAAATGGGTATTTCTAGCTTTTTGTAAAGACAGAAACTTTTGTTTTTCTTACAGCTTAAAGAACTGTAATATGGATGGATTAGCCATCAATTCTTATTCTCATTAAGTTTCTCCAGTTCAAATCGTCTTTATTAATTTTCATGATATCCATAACTTTTCTTCACCTGTGGAAACAAAAGCAAAACCCCTTCCCCAATGTAACACATATCCTGGCTTCCATTCAGAGGTTAGTACATCTTTGAAGTAGACAGGCTGATTTGGCTCAGCTGTTTTTTTTTTTTTTTTTTTTCTATAGTCTAATGCCTTTCAGTAGCTGTTGTTCATTTCTCATTAGCATTGAAAAAATCCAAAATTAAAAAAGCATTATGTAGTCTATTTCTAGGTGTCTTTGTTATTCCTTTCTGTTTATTTAGCATATCCTTTAGAGTTTGATTTGATCTCTCTATGACTGCTTGCCTGTAGGATTATGTGATACACTTTACATTGTAATAAGAAAAAATTGTTTCATTTTGTTAGAAACGTTTTGGAGCATCGCCAGTCTTAATTTGTACAGGTATTCCCATCATGGCCATAACTCTAGCAAATGTATGATTATAGAATCAGCCTTTTTGAAATTAAAGCAGTTGCCCATTGAAATCCTGAAAATATATCTATCTATTCTATGATGTACATATCTTAATCTTCCAATTCTGATAAATTAAATATATCTATCAGCCAAATTTTATTTTTATGTATACCTTTAGGATTACTACTACTGGCAAGGGAATTTGGTTATAGAAATACCAGATGGGACATCATTTTGCATTTTTTTGGCTTGTTGCCAAGTGATAGAGAAATCTTTTCTTAATTCTTTACTATCGATATGATTTTTTAAATGAAACTCTGATGCTTTCTACCAAATTTTATATTAATAATTTATCAATTTCATGATTAGTTTATACTAAAGGACCTAGAAGATTGATAGGGGATCAAATGTCTGTTATATAGAAGGAGTGATTCCTAGTCTTAATAATTCTTGTAACAGAATAAATAATATAGTTAATTCTGGCTCATCATTAATAAAATTAGCAGTCTCAATGTGTAAAACAACTCTTTCTGTATATTGAGAGTCAGTGACTATGTTAAGAAGTTTGGTAAAATTCATTAATACCATTATGATAGCATAAAATTCTGACTTTTAAACAAAATTATAAGTGATATGAGCCATTTTACTTATATTTTCTGATTTGTAACCTGCCTTTGTTTGATTTTTTCGCATCAGTATAAAATGTAGGGGCTCCAGAAATTGGATTATCTCATACAACACAAGGAAGAATCCAATAAGTTTTCTTCAGAAATTCAAGTATTTTACTTTGTGGATATTTGTTGCTAACATCTCACAAAAAAAGTATTGCAGACTCTTTACCAAGGTTTACTTTCTATCTATAATTTGTCAATTTCTTCATTAGTTAAAGGTACAACATTTTTTGCTGGGTCCATTTTTGTCGATTAAAAAAGTCTTCATTTTTCTTTAAAAAAAAATCAAACCAGAAATCATTTCCACATATGCCTTTAATTTCTTACTTGTTGTATATGTTAGAAATATCTATTATAATATAACATTTTCCATTTTTATTAAAACTTCTCTAGGAGAATGCTTATAGTACAAGATAACTAGAATGTAATTAAGGTCTGGATCCACATGTGCATCATGTAATTTCTTTTCCACCAAAGCCATTTCCTCTTTCTCAGATTCAGGTGACAATTCAATTGGACTATTTAAGTACTTGTCACCATTTAAGGTTTTGAACAAATTATCAAGTTCATCATTTTTTATTCCAATAGTGGTTTGTAAATTGGCAATGTTTCCTATCAATCTTTGAAAATCATTAAATGTCTTCAATCTGTCTCTGCTGATTTGTACCTTTGGGGGTCTAAAATTCGTTGGCTTATTTAGTAACCTAAATAATTCATTGAATTTCCTCTTTGTATTTTTTCAGGGTCAATTTGTAAACCCCAAGCAGGCATTTTTTTTCACTTCTTTAAACATTCTTTCTAAAGTATCAATATTTGAATCAGCCAACAAGCTGTCACCCATGTATTGATAGATTAAAGATTGTGGGAAATTGTTACATATTTGTTCCAATAGCTTTTATACAAGATATTGGCACAGAGTGGGTCTATTCATCATTTCTTGAGGAAGAACCTTCCATTGATATCTCTTTACAGGCTGAGAATTATTATAAGTGGTCAATATAAAGGCAAATTTTCCTTTGTCTTGGTCTGGGTGAGGTATTGCAAAGAAACAGTCTTTTAAATCAATAATTATAATAGGCTATTCTTTTGGTAACAGAGAAGGCAAAGAAATTCAAGACTGTAGAGAGCCCATTGGCTGGATCACCTTGTTTATCACCCTTAGATTTGTGACCATTATCTACTTTCCAGAGTTTTTAAATAAGTTTTAAATACAGGACAATTTCAAGGGTTAGTTGATTTTTCAATATGCAGAATATTTAACTGCTTTTATACCAGCTACTCTTAGGCCTGATATTTCTCATTTGTTAAAAGCCATTGATGAACTCATATAGGTTTATTTGTTAGCCATCTTAAAGGTAGTGGTGTGGGTGTCTTTGAAAGATCAGCAGCTGTTGTGCCTTGTTTCTGTACAACCTGAATGGTTTGTGACTGTTTCTCAGAATACGCTCTAATGTTTCTCCCTGAAACATGTGTTAGTTTATGTTTTACTTCTGTGTTTGGAGCTTAGTTAATCTGTGTACTCCACTGTTGTAGTAACTTTCGTCCCCATAAATTTATAGCAACATATAACTTTAACATTCCTCTCTGTCCTTCTTGTCCTATACACTCAAGTCATCTTGTACTCTGTTTTACCTGGCATAATGACCCAGTTCCCCTAAACTGAACATTTACCTTCTGAAGGGGCCAATTTGGATGTCAAGACTCTAGTGAAATCATTGTTACATCCACACCTATGTCCAATAAACCATCAATAATAACATTATTTATTTGTACTTTGAATTTTGACCTTTGTTCATTGATAGAAGCTTACCAAAATATTCACTAATCTTTTTTTTTTCCTTTTCTATAGATTTTCTATCATTCAGTGTAGTATGTCTTTTTAGAATAGGTTTTAATTTCTTTAATTGTTCTGAGAAGATGAGTCCTCCATGATGGCAGGGTAAGATTGATCTGGATTTGATATGGGGTTTTTTTAAAGCCCTGTTTGGGCATTCCTAAAGGCAGGAAATTACTTGTCTGTCCCTTGTTGAACTGTATTTATTAGTTAAATGCTTCCCTTTGCCATGCCTTCTGCATACTCTAGTAGGGAGGGTCATTCACTTGAGATTATTCCTAACCAGTCATTGTTTCTGTAATGTCTTATTTACAATCTCTTTTTATGTGACCTTGCCTTCCACAGATGAAACATTAACATTTTGACTTTTTCTTATACCTCTATAAATAACCTCTCCTACCCAGTTATCATCACAGTCATAAGGCTCTAGATAAATTTCCTCGCAAATCTAATCCTCCAAAGGTGCTGACCTTGCTTTTAACAGTCTAATCATTCTTTTACATTATGAATTAGCATTCTCAAAAGTTAATGATTCAATTATTATTCACCTAGCATCTGAGTCCAATACCATTCCATTTAACAGTGCAGTTAATCCCTGCAAAATTCTGTAAAAGTTTCTTTTGGACTTTGAATTACTTTTATGAAGGATTCAGTTTTCTTTTTTATCACTTCAACACCATGCATTTAATGCTGTCATGTGGCATAACTCCAGGGTATACTCATCATATAAGGTTTGCTTTTCAATATCAGCATAGTCACCTTCCCCAAGAAGTTGTTCTTGGGAGACTTCTATGCCTCTGACTCGGCTTCTTTGTTCTACAGTTTTAGCCCCCTCCTTCCCTCATGTTTTCCACTGTAAAAGTGGTTCAGCCTCCAAAACAGCAGTAACCATATCTAACCAGACCTTAGGGGTGATCTACACCTACATGATGATCTACATGATTATCTACAGCTATTTATCATTTGTTTTACAAATGTTAAGTGCATACCATATGTCACAATTGCTTCCCTTACCTTTCTTAAATCTACCATTTGTTTGGAAGCCCAATTATCTTCTGTACTATTATTATCATTTTGTGATTTAAGTTTACTGGATATATTAATGTTGGCGGTCTGATAATCTTAGGCTGTTTTTGTATAATCTTAGACATTGCTGAGATTGGCTTCTTAGAGTTCTCTGTTTGGGCTTGAATAGAATATCTTTGTATTCTCTCTTAACAGGCTTTCTTAAGACTTCCTCTTGGCATTCAAATTAATTGACATTTTAAATGTTAAAATAGTAATTTAACAAAAATATTCATAATGAACAATATGATAATAAACAATATGATAAGCATTATGATAGTCCTATCTACCTTATTTATTATTTCCTTTACTGGTTCTAATATCAAGTCTAGAGTAATATCATAGAAAGACCAAACATCCTCCTTTGCCTTAAACAAAATTCTTTTTAAAAAAATCTGATTTACTCACCAATCTAGGTGTCAATGACTATTTAAATGTCTGTGAACTGGGGCAGATACCTAATGTTGTAGCAGCCTAAAGAGGGGTCAAAAAGAGAAAATAAAACCCACAACCCACCAGGAGAAAGAGGCCACTGTCTGAAAATTTTTTCCAGATAAAAATGAATCTAGCACACGTGTGACTGGTCCGCCCAAGACTGGAGGCCTATTCAGAGAGAGGGAGATTCAGTCTTCTCAAGGGATGAGTAACCTGAAAGGTTATCCAATACCAAGAATTCAACACTAAAAAAGGTATATACAGACATGCAGCACTACACAAATTCAGCAGCAGTAAAAATAAAGTAGAAGTGTCCATGAAAGTTTCCATGAAGTAGAAAGAACATGGAAGGAATCAGAGGGAAGGGTGGTGAAATATAAATGTAAATACAGTGCAAATACAAGAAATTTCCCAAAAATTTATTTTTGAAGGAGGAATATAGTATAGAGTATCCAATCATGTTATTACAAACAGCTCACTACTGGTCTTCTAGTGTCCTCGATGACCTCCCCATTGCCCTCTGTTGAGGCCCCAACTGCCACACATTCATTCCTGCTTTGTCCCTTGCACTACAGGGATGGCATGTGCAAAAGACAAGAGCTGTCAGACACTGTCTGCTGCAGACACTGTGAAACTGGCCACTTCAGGATCACTCAGCAAACTGCACAAGGGCCAAAATAAGAATACTTTATTGCATTTACAAGGCACAGATTTTGTCATTTTTTTTAGATATTTGCATAGTTCCACAATTATACTTTGTGGTATCATTGATAGTCTGAAAAGATATAAACAGTATAAATGAAACACAACTCAAACTATGAAAAATGTAAACCATATAAATCGAAAATCATAACAGTGACTTGGTTCTCAGTTGTTTACTCGCCATATACATACATAATTTCTTAAACATATATACAACAAAAGACTATAAAAGAATGTTCTGAGGCTAATCACTATATAAATATGAAAATAAATCTTCACCCTTAACCTCAACTCTATCTTTAGAAGAGGGAAGAGTGTCTGAATTTATTTAAATTATACCTAGTATTAAATAATCAAATGTTGTATAATATTATATAAAGCAGCAAGTAGAAAAATAAATTATGAAAATGAACAGACCTAAAAGGTAACAATGAAAAAAATGCCTAAGTTTTCAACATTATTTTTCTTAATGAAATTAAAATATTATCCAATGTGCTAAAGTGCATTTAAAGGGTGTATACATAGCATCATTGTGATTTTAAAGGATAAACCAAGATATTTAAGTCTCTTGCTAAGAATAGTCTAATTGCTTCAAGCTACTGGAAATCTTGTTTGCTGACTTGGGTCAGACAGTGAGGCCTTTGCCACTTAAAGACATTTGGTCAGGAGGTGTGGAAGCACTACAAGATCCAAAAGAAAAGCAAAACTAATCATGATCTGGGTGATGAGTATCACAAGTTACATTATCTAATGGACAGACACACCTCTTTCAAGGCAATCCTTTAAATACAGCACTTTCTCAAACTATGCCTAATAGCAATCCCTCATTGTTCATTAAAGAAGAAATTAGTGCTTGAAGTTAGGGGCTGAGGAACCGGGATTATGCTACAGATAATGCTCTAAATCACAGGTCAATGTAAAATAGCAACAATATATTCATTTGGTAAAATATTGTTACTTTAGGAACCATTGCATTTTCTATGAAACATATTTCACATTCTTAAAATTTGTCTTTCTAAATACAGATTTTGGTGGCTTTTACCATTTTCAAAATTATGTCAGTACTACTTCCAACCTAATTTCAGAAGACTGTGGCCATCCTCTTAAAAAGGCAATGCTCATTGGCCATTAGTGCCAACTACCCTCAGTGCCTGGCAGCCCTTAGGTGAAATATCTTTATGTGGTATTGTTCTTGTGTATTATAGCAGTATGCATTATAAATGTCTTCACTGAAATTTTCACATACAATTTAAATCACAAACTTCACAAATACTCTACTTGCTTATGATATGCGTTTTTTCAAGCATCTTTTTCCATTAAAGTATTTTTTTACACTGTACTTTAAAATATTTCCAATTTCTCAAATAAATTCTATTCTTACTTCAGAAATTTAGAAAACCTTCTGGAAACAAGGACTTTACAAGGAAGACATTTCGGATTTAGCCATTGCAACAGCTCTTCATCTGCAGTGATTTTCTGGAAGTAGACCCAACTAGACTGGTAACGGATCTGCTGTCATCATTCTCTGTCCTTTTTTTCACTTCCCTGCAAGATGGGAAAGATGGATTATAACAAAAATAAGCTATTTGTTTACTTACCTGTGGAGAATAAATACAAGGACAGTAGAAAACTAACACAGTTCCTAAATACAAAGCATTAATAATTTCACTGTTAAAATGTCTCCTCTATGCCTAAATTACAGGCTGTTAGCTACAAAACTCAGAAGGAGAGATAGATACCTAGATAAACAATTACCAGATCACAGGTTTGTACTTAACAGGAATCAAGGTGCTTCTAGGAGATGCTGACACTGGAAGAACCCCTGTGGTTGTTTGAATTAAATATACTCCATATTCTTAAGTATGTGAATACTTGATCCCCAGATAGTGTTGTTTAGGAGGTGTGATCTTGCTACAGGATGTTACTCTGAAAAGACTTCCAAACCCTAGGTTCCATTCTGTTTGCTTTCTGCTTCCTGTCTAAGAGTCAACACAGGAACCCTCAGCTCTGTTTCTATCTCCAGGCACCATGCCTACCTGTTGTCACACATCCCTGCTGTGATGATGAAAACAGACTCTTAGGCCTCTGGAACCATAAGCCCCTTAAAACTCTTCCTTTTACAAGCTGCCTTTGTTTGTGGTGTGCTATCACAGCAATAGAAACTTAACCAAGACAGTCTCTTAAAGAATGGAGGAATCCCCCTGTCTCAGAAGCCACTGATTGCCTATAGCTCTTTCTGAGGTGTAAAGAGCTCCATGCTAGGTCATCCAACTCAGGTGGTCAATCCTAAATATGTAAACAACACTAAAGGAGCTCAGGAGGTGTGTGTGTGTGTGTGTGTGTGTGTGTGTGTGTGTGTGTGTGTGTGTGTGTGTAAAAGACTGAAGGGGACATGGATTTGAGAGGTAATCCAGAGGACATGGGAGGAGTTGGAACAGGTAGAGATAATAGTAGAAATAAGGTAAAACTAGACTTTGTGTATGAAATTCTCTAAAAGTATTAAACATTTTTTAAAAAGAAGTGACATTCACCTGCTGTCACTTCAGTTGAGAAATCCTAGGTAAAGAAAGAGCATGCACAAAGGCTAAGGACTGAAAGAAGTTGGATAATACTAGACACAAAGTTTGCTGTGTCTATAAATTATTTTAAGTTTGCAAAAAGTGGATTCAAGTAGAGATGTAGGTGAAGGTGAGACCATGAGGCTTGTTAGACATGTGGGAAGAAGCTTTAGTTTTAAATACTGTACTGAAGTAGGGTATATCACAGTGGTGGAGAGGTTGCCCATACAAAGCCCTTTTTAGTACTGGAGGGAAAATGAAAGGGCAAATCAGGCAACCAAACAAACACATATAATCCAGAATTAAGTGATGATGGAGGAAAGCTGAGGCAAAAGTATAACACCTAAGAAGAAAACTGTAATATTCAACTAGATTTCAGAGGAGAAAAGAGTGACATAAAGATTCAACAGACATACAAACACTAATGAATCAAAAATTCTCAGAAGCCACTGGCAGTGGAATCAAGTCAAGACTGACCTGTGTCCCTAGGCTTTAATCAAATCTGTATATTATGGATCCAAGTTTTACACTTGCATTACCTATAATTTTAAATTCGAGGCTGTTTTTTTATTCACTTAATATCTTACTGAATTTAGCACAGGGCTGTACACACAAGTTTTCATAATAATGCACACATTATTAAAACTGCAAATAGATATTAAAAGGAACATATGCACCTATCACTTATGGCTTTATCTTGCCTCCAGTTTCTTGAATATGCTAAAAATGCAGTTGTGTCCTATGTTAAGGTCATCTTGTTAATAAAACTAGAGGTCCCAGGTTGATTAAACAATATTACATTCATAAGAAGTCTATTTGATTTAGTATCTTAAAAGTCTATTAAACATCCATGGCTTGACTGTCAAATGATGTCAATTTCCATCAAAATATCTTTGCCTACCAGTTTGTTTTTAAAAGTTATTTTATGATCTGCATATGCATATTTTGCCTGCATATGCTTATGCATACACACTTGTGCCTAGTACCAGTGGAGGCCAGAAGAGGGCATTAAATCCCCTGGAAATGAAGTTACAGATAGTTATAGTACATGGATATTAATAACTGAACACAGGTCTTATGAACGAGCAGCAAATGCTTCTAACCAATGAACTATCTCTCCAGCCTTGCACACCAGTTGTGTAAATAAAGCTAATAGTGTTGGGACTGGAGAGATGGCCCAGGGATTAAGATCACTAACAGCTTTTCCAGAGTCCTGAGTCATTTCTCTGCAACCATATGGTGGCTCCCAACCATCTATAATGACATCTGGTGACTTCTGATGTACAGGCATAATGCAGGCAGAACACTGTATACATAAATAAATAAATCTTAAAATAAATAAATAAATAAAGCTAGTGTTAATGCTACACTGTAAACAGCAGTTCACACAGGACCAAACAAACAGCAATGGACTTTCCCATCATTTTACCATAAAAAGAACTGAACTTATAGCTGGAATGTGACGAGGATACTCTATTTTTGTAACTTTACTATGGTCCCATAAGATAACTGAGCACTAAATTGTGACTACATTATTCAATAGAATGAAGACTATTACACAGACATATAGACTTCTCAGATTGGAAAGGACCTTTTAGGCCATTTTATTCAGTCCTTTTAGTCACTGTACAGATTAGAAATGTGTACAATAAAGCAGGGATGTGTAGATGACTCCAGGGCTATACAGAGATCCGTTTAAGGATGGACTCTGATAGCCTACAGTGGCTCAAAAGTATAGTACCTTCCATACAAGTCTGAGAACTTATGTTAGATTCCCAGAACCCATGTAAAGGTGAAGGAATAGAACCAACCCGACACCTGTATACCATGGCATGTGCATATCGATACTCACAAACACACATCATATACACACACAAACACACACACATATATATGAGTACTCATACATGATTATACAATTAATACTACTACTACTACTAATAATAATAGCGTAGTAGTAAGTAAAGCTTATTTTTAAAGACTGAACATTCAGTCTCACTTGTCAACCCCTTCCAATATGTAGGCAGCAGCTTACTGCCACTTTGGGATGTGAGTCTTTCTTCCCTGAATGTGTGTACCCAGAAGTGTCTCAGAGTTTGGAGTTTTACAAGTTTGGGGATATTGCATGGATTTTACCAGATGAACATCCATAATTTAATAAAAAAAATGAAATGTTCCACAATTAAAAATGCTTTGTTCATCATGACAGCTCCCTACAAGTATAGAAACTATGACTGAGTGTTTAACTATCTGTGTTTCTGGTTTACATGTAATAGCAATGCCACTTTTGCTTTGGGCAGGTGATTTCCTTGGCTGAGGTGGGAGCCCTTGGACCATTGTTAATGCCGAAACTGTTCAATGACAAGTCGGAGACCAAGGACAGTTGCTGTTCTTTGCCACAAATGGATGTTTCTTGGACGTATAGAAGACCTGATGCTTGTTTCCTCATTTGTTCAAGTCAGTGTAGTCATCTCTTTCTAGAACATTGGTACTATAAACCTATGCCACTAATTAAAATGTAGCAACAAAAACCACAGGTCAGTTTTCACACTAATGGTTCTTACAAAGATTCAAAAATCTTCAGACAAAGAACTGCATGTAAAAAACTATGCAATTATTTGTCTATAATTAGAGAACACTGGTCTTATTTAAATTTTGTGCATTTTCTTTCCCATTTTTAGTAAGTAAATAAGTAATTTCTTTAGTATGGCAAGTAATCATGCTCATTACTGACAGACTCTCTTAGTTAAGGTTTTTCCTGTTGTTATAAAAAAAAAAAGAAAGAAAGAAAGAAAAAGAAAAAAAAAAAACGATGACAAAGTGTAACTTGGGAGAGGAAGGGTCTTATTTTATCTTGCAGTTCCACACCACAGTAAAGTATCCAAAGAAGTCAGGGAAAACCATGGAGGCAGAAACTAAAGCATAAGATACAGAGAAACACTGCTTACTAGCTTGCACCCAATGATTTTCTCAACCTGCTTTCTTACCCACCACAGGACGGACCACTTGCACAGGGGCAGCAACACACACAGTTGGCTGAGACCTCTGTGTTACTCACTAATAAAGACAACATTCCACATGCTTGCTTACCCAGGCAGTCTATAAAGGCATTTCTCAACTGTGCTTTTCTCTTCCCAGGTTAAGTCTACCTTGTGTCAGTTTCACAAAAAATATAATGAGAAAAACTGACTCACTGTCAACTTGAAACACAAACTCACTACTGTTAAATTATAACCTTTTCTTTCTTGCTTACCTCTAACATCTCAATATTAGTGTCAGAACATAAAACATTTCAACTTTTAAAATTCTAAAATCTTTAAATTCAAACACTTTGAAAGTTAAGCCTTCTAACATAAATTTCAAAATTCAAAGTTTCTTTAAAATACTCAAAGTCTCTTTAAAATTCGTAAGTCTCTTAACTATGGAATCCCATAAACTAAAAAATTATTTACATACTCTAATATGGAAGACCAGGCAGTCACAATCACATCAAAACAAAACCACAGTTCAACAGTAGAAAAAGTTCAGTGTTTGATTTATGAGACTCATTCATCTGGGCTTCAATGGTATGGACCCAATCTACCCTCTACTGCACACACTGTGGGGCCAGTTCCATGTTGAAGCTGCTTCTGTCTTTGATAGTCACCCCACGGTATTGACATATCCCAAATGCTGGGTCTCTGCAACAGCTGAGCTCCATTATCACCACCAGATTATCCCAGGCTTACTTTAGGGACTCTGTACTGCCACATGGTTCCAAGCTTCAATTTTTCTTCTTGACCCTTTCAGTCCTTGGAATTCTACTGAAACTTAAGGTGAACTTTTATCAGTGTCCTCACTTGACCTGCCACGCTACCGAGGCTGCTCTCCATAACCATTTCATGCCTTAGGACCAGTACCACTTAGTAGACAATACCAAACTTAGTCACCAGGGTAAAATACAACCTCACCTCACTCCACCTAAGCACTACAGGTTTTGTGTGCTGACCTTAAGAAAATACTCACAGAAAGCTTTTTCTTAATAGTACTTGTCTCTCATTAGTCACTACTGATATATCAGCTCGAGCTCACCAGTGTTGATAGTCCAAGAAAAGCTAAGGTTTCATTTTAGTGCTCCTGGTCTCTTCTCAAACACAGCTGATTCAGCCCCAGCTGACAAGAATTAAAATTCTCCATTCAAAATACCACATGAATAGTCCCAATAAAGTCTCCAAAGAACCGCAAAACTTCCCTCTGAAACTTCAAGCTCCAAGCTCCTATCATCATCTGTACTTTTTTTGTGTGTCTCTCAATTTTCTCTTCAAAACTTCCACTCCCACAGAATAACTCATTACATTTTGAATATGAAAGATTTTTCTAGCCTAAAGTTCCATTTCATAATCTTTTTATAATCCACCCCAAAACAATATAGTCGTTTTTTTGTCTCAGCAACATTCTATTCATGGTACTAATTTCTGTCTTAGTTAGGTTTACTATTACTGTAATAAAACAGCATGACCAAAGAAACCTGGGAAGGAAAGAATTTATTTGAGCTTATATTTCCAACCCACAGAGCATCAGGGGAGACAGAACAATGACTTGGAGGTAGAAACTGAAGGAGACACTATAAAGAAGTGTTCCATACTGGTTTTTCCCTCATGGCTTATTCAGCTTGTTTTCTTATATAACCCAGAGCCACATGGCCTGACGAACAAAATGGTCAGGGGTGGTAGCATGCAGAGCGATATCAAATCAATTATTAATAAAGAAAATGCCCAGAGACTTGCCCCAAAAAACTAGTTTGGTGGGAGAATTGTCTCAGTTGAAGTTCCCCCTTTTCAAATGGCAATAGCTTATAGCAAACTGGCAAAACAACCAAGAAACATACCAAACAGAAAATTTAAATCAGGGAGCCATTACTATCGTGTCTAGCAATAGCTGAAGAACTGCCACACATGTTATTATGCAAGTCTTCTAATGATAAGTTTTATTCTAATCCACATGTAAAATGCTACGTATTCTCCACACTACTGTCTTCTTTTAGTAATTACAAAGACAGCAATTCAGACAATGACTCCAGCTGACATAATATGCAATTTGGTTTTTTTGTTGTTGCTCTGTATACTCAATTTGATCAGCAAAAGTTTTAATAAATACTTAGGTTAATAACAGCCTGTTGGGTTTAAATTTTGGTTTCAAGAGATGATTCTATAAGTTAATTATTACCTTTCATGGTGATATTTTGTAAAATATTAAAAAATACTGCATCCACATTTCTTTTGTTTGGTAATAAAATATTTATCTAATGATGGTAATGAACAAGCAGAATTATTAGATTTTATAATAGATATATGTACTGTTTTTCTTACACAAAAGACAGAACTTTTTTCTACAGTAGATATTTTAACTGTCTGCTATGATGAAGGAGTTTGATAGATCCATTAAGTAAATGAAAATTTGATTTTTTTCTGAACACCAGGGAAACTTTACCGAGCAAGATGAAGAACAGCTTCAACCACGTTGGAGCCATCTTTGGCACTTGTTTCACAGAATAATGCTCCATAGGTCTGTAGAAAAGAAGTACATACGATTCAGTGAAGGCTTTGATCAGATTTTCTGATTTTTAAGTTATTAAATTAAAAACTTGTTTTCCTAGCCAATAATAGTAGCACACACATTTAATCCCAGAGCTTAGGAGGCAGAGGCAAGCTGATCTCAGAGTCTGAGGACAGCCTGGTCTACAGAGTGTGTTCTAGGGCAGCCAAGCCTACAAAGAAAAACCCTGACTATAAACATGCCGGGAGTAAGAGCTAAGAAAAGTAAAATCAGAGTTTCAAGACTTATAAACAGTAACACCAGTCTTTCTGCTCAGGTGTAGTAGAGTGTGCCTAGAACACCAGCACTAGACAGTGGAAGCAGACTTTCAAATCCAGCCTGTTAGATGAGACCCTCCCCCAAACAATCAAACAAAACAAACCAGTATAAACACAATAATACTAGGAATAGTTCCTAATCAGAAGATTTTTATATTTAAAAATGCAAAATTTAATTTATAATAACCAAGCACACAATACCACATATTCTCTTCAAATAATTTGAAGCAGATAAAAGTGACTGTTCAAGGTAGCCATTTAGGAATTATATATCTATCAATAAATGTTTGCATTATTGGGTCAGTTTTAAATCCTAGGATAGCATTGACTATATAGCAAGACCCTGTCTCATTGAGGGGGAAAGGATCTGTTTGCTTGGTCCAGTGGCTAGGACCTCCTTTAGCATGCTCTCAGCTTCTCCCATCACAGTACAGAACTCTTGTGTTTTGAAGTGAAACATTCCAGTTCATAGAGAGCTGCCACTGGTTTCCCTTGCATAGTTGCTCCTCTGATTCTAACCTTTAAATAACTGCCATCCTTTCTGTGCTAATGTTCAATTGCTTCTCCACAGCGAACCTTATTCTGCTTAAGCTGAGTTGAAGTAATCTTCCAGTTTTACCTCACGTTATATCTTTGCCCCATAAAATTCAAGGTTCCTGGCCCTTCCCTGTATTTCTCCAGTGACCTAAATTCCAACTGATCTCGGAGTATTTAAATTTGCTGTTTCTAATAGCTAGGTTGCCTCTCTCACCTCAACTCCGATTTTTCTTTTGGATTTTTTTGGTAATGATTAAATTGTTTCTGATTCTAAGAAGTATCTCTCAGGTCTTCCTATCATAAAACCTGTTTTGCTTTTCACTTGCTACAAATAAACATTTATGTTTTTATCTCATAGTAAAACACGACGGAAACAATTTTTTTAATAAAGGACAATTATGGGTGTAACAGCCTTGGGTGAAGATTAAATATTACCGTATAGTTTAAGGGTAAGATTTGGTGGCTAGTCTGTGGCACCTTGAGAGAAAAGATTTCACTAGGTTTATTTAAGCAAACTGACAAAAGATATCTATATAATTCACAAATACACAAGTGTAGTAGTAACAATATTATCAATGGTTATATAGGACAGAAATGACTGGAAGAAGTAAAGGAAATCTTGAGGATTTCTATAGAAAGTCAAAAGATGCATGAGTGAGCAACTTGGGAACTCAGATTGGTATTAATAGATAACAGGTCTAGAGCCTACAAGAGGCTAAATGGAAAACTCCTGGCATATGAATGAAAGTGATATCATATTAGAGATCAAAGAATAAACTATGTAGATAAACATATTTTGCTCCTGCGAGTAAAGTTTACAGGCAGAGAATTGTCTCAAAAAAAAAAAAAAAAAAAAAAAAAAGTCCACTGTCCATAAGTTAAAGACCAACAGGGGTAACAACTGTACTAACAAAGTGAATGGTTCAAAGGGATGAAATGACCCTCTTCCTGAAGAATAAACTACACAGTAGTAAGGATTGTTTCCAACAGCGTCAACCACACAGTGTAAAGACTCTTCTCAACACAGCCAGACACAGGAGTGATGACTTAATCCCAAACAGTGAATTATGTAGGCATGAGGACTGTCTCCAAGACAAAGAACTACACAGAGTAAGAACTGTCCCAGAAACCGTCGACTACAAAAGATGAGACCAGTGTCTGACACTATCAACTAGCAATAGTTCAGAATATTTTTAACACAGTGGTGTCAAAAACAACATAGTGAACTACAAGAGGGAAGGCATGAAGTAGACAGGTATGAACTGCTCCTAAAATAGCCAACCACGCAATGTGAGGACTGTGTAATACAAGGTGAAAACATCTTCAGCAAAGTGTAAGGCAAGGGGTAAGACAATGGGTCCAACACAATGTGTTGGACATAGTATTCCAGTACTGGGTAAATACACAGGGTGAAGACATAGTCAATTACACAAAATAAGGACTGGTTCAAGACAGGATGAAGACAGTTTATAACACAGTCAATTATACATGATGAGAACTGCCTCCAACACACTGAAATAGAAGTGAAGACTGTCTTCAACACAGGAACTATACAAGTTGAAGAAGTCCTGCCACACAGACAGCTACACTGGGATGTGCACTGTATCTACTACCATGGTAAACTACACAACATGAGTGAGGACTGTTTTCAGCAAGTGCAATATACAGTGTTAGAAATGTCTCCAGTATAAAACAATGCATAGTGATAATGACTATATCCAAAACTGTTAACAACACAGGATAAAAAACATCCCTAGCACAATGAACTACACAGGGAGAAAGCACTTTCTCAAACACAAGGAACTACAGAGGAGACGATTACTCCCTCAACTCAGTGAAGTAGATAGATATGAACTCTCCCTAACATAGCCAACTATACAATGTGAGGACTGAGTGTAACACAGTGAACTACTAAGGGTAATAACTATCTTAACAAAGGATAAGACAAAGAAGTAAACATTGTGTCTGTCACAGTAAAGTACACAAGATCAAATACACAAAACAATTAACAACACAGGCGTGAGGACTGTCTTCAACACAGTATACAATATAGGGTGAGGAACAACACAGGGGAGGACCGTCTCAGCACACTAAACTACACAAGGTAATGACTCCTCCTATTCTGAAAACAATGACCTACCATGATACTGTCTCATTTTGGACACCCCACTCTTACCATGGCCAGTTTTTCTCCAAGATACGCTGAAATGCACTTTTGTTTCTCTGAGCTAGCAAAATCACGAAGATCAGCCTTGTTTCCTACCAACATTATAGGAACTGTTCTTTGGGCTCCATCCTACAAGAAAGGAAAAGAAGCAGACATATATCAAACACCAAACCAACTATAGTGGTGTGACAATGGTACTAGTAGCTGCCATTTTCCAGTTGCCAAATTCAGTATTCATAATCATTTATAGTTTTAGACCAGAAAACACAGGTATTTTTATTGCCTGTGTCCTAGTGATAATTACAATTAAATTGCTTACATTTAAGATACTATTTTTAAAATTCAACATGCCTTGAAACACAATCACTCCTCTTCCTTATTTGCAAGTTAAAAGTCTGAAATTCAAAGAGATGAAATAAGAACATGTAAAGCTGAAGGCTGAAACCCAAGTGTATTTCCCCACATAGGCAATGTTCTACTTGTGGATAATAAACAGGGTAAAGGATATGAGACTAGTCATATGCACAGTGCACTGAGATCAATACAGAACCTAGTGGCATGACCACAGAATTCTGTGCAGCTGGAATTTTCATAGGATGTTGGGTAACAGCTTCACCTTAAAGCAATGTTCATTCTATATCAACTGCTTTATCCCAGGTGCAAAGTATAGATTATTCTTCATATATCCTAGTGCAAAACTAGGGTGCAAAGTTCAGACTCACTATTCTAGTTTACAACAAAGCAAAATAGTCAAGTCCTAAATACCAATCCTCTTAAGGTGTAGATGCCATAATCATCCAATCAGTGTGAATGAGCATGCCCTTTAAATATTTTAAAGTTTAACTTCCAAGTGGTTGTTGTGAAATGGCTGCTTATTCTATCTAGGAAGCAAAAACTTATGTTTCAGACTTAGTGAGCTCTCATTAGCTTGGGTCAGCCATCTCTGTTGGTCTTCTCTCATGATTCTGATCCCTTTGCTCATATACTCTCTCCTCTCTCTCTTCAGCTGAACTGGGAGCTCAACCTGGTGCTTAGCTATCAATCTCTGCTTCTACCTCCATCTGTTGCTGGATGACTACTTGTGTTTCCACTTCATTACACAGGGTTCCTGTGTTTTATCTAGCAAAGAATCCAAAGGTATTTCCAGAAGCTACTTTCAGAATATCTTTAACTTGGGAAATGATCCTGAAAAGAGACAAGGTTTCCAACTGTCACTGAAAACTGTCAGTCTTCCTGAAAGCACAGATCAGTGGTTCCTAATTATTTTCACTCCATTAAAAGCAAACAAAAAACAATGGCATTTCTTAAGACAGTTTATGACTCCATTGCATAATTTTCTTGCTTCATTATAATTCTTACCTCAACCATATCTACCCATTCTCGTACGTTAAGAAAGCTTTTTTCACAAGTAACATCATACAACAGTAAGACACCATCAGCTTTTCTGAAGTAAGACTTCGCAATACTTCTGAATCTGGAAAAGAGAAAGCAAAAAAGTTATCATCAACCTGTCATCTGGGCCTTGTCTTTATGTGTCAGTTTTTATTTTCTATGACCAATTCCAAAAAATAAAAGCCTTTATAGCAAAAACTTCTTTAAGAGAGGTCTAGTGATTATTGAGAAAGCCCATCTTATTTCCACCAGAGAATTCCAAAAAAAGTCTCCTAACCCAACCCAAACTTTAGCCCCAACAATGGAAAAACATAATGAAAAAAGTTCAACCCCAGAAACCAGCAAAACAGACAGATAGGAAACCAAATACCTGTCCCCAAAACAAGGCTGTGAAATATCTGATATTGACCCATGCCATCCACATGCACATGTGTACTTTTGCACATACATAGATGAAAAGTCACAAATGGTGGAACTCCCAGGATGCTGGGAAATTGTGTTCTGGAAGGACCAGAGTAGATTTTTCTGTTTTGTTTTTTAAATGAAAGGAGATAATACATTAAGGAGTAGGAGGAACAGAGGAACCTAGCTGTATGCTTTTGTTTGTTTATGGCTTGATCTCCAAGATACGAAAAAAGGAGAGAGCAGTGAGGTAAGATTTACAGTGACCAAGGGCAGATTGTGTTTCCATGGTCATCACTGAATCTTAGCACAATGAATAGTACAGAAACAGGCTCTCAAACACCTTCAGTGTACAACTGAGTAAATTTTGAGCCACAGTGCGTTAGAAAAAATTAAAATTTATGCTTCATGCTTCTGATCATGGGCAAAAAAAATTTAAGAAATGGATATATTTGCCACTTATTTTGTGAAACTGTTGTTCTTCAATCAAGGATATTTGATAGGGTCTCTTGGCCCATTATATACTTCTTCAAAACTAAGTACCTCTCATCGTGACACTGCATTAAGAAATGTTGCCTTCTTTCCACAGTAAAGTGTGCTGTAACAACCAAACATCAGCTAAAAAGAAACTCAAAAATCCTCTTCTCACACAAATGATACAAACATGTGGGAGGAAAGGTGAGCTTTGTTAGCATTGCATATACCTTACAATTACAAATGTAATTGTATCTTAAAGCACATTAATATATTATGAATATAAATAGCATAGTGAACTTTATGAGGCTTGTATTCTTTAATTCAAAACACTGAAAATTACTTGCCTCTCTTGCCCAGCTGTATCCCAAAGCTGAAGAACTGTTTGTTCACCATCTACAATCAAAGCTTTCATCTGGAAATCAACTCCTGAAATAAAAATACCACAGGTAATTCTATAAGTTTTGGCTAAAGCCAAAGCCAACATAGAAAGAAATGCACTTGGTCTTCAAAAAGAAAGCTTGAAATAAGTCAGTTGACATATGTAGATATGAATGCATTATCTAAAGCCTGGCTGTCTTAAAGTACAACTGACTTTATGGGATAGAGCAAGTTCAGTTCTTTTTTCCTAGATGATTGAACCAAGTCCTATAGGTTTGCATGTAAAACTTTAAGAATGCATGTGTGTGTGCATACATATATGTTATGTACATGGTGTTTATAGAACATATATGCATTTAACATTGTATGTATTTATATGTACATGGATGCTCACATATAACAGTTGTACCCATATACACACGTATATTTGTGTGTACATGTGTGTATTTACACACAGAAGAGTTAAGTTCTTTTATGAATTAAACTGAAGTGAACTTCCAGTTTTGTTTTCTTGAAGTGTGTAGTAAGAAGTTTATGAGCTGCTGCCCAAGAGAGAAAGATGTAATAAAACACAGATAAAGCCACTAGCCACATGGCAAGACATAAAATAATAAAAATGAGTTAAATTACATTATAAGAACTAGCTGATAGTAAGCCTAAGCCATAAGCTAAGCAGTTAATAATTAACATAAGTCTTTATATAGTTATTTAAAGCTAAGTGGCTGCAGGACTGTAGGTCTAGAGCTTGGGCCAGACAGGCCAAAAACCTCTTACTGCAGAAGCGTTTATCAGAGAACCATATATTTACAAATATTCCCAGTATAGTGACAGCAATCAATTTGCTTTATCATTTCTAATTCTCTAAATGACACTTTAGATGAAGAATATAAGTAAATGATAATTGGTATATTTCAGACCTGCGTATTACTATGTAAATTTAAAATCCATGACAATAATATTTTCTTTTTTCTTGTTGTTGTTGGTTGTGTTGCTTTGTTATCAGGGTAATAGTGATAAGAACAATTAGGAATCCTACCAAGTCTTCAAAGAAACTAATGCCAATACTCAAAATTTTCTACAAAATAGAAACTGAGATCTGGTAGAAATCTTCAATGAATCAACTTGGCCCTAGGCTACTAGTGGTTTGAAGACTGTGATTATTGTTACTATTTCACTATGGGGTCTAAGCCTCCTTAAAATGTTTATTTCATATTGATTTAACTTGGATAAGTTGTATAAATAAAAAAGCTTGTCCATTATTTTAGGCTTTCCAGTTTGATAAAATAAGGCTTCTTCTTACTGTTATGATATTTAAATTTTATTATTTTATTTGTGTGTATATTATACATGTATGCTATGTGTGTGAGTGCCTACAGAAGTCTGGAAGGATTGCAGGATACCCTGGAGATGGAGCTAACAGGGAAGTGTGAGCTGCCTGATGCAGGTATTAGGAACAGAGCGTGTGCCCTCTACAAGGAGTACACGCTTCTAAACATTGAGACAGCTCCTCATCCCTGGAGTACAAATTTTTAAATTTTATTATTTCCTGAATTATTTTGGTATCTAATGAAATCTCCCCATTTTCCACTCAATTTAATTTGGTTCATCTCTCTTTTGGTTTTTGGTTAATTGTGTGATGTATAGGTTTGTCAATCTTGTTGATTTTCCCAAAGAACCAACTGTTCATCTACTGAATTTGTATTTTTGTTACTGTTATGTCTATTTCCTTGATTTTAGTCCTGAGTTTGATTATTTCATCCCACCTAATATTTTGAATATCTTTATTATTATTTTTCTATAGCTTTCAGGAATGTTGTTGAGGGGCTATTATGAGATAACATAGTATATGATGTAGGTACTTAGTGCTATGAACTTGCTTCCTAAAATTGTCTTTACTGTGTCCCAAAGATTTAGATATGTTGTGTTTTTTTTTTTATTTACTTTCATTCAGTTCTAAAAAGCACTTCTTTCTGTATTTATGTTTGCATCCAACTTTCATTCAGTACTGATTTGTTCAGCTTGCTTATGAAAGCTTCCATACTTTCTGTTCTGCTGTTGCTATTGTTGTTGGTATACTTAAGCCATTATAGCTAGAGAAGATGCAAAATGCTATTTAACTTTTCTTATAACTGTGGAAAACTGCTTTGTATCCCACCCTTGCTTTGATATATTATTCAAAGATCATTTATTTATTTGGGCCTTAGACTCTTTGATATATTTAGTCTTGTCAGACTAAAACACTCTAATATCTATCATGAGCCTAAATACAAAACTTTAAAAAAAAAAAAAAAAACAAACTTGCAAACTGAATTTAATAACTCATCAAGACACAGGTTCTGAAGAGACCCAGCAAAAGAGGTGAATTACCCTCCTCCCTGCCAGCAAGCTAGGCCAGCTAGAACAACCCCCAGGTCTGGACAAAAGGGCACAACACCGCCCCCCAACCCAACTCAGCTCCAGCTGCAGACAAGCAAGGACTCCTGCATACAAATCTGACTATCTACACCTCCATCAGCCCCTCTACTTCATTAATACATTTCCCAAAACCACCCACCACCACAACCCCAGCTGCTTCCTGAGACACAACCTCTGGAGAGCCCCATCACAATAATGGCTTCCTGAGACACAGACTCCACTGCCTCAAAGATTTCCAAAAGTTCCAGTTGCACCAAAAGTACCTAATAGACCAAAAACAGCTAGCTGAAACACAGACAACACTTGCACTGATCAGCTAAAGGGATGAGTAAATGCCAGTGTAAAAATTCATTGTAAGAGCATGAAGAATGATATGGTAGCACTAGAAAATAGTGGCTCTGCAACAGCAGGACCTGAACATTCCAATATAGAAGAAGCATGATAGAAGCCTTTAAAGAGAAAATAAAAGAAGAAATGAAAAATTCCCATACGAAAATAGTGGGGGTAAAAACAAGCAAGTAATTAAAAGAAAAACAATAAATCTCTTTTTAAAAAGACTAGAGCACCAAGATAAAGCAATCAAACAGGTGATGGAAACATACAAGACTTCAAAACTGAAACAGAGGCAACAAAGAAAACAAGAACCGAGGGACGATGGGAAATGGAAAATCTGAGTAAATGAACAGGAACAACAGAGCAAGCATAGCTAACAGAATGCAAGAGATGGAAGAGAGAATCTCTGGTGTGGAAGATTTAATAGAGAAGTAGATTCACCAGTCTAAAACTCTGAAGTTAAAAAAAAAAATTTACACAAAATGTCCAGGAAATCTAGGACATCATAAAAAGAACAAACCTAAGAATAATAGGAATAGAAGAATATCAGCTTAAAGCACAGAAAATACTCAACAAAATCATAGACAAAACTTTCCCAACCTAAAAAAGTAAATGCCTATGAAGATCCAAGAAGCTTTCAGAACACCAAATAGTCTAGACCCTCCAAAAATGTCTGCTCACCACATAATAACTAAAACACTAAACATACAAGTAAAGACACCAAGAGACCATGAGTGCTAGCCCAGACTACTATAACAAGAAAAACTCTCAATCACCATAGATGAGATAAACAAGATATTCCATGATAGCATCTTCAACAAATTGAGTTGGCATAACTGGATGGTAGTATATAGAGGAATGCAAATAAATCTTTATCTATCACCCTGCATAAAACTCAAGTCCAAGTGGACCAAAGACCTCAATATAAACCCAGTTACCCTGAACCTGATAGAAAAGAAAGTGGGAAATACCTTGAAGGCATTGGAACGGGAGACTAGTTTCTAAATATAACACCAGTAGCATAGACACTAAAAATAAAAATTAATAAATGGGACCTCCTGAAACTGAGAAGCTTCTGTAAGGCAAGAACATGGTCAGTAAGACAAAAACAACAGCCTACAGAATGGGAAAAGATCTTCACCAACCCTACATCTGACAGAGAACTGATCTCTAAAATATATAGAGAACTCAAGAAACTAGAGGCTAAAAAATCAAATAATCCAATTAAAAAATGGTGTTCAGAGCTAAATAGCAAGTTCTCAACAAAAGAATTTCAAATGGTAGAAAGACTCTTAAAGAACTGCTCAACATCCTTAGCCATCAGGGAAATGCAAGATCAAAACAACTCTGAGAAACCATCTCACTCCTGTCAAAATGGCTAATATCAAGAACACAGAGGACAGCATATGCTGGAGAGGAAGTCAAGGAAGGCAACCACTTTATCATTGCTGGTGAAAATGTAAACTTGTGCAGTCACTTTGGAAATCAGTAAGACCGTTCCTCAGAAAACTAGGAATCAATCTTCCCAATGATCCAGCAATACCATTATTGGGCATATATCCAAAGGATACACATACTTCATTCCATAACATTAGCTCAACTATGTTCATAGTAGCATTATTTGTAACAGCCAGAACCTGGAAACAACCTAGATTCTCCTCAACTAAAGAATGTATTAAAAAATTGTGGTACATATATACAATGGAGTACCACTCAGCAGAAAGAAAAAAAAATGACATCCTGAAATATGCAGACAAATTGATGGATCTAGACAGTATCATCTTGAGTGAGGTAACACAGACCAAGATAGATAGACATGATATGTACTCACTCACAAATAGAATTTCGACATATGTCAAAGGATAAGCAGGCTACAATCCACAAACCTCGGATCAGCTACATAACAGGAAGAACTTAAGAGAAATATCCATGGATACCCCTGGGAAGGGGAAATAGAGAAGATTTGAGGAAATTGGAATCATATTGGGCATTGAGCAAGAGAAATCACGAGAGAATGAGATGGTTGAGTTGGAGGATCAACAGAGAGGGAGAACAAAGAAATAGATATCTTGATAGAGCCATTGTGGGTTTAGAGAGAAACTTGGTACTCAGGAAACATCTAAGAACCCACAAGAAGTCCCTGGTTAGGACTCCAATCAATAGTGGAGGAGGTGCCTGAACAGGGCTTCCTCTGTAATTAAATGAATATCACCCTAAATGTCACTATAAAACCTTCATCCAGCAATGGATGGAGGCAGAAGCAGAGATTGATAACTAAGACCAGGTCGAGCTTCCAGTTCAGCTGAAGAAAAGGAGAGTGTATTTGAGCTAAGGGATCAGGATTATGAGGAGAGACCCACAGAGATGGTCAACTGGAGCTACTGAGACCACACTAACTCTAAAATGAAAACTGAGGAGATGATGGGAAGGAACTAAACCCTCTGAATGTAGATGACAGTCAAACAGTATAGGCAGTCAGAGCAGAGTTTATTCCTGGTGCATGGACTACTTAGAGTCCATTGACCTAGAGAGGAACACCTTGCTTAGCCTTGATACTAGGGAAGGAACTCAGTTTTATCTCAAGTGGATATGCCAGACTGAACTGACTCATTTTGGGATTCCGTGTTCTCTATGGGGAATGAATGGGGATGGGGTAGAGTGAGTCTGAGGGAGAAATGGGAGGAGGAGAGGGAAAAGGAGCAGTGATGGGTATAAGAAAAAACTTTTTAAATTAAAAAAAAAAAATATTTACAAAAATCAGGAGTCAAATGGCTACCCCTAGCCATCAATGGAAATGTGTACTTTTTTTAATATCACATCTTTAGAATTAGTTTTGGTCTACTTATTTCCACAGGGCTGAAATGTCCTTGAAAGTTGAGATTCGCATAGCTTTCTTCACTGAATATAGTACCAGGTGCTGAACAAAAGGCTGTGTGGAGTAAAAGAATCTGCTCTGTCTGAACATACCTTGTTGATCTCACTGTCTACAAAAATTCTCATTGTCTGCCAGTTTCTTTCTTACTAGATTTTAGTGAAAATAAAAGATTATTCTACGACAAGAGCACACGCAGTTTTTATATACTGGAATGAATACACAGATTTTTTTTAAAAAAAATCTGGATATACAATACTAAAAGAAAAGAAATCAAGCTAGAGATGGCAATTCTTCTGTTATCCCTGGAAGTGAGAATCATACCTAGGGTTGCACTTGTGTTTCCCTGAAATTCATTTTTGCAGAGTCTCATGAGGAAGCTGGACTTCCCCACAGCAGCATCTCCAGCAAGCACAATCTTGTAAGCCTTCTGAGATGTGGGTTTGGAGTTACTATCCACCAGGTCTGTCTAGAAGGAAATAGCCACATAGGTGATGACAGAGGCCATTTTTCATCTTAAATAGCATACCATGAAGAGAAGTTTCTCAAAAGCCACCTACTTGAGGTGAAAGTGCTGAGATAGGTTTTCTGGAAGAACTACCAGTGCTGCCTTCACCAACAGATGACCCCTGTGAATTCCAGTGTAAGACAGAGGCCACACTTTCAGAGTCAAATGCTTCTTCATCTCTTATATCAGGAACCTATGAAAAAAAAAATCAACAATTAAAAGCGAAGTATCTCTCTCTGCCTGTCTCTGCCTGTCTCTGCTTCTCTCTCTCTCTCTCTCCCTCTCTCCCTCCCTCCCTCCCTCCCTCCCTCCCTCCCTCCCTCCCTCCCTCCCTCCCTCTCTCTCTCCTCTCTCTCTCTCTCTCTCTCTCTCTCTCTCTCTCTCTCACACACACACACACACACATATCAATCACAGACCAAAGAAAAATAAAATTATACTGCTGGAGTCTACTATCAGTGTGATTATTGAACAGATTTCCTCTTCAGGTCAAATCTTTTGAGAATTCCTCCCTAGTATGGTAGGGGGGAAAAAAATCCATTCTGATGACTAATCCTATTTCTGACCTTAACAGTAGAGATTATGTGCTATTAAAACAGATTCCCATAAAACACGGTGGAAGATTTTATTCAAAGGAAGGCATCAGAGCGATGTAGTTCCGGGCTTACATCTGTGTCTGATGCATCTCCCCCAAGACTCTCCTGTGTTCCATGCAAACTTTGAAATTCTCTCTGATGCTTGTAGTCCACCTCAGAGTCACACTCATTGGAGTCTCTCAGAGTAGACAAGCCACTGTCAAAACAGCTCTCAGGCAGGCTGTCAACTTCATAACTCATCTTCTGCAGAGGATCACAGAGAGCCAGAGAGTCACAATCCTCATCTGCATATGAAGAATGGAATGACCTTGTGATAAAAAGGGAAACAACTTTACTGAGGAGTTCACAATGTACAAGAGCACAAAGAGAATGCCCCCATTGTCACCTGCCAGGAGATTCATGATGCTCCCTTAGCATGGGAGAGAAAATGTAAAGTGCAATTACATCATTTTATGCAGTAACCTATGATGACAGAAGCCCTCAAATGAGAAACCTTATGCATATAATTCTTTTTAATTGGCTGATATATTCCTGATACAAAGAATAAATACTCTAGATACAAATACAATTTTATAATTACACTACCGTAATAAAATATCCCTTGGTTTTTTTTTATTTTTTTAACTATAATATAGTTAGACTATATTTGGAATATTTTGCCTATATCTGGATTGTAACACTTTTCTATTTGTTAGTCTTTTGTTTGTTTGCTTTTAAGACAGAATGTTGGGGCATTTTTATTTTTTTTTTTTTTTTCTATTTCGGATCAGGAGTGACAACAAGGCAAAACCTACCCTCATTCAAATGACAAAACAAAGTTCAATCTCATCAAAGTGCTCCCTAGAAAAGCAACTGAGTTTATTGTGTTTACTTACAGAGCATGGGTGGGGGCTTACTGACTGGAGGGAGTGTGAAATTGCCCAAAGAGGCTGAACTGGAAAGTTTCACCCATTGTGGAGGATGACTTCCCCTTTCTTACTCAATCCCAATATGTTCTCTAGTCCCTTCCCAAGACTTGAAGACTATGTGCAATTAAGGCAGCACATACAACTGATAGAGAGACAATAACTGAATAATCAGGTGAAGGTCCCATGACCCTCTCTGTCCCCTCCTTCTATGAGGAAAAGTCAACATTCAATATTCCAGGCCAAAAGATTTTTTTCAAGCAAGCAGAGCTGTATATTAGCATAAAAAAGAAAAGCATTCAGGAAGGAAGATCTGTACTGGCTACAATGATCTCTGTTCAGATGAGGAGCAGTCTTTGCCTCTCTGAGGTCCTGATGATGTGATGAAGACACTGTTTCTTAGTACATACAGGAAAAAAATCTTATTTCAGTACCAGAGCCTCATTTGTAGTTTCTTTTTTTTTTTTGAGAATAAATCATAAAAGTTCTGAAGCAATTTTGTTTTTTATGCTTTCCTCTATATCTTGCTAAGAACTGCTCTTAACTATTAGTCCAGAGAAAGTAGCATCAAATCTGCACATTTTAAAAATATGTATTTTTTAGTAACAGCATATTTCAACTATTTATAAATAAATGAGTTACATTTTATAAAATTAATGAATTAACAATCAAAAATCCAGACCATATTTTCACATAGACAGTCTGTAATGAGAACTTTCCCAGTGGAAGCAATGTCATCTGCTACCTCCAGGGGTGATGGAGCACTATTTCAAGTTGATCATCACCAACTTGAAGACTTTCACAATCCTCACAGAAGAGAATGGAGAGCATCATTAGTAGGGGACTAATTATCCCTGTTTGAATGGGATTCTCTGGTGACACAGTTGTTTGGGTTCCCTCCTGTTTCTGTGAGTAAGTCCTATAAATTCCCCGATTTAAAAAACTGGACTAGTATGTAAATATATTTTTAGCCTTTGCTTGATGTCCACATATTCCCAAGGAAAATCTATGAAATATCAGGATATTAAGAACACGTTTATTTATACTGAAAGTACTTCCCCCATATACAAAAGAAAATAAACCTGAATTAGAAAGCTTCAAAATATAGGTAACTTTAATGTATATTTTTACTTTTATTTTGAACACTTTGACATATTCCAGACTTAACTTTTAGCTACCAATGTTGGACCTATGCACCCAAGTGCACACATATGCACAAACACACACATACACAAATAATTACTCTTTATTTATTTTACTTCTTAAGAGTAAATTTAAATTCTAATTTTTTCAACTTAAATTTTAATTTTTGGTATATCTTTGAGGATCTTTTAATATTTAGTAACTAATAAATGCAGCAATATTTTCTACTTTTCTACCTTTTTGAATAGTAAACACTGACAGGTCATGACAATAGGCTCAAAACAATCACTATCCAAAATGCAAAAAGAGTAGGACATGATTAGAGGTGAGGTAATGTTGGTTGTCCATACAATAACTCAAATCATATTGAGAAAATAACTGCCTTCTATGAAATATTGTACTTTCTGTTTCTCCTTTTTCACATCTCTGAACATTAATGTAAGTTATAATAAATATAAATTATTACTTAAGTATATTCCTTTATTTTAATTCAGCTCTAAGATAGTCTTTCAACCTCAATGTACAATTCAGATAATAAAAAAGGAGGTGGTACATACCTATCATAGGCCAATGGCTGAGGAGAATGGTGAGGAAACTTGGGACTGCTTCTAGAAATTGTGTTCCCTGGTGATATGTTATTTATTCGCTGCAATACACAAGCACTTGTTTAGTATGTAGACATTTTCTATACCATAGATATATGTTTATGCAAATGTGTACAATTTAACTCCCAATGAAAATAAAAGGACTATGATCCCACATGAGCAAATATAAACAGGAAAAAAATAATTTGCAAAGTTTCAGCAAGGATGACATTTTTTTGTTTCTTTGTTTGTTTGTTTTGTTTTGTTTTGTTTTGATCAATCTTAGCTCTTACATGGTTCTACTAAAAATCACAAGAGTCTGCTAGCTCCTCAGATAGGCCAGGACCCCATGACACCAGCTTCCTTAGATTTGTCTCTGCTGGAAGCATAATTCTGTTGAGTAACTATTCTGCATTATAATATGGCACTAGACTCTCTTGCCTAAAGCTTAGCTGCAAAAGTGGAATAAGAAGCTTGATTACAAAAGCAATCTGGGGAAACTTATTTCTTACTGGAGGGTCTAAAACCCAAATCCCAAGGCCTTCATTATTCAAAGTGTCTACTGTATGGAACATAAATTAGCCAGAAGCATAGTGGCCTCGTCTTGACTGGAAACATTTTTTTTTTTTATTTTTATTTTTATGACCACACTTTTTCTTATATTTTGCTCTCTTTCTAACTAGCACTTACACACCTTTCTCTATTCTCTTAGAATTTAAGAGTTTGGTTAACATCATTGAATTTATTTCCACAAATGGACAAAGAATATTTTTAAATTAGAAAATTTGCCTTTTATTTTATAAGTATTTCACTATATAATCAACATGAAGTTATTCTAAAATATCACATGGTTTTGTTACGCCAAAACATTTGTTATGAGAAAGAACAGAATATTTTGTAAGATAACATCACATACCAAAGATCTGTTGAGCTTGCTGTAGGTGTTTTCCAGTGCACTCCTGAGGCCATCATTACTGTCATGCAGCTTCCGGTTAGCTGTTCTGTGTAAGAAAGAAGTCAACAAACAAATTCAGAAAACACTGGGAGATGAATGTTCCCATTCTCTTTTCAGGCAGTGACATTCAGAATGTCTGGATAATACTTCTTGTAAATTTCTATTTTCCTTTGAACCCCAGAATCAGAGTCAGAAACCTTTGAACTCCAGAATCAGAGTCAGAAACAGATACAAATTGCAATGAATAAACATGAATAAACTGATTGGTTCTCTGTCTTAGTGGTCTAAGAGGATTTTAAATTTGGTAGGCTGTGCCTTTTTCTCTTTCTATATAGATAACTCCTGTGTCAATAGGCTTAATATAGGTCTCTGCTCTTCAGTTCACACAGGTCACCCCCCCCTCAGCTACATGATATATGGTTTATCATGCTGGCTCTTGGTGTATCTCATCCTCTTTAGACCCTGATGGGATTTCTGTATCAAGTATACACTTGATTTATTTATTTATCTCAGACTGATTGGGGAATAAATATAAATGTAAGTAAATATTTCATGGGATATCAAAGTCACTTAACATCTGTTTTCCTTAGCTTTAAAAAAAAAAAAAAAAAAAAAAAAGATCACAGATTTTCTGTCCCAGAGAGTATCTAATTTTCCTGTTTATAGGCACGTCATCCTTCATATCCCAGCCCTGTTATCTTGTTATTACCAGCACTTGCACTCCATGGGAGTCATGCATTTTTCCTTGATCACACTTCTCTCTTTAGTGATATATTTCATATTTGTTTCTATGAGTAGCCAGTTTCTTTCTCTTTTCTACTAGACTCATAAGGAGAAAATTGTGGGTTTGTTTTTTGTTTTTTTCTGGTACTCACTATTTTATTGTCAGTGCCAGGGGCACTTCACCCATGAAAGTTGCCAACTGAGAAATCTACTGAATGATTTAACAAGTAAATGAATTAATAAGACTATATAAAAAGTGACTTCTGCAGTTTCTGCCATAGAGAGTTAACGAGCATTAAAAACTGGAAACACTTGCCCAGGCCAACTTTATTTCATTTAGTAAATTAAAAACTAAAGAATATACTGCACAAGTGAAACAAATGGGAGAATATTGAGGTTTCTTATGAAAGATCCTCAGAAGATGGAATTACTGCAACTTAGCTGTAAGTTAATAGATTAGAAGAGAACTTCTTAGGAAATATTTTAATATTTTTTGCTTTTTTTTTTTTTTTTTAAGAAACTTAAAAGACAAAAAGTCTGTCTATAGTTACCATAACCAAGTGAGAAAGAATGGAAACACTATTCTATGGCCCCATTCATGTGAGGATCTGGAAGCTCTCCAGATGCAGGGTAGAGAACAATGAAGGTGAAGGCTGAATTCATACAGACACACAATATGGACGTGGGACATGGAGGAAACTTGAGAACTAGACTGTACTGGAGCAAGGTAGTTAGAGGTTGATGAATGAGAGTGAAGCGGACATGCCAAACTGCAGTAAGAGGAAACTGACCTGAACACCGAACATGGAAGATTGTGCTACAAGTTTTCTTAATAAACATCAGCTAAAATGTAATGAGCATTTTATATGAGAACTTACTGCAGGATTTCAATTTGCCTCTCAAGACTACTTCGATCTTCTGTGTATTCTCGGATTATTTCCAGATCCCTGTAAAATTATATGTAATGTTTCAGTGAGGAGAAAGGAGACAGCAGTTGTGAGCATGGGACACAGCCAACATTGCCAGTTTCCAGTCCTTACAGGCTCCCAAGCCTCATCTGTAGAAACCTGTCCTTTGCAGCAAAGTTAAAATCAATTGTGTTTAGAAATTTAATTTCCTTAGTCAAAAATTTTGGGAACTTTCATAATGTCTATAAAGTAGCTTATCAGCTTTTGGTGCATTTTAAAAGATGTTCACTATTCAAATCATCTTTTTTTTCAATTGTCTGATAATTTCTTTCCAAGTAACTCTTTCTTCTTTATTACATGGCTTCTCTGATTTTCCTCTTATCTAAAACACCTGTAAGACTTTTTTCATCTGTGAAGTGGAGATAATAAAAGTCCCCACACGGTAGGAGAGTCTATAGATGAAATGTGCCAAGATGCTCCTGGTTGATGACAATGCTACTTGCTTCAGCCAATACTGCTGCCATTGGGTCCTATTGTTCTTTGCCTAGCACAAGCTGACCTTTCCTCCTGTATTGACTTTCTGTGTTTCCTTACCACAGGCTGAAACAGGCAGTTACTTCACCTTGATGTTACTAATGGCCCTCTCGGTGCATGCTGTGTAAGATTTTGTCTTTGATTTCCCAACTGAATTTAACACTTTTAAAAGGCAAGGAAATTTATTTATTTTACTACATATATGCTAAGCTTACAACTCATTATCTCTAACAATTCAGAAGGAACATTTCAATAAAAGTTGTACCGTTTAATACTAGAATGTCTTAATTATAATTGAAGTTTAAAAATAAAAAATTTCCCCCAAATTCCCATAGTTACTCTGTATATGCACAAAACTATACTTCTCACATAAGAATAAATGACTTTGATTGTGAGAGGTTCTAAGTTATTAATACTAGTACCTCAAACCCAATGCACTGAATAATTAATATCTCTCATTCTTATGATTTACTCCAGGATTCCTATTTGGCAAGTACTTTTAACAGAAGATTGCTTTTACATAGTATTTTCTTCCCAAAGCCACCTAAACCAAAGATTTGTTAAGTCCTGCACTTTCCTATGAAGCAAATAAATTAAATGGTATTCCATATATATATGAAGTTAATGAAGTACCCTCTTTTATGAATATTTTCATACCGTTCAGAATTCAGGCTCTGGTCAGCATAATCACTTTTCAAAGCATCCAGTTCACTCTGAAGAAAGGCTACACTTGTCTGTGCTTCTAAAAGATCATTCCTGAGTTTTTGATTTTCCTAAAGAAAATAAACCATGAGGGGCATTAGAGTCCAGGTTTTTTATTCCTAGAAAAAAATGAAGCATTACATAGTGTAACCCCACAAAATAAAACTTCTATATTTCCTCAGTTCTTCTTATCTTCTTGTCCAAAGAACCAACTATATACCTAAGCACTTTACATTATAAAAGTTTAAAGTTTTTTTCATTTTTATCTAACATCTGTCTCAAACTATATAATACAAGGGCTGATAATAATGCACTCATGTTACTAGAAAATTAATCAAGTCAAAATATCTGAACACCTTCCCAAAATTAGCTACACTGGTTGCTTTTAATAAAATACTATTATTTAATTTGTTAAAAAAATATAATATAGACAGGTATAATTACAAAATTTTACATTTTTCTTTAAAAGAGAAATCACTGGATACTTGCAGTTCAAATAGTTGGCTGTACATATAATTGGTCTATTTTCCCTTCTCAGAAAAACCTCATGAGTATAAAATTATATTGGAAACAAACCATTCAAGTTAAAGGCATGAAAGAGGGGATCATAAATAATAAAATGACTTAACCACATTTCTAAAAAGTGGAAACTAGTTGATGTGCACCCCAAAAAAGATAGTCGGGAAAGACAATTTGCAATGAGGGGATATAATTTAAAAGTGTATCCCCCACCACAAAGCTTTTACTCCAGTTTCCAGGTGTGGAAGTGGCATTATTGGACCTTATTAGAAGAAAAACCAATTAGGCGCTCCTTAGGTCATTTGGCATTCTATCCTTGGAAGTGATTTTTGGAGGTCAGTTGCTGTTTGCTCTTTACCCTTCTGGTTCATACTCCAGCTACCTGCCACAGGGTCCACAGCAAAGCTAAGTTGACACTGCCCCATGCTCTTGAGTCCCTACAACTAAGGGGCAGGGGGAACCCCTTCCTTATAAACTAAGCCTGTCTCTGGGACTTAATTATATTATAAGACACTAAGAGGCCAAGAGGCCTGGTCAAACACCAGAAACTAGAATGAGAAGTGGAGCTCTGAGCTGGAGAAGGGGCTCAGGAGTAGAGGATACTTATTGCTTTTTCAGAGCTTCTGCATTCTATTCTGAGAATCCACATGGTGACTCACAACCATCGAGTGATTCCAGTTCCAGGGATCTAATGTCCTCTCTTGGCCTTTATGGACACCAGACACGAACATGGTACAGAGATAAACATCCAGGCAAAACATCGATATACATAAAGTAAAATTAAATAAATATTTTAAAAGGAGGGGGCAGGGAAAATAATTTAAAATGAGTCTTTAATCCCAATACTGAGGAGGCAGAGACAGATAGATCTCTGTGAGTTTGAGGCCAGTCTGATCTATATAGAATGAGTTTCTACTCATCTAGAAGTTTGTCATTTAGACAAACTTTCAAGGAAGTGTGTGTGTGTGTGTGTGTGTGTGTGTGTGTGTGTTTGTGTGTGTGTGTGTATGTGATTTGTACCTATGTGTCTGTGTGTCTGTTGGTTTCCAGTAATATAACAAAGACATAAGCTCTAGTCTGTCATAGCTTGATATCATATGCCACATACAAAAATTTTAAAAGGTTAAGAATTTAAATTTTCTAGACTTTAATAATGTATAACAGTTAAATGAATGATTGGTTCTTTGAACAAGAAAATTTGAAGAACAGGAGTGTGAGAGCTATGTTATGCACTGCTTCATTTTTCCAGAAACAAGAAACACTGAGTATAATTTATTTAAGAAAATATTGTTACAATGAAGTAAAAAAAATTATATAGACATACACAGAAAGATTAAAACAATCCAAAAAAGTGACATTTTTTGACCTCAAAAATTAATATTTTCAGGAGAAAATAAGGAATTTCACAGTAGTAATGACAACAAAGATGGCTGAATATCTTTGGGCTGCCTGGTTTTATAACAACTCAACACAAGCTGGAGTTATTGGATCTGAATAAAGGCAAGCCTGTCAGACATTTTCTTAATTGGTGATTTATGTGGGAAAGCAGAGCCCATTGTGGGTGGGCTTACTTACTCCTGTACTGTGGTCCTTGGCTCAAATAAATAAATAAATAAATAAATAAATAAATAAATAAATAAATGAATAAATGAATGAATGGATGGATGGATGGATGGATGAATGAACGAACGAATTAATTAATTAATTAACAAACAAATAAATAAATAAATAGATAAATAAGTAAATGAATGAGTGAATGAATGAATGAATGAATAAAAATAAATAAATAAATAAATAAATAAATAAATAAATAAATAAATAGAAAAATAAATTTTAAGAAGTAGGCTGAACAGAGGAATTGGCACTCCTTCCCCATGCCCTCCGCATAGATCCTGCCTCCAGGTTCTGGCCCTGTGAGTCCCTGCCCTCACTGTTTTTTTGATACATTGCTATATTGAACGGTGTCTGAAATAAATTCTTCCCAAGTCAATTTTGGTCAAGGTATTTCATCACAGCAATAGTAACCTTAACTAAGTGGTCTTTTAAAGGAAGAACTAAGAACAAAATCAGAAAATTCATGAAAATCTTGATCCAACTATAAAGGCAACTATGTTACAGCAACGTTAGGAATGGCTGAGACTGTGAGGCCAGGAAAGTTCTCCTCTTATTAGGATAAAGATAACTGACTGGACAAAAAGTTATGTGATCCCAGCTCTAGAGCCAAGTAAGCAAAACATTATTAATATCTGAGAGTAACGTAAAATAAAACCAAAGCAGAGGAGGTAAATGTTACTAATTTTTGCAACTGAGAAAGCACATAAAAACAGGAAAATATAGAAAAAAAAAAAAACAGAAAGAAAAGCTAAAGGCAAGAGAACTCACACGAAGAGGGATGCTACTGAAAGCATGGGTTTAACCATGGTAAGATAGCACTCAACATCATGTGTACTTTACTTTAAGTGAATAAATTAAAAAAACAATACTCACAAGTGGGACTTAATTGAAAAGAAACCCCACACACGCACACACACGCGCACACACACACACACACACACACACACACACACACACACATGCACCCACACATACACACATGCACACACACATGCACCCACATGCACACACACATACACACATGCACACACATACAGTTACCCAAATATATTCCATAGATTTTTCTGTAATTATAGTATCAGTTTCTCTTTTAGCTTTTATTCTAGAATCACAGAAACAATAAATACTACGAATATGTGCATGATATCTGTGTGGACTCATTTTTTGCCAACTTGATACAATTAGAGTCGTTTGGTAGGAAGGAATCTCAATTGAGGAAACACCTCCATAAAACTGAACTATAGGCAAGTATGTTGGGTGTTTTCTTCATTAATGATTGATGTGGATGGGCTCATTGTGGATGGTGACATTTCTGGGCAGGTGGTCCTGGGTTATGTAAAAAAAAAAAAAAAAAAAAAAAAATCCATGGGCACAAACTAGTAAGAAGTGTTTCTCCTTGTCTTTTGCTTTTCTTCCTACCCTGGATTCCCTTGGTGATAGACAGTTACTTGAAAGCTCTCAGATGGAATATACTTTCTTCTCCAAGCTGCTTTAGGTCATGGTGCATTATCACTGAGAGAAAATAACAAAAACATTATCTAGCAGGAAGTATTTTTTTCCAGTGAAGGGTGATTCTTACCATTGTTAAATCATAAATTTGTTTCTTTAAAGCTGTTACATCTTGTTTTTGACTTATGTGTCTTGATTGTTCTTCAAGCTGAAAGATCAAAAAGAAGTTAACTATTTGAAAACTCAGAAGCATTTTGGTGAAGACGAGATATTCTGGAATATAAATGTCAGAATTCTAGCTGTTTTTAATTTTCAACATCTTATGACTTTATAAACCACAAAATGACATAAAATCTATAATATTTAAACATTTGTCTTAAATAATAAATAATTGGAGATGGAATTTTATTATTAAGTATATTTTCTTAATATACTACAAAAGCTATTTTAGAAACCATTCCATAATCAAACATCCCAATCCTTTCTTTCTTTATTTGCTAAAAAAAATATGGTCATTCTCTCCCATTATATATGCATAACACTTTCTGTTTAACTTTCTAATAGTCTTATATTTTGTTAGAGTATATAAAAATTTAACTGCTATTTTGAGATAATCTTATATCATACAAGCTGGCTTCAGTTTGGCTTAGTTGCTGAGGCTGGCTTTGTACTTCCAAGAATTCTACTTCTCAAATGCTGGAAATACAGATGAGTACTTAAAACAAAGTGTTCACTACCACAATCAGGTAGAAATTTTAAAAAGAAATAGGAGGAATATTAATGTCAGACTCGTCTATTTTTTCATAGTGAACTTGAGAAATGTTTAAAAATATACGGGAAATCACTAATATCTAAGTACATAAGCATGAAATGAAGATAGATATGCACAGAGAGAATGAACTATAAATGTGCATACATGGGTTTGACATGCTGGCTGATATATTCATACCGTAGTTTAAGAATATATAAAACAAAGATAACTTTCCCATAAGTCAGCTGTGGTGGTATACAACTGTGGACCTAGAACTTGGAATAAGCAGAAAAAAAATAATTCTAGAGCCAGCCTGGGTTACACAATAAATTCAAGGTCAATCAAGATCAAGATTATGTCTCAAAAAAAATGTCAAAAACAGGCCAAAGTACAACATTCTCTTAGCATGTGTAAGACCTTACATTCAAACCTTAGCACAGCAAACAAAAAGACATGACTACAAAGAAGTAACATCTCAGATGTGTGGAGATTTGTGTACAAGTGTCCTCATACAAAAGGCTTCTGCACTAACCAAAATGTTCGCCAGATTTCACCATGCTCATGGGTTTTAACCTATAGCATTCTCCATTTTGCCAGAAGCTATCATGTGGCATCAATTCCATGTGACTAACTGTGACTGGCAGATGCATCTTAACTAGGTTTGTTGTCTGGTGAAGACTGTCTCATTCTCCAGGCATTGTCTTCTGCTGGATTGCTTTCTTTTCATATACCCTTTGAGTTGACTATCCTACAGAGAAGAAGGCAGATCTGTATCCATCCTTCTACAGATGGATATCCAGTTTACTAGCACAACTTGCTAAGAAAGGCTGATGATTTTTATGAGAATCAGATGGTTGAAGTTTTGTGCATCTATTTTCAGGGACTTTAGTGATGTGGGAATGTCTGTATGCTGTGAATACCAATCTTTAAATAAAGGAGCTGTTTTGACCCTTGGTGAGCACTGTAGAAGTAGTACATGGGGAATCAGAATATGTAGGAAAGGAAGGGAGGAATCAGATCAGATGGAGACACAGATGCCCAAAGAAGAAACATGTAAGGAACACAGGTGAGCCACGGGCCACGTGGCAGACAGATTAATGGAAATGGTTTGAGGTAAGATGAAAGAGCTAGCTAACAACGTGCCTAAGCTGTAGGCCAAACAGCGTGAACTTAATATAAGTGTCTGAGTCATTTGGGGGCCTAAGCAGCTACAGGTGGCTAGGTGGTCTGAGACGGCAGGTCTGTGTGCCTTGACCTCTGGCCGGAAGGAGCCAGAAACCTCATTGCAACACTTTAGTCTACTGATCTCTGTATCCTTCAATATGTCACTTCTGTATTGTTTTTTCTAACTATGTTTGTGTGGTATAACTTGAACTTAAAGTTGGTTATCACAATATATCTAAAAAAGGAAAGATGCATTATGACTTCACAAAAGAAAATTGTGAAGAAAAAAGCCTAAGACTCTCAGATCTGTTGTCAAAAATAATAGTAGTCACAATAATCATTAAAGTATTTTCTTTATATTTTTGAAAGTTCTTAACATTCTCCTAAAAGTATTTTTGCTATTTTATATAGCAAACATATTAGGTGGTCAAGGAGTCTAGGACTGTCAAAAAACATAGATTCAATCTGCAACCAGCTCTATAATATTTAGCAGGTCATTCACCCTCTCTAGAACTTAGTCCTCACTTAATACAATCCTTAATACAAAGTAAATTCATATTTAGCATTTTTAAATTATGTGAATGATCTTAATAAGTTATAGTCAATAAAATAACAATTACTATGGTTTGGCATGATACTTATTACAAATGTTTTAAATGAGAAGCTAAGGAATAAATATATTAAGAAAAGACTCCCGTATGTTATAATGAAAAGTTAGTATAATTTCAATGAGGACTCAGGCTTCATAATTCTCACTTAGAATCTCTCACTGTTAGGAATTCATCATGTGTTATATCAAGTCACATTTTTGGCATTCATCCTCCAATGTAAAGACGTGGAAACTCACAGAAATAAATGAAGTCAGTAACTAGTAGACTCGATGAATAAGCTGATTCATCATTCTGGAATCTATTTATAGCATGATTTTCTAGTTATTATTTTTAAAACTACATATAAGATAATCATGGTTTAATCACTTTACGGAGGACTCCTAGGTGATTCTCAATCACTGCAGAGAATGAGATGATCATGGGTAACAATAACAAGTTAACTATAACTTTACTGAATTGCTAGTGATACTCATATTACAGGCAGTCTCACCTGAGGTACTACATGTTACTAGGGAACTTGGGCTCCCCTATCAAGGATTGTATTCTCAATAGCAAATGAATTTAATAAGAAGCTAGAAGAAACAGAAAAGGACAACTTTGCTATATGTAACTTAAAGGAAAAACCTTAGACAGGTAAGCTTTAGTCTTGGTAACTGCCCAGGAAGGAAGATGCTGAAAAGGATAGTCAGCAATGGAGGTCAGATGCAATGCAGACGTGTCACATGGCAAAATGGTGGTAGGGAGGAGTTGAGAGAAAGAGTAAGAAGTCTTTAGATTGCATTGGAAAAAAAGTGTGCTTAGAGCAAACATGGAAAAACCAAAAGTTATGCTTTTCTGAGTAATTCAAAAAAGTTAGCAGAGGAGAGGAAGCTCCATGAATACCACTCAGTACACAATTGCACACAGGGCAGAATTTCCGGAAGGATAACTCAATTATCTTATTAAATAAATAACTGTTCTTCCCATCCCTTTAGCATAGCTTTAGGGAAAATCCATCTTCCTGAAAGTCAATCTGTTAAACCAGGAAACTACTTGGCCCAATTGGATTAACTCTTAGGCTTTGGGTAGCCTGGAATGGTAGATTTCTACACAAGTTAAATAGATTGTAGGCTCTTAACCAGAAGGAAATGGCTTTCCTTTAATGACTCTCCAATACTACTGAAATATTTAATTTTCAGTTCTGTTTACTTAAGCTATTTCCACTACTTAAGGAAACAACCACATGTAAGCTGTGATCTTAATTCTGAGATAGACGGATCTTATAGTGACAGATGAGTTTATTTCTCCATATGGAGATGTGAATTTGATAGCATACCATTAACACAAGTGTGTGCAGCATAGAAGCTTACAGGGGCTACAAAACTCTCCTGTGCCATTGCTGCACTCCAGAGTCACTTATTAACATGTGCAAATAAATCTGACTAGAAAGAATCTGATCATTGGAACCAAGAGAAAGACTACCAATACTCAAACATACTTTTGCTCAAGTTTTCACCAATTTTTCTTACTTTTCAATGATCAAATGATTGCTAAAGCTGGAACTCTCTACTTATAAAACTATTCTAATTCATATAATATTTACTAAATATCTTGGTATTCACCTTGAAGTAAACTAAGAACAGGAATACATGTAGCCAGATAATGTTTCGATAAGGAACACACTCTACAATGTTCTTCTACTTCAACACAATCCTAATTGTTCTTCATTTTCAATGTCTTAGACACAGTGAGATATTTAAGCTGTTTCTAGAATTTCTATATGTCATATCACCTTTTTTAATTTTTTAATGGTCACTTGTAGGTCTCCCACTTCTGTTTCATACTGACGTCTGAGGTCACTGAGGGCTTCCTCTGCTTTGCGTTTTTCCTACAAGAAAAATGAAAGACATAATTTAGGTAATTTCTGACACTTAAACAGCCTTTAAACTCTCATAGAGATGAAGTATTTCACATCTAGCTACGCTGACTAAAATGTTCCTAAACAGGAAGGGTGGGACTAGATTTCAGGACACGAAGATGTTTTAGATGTGCAGGAGTGCTGGGCTTGAAACCTACAATAATGAAAGAACTGCAGAATATCAAGATTCACACATAATCCTGAAGTACAGTCTCTGAGACTGTATTACTGTGATAATACCACAACAGACCAGTGAATCAGTTAACCATTGCTGGCTAAAGATATAGCACATCTATGGGATCCAATGAATGCATACATCCTCTGACGGTCCAGGACTCAGGATGGCATAGCCAGTGACCTGTGGGCCTATCGCTTTCATTTTACCTGAATTCAAATCACATCATTATAAATGTCTATGCAGAGTATACAGCAACTCTGATAGGCTGGGAAAGTTCCTTGACAGGAATACAGTCTGAGAAATGGTATTAGGTGACTTTACTCTTGAGTTAACATGATAAAATGCATTTACACCAAGTAAGGTGGTTAAAACATTCTTCAGACATTAATGATGAAACCAGTATAATGAAGTGCAGACACCATTCATTACACAGCACATGACTATGTTGCATACTCCAATGTGTCCCATTAAGTTCCCTTGTAAAAGACAATGACACATACACACACCAGAAGGCATAGGGACTGCTATGCAGAAATCTCTACTGAGGTAGGAGGAATGGACTTGGTTGGGGAAGAGAGTCTCAGATTAATTTATGAATGAAACAAGAGTAGAAGACTGGAAACTTTCCAAGCTTCTAGCTGCATGCTGAAAAACAGAGTCTATAAAAACATTGAGTAATACATAAGGGATCTATAAAAAGCCAATAACACACCTCTCCCTTTTGGAACAGGACTTTTATATTACAGATCCATTAGCTGACTTTCTCTGTAACCAAAAGCAGTCTGAGTCCACTTGATGTCTATTCCTTATGACAAAGAACTGACAGGCAAGCAACTGCAGCAACAGAAAAGTAAACCATGTCACTCTTGCCACCCAGAGTGTGCTTGTGTGCTTTGACCTTGAAGTCCCTCCCTCCTGAAGTTACAAAATGAGTTTATGGTCCTTAACCAGCAGCAGGTCAGGCCAGGGCAAGCTAGATCACAACTTATGGGGAATAAAATAACAAATTCAAGACTTTAGTAACAACAAAGTAGTTTTTTTAATAATAAATAAACACTTCTTCAGAAAGAGACACAAATATTGAAAAAAGGTAAAAAAAAAAAAATAGCTTGTGTGATGATTTGGCTCAGTAGAGTCATCTCCTTAGATGATGAAAAATTCCTGTTCTCTGCTCACATAGGCCATGACTTGCTCCCTTACTAAAATTGCCATTGTAACTAGTTAAGGTACAAAGCCTTTACTGATTAAGAATTTGGAGCTTGAGACTGCCCTTTCCTCATCTTAGACTTAGCCACTTAGCAGACTATATGTAACTTCTCAACTCTTAGAGTTTGGATATGAGCAGGTGCGACTGGACAGTTCAGTGTGTGAGGACCCATCCCCTGCCACTGCTGAACTCTAAGTGTAAATTATAATTTAAATGGACCGTATCAGTTTATTACTTTCAAGTTCCTTTTTGTTCTCTATTACTCTTATTCTCTTTTAAGATTGTTTTAATTGTTTTGTTGATGTTGCAAATTCATTGGTAGGGTAGCTAATCCCTGAAGGGTGTTGGTGATTGACTTATCAAGGAGCTGTACATAATAATCAGGGCATAACATCTTCCATAAAGTATAACATAAACATCTCTTTTTTTCAGTGTCATTAAGTATGAGTCTATTCTTTCCAGCCACTCAGCTGAAGATATTTAAGGTCAGTTGTGTCATGCTCAATAAATCCTAGTTAATTATAACAAATAGTCATTTCAGTCTACATTCTTGTCTACTGCTGATCATTAGAATATCATCAATCCAAATCCTATAACTATTTGGTTTTTGGCATTAGTTTGTAACACCCTCAGGTACCTCATATAGAGTCAACATAGACATCAAATAATCCATGTACTGAGGCTAGAGAAATGCCTCAGCAGTTAAGGGTACTAGCTGATCTTACAGAGGACCTGAGTTTGATTCCTATCATGCGCATGACAGGTTACAAACATTTGCACCTCCAGTTCCAGGAGATCTCATGAGTACCAGTCATGTATACAGTGCACAGAAATACGTGCAAACAGACATTTATACATACAAAGTAAGAATAAGTAAATCTTCATTTAGCTTTACTAAGCAAAGGTTAAATGAATACCAACTTAAAGTTAGGAGTAAAGGACCACTGAACCAACATGCATGTCCTAAAGAAGTCAAATTGTGGCTTGAGTAAAGGTTCACCTGTCTACAATATTCCCAAAATTCAGCTAAGGAGACAATAAGGGCCGCTTTGTTGCTTTATACATCTGGGATATTTTTATAGACTCAAAAAACAGAGTCAAAATAAGATACATTAAATGTATATATATGTGTGTGTGTGTGTGTGTTATATGTGGTTTATATATAGATATACATTATATATACTTATATTTATATAAAACCTAAGAAAGCATTGAAAAATGTTCAATATTCATAGAAATTAGAAAAATATAATTCAAAACAACTTTGAAATCTCATTACACCTTAGTCATAATGGCAAAGATGAACAGAACAACCTAACAAATAACAAAAAACATATACTAGAGAGGGTGTAAGAAAAGGGAGCCCTCATTCAATGTTGTTGGGATTGTAAACTGGTGCAGCTTCTAAGAAAATTAGTAAGGAAAATTAACAAAAACCTAAAATAATTCTGTCACATAATCTACACAATTCCTTGGAATATTTTCAAAGGACTTGGCCCCACAGATACTTGCTCAGCTATGTGCATTGATGCTCTACTCACGATAGGCAGGAAAAGGAAACAACCTACATGTCTTCACTTGAGGAATAAATAATAAAAATGTGGTTCATATATGTGATGGAATACTAATAAACTGTAATAAAAAGTGAAATCATGAAATGTGTATGTAAGCCGATGAGATTAGGAAAGTTTATATTAAGTGAAGCAACCCAGACACAGAAGGAAAAATGTGCAAGTTATCTTTTATTTGCAGTTCCGAAATCCAAATATTCAGATGTATTTATCCAGGAATGATCACAGAAATTAAAAAAGTTAAAAATGTGCCAAGAGGGCAAAAGTTGGCACTAGAGAGGGAAATAGCAATCTACAAGTGACATAAATGGGAAAATTGGAAAAATGATGGAGGTTTAAATTGAAGAAGAGAAAGGAAGTCAATACAGTAGGGAGGTGGGGGGGCAAATAACACTACAACTTTTGGGTGTAAAAAACATAAGGAATAATTATTTTTATCAAAAATACAAATAATACATATAAATGTATTTGTATACTTATAAAACTTAAATCTTCAGTATGTCACGTCAGCTGACAATGCTCTCCACAACAGCCTTAGATTAACAAAATTCCCAATACCAGAAAAAAAAAAAAAAAAAAAAAAAAAAAAAAAAAAAAAAAAAAAAACAAAAAAAAAAAACCCTCTTTCAAATCAGGGGAGTCCAAGAGACTACAAGAACAATATAGGCTATGTGTCACCCTTGGTTGCCTCCCAGAATTTTATGTAAGTTCCTATTGCTGAAGATGTCATATACTTTGTACAGGACTATAACTCAAAAAACACTTCCCTGAAGAATAGCTTTTATAGTACCAGCAAGTGCTAGACAAGGTGCCAAAGAAGAAAAGCAACCAAAAATCCTATTCAACTATGTACTTATTTACCATAACAATTACCAGCATGGAATGGTATCTCTAAGGGTACAATTGTGGAATAATATGTTGATGGTAACCAACAGTTATCTAATTGTTAAGAGACACTGAACAATAGGAAAATCATGTTTTGTACTGAAGGCTTACCCAACTGTCCAGGACTAGTAAGGTCATGGGCCTTCGAGAAGAACCAATTACTACCACTTTGCTAACCCAGCATAATTCCCTACTGCATTCTAAATACTCATCCTGACAGCCAAAATTAAATGTAAGTACTGCCTCTCACCATACCCAACCCCACACCTCACATCAGAAAAGCATCTTTTTGCAGCTGAAGACCAGTTTAGAAAACCAAAACTGGTCAAAATATAGAGAACAATTAATGTCGGGTGTCCAGTCACAATGGATATACGTAATATACAACTTGTGAATGCAGAATTCAAGAATCAACACAAAAGAGGGAGAAGAAATAATGAAAAAGTCCGAAGATTAAAAAATCTGCCGAGAGAGTGCATCTTCTAGAAAAACAGGGAAGCTATATCCATGACATCTCAATATCATCATGACCTTAACAACACGGGGACAGGGACAACACCAATAAGCATGCAAGTGAAAGGGAGACAGAAAACAGATAAACAAAAGCAAAAGAAAAAAATCTCTCTCCCTCTACACACACACACACACACACACACACACACACACACACACACACACACACGAACTACTAAGGAATAATGAGGAAAATTAGTCTTCCTCAGGGATGAGATCTTTAACTCCTTTAACTGTTTACCTAACACCAAGTGGTGAGCCCAGAAACCTGTATACACACAAGCAGCACTAAGCAGACTCAGCATGTTGTATTCGTACATTAATACATACATGTAACAGTAACAATTAATAAAAAAAAAAAAAGTCTATGAATTTAAGAGGAAATTGAAGTTTGGGACATGGTAGGAATTTGACTGAGGAAAAAGAAAGTGGCTTATAATGTAATTATATTTTAAACTATTTAAAGTAATAAAATTATTAATGTTTTGTGCAGAAAAATCTCAGAAAACACTTAAGTACATTATGAAAAAATCTTTTAATCAAAGATAAACATTAATAATTGCTTTTTCCCATCTTTTTATATTTTCATAATAAAAATGGTGTCATTGACTAAAACCAAAAATGTCAAAAGCAAACTCTCCCAGGCCCCAATTACTAGGCATCTGACCCAGCAACTTGTGATATCATTTAAAAAATAAATAAATAATGCCTAACTCCTAATGATACATGGGCCTCACCATCAACTATCAGTCCACACAAAAATAAAAGATGTTACAAAATACTGTCTAACTGGATAGAGAGGTGCTTACCCACTATATACCCAAATATGTCCCCATAAAAATGGTCAATTCTGCTCTGATAAACATTTTTACACTTGTTAACTGGTAGGTCATTCCAAGAACCACAGAAAATTAATTATCTCTCCAATAAGCTATAATTACACATCCACAGACATAGATATAATAAAAATTTAGTAAAATGAATTCATCATTGCAAATGAAATATAATATATCATAGCCAGTAGACAAAGAAGCATCATCTAGAGAAGAAGTAAAATTGTCTTTATTCATAGATTTTGTTATTATCAACCCAGAAAATCTGCTATAATCCATCATAAGTTATGTGTGTGTATATATTCATTATTTTTCAATGATGTATATATTCATCATTTTTAACATCAAAATATAACAATTAGGAGCAAATCATAAGTAGTATCTGCACACTAAAGACTATTAAGCACTTTTGGGAAGGGAAAAACAGAGAATGGTTTATTTGTGAGAGTACTAAGTACTATTACAATGTCAGTGTCATTACATAGCCTACAAATGACAGGTTAGTCAAATCCTCAGTAGAATTTTCATTGGTATTTGCTTTTAAATATCAATATAAGTTGATTCTGGAAATTAAATAAGTAAAACAGGCAAAGCTATTCTGAAAAAGAATGAAATTAAGAACTGAAACCACTGGACTTCAACACTCACTATAAAGCAACAGCTGTGAACACAGTGTAACACTGACCCAGAAGCAGGGCAGAGCCAAGACAGAAGAAGAAACTTACACAACACAACTAGCTGGCACTGAAAACACTACTGTGATTCAGCACAAAATGGACAAACCATTGCTGTTTTCAATAGTATTATCATAATTAGATAAATACACACAAATGAACACTGATTAGACTTTGTACTACGTAGAATTGAGAATGTAAAACTATAAATATATCAAAGGCGATACAGGGAAAACCTCTGTTACCTTGCCTCAGTCAGAGTCTTACCTACATCACTTAGAGCATGGCCCACAAAGAAAAACATTTTGACTTAAGCTTCGTCATATTAGATTTTCCTACTTTTCAAACATCTCTTAAAAGTATAAGAAAAACCAAAACTAGATGAAAATGTTTACAGATCAGGAATCAGACACAGGATATTCAGAGAATATAGAGAACACTCAAGTTCAGAAACAAATCTTGAGTTTTTGATTTTTAACTAACAATATATTTTCGCAAAGCTGATACGTACAAATATGTGTATATGGAAACAAAAAAATGTAAGCATATGGAAAGATACTCTGTAGGCTAGTTATTAAAAGATGTATCTACATTTTTTCCACCTAGCTTCTATGTAAAGGAAGGTCAGAATTTTCATCATTGTCTGGAAAATGTTCACCAGTGTCTTACAAAAACAAACATGCAGGCAGAGAAGAGATCCGAAGAGAAATAAAAAGGATTTTCCTACATAAATTTCTATACATGAATACTCATACCACCTTGAATGGTCAAAAACTGCAAGGGACTCAAATATCAACACATGCATAAATACACTCCATGTTTCATATTAGAAAATAAAAATCTACTTTGCTGAATGATAAATGAGTGCTGACCCATGGCTAAGCCTAACAGCAATTACGCTAAACAGAAGCAGCCAAGGAAAAAATAGCACATGCTGCAATATTCTACTCATATATAGTTTCTAAAATGTCAAATCTAAGGTGACAAAAAATGAAGAATGGTTATCCACCAGACAAAGATGATAAAAACAGACAACAAAACAAAGGGACATGAAAAAGCATCCTAGAATCTCAGGTGTAAAGTCAGTTTACATAGATGCAGCCATAACATATTCTTAAAACTTACAGAATTAGAGTTTACTGAATACAAATCATCACTAAAGCTGTTACCATGAAAATAAGAAACTGAAACAATGCAACGTGCACTCCATGTAGAAAAATGTCATGGGGGGGGAGCTCCCTTGGGTCGAGAACTAGGTGAGAAAATTAGTGCAAGGTAGAAACTCAATTTCTGAGAACTTAGAAAAGTGAAAAAGAAATCTGGTAATATTTGACACGGCAAAGAAAACAGTTGGAATAAATTCAAACTCAAAAGCTGTGAAGTGATGTCTTTGGGAAAGCAGATATACAGGATGAAAAGTCCAGAAAGCTGAAGGATGGCATGGTGATTGAAGGAACCTAGAAGGAGTCTACAATGAGCCATCCTGTATGATTCTGAAGAAATCATGTTTAAAGGTGTGAGCTGGTATTAGGAAGGGCTGCCAGACAAGGTTTCTCCCTTTATGCAAATGCTCATCTGACAATAAAGTCCTTGACTGGCATGCTGAGGTCTGAGGAAATATATACATATAAAACTACTGGCCACAAATAAAAATAAGAAAAGTAGAATAAAAGAATCTGTGGAGATACACACACCCACACACACACACACACACACACACACACACACACACACACACACACACACACGTGTGTGTGTGGATATATATAACTTTTAGACTAAATGGAAAGTCAGAAGATGTTATCATTAGCAAAGCATGACTGTATATGAGCTTGAGGCCATGTTAATATCTATATTACCCACAATTGAGCTGGGCAGCACTGGAAGCAATGAGAATTGGTCATAGCATAGCATGTGTACATGAGAACTAGTTGAACAATGACAGAACATATTAAACAGTAGAAAAAAGCTTTAAAGAGGGCTAAAAATGAATTTACTGTTTCTAAACACAGGAGGATTTGCTGTAAAAAGTAAAAACACCATTTGCACCAATGCTGGGCCATAAACCCTGAACCAGCTATCAGTTAAATATGACTGACATTCATGGGATTCTTACACTTGTTATTAAAACATAAGTCAATCATACCATTTCCTCCTGTTCTTTTCCCACTTCCCTTTGCTCCTCCCCCATATTATCTCATTTTACTTAGATCTTATCTATTTTCCACTCAATAAACACAGAGAAACATTAGGTCATTAGATCATACTTCAAAAACCTGTTCTCCACATAATTGGAAAACCTAAAAGAAATGAACAGATTTCTGGATAGGTACCCCTTACCAAAATTCTAGCAGAATTTCAAAGAAGAACTAATACCAATACTCCTTAAATTGTTTCACATAATAGAAACTTATCAACATTGTCAAATTCTTCATTAGGTTACAGTGGTTACAGTAACCCTGTTACCAAAACCACACAAAGATGAGACAAGGAAAAAGAATTACAGGCCAGTCTCCCTCATGAACATTGATGCAAAATACTCAAGAAAATATTGGCAAACTGAATTCAAGAACATATTTAAAAAAATCATCCACCATGATCAAATATGTTTCATCCAGGAGTTACAGGGATGGCTCAACATAAGAAAATCTGCCAATGTCATCTATCATATAAACAACTTGAAAGATAAAACACACATGATCAATTCATTAGATGCTGGAAAAGCCTTTGACAAAACCAAACACCCTTCATGATAAAAGTCTTGAAGAAACTAGGAATAAACAAATACCTAAACATAATAAAAGCTGTGTACAGAAAGCTGACCGCCAACATCAAAATAAATGGAAAGACAAATTGATCCACTAAAATCAGGAACAAGACAAGGCTGTCTACTCTCCCTTTATCTATTTAATATAGTAATCAAAGTTCTAGCTAGAGCAGTAAGATGTAAAAAATGATCACAGAAATAAAAATCAGTAAGGAAGAAGTCAAACTTTTGCTATTTGCAAATGATATGATAGCATATATAACTAACTCCAAAAATTCTATCAGCAAACTCCTCCAGCTGATAAACACCTTCAGCAATGTATCAGGATACAAGATTAACTCAAAATAAAAATCAATATCTTCCTATATATAAATGATAAAAGGCTGAAAAAAAATCAGGGAAACATCATCCTTTACAATAGCTGCCAATAACATAAAAAATCCTGTGACAATTCTAACCAAAGAAGTGAAAGACATGTAACTTTAAGTTACTGAAGAAACAAATTAAAGAAGATATCAGAAAATGGAAGGATCTTTCATCCTCTTTGATAGGTAGGATCAACATAGTAAAAATGGCAATCTTACCAAAAGCAATCTACAGATTCGATGCATCCTCATCAAAATCCCAACACAATTCTTCATAGGCCTTAAAAGAATAATACTTACCTTCACATTGAAAAACAAAAAAACCCAGGATGGCAAAAACAATTCCATTCAATAAAAGAAATTCTAGAGGCATCACCATCCCTGACTTCAAGCTCTACTATGGAACTACAGTAATAAAAACAATTTGGTATTGGCATAAAAACAGGCTTGTGGATCAGTGGAATCAAACTGAAGACCCTGACATTAATTCACACATCTAATGAGAAAAGAAGGCAAAAATATAAAATAAAAGAGAAAGAAAGAAAGCATCTTCAACAAGTGGTGCTGACATAACGGGATGGTAGTATGTAGAAAAACGTAAATAGATCCACATCTATCACTCTGCACAAAACTCAAGTCCAAGTAGATCAAAAACCTCAACATAAACACAGTTACATTTAGCCTTATAAAAAAGAAAGCAACCTTGAATGCATTGGCACAGGAGACCACTTCCTAATTATAATACCAGTAGCACAGACACTAAGAACGATAGTTAATAGACGAGCCTTTCTGAAACTGAGAAGCTTTTGTAAGGGAAAGGAAATGGTCAATAAGACAAAATGACAGGCTACAGAATGGAAAAATAAAGGTCTTCACCAACACTACATCTGACAGAAGGTTGATCTCTAAAATATATAAAGAACCAAAATAATCCAAATTATTCTAAAAATAAACCAAATAATACAATTAAAATGGAGTACAGAGCTAAGTAGAGAATTCTCAACAGAAGAATCTCAAATGGCAGAAAGACACTTAACTGTTCAGCATACTTAGCTTTTAGGGAAATACAACTCTAAGATACTATATTAAGAATGTCAGAATGGTTAAGATCAAAGACAGTGATGACAGCCTGTGCCATGGCTGTGCCTATCAAAGGGAACCCTTCCCAGTACTTTACATACGTCATCATGATTAATCCTCCTTGAGGTTGGCAGGTGGCATCGCAGGGACTCACCAGGAAAAGTATTTTACTCATGCCACCTGTTGTTAGTTAGAGCCAAGGCAGGTCATAGACTTATGTCTGCTTGATGCCAGCACTGGTATCTGTACTTTTAACGCCTCTCAGCACTGAAATAAAATTTTACATCCTAATATTACCTACTCAAAAAAAGTGTGTATTTTCTGCTTTCAGCAAACATCAATTGCCACAATATAGTTTGTACTGAAAAACACACTAACCATGAAGAAATTATGAAAGATACTAAGCAAATTTCAATTTAAGAATCTCAAGGATAATAAGTTTTCATCACAAAATACCACAGTTAGGAGACAGGATTTTAAATTAACAGCAATCAAGATTTAAAATTGGAGAGTGAGAACAATATACAAATAGATGTTCAGCCATCTTTTTACCAAACCTGGCTTCTGTCTTTCACATCCATCATCTCTTGCATTCCAAAGAGTCCTCTGCCCTCCCATATAAGGTGACTCCTCTCCCACTCATATGAAGCTTATGCTATATTTACTGGAGAAGTATATCTGTGGGGATTCAGTAAACGATTCAGACGTTATAGAGATATCAGAGGGAATCTACCCACAGTCTATGTGGGGATTTAATAAAAGTTCCAGAAGTTCTGGAGCTCTAACCACAGTCAGTCTAGGAGAATTAGAGAGTGGTGATTCACAGCACAGGGAGTATCCTGTGAGTGGTGACCTACGCCATTAATCCCAACTGAGACCAGGTCATTTTAGATTATAGAAGGAATTCCAGGCTCCCAAGCAGGCAGTGGTGGAGCCACGCCTTAATTTACCATAAGAGTACTTAAGGTGGGGCTAGAAAGCCAGGAGAGGAAGCCAAGGGAAGCCAGGCTGGCTGAGGAAGCTGGAAGACAGCTGGATAAGATCTGATTGTGGTGTTTATTCTCTCTAATATCTTCGACTTTCTCAGAGATCTATCCCTGAGTCTCACTTATTCGTGCAACATATATCCTCAACTTCCTTGATTACAATCTCTATTTTTAACTTATGACCACAAAACACTTTTTGTTATAAAAATCCTTTCTCTGTTCAGAATCTAGAAGGGTGATGTTTTGATATAGGGTACTAAGTAATAAAGTCTACTGAATCCAAGCTTTGGCACCAAGAGAAGTGCCCACAGCTTCAAAATGAAACGTTCTCCCTCAAAATCTGCCAAAGGAATGAATAGCCAATCCACAAACTCACATCTTTCCGTGTTTCATTTTCCACTGCATGAATCCTCTGATCCATTTCCTCCTCCAATTCACTCAGCTGAATGGCTGCCTTGTCTTGGGCTCTGGAATTCAAAAAATTCATTGTATACTTTGACTGAAAAGAAAATATGAAGAGAAACTCAAAACTTATCAATTTCAGGTCTCACATTATATACATGAGGTTAGTACTATAATAATATTTCACAATACTTCTATATGACAAACTAAAGTTGCCAACATGACTATTTAGGTGTAAAATGACACAAACAACAAAAACAGATTAAATATTAGGATGATACAAATAGTTAAGGGCAGTCAATTTTTGGAAGACTGTCAGCAAATATTAACACTATGTTGCCACAACTGAGTGAAAAACCAAAGGAAATAACTTTATGGTAATAGATGGTTAGATATCATTTTAAATTTTTATTATATAAACTTCACAATCGTACAGACAAAAGTCAAAGGATTAATTTCAGCAACAGTTTTTAATCAGTCTCCAACAATTCCAGAGATAAAATTATGTCAAAAAACAATCTTTTACCTCTACCCAAGATGTCATGTACCAGGCAGGACTCATGACCCAAAGGGTGCAACTTCATCACTATTTGAAGACTCAGGACTGAGACTTAAAAAGAACAGAAAATCTGCTAGCAAGGCCTTTACCTGGCTTGGCTTGGAATTTGCCTACATCCCTAGAAGTTTTCTCTTTTGGTCAAGTGGCTGGGAAGAAGACACGTTCCTAATTTTTCAAAATACAATTGTCAGTTTTGACAAGTTAGCAACATAGAATGACCAACCAACAGATTGCTGTTTGACCCTGAAATTATTACCTGACACAGCTTACCCTGTGTGAAATAGTTTAGAATGTTCTGGATTCCAAAAATTCAAGAAGTCCACTTGTATCATAACATGGTTGTACTATTCAATCCCTTTATACCCCCTGGTCACAGAACAAGTAAAAGGACTCTATGTGTCTTCAAAAGGGAAGAAGATTAATACCTCTTCACTGCAATGGCCAAGGTTTCCATTTCTGTGCTCTGTAGTTTGATCTCACGGAGAAAGTTTCTTATCACATGTTCATATGGCTGGATTAGTCTTGGCTCCACAAGATTTATGTTCTGGTACAGGGTACTAACTTGTTCTTTTCTGCCAAAAACATTAAAATTAAATGGCATCAGTTTAAAAGTAAAGCAAAAAAAAATCTATAGGGATGAGAAAGATAACACAAAAGGAACACTATGAATTTTTAAATCCATAGATTGACTTAGAATAAAGATAACAGAGAAGTCAGAGAGCCTGTTGTGTTCTCCATGTCAGAAGATGACAATCAGGGAAAGCAGGGCAAATGCAAGAAAAGAAATAAAGGATTATTCATTTTACTTGCTAAGAGTTGAAGAGTAAAGAACTTTAAGGAAAAGTAATTTAATTATCAAATCTGTGTTTCTCTAATTCCTAACAAAATGTACCTTAATCTCTGAACTTAGAAGAATGAATGTACTTATTATTTTGTGGTAAGTCAAAATTACTTCAGGAAAATTCACATTTGTGATACCTTCATACATTTTTTTTTCTCCTAGCTCTTCAAACACTAAAAGTTTTATCACACCAATTAATTTTCTATTTTCCAGACACCAATCGGATATTCAAATTTTGTATTCAGTTAATAACTGCGGAAAGTTAGCACAAACTCCCAAGCTAAGGGCTTTAATCTACATACAATGTTGTTCTACTTTAGACACCAGTCACCAGTTTAAGTATTGTATATTTCTAACTAATCAGCTACAAATCACCAGTTCCCATGACCCACCCTCAAGCTTCATAGCATGTTAAAAATGGCTCACAGATCTCAGGAGAATATTTGACTAGCATTTCACAGCTTATAAAGAAAAGCAAAAAGGAAAGGCTATAGAGGGGCCACAGATTTTTCAGGACTTGTCTTTGTCACTTGTGATGCCTACACTATAATGTGTTCAGAAACCCAGAAGGTCCCTAAGCACATTCCATAGGTCAAACAACTTTCAGCCCCTCTTTTTTAATACCCCAGAGTTAGGGATGAGGCTTTAGGTTCCAACCCTCTGATAATGCTTGCATATTTATTTATTTACTTAATTGTTTGTTTGTTCTTTTGTTTAATTATTTGACAGCCAGTCTCCATTTTGAAGAAATCTTTGGCCTAGAGCTATCATTTAGTTAATTATGTTAGCCTTAGAGATCATAATGCCCTATGTGGAGCTGAGTGTGGTTTTCAAGTAAATCACTGTAGTAGGAGGTTTCTGGCCCGGACTTTTGAACCTAGCCTCAAGCTTTAGACCTGCAGGCCCACAAATCCTCAAAGACACACAGTGTTTACAATAGTTTTAGGCTGATTGGCCTAAGGCCCAAGTATATAACTTGCTAACTCTTTATCCTTAATCTAACCCATGACTCTTATCCTGTTCAGTCATGAGGCTCAGTACCTTTTCTCAGAGCAGCATAGTTGTCTTCTGTTTCTTCTGGCTTCTCTCTGGCATTCTGCTCTGTTCTGCCTGTCCCTAGAGTCTTCTTAGTCTCATAGCCCTGCCCACACTTCCTGTCTACCTTTGGCCAATCATCCCTTTTTATTAAACCAGTGGGTCGGACAATTATTTACAATGGAACAACATAATCCCCCTACAAATCACCCTTTAAGTCTTTATAGAAGCATATTGTGCTGGTTGGTTTTTATGTCAAGATGACACAAACTAGAGTCACTGGAGAGTAGGGGCCCTCAACTGAGAAAATGATTCAGTAAGGTCTGGCTGTAGAAAGCTAGTAAACCTTTATCTTGTGGATTTTCATGGGTGCAGACCTAGCCCATTGTGAGTAGGACCATCCCTGGGCAGGTAGTCCTGGGTTCTATAAGAAAGCAGGCTGAGCAAGCCAGTAAGTAGCACCTCTCCATGACCTCTGCATCATTTCCTATCTCCACTTTCCAGCCCTGCTTGAGTTCCTGTCCTCATTGCTTTTTTTATGATGAACTGTTATTTGCAACTGTAAGTGAATTAAACCCTTTCCTAACCAAGTTGCTGTTGGTCACAATGTTCCATCACATAAATAGTAACGCGAACTAACCCATATACTCTGTGTAGATTTAATAATCATTTACTTTCTACCAGCATCAACATATTTCTCAACAAATAGACTGTATGCTCGTATCCTTTGACATAAAACATCAGGAACGATGCAATCTATCGTTCCTTCTTACTCCACTACAAAGCTAGATGTGTTGTAATTTTATATGAACTGTATAGAAGTAATTTTTAAAGGAAATAGCATATGTATCAGCTAAATGATACACCACTGATTTGAAATATAGATAATTCCTTAGGTCTGAAATAACAACACAACACCAGTATGAAGAATTATTATCAATTTTCATCAGGCTTTAAAAAGCTAAAGAAACATAATAAGCAAAAAAAAAAAAAAAAGCAGATTCTTTCATACATACTACATTATTGAATAATCAACAGTAGTGCGTGGTTATTTCTTATACTTGGAGATCTTCCACTGTGATTTGATAGTCACTCTCTCGATAATGTGAAAGATCCACTGTTTCCTGGCCCTAACATGAAGAGATTACTCTTGACATGTGTGTGTGTCTTACACAGGAAACACTACTAGGCAGGACAAGAAACCAGGAAGCTCACAATCCTTTCACAGCCACTCACAGCACCTATGTATGGACAACAATGTGATGACCGCAGATCATACAAATACCATGAATACAAAACTCATACCATCTTCTCCATCCATTTTGCCTACAGTCTCTCAAAGGCAGGCTGTTTTCATGTTTGTTTTAGATGTATTCATTTACTATTTTATGTATATGAGTGTTTTGCTCTTATGCATGTCTGTTTGTACCCCATGCCTGCCTGGTGCTCACAGAAGTCAGAACAACTTTGGAAGTTAATGCAGGAGGATCATGAATTCAATCAAGGCTTTTCTACCTAAAAATTTTAAATTATTGTTATTATTTTAGTTAAAAAGAAACAAAAGGACAAGGACTGAAGGTCGATGGGGGAGAACAGGAAGGGTGGGTCAGGTTACAGGCTCTCTCCCTAGACTGGGATGAGAACAAGGTATTCAGTGACCTTGCAGAGTTTCTTTTCTCCCTCTGGCAGCTGCAGACCATCTGCTCCTAGACCTAGGACAAGCTTGCATTATTACTTTACTTTATCAGTTTCTTGTGACTTTTATATCTAGGCTGGGTTACAAGGTATGGAACTCAGGGACCTTCTCACCTGCCTTTGAAATCCCATGAGAGCAAGAAATCAAATCACCATTTGTTCTTTGGATATGAAAGTGTACCTTGCTCTTCAAGATCCCATTGTTCTATAATTATCTTTGTCTTTCAGATCTAAGGAAAAATGAAGGCTGTGTCTCTCCAGGACCCCACCAATACTATCCTTGACAGTTATCTCTCATATTGAAGCTCTTATCTGGACTTGAATGCTTGCCCTTCCATTACATTTGTTGCTGAAAGTCTTCTAACCAAGCTTATCTATGGGGCAGTTCATCTCAGCTTCCTTTCTACAAACCACCTTTACAACAAAAAGGAATGCACCAAGGTAAGAAGGCAAGCAGGAAGAATTAAAGTAAATGTCCTTTGCTTTGGGGGGGCGGGAGGGGGGGGGAAGGACTGTGTTACTGTCCCACACAGTCACATACTGTGATAGCAGTAGAAAACCTAGCTCTCTACTAGTGCCAGAGGGAAATCCCACCTGAATGGTCTCTGTGAATGAAGTAAAAGGATGCAGCCCATCAATCAAGAGAAGCTTTAGCTACCATACAAAAGTGGTTCTCTTTATACCTCCTCACCACACCCCAATTTATTACCACACAACTTGAGTAAACATCTAATCAAATGTTCAAACTACCATGAAAAGTATTTCTATTAACTCATTTTACAAATCAGGCAGAGATAAGGGTCTATTAGAAGATAAATCATGGTCCCAATACCCCAAATTCATGTATTAAAACCCTTATACCAGGAACTCAGACTCTTGCTAATTACCTTGAAAGTCTTTAAAGAAGAAATTAAGTTAAAATGAGATTATTATGGTGAGTTCTAACCCAATCTTACTAGTGATCTTATAGAAAGAGAAAATTTAGACACAGATATACGTAAAGAGAGCACCACAGGAAGACTTGGAAAAGATAGCACCTACAAGCCCACAATAAAGGCCTGGGATAAATTAACCCTTCCAGTTGGTTCCCTGGTGTCAGATTTTTAGAATTTACAATAATGAGAATTTCCTTTTGTTTAAACAAAGTGTGGTGTTTAATACTGCAAATACATGGACATAGGACCCAAGGACAAGAAGATTAAAGGGGAGAATTAAAATTCTGTATTGTGCTAATAACCTAGCATCCTTCCACTTCTCAATTCTGCTAAATAAATACCTGAACTTTGGTAGAAGAAATGGGATTCAAAATTAATAGACAGAACTTTGAAACACTGTATGACATGAGTTACAAATTAACTATTATATATTGTTTTAAATATATATATATATGTTGGTTAAATTTCTTGAGATCTTTTTCTTCTAAATAAATTGTTCAATCTATTCAGAGACTAATTATGATTCTTAAAAAGTGTTTGAGTTAAGCATTTTAATAAACCCATAATAGTAAGTCACTCTATATGATCACTTAAGATACTCAGACCTGTCATCACTGCTCCCACTATGGTTGCATGAATGATCCACATTATTATATAATAGTAAATCAACAACAATGATTCTTTTCTATAAGGCTGTATCAAGCAATTTAAATGCACAACAGAGCAACTCATGCTTTACCTGGATCATTTAGACTAGCAAGGTACAAAATCTAAAAATACACTATGTGGTAGGGATCTGTCAGAGAAATCACTCCCTAGAGTCTTTATTTACTAGCTAACTGCACAACAGTGAAACATTCAATTGCAGAAGTCTTGACAGGTCGTTCACTTTTGGTAAATGTATGAGCTCAATGCTTCAGGGAGAGAGGGTGAAAGCAGAGGAGATGTCAGTCCTTCAGCCTTAAATAAGAAATGGAGAAGACAGCAGGAACCAGAGCAGACAGGGCTAGGATGCAGTCAGAAATTGAGGACAGTCCTAAGAGCACCAGAAGTCACTGAAAGAGTCAGTGGGAGAGATGGCATGATTAGAATAATCTTTTAACTATTCCCATTGTCTTAGCTAGGGTTTCTATTCTTGCAACAAAACCCCATGCCCAAAAAGCAACTCAGGAAGGAAAGGGTCTATTTGGTTTACACTTACACACTGAAGGAAGTTTATCACTGAAGGAAGTCAGGACAGGAATTCAACAAGGCAGGACCCTGGAAATAGGAGCTGAGGTAGAGGCCATGACATGGTGCTGCCTACCTGTTTGCTTTCCCTTAGCTTGCTCAGCCCACCTTCTTATTGAAACTAGAACCAGCAGCCTAGGGATGGTACCACCATCACCTGTTGTACCCTCCCCCACTGATCACTAAATGTAAAAATGCCTTACAGATGGATCTCATGGAGGCATTTCTTCAACTGAGAGTCCTTCCTCTCTGATGACTCTCACTTGTTTAAGTTGACACACAAAACCAGCCAGTATGCCCATCTTTACGTAAGATGAAATAAATATAAACCACAAGAGCATTAACTATTTGGCCCAACAGGATGAGCCACCCCAGGGAGCTGGGCTTCCCTGGGTCTGTTTTGTTGAAAAATGATTCAAGGAAAACCTCATCCAAATATTAAACTTAGGTCTCATCCAAGCCTTTTGCCCAAATACATCTCCAGCAGTTAAAACTCCAGATATGTTCAACATATTTTAGATACCTAAGTACTATTCTGAGACTCAGTCTCCCAAAATGCAAAGTTTAATATGTGAAGTTACTGAAAGATGAGAGAGTTAACTTTATTCGCTCACTCAATTAGGAAGAATTCAGATTGTAAATGACTTCCTGTTCAAAATCGCTGACATTTACTATGGGGAATTTGCCAATAAACACAGTAAAATAGAAAGAACAAAAAGCAGTGTGCTGCAGGTTTAGAGGAGGCACTGGTGTCTTCTGACATCATGAATGAACAGGACACAGTATTTGCAGTAGAGCTCAGCCAGATGTGAATGCATCCTTCACCAGCATAGCTTCATGTGCAAGAGTTAACACCCAAGCTCACTTCAGCCCCCTAAACCACACAGTGGTATACAAGGTTTAGCAGCAAAACTGACACTGATGTGTGCTATACAGGTAAACCTCTACTGAAGTTCACAATGTAAATAATCTGTTTCCTTCTCCTGTTGATAAAATAATTAGATTCTGACAAAAGAAGGAGACAGACAACTCTTTCAGAGCTCAAATGATGTCCAGAAAAGATGAGAGACATTATAGGCATCAAGCACGGAGTACAGGTAGAGGTTGTCCTGGCCCTGAGCAATTGAGTATCCAGTGCTCTGCCTTCAGCGATTCAGTCAGTTCTCATATGTTTAAATTTACAAGTTATGTTTTAATTAAATAGTAATATGTTTATATTCTACAGTAAACACTTCTGATACCAATAGTGTGACTAAAACAAACAAAAAGTCTAATCTCTGTTCTGGGTGGTTTTGTGTGTCAACTTGACTCTTGTTAGAGTCATCAGAGGAAGGAGCTTCAGTTGAGGAAATGTCTCCATGAAATCCATCTGTAAGACATTTTCTCATTTAGTGAGCAGTGGGGAAAGGCCCAGCCCATGGTGGGTAGTGCCATCTGTAGGTTGCTGGTCCTGAGTTATATAAAAAGGAGGGCTGAATAAGCCATGGGAAACAAGGCAATAAGCAACACCTCACAATGGCCTCTGCAGCAGCTTCTGCCTCTGGGATCCTTCTCTGTCTGAGTTCTTTCCAGATTTCCTTCAGTAATGAACAGCAATGCTAAAGTGTAAGCCCAAGTAATTTTTTCCTTCCAACTTGCTTTTTGGTTATGGTGTTTTGTCATGGCAATAGAAACACTAACCACAATAATTTCTTAATGAAAAATGAGCATCAACAAACCTCCTTTTCCCCCAAAATTGATAAAGTCCTAAGTGCTCATCAGCTTTACAGTCATGACCAAAAGAGGATGGAACAGTTAGCTCAGTCATGGAGGAAATGCTAGTGCTGAAAGCTGTCATTGAGGATGCCTAGAATACCAATACAGACTCAGTAGATAATAACAGACAGATGGATATAACTTCATCAAATGGGATATATTATGTCCAAGCAGGATGACAAGAAAGGATAGAGATGCGCACAATATGAAAACTACTCTTCCCCTGTTTTCACTATGTCTGAAGATTCCTAGAAGAAGAATGTGTATTTTAAAACAAAACCTGAGTCAGCACTTAATATCTACAACAGTGTAATGACATAAAAGGTAGAGAAGCATTTCTGATTTCAAATGTTTGTATACAAATGCAAAGAACGAGGAGAAAACTAATGTGTTTCCAGAAAGAGAAGAAACTTCACAGAAGTAAATGAGCTGGTTTTCTAAAGGCACATGTATGCTAATTTTAATAATCATTTGATCTTTACCATCCACTTGTCCACAAGTTTGTCATGCATGTTGTGCCATAAATTGGAAACATGCAATTTATGAAAAATGTTTCAATGGTAATGGCAAAATGGCTCATAGTTGAAGGACAGAACTGACTCCCAGAGCTGTCTTCTAACCTACCCACACACACTCATATAATAATAATAATCACAAGCTCACAAACACACACAAAGTAATAATAATAAAATATTTTTAGTAAATTAAATCTTTGAAGAAATATGTAGTTTTTATTGATATCCTTATTTTTTCAAAATATAGAACTACATTCATACAAATATTATAAGCTTATAATATTTTACTGTATATACATATCATATATGTTAACTAGAGAATGATGTCTATCTAAGTTAATTTAAACCCATTGTTATTCAGGATAATACAATAGTAAACACAGGTTGAGTAAGATGCAAAAAGCTACGGCCAGAAGAAGGTTGAAAAACTGATAATCACATAAAAAACCCCAGAAACTCTTAATGTTCTATAACAAAAGAGGAGGTTATTGCTCATAACAAACTGTTACATGATTTATGAGGAACCTGAAAAGAGGACCATGAAGGCTCCCAACACAAAGTAATAAAAAGAAGACGGAAATGTTATCTCTAATTTGATGAGCACACAGAGCATGCCTATTTTATAATCATTATACCAATGAGTGTTGATCAGTTTTTCTAATATTTAAAGAGACTGAATTGGTTACTGCCTTATTTGACCATTATATACTGTACATGTCTTATGTGTATTAAGTTAGCAGGCTTTACCCATAAATGCATGCCATTAACAAAAGTTAATGAAGAGAAGACTTTTGCAAAGTAGAAATGCACCTGGAGGTGATGCTGTACAAGCTGTAACCAGGCAGTCTGGGTATTCTATTCAATGAGGATTGTCAAAGTTTTCACTCTTCACATACAAGAACAGGATCAAAATATGTCCCTTTTCTTAGTCACTGTACTGACCTTTGTTTGGGAGCTACTTTCATCCTTGAAGAATAGCTCAGTAAACCAGTTCAGATGGCATATATTTCTGTAAAGTCTCCTAAAACTTATTATATTTTTTTTCAAAATTAGTTGGAAATCATTAATCAATTTTAAAAGCTTGAAAAAACTGGAAATAATAGGACAGTAAGGAACCAAACATGCTAATAAGGAGAGCTTGTTTATAAAATTCAATTCTGAAATTTAGTCATTAAATTGAATATATTTCGACCAATGTTTTGATGGGCCTCCTAATTTTCATTGATTTAATTTATATTCAGTTATATTCCAGAACAGAATATAATGAACCTAAAGTGTCGCGAATGAATGAGACTCAGGGATAGATCTCTGAAGAAGTTGGAGATAACTAGAGGGAATAAACACCACAGTCAAATCTTACCCAGCTGTCTTCTAGCTTCCTTAGCCTCTATTCCCTTGGAATGACTTTTTCTGTGATTGAATCCCCTCTTAAGCATTCTTTTGGTAATTAAGGCGTGGCCCCAACACACCTGCTTGGGAGCCTGGAATTCCTTCTATAATCTGAAGTGACCTTGACTCAGTTGGGATTAAGGGTGTAGGTCACCACTCCCAGGATACTCCCTGTGCTGGGATTAAAGTTTTGAATCACCACTCTGATTTTCCTAGACTGACTATGGTTAGAGCTCTGGGACTTCTGGAGCTTTTACTAACCCCCCACATAGACTGTGGGTAGATTCCCTCTGATATCTCCAAAACTTCTGAAACTTTATTAAATCCCCACACTAAAGAGTCAACAATTTTGAAGATTCTAAGTATGCTAAAACATAAGAATAATAACTGAAGATGCTTTCTTTAGTCAGTCAAAACAAATCAAAGTACTTATCAAAAAAGAACTCTTAAAGGAAACAAAAACTGTTGCAAAGGAAATCCTGGGTCCCTGTGCATACACATGTCATCACTGGCTTTCAGATCAAATGAGAAAAAGAGCTAAAAGCATGTTCATTTCTTCTGCAATTATACTTCAACATGAGTGCTCTCATAGCCAAAAACAGTTCCATTTACAGAGAGCAGTCAACTGCTAATGTCTGAAAAATTTTATTTAAAAATCATAGTAATAGTAATAATCATAATTATCTAGCTATAAACACTGCAAGAAATACTATGAAATCAGAACACCAGAACAGGATCACACTGAAGAAGACATTCCTTCATATAGAATGAGACACAAACATGAGGAAGGATGTCCAGAGTCCACATGGCTCAGATGCCTCGGTCCTGGGCACCTGGGACTACACACACCTGCACTGTCCTGGATATCTTTATGTATGTCAGAAATAAAATTCTTTTAAGAAAGCATTTTGAATAGAAACATTTTTATAAAAACTATCTATAATAAGAAAAATAATTTGCCAAATTGGAAAATAATATTCTAATGAGATTGTGTAATTTAAAATATATTAGCTATCCTCATTTTCAGATTCTTACCACAGTGATAGCAAGTAAACATAATTTCTACACCACAGTATCAGGAGGTTTGGATGAACCAGATTCTGCCCCAGCAGTGGGTAGGTAGACTTCAACCAAGCAGCCAAAGCCTTTAACACACAATACTGACCTCCAGATAAGACAAAAGTGCACTGTTGACCTTCACTCCTTCCAGAGTCTCATTCTGGGTCTCCAGCCTTCCACCCAGACTCAAGCAGTTTAGACCTGCTTCCATAATAAGTAAATTCTTGAAAATCAGCCAGAGTCCTCACTAAGCCAGAACAGAAAATGGAGACAAGTGTATATTTATTCATACACAATTCTGCTTCTCTCTAAAGACTCTAATATAAAAGTAGTTATTTTGTCTGGGGCTTAACTACACAGAAACTAATTCACCAGCTTCTCTGGACATGTTTACGTTACTACAGGAATTGGAATCAAACCTCAGCTTCTGTTGAACAACATTCAACAGAATGTCACTTCTAAGGTTCCAAATTTCATTTTAACCACTAAACCAACCTGGATAACAGGTTTGCAACCTTTAACCTACAGTCACCTCACTGTACCCTTGCAGGAAAGAATTAATGCGTCCCTTCAACATTAGCACAAAACCCTCACATTTTCTTTCAAAGTCAATCAAATGGTCTTACAGACATTTAAGCCTAACTTTAAGCATAATGGATGCATGCATGCTCCTGTAATCAGTTAACTCTTTTCTGAAGTGGGGACTACACATAAACACACATGCACATGCATGTGTGCACAGGCACACACACACACAGGGAGAGGAGGGGGAGGGAGGGAGAGGGAGGAATAGAGGAGAGAAAAGGAGAGGGAGAGCAAAAGAGAGAGGGAAGAAGTTTTATGGCCTGGCATCCACAGAAAGTAGGCCACATATAGCTATATATAGTAGTGTATGGATGAAGGCCACATTGAACGACACCTTTTGAGTCATGGTTTTCAACTTGCCATGTCTAAACAGTAGCAACCCAGCACCTGCTTCCTTCAATACATTTTCACCATGAGAGGAAAAAAAATAAGAACATAGACATCAAAATCCTATATACCATTTTTATTCAAACATATACAGGTTTTTTAGAATACTGAATTTTGAATTTTAAGCAACTAACATGACCTTTTATTTTGTAGACTTCTTTTTAGATTACCACTGTTTGAGTATTCTGGTTACAGAAATATAGAGACACAGCCTGAGACACGTAGGATAGAAAAACAGGGGAAAATATTGAGACATGGGAATAAAAAGGAGCCCCTTGTCTTGGAGTCTGGTTGATCTGAGAATCAGAAAGTCCAATGCAGGCACCCCTCTCCACCATCTGTCCTGCATCATCATTTCAGGGGATCGAACTATGAACTCCAGAATCACCCACAACATCTGATAATCACCACACAAACTTCTGAAGATACTGACAGAAATTGTCTAAACCCACAGAAAGTTTAATTCTAGGCTAGGATTTTTGTGCCTGATGCAAACCACCTTAAGATTACTTCTGACACCCCAATCCCACATCAATACACAGTGGACCAAAGAATTAGCAAGAGCCTTTTTATTAGACCACAAATTCACAATATGAAGTAACAGCAAAAAGAATCCAAGTAAGCACTTAGCAAATGTGAGACTAAGCATCCAGACAAGAATACACTATCAACAACCAAGTTCTAGGTGCCTAAAACCCCACAAAAAGTCAAACAACATGAATAAACAATACAACATCTCTCCACCAGAAGTTAGCAACCTCATTATAATATTCTCCAAGGAAAGATAATTACTACTTCTAGAACAATTATTAAAAGACAGTGACTATAAATATGTTCAAAGAGACTCAAACTGGAGCATAACTAGAAGCATCACTCTAATTGACTAGGATTCATGATGTAATAGTAAACTGCCTTTTACCAGAGGAAAAAGGTAATTATCAGTATCACCCATCTAAAAACCCTGTGGCCTACAACAGTGACCTGTCCACAAGACATATTGCTGCAATAGTGGCACAAGCACTTTTTTATTAGACTCAAGGCCCAGTCCATATAATGCAATCCATATCTAATATTGTTAAAATGGCCAAGAATCTGAGAGTTTGATGGGTAACTGGGGCTTAATGGAAAACCTACTGCTACAGTTACTCCACTAAAGTAACAGAGCAATAAAATGACTCCATGAAACACTGCTAGTCCCATAAGCCAGTGCCTCACTTAACCCACGCCAGTAAAGCTTCTTCTTATAGCAGATGAGCATTAATACAGAGAGCAAAGCACAAGACAATGCACAGAGTCGGTCCTAAATAAGATGGTTTCATCAAATCCCTTCCTTCAAGGTCCAGAAAGCTATGAAGAAGAAGAGTCAGAAAGATTGTAAGAGCCAGAGGTAAGAACCAAGCAGTTTCTTTTGGATACAACAGGACTGATGCAAATATATCCTCTACCACAACAGAGACTGTGGCAGTGTGCATGGGGCCTTCACAAGGTTCAAGCTACGCAGTCACAGTACTGAGAGGGGTGAGTGGGCACAGGGTCCAAGCCCTACCCAAGAAGCTATCTACAGTTAATATCCATTGGAAACGGAAAGTTAGTTTTCTTCTATGGGGTCTCACCAAGTATATTAACCACACTTTAGGGAAAGGCCCTACGTCCATGAATAGTTGACCAAGACAAAATTAACTCAGTGTTATTTTTGTGGAGTTTTTGCTTTATTTTGCTTTTTTTTTTACTTTTTTTGTTGTTGTTGTATGGATCTTTTGTTTTTATTTTAATATTCATTTTGTGTAGGGAAGCTTGATGTTTCTTTTTTTTCTTGCTTTTTACTTCTTTTCTGTTTTTGAAAGAAAGAGATAACTTTGGGTTGGTAGGAAGGTGGGAGAGATCTGTGAGGAATTAGGAAAGAAATTATCAAAATATATTGCATAAATATTTTCAATAATAAATTAAAAGGAGAGAAATCATAAAGAAACAATGTTTAATAATATGAAAGAGGCTATGAACAAATGACTAAATAAGGAATGTGAAAACAAACAATGAAAGAATTAATGCAAATAATTCAAGAACAAAGACACTCCAAACTGTCTGAATAGTAAATAATAGTGAAATATATATCCCTCCATAGAGATGTATGATGCTAATCAGATATGATGCCCCAGGGTTCTCTCAAATTTTATAGGTTATTGCTACTTGTTGGTCACCATAACTGAGTGATTCTGTTGCTAAAGACAACACACATTTGGTCACAGTATATAGAGAAACCATGCTATAACTGACCTGGAGGCTTCCTTGGTGCTATACAGACTTCACAGTGTAGAAGTCACTATTCTGGCAGCTGCAGAAGTAAGCAATAGTCTACCCCAGATTTGTCCTGTGTTCTAAAATACCAACTTGCTGCAAGAGGTGCTTACTGGGGAGACAATGGCACAACTATTTGAAGGGAATCACCAAATGATTTCTGGTCAGATCTTAGGCCCATCCACAATGAAAGAATCAATGACCTACACTTACTCAAACAGCACCACCAACTGGGGACCAAGTGCTCAAACACTTGTGTACATGATCAGAGGCCCATGACTCCCTGTGCAGCTTATAGGCACTAGGGGTGAACCTACTTCTGTTGTTCTGTGTAGTCCTTTGAATGATAAACTCCCTCTCAGATTACATCTTTGGATAATTGGTCCCTACTTGGTAGCACTGTTTGAGTAGGCTTAAGAGGTATGACTTGCTGGATAAAATATGACTCTGAGGACAAATTTTATGGTTTCAGATCTATCCACCATTCCCAGTTGTCCTTTCTGTGGTTAGTTCAAGACATAAGACCTCAGCTTTTCCTCTAGGTACCACGTCTACTACTTTCTGTCATGATTTGCAGCCATGATAGACTCTTATCCTCCTGGAATCATAACCTTGTCTATTGAGAACCAGATTTGTCCATGTATTTCCCAGAGGCTTTGAGACAGACAGAGAGAGAGAGAGAGAGAGAGAGAGAGAGAGAGAGAGAGAGAGAGAGAGAGAATTCTATCATAGGGACAGACTTGAAAAGGTCTAGAATAAGGCTGGGGCCAGGGCCTCAAAGGAATTAAGATTTCAGTTCCAGGGAACCTGAATTGTTCCCCTTGATAAGAATGAAGTTATCAGTTCCAGAGCCATTTAGTTCCTGATTTGGTGATGCACTTGAGATCCTATGTTCCTTTTGTACATCACTGCTTGATTCCTGTGAATCTGTATCATTGCTTTTTTCCTTAAAAACTGTATAGAAGATATTATATTTCTTAATAAACTTGTTTGGTATAGATCATCAACTTAGCAAGATCTCCTTGTCACAACTTTTCTACTTTCTTTATTTTCTCAATTCTAATACTCCTCCTTAGGATCTTGTGACTGAAAAATAACCTGCTCATCCAGGCCACACTTTCTAGTTGCCTTAGTCATAGTGATTTTTCCAGTGTAATACAAAAGTAACCAATAGTGTTGTCTTCTCCCTCTCGTCCTAAGCATTGTTCTCCTCCTTCCCCAGTTAAACCCCTGACTCACTCCTGTATCGCTGTCCTAGAATACGATGACCAAGGCATTTTATATCTGGAAGAGTGTAGTGGGACTATGTTCTGTCACACTATAAATAATTGTCTCACGTACTAGTTTAATAAAAAATGCTGATTGGCCTGAGGCAGACAGAGAGTGTGGGTGGAGCTACCAGACTAGAAAAACTCTGGGAACAGGAAGATCAGAGGAGAGATGCCAGAGAGACACTAGCACAGAATCCAGCAGATGCAGAGGGCAACTATGCTGCTCAGAGAAAAGGTTCCAAGCTGCATGGCTGAACAAGAAAAAAGTCATGGGTTAGTTTAAGAGTTCAGAGTTAGCAAGTTAAATGTCTGGGCCATAGTTCAATCAGCATAAAATTCATGTAAATGTCTCTGTTTTTGTGGACAGTGGGTCAGAACCTCAGGACTAGTGCATGTATACCCATGTAAAGCCTTAGAAAACATATAAAGGGTTCTAGAGCACAGAAATGGAGCCAAAAGCAGCTTCCAAGTTGTGTCTCTCACATGAGCCTTAGCTCAGCGACACCCTGGAGTGTTGTGTGGGTTTGAATTACAAAATGGCATGCTTCTGGAGGGCAGCCTGAGCTGCAACAAGGCCAGTTCTTAAAGCTCACAAGAGCCTCAATGTAAGCAACAACAAGCTGAATGATAGACTTAAACTTTTTGTGTACATAGAAAAAAAGGGAACATAGTCAAATACTGCTTCTTAGTAGCAGCAACATTTTCTTGGGAAAGCCCTGTTTGCTGGAGGCAAGCAGAGGCACAGCTTTTTGAAGAGAGGCTGCCTGATTTAGTGTTAGTGGCAAAACACTTATGAGTCTTTTAAGAGGCCCTGCTGTCAAATACATAAATGGAGTTCATGAGCTGCAGATGACAATGCTTTACTTATGTTATATGGATTCTAAAATTTCCCAGAGTAGTAATTGTGGGTCCTAGCAGTACCTCTGCTAAAAAACTAAATCCTATGAAACTAGATTAGGAGCTGGGTGCAGCCAGCCAGCCACCCTAGTGAAGCCTTTAATCCTTAGCCACACCTTGGCAGATTAAAGGTGTGGTCATAAACAGAAAGAAATAGAGGGAGCTGGTTGGAGTTAGTCACCCTAGCCAAGCAAAGGTGTGGCCAAAACACAAAAAGATAAGAGATATATGGTAGAGACAGATTCACAAAAACCTCTAAATGATTTAGAGTGTGTTTAAAAATATATGTAGACTTGAGATAAAATAAAAGCGTAAAGGGATAAAGTCCCTAAAAAAAAAAAAAAAAAAAAAAAAAATAGTAGTAAGCCATGTAAAAATGGAAAATACAAAAAGTGTCTGGATAGTGTGTGCTAGTCTTGTCTTTGAGTTTTTGACTGAAAATGAAGTAGGAAAAGCTGCTAAAACACATGTGATTATATATGCTGTTGGGTTAATTCAACCTATATATTTTGTAAATAAATTGACTTTAAAATTGAAACCAAAAGATACGCTACTTTGGAGAAGAGGTTTTCTTCTTATTTCCATAGAATATGAGACACTGTGGACTTATTCTTGGTTAAAGAAAAAAAAAGTTTGATCAAGAAAGACCCCCTGCCTACTAGTTTAATAAAAACGCTGCTTGGCTAAAGGCAGACAGAAAGTGTAGGTGGGGCTACCAGACTAGGAAAACACTGGGAACAGGAAGCACAGAGGAGAGACACCAGAGAGACACTAGCAGAAAAAGATACCAAGCTGCATGATAAGATATCATGGGTTATTTTAAGAATTAAGAGTTAGCAAGTTATATGCCTGGGCCATAGTTCAATTAGCATAAAATTAATGTAAACATCTGTTTGTTTCTGTAGGACAGTGGATCAGAATCTCACAGTTAGGCCAGGAAGGCTGAGCCAGAAACGTAATACTACAGAAGAGCTTATTGGTGCATGTGGTTTCAGAGGGTTAGAGTTCATGATGTTAGAGCAGAAGACGTAGGCAAAGCAGCTGGAATGACCTGCTGAAATCTCATATCTTGAATGCCAGGCAACAAACCTTGAGCATAAACTCAAAATGGCAAGTATCTTCAAACTCTCAATTCTTGCCTCCAATGACATACCTTCTCCAACAAGGCCACATTTCTTAAACCTCCCAATCAGCATCACGAACTGAGGACCAAGCATTCAGATGCCAAGATAACAGGAAACATCTTAATCAAACCACCAAAGTTACAAACACATTTTGTTAAATGGACATATTTTCAAACTGGCTGTCAAATATTTATCATTATAGCCACAGGTTAGTGCTGTCCCCAGTCTTGATAAAAGAAACTTCTCCACACAGTGACTAATTTTTAGCGTAGATTTATGTTTGGTCAAGTTGCTGAGAAAAGTGAGTGTTGAATACTCAGCCTTAAAAGAAGACACCAACATTTCCCCTTCCAAAGTTCAGTGCACATCACTTAAAAAAAACAAAAGAATACAAGAATTTAGCAATAGGAAACTGGGCCAGAGAGTAGTGTTTTATGGGCATGACATAGTTATGGCACTCAAATTCACAGCAGCTGTGGCTGCCTGCATAGTTCCTACACAATACTGAGTCAGTAAACATATAGTCATAGGGACTCATAAGGGTTCATAGGGCTTCACTCTGACCAAGGGTGCTAATGGCAGCTGCGGGTTATGAGGGGAACAGGGCAAGAGAAGACAAGATATCCTTGTCTTCAGTGATACAGCTGCCGAGGGGTTAGACATGCTCCTGTGGAAAGCTGTACTACTAGAGGATTTTTTGTTTAGTTTAGTTATTGGTTGCTTTGATTTGTTTGGTTGGTTAGCTGGGATTTTTTGGGTTTTTTTGTTTTTCAACTTGATACAATCTAGAACTAACCAAGAGAGAGAATCACAGAAGAAAATGCTTCTATAGACAGGCCTAAAGGGAAGTGTGTAGGGTATTTTCTTAACTGAAGATTAATCCTGGAGGGTCCAGCCAACTGTGGAGAGTGCCACCATTAGGGTTTGAGGTATATAAGAAATCAGGCTGAGGAAGCCAGTCAAATAAATCAGTAAAGAGCATTGTTCCAGGGCTTCTGCCTCAGTTCCTGCCTCTGGGCTCTTGCCTTGAGCTCCTTTCCCAACTTGTGTCCATGATGGCTATGACTTAAGAGGTATAAGATGAAATAAACCCTTTCCTCCCCAAGTTACTTTTGGATTTTTATCACAGCAAACAGAAACTCATAGTGAAGGCCATAGCTTCACATTTATTCCCAGATGAGAGACCCTAGTTAAACCAAGAGGATCACACAGCAAAAATTAATTCCTGAAAGTGGTATGGAGACATGGTTAATGGGGAAAAGATGGGGATGAGGGGATAAGAAAGGAATAATGTGACTAGAGTGTGTTATATAAATGTATGACTCTATCAAAGTATCAGTCAGTTTAAAGAAAAACATGTAACACAACTTGAACAAAAAGAGCTTAACCTGTGCTAATGTCTCCCAAAGCCCAGAAAATATAAGATAAATGCCTCAATTCTTTATATAATGGTTACTGAGCTCTTAATCTTTTTTTTCTGCTCTGACTTCCTCCCCTGGAAGTGCATCTTTTTCTGATAAACTGCTTCTGGTTCTGCTACTATCTACCTATCTCTTGTCGATTTCTTTTTCAAGGAGACAGGAAACGAGAATTTTCCTAAGCTGTCTATTTCATTCAGTATGAGCAGATATCACCAAGAACTTTAAAAAGAAGTGGTAGAATCTACCCAAATATAATGGTGAAAACCAGCCTGGGTTCACAGCTCTTTGCAAATGCAAGAATGAAGAACTCCATTAACAAAACTCCTTTTAACCAATATAATGGCCCATGCTCCAGGAATCTTCTATGATACATTCTAAATATGCTCTATACCTAGAGATCACATTCCAGCCATTTCTCTCCCTACCTCTCAAACTTCCCTTGACCCAACACCACTTTCCTTACACATTTTCTTTCCTAAGTGCTTGCTTTACTTTGCTAGTTTCTTTACATCTGCCAGATGCAATATTACATGTCACAGAATGTAAGGGAAACAGTCCCTCAATTTCCTAAGAGAAAACAAACTCATGCATGTTCTAACACACATCACAAAGACCATTTACATTCCTTTACAGTACAATTTAATTTCTCGTGTAATCTCAAAATTATTGTAAATTGTGGAATTTAAACCTAAAATCACATATTTTGCTTAAATGTAAAACATTTGTAAATGTAAAATCACTAAATATTTGCTAAATGTAAAAGTAGTCAACACTACTATGTTTTACTTCTATAGGAAGGGCATCCTTGTATCTAGTATGTTTTCATTTTAGACAAGCATGGGGCATACATCATCAAATAAGACAGAGTATCAGTTTGGAAACAAGCTAGAATGCCAGATCTTCCTAGAGGGTTCATTATTGCTGCAGAAGAAAACAGTATTTTATATCAAATCAACACCAATATATCACATAGGAAAATGAACAAGTACCAGTTTTCTTAAGATTAGCAAGACTTTGAGGCTGGAGAGATGGCTCAGCAGTTAAGACAGAGCAATGGCTGCCTTTCTAGAAGCACTGAGTGGTTCCCAGCACTCCAATCAGGCAGCTCACAACTATCTCTAACATACTTCAAGTCTCTAAGGGGACTTGCACTCCTGTGCACATACCCACAGACAGACACGAATATTTAAAAATAAAACATTTTTTTTCTTAAAAAAATTCTAAATGTAACACAGAAAATTCTCCTTTACAGCAGTCAACAATTTGTGGTTTGCTGCAAATAGCCAAGTGGTCTTTAAATATTATTTTAAATATGTAGGCAATATTACCTGCACACTATATATAGCTTGTTATCCCTTCCTTTCCTTTTTTTCTAGGGGTGTAGAACAAGACCTAAGGTAGTAATTGCTATCTGTGGGGGCACTCAAAAATGTCTGTATGATGAATTTGCCTATATTAATGCAGCAGAATGTCAATAACAAAAAGTTGCGAAGTTTTTGTTTTATTGTGTTTTTAATCAAATATAGATGAAAAAGAAAAAAAGTGAACAACCGTATGAGGAAGTAGAGTGCCAGCACTCCAACTTACCAAAACAGTTTATTGCTGCCATGGCAACAATCAGGTGGCTCAGCTCAGTTTGGTTTTTTACTTGAACAGCACAGAAAGACAAACATTGTATTTGTTAACCTTCCATAAGAAGGGCTTAGGACAGAAGTCTATCAGGTGACACTGATACATTCATTGACCTTTGACAGCCTTCGGAAAGATAAGGTGATAATCATCTACTACTTATGTTAAGTCCTGTTTGTCAACTGATTCTAGAAAAGTCAGTATAATCATTGAGAGGTTGTATGTCTGCTGTTGAAATCTCATAAGAAAAAAAAGGGGGAGGGGGAGAGTGATCATACTCAAACACAGTATCTCTCCCTATCTCCCTATTTCAATCTCAAATCGTTAACTTAAAAACAAACAATAAAAAATAATCTAGACGTGCTGGAAAGAAAGATGGCTCAAAGAGAAGCCATAGAACAGAATGGTGTTCAAATTTTTCTACTTCCCTGGTTGACGCACTGTGGAGTTGTTCCCACGTGTATAGAAGAGATTAGCCCTCACACCCAGTTTCTCAACATAATGTCACAGTGAGTCACTCAACCTCCCTGCACAAAATTCCCTTAGCCAGCTAGAGGGAAAAAGCAGTATGACAAAGCATGTGCTGTGGAGCCGGACACCTCCCAGCACCCTTTCCTTTCTCTGAGACCTAAGTCTTAGCTATAGAAGCTTCGGGTCTTAATGACAACAGGCAGTGTTCAGTATAATTGCAGCTAAATTACAAACACAGAGCAGAAAAACTTCCAGAGAAAAGCAGAAATGCAGGGAAAGGTCAGTGAAGATCTGATCCTAAAATCTCCTTTGTATTCATCCCCGACCAAGAATAAAGTTAATAACTTGGCAAGAAGTTGGCCTTTCCCTGTCTGTAAAGTCAGAGAATATATGGTTTGACTGCTTCATTTTATTAACTAAATAACAATGAAATTTTCAGAGTAAAAAACCTGGGATCAGTTTTTTTTTTCTTTTTAATTAACTGCGCTACTTTAAAAATTAAGTGAGCTACTTAATTAACTTGAGGATCCTGAACTTAAATTTCTGAAATTCTTTCTTATTCAGTCAGAAACAGACCTACTTCCCAAAATATTCTTAAAATAAAACAAGTGATGGATTGTACATCTACGCGTATGTGTATACTGTCTTCCTATGGGGCGTTAGCAAACAACAAATGCACAGCTATTATATAGGGTATCACGGGGCAAACTGCCTAGGGAAGCAGCAGTAGGTGACCCATGTCGGGGTGAGGCACCCGGAGTGTGCCAGCCTTGGCTGCTCCAGAGGAAGCCTACAGGTGTCAGTTACCACAGTCCTTGCAGGAAGTGCACAAATCTCACTCTGTGAACTCCTTCCCTCCCAGTAACTCCAGATCTCTTCTCTTTTTCCTTTTAGGAAAAATCATCGCCAGTTGTTGAACAGAAAAAGCAACTAACTCACAGGCTGGGTATCCCACTGCACAATGCGCGCCTCCTGCGCTCGCCAGACCACGCACCTGGGAATGAGTTGGGCCTCGTCTCCGAGTCGCGCGTGGAAGTCCCGCCACGCCGGGCCTGGGCTCTCTGGCTCTGCCGCGTCCCAAGCGCCCCGGGTCTCCGCACTCTCCTGGCCGAATGCTCCGCGGAAGCCGCGCGCGAACTCCGGGAAGGTGATGGCACCATCGTGGTCCGTGTCAAGCCCTAGGAACACCGCCTCCGCCTCGGCCTCAGCCACGTGCAGCTCTGCACACAACGCGCCGAACTCCGCGCGCTCCAGGCGTCCGGAGCCCTTCGTGTCGTAGGCTGCGAAGATCGAGCGCAGCCCCGCGAGCTCCTCGGGGTCGGCGACCGCCTCCATGGCGCCGCTGGCCACCTTGGGACTCCGAGCTCCCCAGGCTCGGGCAGTGGAGCTAGTCCGGCCGGTTCTGCCACCTACCCACCTGCCGCGGGCGGGGATGTCCGGGTGAGGCGGGGCTCCGCTGGAGAGAGGCTCTAGCCTGGAGCTGCAGCCTTTTTGCCCTGAGGCATCAAGTGCCACTTGGCACCTCCCAGTTGGTTGGCTCCACCCACAGTAGAGCAAAGACACAGCTTGTCTCCCAGGCTTTCACCTGCAGCAGCTGGATGTCTTTCTGTTGGACTTGGTGAGACTTAGCAGGAACTAGGGGCACTCTGCCCAGATCCTAAAGGTCTATTGTTTAATTAGTCAAATTCTCCTGTCCTGCACCCAGGATATGGATGCTGTCTGCCTGCCTATGGAGTAGTAACTAGCACATAAAAGGGAAAAAAGTGGATAGGAATACGATTCCAAATTGGCTGAAGTTATTGGAAATAACTTTATTCTCTCTTAACTTCAGACACATAGTAACTTTTCCTATATACAACTTTACCTCTTAAAAATTAAAAAGTACCAGACCTTTCTCTAAGATCTTTTTCATATTGATCTCCCATATGCCCAAATTGAAACAATTTTGTCATGCCATGGGTCCTCAGCTTTAGGGAAAACTCATATCAAAATCACTTCTGTTAACAGTCCTGGGTGTCTTGGAACTTGCTTTGTTAGACCAGGTGGCCTCGTACTCACAGAGATCTACCTCCAGAATGGTGGGATTCAAGGCATGGGCCACTATGCCTGGCTTCTTTTAATTTTTTTTTTTTTTACTTTAAAAATGTTTATATAATCTATTTTTATAATGTTTTTCCCTGCCCCGACTCCCAGACTTCCCTCCTCGCTCCTTCCACACCTAACTTTATGCCCTTTCTCTCAAGAAACAAAACAAACAACCTAACAAAACACTCCAGCAAAGGAATAAGAAATTGTAAGGAAGGGAGGGAGGGAGGGAGAGAGAGAGGGAGGGAGGGAGGGAGGGAGGGAAGAAAAAAGAAAAGAAGAAAGAAGAAACCTAAAACACAACAAATAGCCCAGAGCAGGGCACAGGGCAGGAGTTTGTTTTGTGCTGGCCAAGTATCCCTGGCCATGTGGCCTGCACTAGAGTATGTTTGATATACCCAGTGATACTTTTTTGGAGAAAACTGACTTTCCACCTGCCACTAGCTAGCAATTACATAGGGTTTCTTAATTAGGGATGGGATTATCCATCCACTTTCCTGTTACAGTGTTGTGATTCCATCTGGCATGAACACCTTCTGCCACAGTCTTGTAGATTCATTTGTGTATCAATCCTACTGTGTCTGGAACACACTGTTACCTTGAAATTATCCACTAACCTTGGCTCTTGTATTTGTACTACCTCTTCCACATAGATCCCTGGAAACTTTGAGAAGAGATATTTGATAATGACATCCCGTTTAGGGTTGAATGCTCCACAGAGTCACTCTCTGATAAAATACAGTTTTGGATCCCTGTGTTATTACTGTCTACTGCAAGAAGAAGCTACTCTGATGACTGAACAAGGAAGGCACTGAGTTATGAGTATAGCAGTATATCATTGGGAGTCATTTTATTGCTACGTCCTTTAGCAAATAATAGTGGGTGTTTCTCTAAACTCGCGATTTATTGAGTTGTAGGTTCTAGATCATTTTAGCAGTGTCAGGTATGGGTTCCATCTCATGGAATAGTCCTTAAATACGATCAAAGGTAGCTGGTTATTCTCCTAATGTTCAAGCCAGGACTATACCAACTGTTACAGGTCACAGGGTTCTTTAAACAAAGATCAGAACCATTTTGGTGGAGTTCTTAAAAAAAAATATGAATATTACATACTCCTTTTGCTTTAAACATTTATACTGACAATGTTAATTGTTTCCTTGATACTGACTCCTCTCTGCAGAGTGTTAAAAACTTTTCAATTTCATTCTTGGCTAGACAAACGAAGTTACTCTAGCCTCTAATCCTAACACCAGGGATTCTGGAGCAGGATTTCCATGAGATCAAGGCCAGTTTTAACAGCAGAGTAAGACCTAGTCACATAATAATTTACTACTAATAATAATAACTACAACAAAAACCCTCCCCTTTTGTTTTCATTTCTGGGAAACCATCAGTCTGTGATAAGGCTCATTTAAGGTTTTTTGTGTCAAAGTCCTGGACTCTGAAAATACATTTGGATTACTTTCATAGTAGTCATGTTATTCATTACCTCTGCCTTTGGAGTTGTAGTTTATGTACTGCCATTTCTTTTCACTGTGACACTGTATGTTAGTTATCTGTTACCACGACAAAATGACTTACAAAAGCTACTTAAGGAAAGAAGGCTTTATTGGCTAACAATGCACCACGAGCAGGACAGGCCTGGTGGTATTACAAGCACAGGAATCATAAAAAGTAAATGCTTCTACTTCTTCCTTCCATTGAGTTCTAGATTCAAGCTGAATCCTACATCTTTCATGTAACACTGTGTCGCACGAAAGAATGAGACTCAGGGATAGATCTCTGAAGAAGTTGGAGATACTAGAGGGAATAAACAACACAGTCAAATCTTACCCAGCTGTCTTCTAGCTTCCTCAGCCTCAATTCCCTTGGAATGGATCTCTCTGAGTTTGAATCCCCCGACTTAAGTATTCTTTCAGTAATTAAGGCGTGGCCACACCACACCTATTTGGGAGCCTAGAATTCCTTCTATAATCTGAAGTGACCTTGACTCAGTTGGGATTAAGGGTGTAGGTCACCACTCCCAGGATACTCCCTGTGCTGGGATTAAAGGTTTGAATCACCACTCTGATTTTCCTAGGCTGACTGTGGTTAGAGCTCTGGGACTTCTGGAGCTTTTACTAACCCCCCACATAGACTGTGGGTAGATTCCCTCTGATATCTCCAAAACTTCTGAAACTTTATTAAATCCCCACAACACTGAGCAACACTTTCTTAGGTGGTTGCTTATGAATAGAGAACTCCTGCAAGGCATAGTTTCAGTTCAGGCTCTCTCCTTTATAATACAAACCTTTGTTGGGTAAGGTCTGGCTCTCAGGGAACCTTTACTATTGCCCCAGTGCAGAACGCAGGTTTTCTCCAGTGATGTTGAACTCTTCAATACTATATATGCTTTGTTGTCTGCACTCTCTTTTAAGCTAGTTCACACAAATTTTCACTCCAAACTTTATTTTTTTCTTATCTTTTTTCTCTCACTGAAGACTTATCTGGAAATGTAGAGCATTAACCATGACATTATCAAAAATTATTCCCTTGCCTTTAAATTCTTCAATCGAGTGCTCAAAGCAAAGGCAAAAGGCAGATTTTTTTTTTTTGCCCAGAATATTACACAAATGGCTCGTGGATCAGTTCTTTATAGAATCTGTTTCCTCTGAATCCTCCTGAGATGGTTTTCCACTGTTTGTGGCTCTCTTGGAATTCTAATCTTCTAACCTTTCACCAGAATATTCATTAAGCTCTACTCACAGTATTCAAGGCTTTTTCTAGCAAATTCTTCCATATAAAACGCACAGGCCATTTCCAAAGCCTGTGAACTTGGTCACAGCAGTAGTACCAATTTTCTGTATTAGTAACTTGATATCTTTCCTGTTGTTTGACTTTTCCTGGGGAGATGCAACACACTCATTTACTGACAGCACATAAGGATCCCATAACAGATCTAAAATATGGCTACCACCAAAGTTCAAGTTGGTGAAAGAGTGAGTTTTATTGGGGTCATTTACAGGAATATGAGTGTGATGGCTTGAACGACAATGGCCCCCAAAGGGAGTGACATTATTAGGAGGTGTGACTTTGTTGGAGTAGCTGTGCCCTTGTGGGAGGAAGTGTGCCCCTCTGGGGGTAAGCTTTGAGATCTCCTATGTTCAAGGTATGCTCAGTGCGTTACACAGTTCCTTCTGTTGCCTTTAAATCAAGATGTAGAACTCGTATCTCCTCCATGATCATGTCTGCCTGCATGTCACCCTCCATGATGATAATGGACTGAACCTCTAAACTGTAAACTAGCCCCAATTAAATGTTCTCCTTTATAATATTTGTCATGGCCATGGTGTCTTTTCCAAACAATATAAACCTTAACTAAGACAATAGCTAAGAGGTTATTTACAAGAAAAGAACTGGCTCAAAGATAGTTGAATCAGCAAAGCTCACTTCCAGCACTAGTGACAACTCACCAATATGGAATCCTAGATCACCTTGCCGAGCCTACAGTCATCAGGTGGCTCAGCTAGATGTACTTCTTCCTACAGGTTTGCACGGTATCTGCTTCTTCTTTTAGGGGCTTTCCTATAAGAAGCCATATTTCTATCTCAGAGGAAACTGCTACACAGAATTGTCATAACAGAATGCCTTACAAAATTGTCTTATGGAAGGAAGGATTTATCATGGCTTTATAGTTCTAAGGGACAAATACTATTATAGTAGAGAAGGTACAGCAGTAAGAGCATGAGGTAGCTGCTCATATTGCATTTCAGTCAGTAATCAAGAACAGATGAATGCTCGTGCTCTGCTTTTTTCCCTTTTTCATTCAGTCCAAAAGTGTGATTTCAGCCCATGGAATGGTTCTACCCATATTTAAGATGGATCTTCCCACCTTATCTAATTTATATAATTCCTCTCAGATATGGCCAGAGGCTTGTCTCTTCAGGAATATAGATCCTGTCAAGTTGTCAATATTATCCATAACATTGTGCATTTCAGTTTTTTTCTCAGGATGGGTTGGTTTGTTGTTTATCACTGGATTGTAGAGGGGTCTTCCTGGCATATTCTTTCTGAGCCGAGGCCATTAAACATAAAACCCAATGCTGACCTTCTGAATCTTATTCTTTAAATAGTTCACTAAGTGTGGCCATACTCAAAGAAATTGATCCTCTTGAGTGGTAGACCAGCTATGGCCACACTTTCAGAACTGCCTCAGGTATAAGAACTATACAGCCATACATAAATGTAGCTAGTAAATTATGATAGCCATTATATCAGAAGTCAGAAGCCTAATGCACCCAGTGGGCTTTGTAATTACTGCAGTGGGTTTTATTATAAGCACTGATTTTATGAACTTTTCTGTTTATTCTAATGATTGATTTGTTTCATATAATATGAAAACTAACTATTTTGTTTACACTTTTAAAGTTGTACACCTATGGTGATTAAACCGAATCTCTGCAAGCTCAGCCCCATGCAGTTAGACAATATTGGATTGTTTTCAAGTAAATAAGTTGTTTTAAAGATCATTCAGACAACTTGATTCATGATTGGCACCCAGTATCTCTATCTTCTTGGACCTGTTCTTCACCCCCCCCCCCAGCATTTTCATTAAAAAAAAAAGTCATCAAGAAACATATATTACAAATGTCATGTGCAACCTCATTCTTCCCACTACTATAGCTACTGTAATCTACTCAAGACCAGCCAGATGAGGTTTTTAACATTCCCTACTAACATAGCTAATACCAACTCATTTTAATAGCAGCCATTTATTTGTGCATAAATTCTTTGTCACCCAAGTGGGCAAGATTCAGCAAAATAGCTTTAGTGCTTGTTTCTGGTCATTTACCAACCTTCTATAAGGTAGAGAGATGTGTTGGGTCATGGCTGGTCCATGCCTTTGCTGGCAGTGTTTCTTTCACATTGTGGCATTATTCTAAGACAGTAAGTTTCTACGTACAAGTGTTTTTTTAAATTTCAGCCTATATTGTGAGGGCTGGGGAGCCAGAGAAGGGCCCTGACAGGCTCTCCTAGTATTCCTGCCAGAAACCAGGTCTTAGTTTCCTTTAACTGGAGCAGGTTAAAGCTGAGCAAGCAATTCTCTGGAAAACCACAACTCAGGGGTAACCAATCAGCAAGCACTCCCATAGCCATATGCTAACTCATCCAGAACCCACAGCCTTATGCTAGCTAAAGACAGCTTTTCCTACCCTGCTGATGGAAAGTCCCTAACCACTAGAGCCACCTACCAAACCTATAACTTTTTAAAAAAAAAAAATACACCATCAGCCACCAGACTAATCTCTCTTCCTTGGAATTCCCCCAACCCTGCATAAAAGGAGCCTGCATGCTTCTCTCAGGGTTGTCATTTTGCCACTTTGTTAGATGGTTAGACCCCAACATCGTGGTAATTTATAATAAATGTTTTTGCTGATTACGTAAGTGACTGGTGGTCTTTTATGGGACTTCTCATGAGCTCTAGCATATATCGTATTTGGTACTGTCCCATAAACCAGAAAGAGTTAGCTAAGAAGTACTTAAGTTAATGTGAAACCACACAAAGTCATAGATATTGAGATATGTGTTACTCGGTAGCCCATTGATGGACAACAGTTCACATTGAGGACACTCTGACAAACACTGATATATATACATGCCCATCTTACCCAGCTGGCTTTTAGGTCATTACACTGCCACAGCTGAACAGTCATTTTTAAGCTCTTGTCATTGTTATTCACCAGCTAATGGTTCCCAATCATGTGTCACTGTTATTTTTCCTGGCACATTTGGCAATACTTAAAAACAGTTTTGATATTTGTTTTAATTTGAGAAGGGGTGTAGTATGTGGTTTCTGGCCTGGACTTTCGGGCCTAATCTCAAGGTCTAGGACCCACAGGTCCGCAGACCCGCAGTCCCGCAGACCCTCAGTCCCACAGTCCCACAGAGACACACAGACGCTTTCATTGGTTTTTGGTTGATCAGCCTCAGGCCCAGGCATATCACTTGCTAGCTCTCTACCCTTTATCTAACCCATGTCTCTTGTTCAGCCATGGGGCTCGGTCCCTTTCCTTAAGGCATCATAGTTGTCCTCAGCTTCTTCCGGGCCTCTCTCTGGAATTCCCTCTGGTGTTCTGTTCTGGCATTCTGTTCTCAGAGTTTTTAGTCTGGTAGTCCCGCCTACACTTCCTGCCTGCCTTTGGCCAATCAGCTCTTTTTATTAAACCAGTGGTTGGGACAATTATTTAAAATGAAACAACACAACCTCCCACAAAGGGGTACAAGAAATGGTACACAAATCTAGAAGATAGACTAGAAATGCTCTGAATCCTCAGATTAACCTGAACCCCTCATAAAATTATCTGGAGAAAATATTAATAGTACAAGGTTTAAAAAGCACCTTGACTCAAAACTCACTACATTGTGTTCTAATTAGAGAAAACTCATTGAACATTTCAGATAAGCATTCTAAGTTCTAAGCAATTTAGTCCTGTTGTATAAATTTAAAACTTTTTCCCTTTAGCCATATTTACTCTGTAACTAAATTATCAGCCATTTATTCTGAGGCTATAGACATAAACCTAGATTTTTCTCTCTTTTACTTAATACACCATTTACCAGTATCAATGGAATAGGATCCAATTCCCAGTTTCATTTCAATCTGTCTTACAAATTCAAGGTTTAGTAACCTATTTTTTCATATCATATAACAGACCTCAGTAATCATTGAGGCAGCAGTGATTGGTAGGGAAATCCAAGAAAGAGACAGAAGTTTTTCTATTACTATACTACAAACAAATACAGGGAGCCAATAATTGAAGATAACATAGGGCCCTTTAACAGCCAAAGCCACCATCATGATTTCCAGGGATAGCCTTCTACCTGATTGTTGGAGAAATTTACAAATCAGAGATAAGCTGGGATCAAATTTCTTAAAGATTCCCTGAGAAAGAAGAGTTTTGTGACTGAATATGTTGCAAACACAAAGGAATTTGGAAAACAGTTCTACTGGATCATTTCTGGAATGAAATAAAACTATTAATATCTCCTTATTGTATTTGATTACCCAAAACCTTAGTTTGAGACTAGATTTGGTTTTTATTTAAATAAATTCTTACAGAATATATATTCTTAAAAATGTATTTTGTGAAGCTTTGTGTTAGTAAAAGTAGGGCATCACAATAAATAATTCATTGTAGTACATTAGCCCACTTTTCCATAACAGAAGTGAGCACTACCCTGGAAATCTGCTTTTTACCTGATAAGTGGGAGAAGCTTTTAATGGAAATGCATTGTAATCTACAGTGTAGGGTTTCCATTAGGCATAAGTGCCTTCCTCACACAATGACTTAATTCTGCACTTACTGTGCCCTAGAATAATCCAATATACCAATTAAGATGTAACTAAATATCTCTCAAATGCTACACCACTGAGGGACTACTCAGTATGTTCAGGAATGCTCAGAAATAGTTGTATCACTGTACAGGTTTTAACTCATACCTTTAAGCCCAGCACCAGGAAAGACCAGGAGCGGTGACCTACACCTTTAATCCCAGCAGATCTGAGTTTGAAGGCAGAAGTTTGTATTTTACATTATGAATCATGTAAGAGAAAAAAAAGGTGGAGGAAACTGGAGGAAACATGGGCTTCATTGCACTTCTGTAATTTTACTAGATTATGGAAAATTTGTTTTCACTGTCAACTTAGCAGAAGGGAGCTACTATATTAGAAGAAAGACATAAAACTAAGAACAGTTAATGGCACATAGTAACAGAGGACCAAGACTGGCCATCACAAATGTGACTTTGCTCCCACAACTGCAGCGCATCAGCAAATTTAATGGGTTTTGAAAAGCATCTGAATGCAGTAAGAAAATGATGTACATACTGAGAATTGACCCTGCGTATATTCCTGAGCACTAGGTATGTCTGCTAAATTTTCAAGGTAATTTTTTTCTGATTCATATGAAATACATCTTAGTATTGTTGGTTGTGCTGAATATTATAGAATAATCAGAGGTTTTATATATTATTGCTTGCCAATCAGAGAGCCAGACACTTCATTTTGTTCATTAATTACTTTTTATTTCCCTTTAACATTTCTCAGTAGCTTATGAAATAGACCTTTTATATATTTTGTTAAATGTCTCTCTAATTATATCTGGTATTTTCATGCTAATATAAAGAGAATTTATACATTTAGTATAAATTTTATTTTCTGCTGCTCATGTACAAAAAAACCCATTGCTAATTTTGTAATGATACTTATATCCTTACAAAAATTCAGTGGAATTAGAAAATTTTCATTCATACAGTAATGCCATCAAAAGATAAATTAGATACCTATTTGTTTCCAGTCTGCCTGCCTTTATTTATTATGCTTTCTCCTTTACACCATGCAGGCTTATATATTTGTGTGCTTAGTCCTTAGTTGATAAAATGTTTGTGAAAGTGTTTGTGAAGAATCAGGGGGTATGCCTTTATTGAAGGAAATGTGTCACTGGAGGTGGTATTTGAGATCTCCAAGGAACATTTTAATCCCAGTCTCTCTCTCTCTCTCTCTCTCTCTCTCTCTCTCTCTCTCTCTCTCTGTCTGTCTGTCTGTCTCTCTCTCTCTCTGTCTCTCTCTCCTCCCCCTCCCCTTGTCCCTTCCTGTCTGCCTATGCCTGTGAATCATTATGTAAAGTTCCAAGCTACTCAGCCAGGACCTTGTCTTCCTCCCTCCCCACCCTCCTTCTCTCCTTCCTATAGTACAAGGTTTCTGTCACGGTCTTTCAGGCCTATAGCTTATTGGTTTAGGCCCACAGTCCCACAGAGACACACAGATGCTTACAATAGTTTTAGGCTGATCAGCCTAAGGCCCAGGCATATCACTTGCTAACTCTTTACCCTAAAACTAACCCATGATTCTGATCCTGTTCAGCCGTGGGGTTCGGTATCTTTTCTCAGAGCAGCATAGTTGTCCTGCATTTTCCGGCTTCTTCCTGGCATTTTGCCCTGTTCCGCCTGTCAGTAGAGTCTTCTTAGTCTGGTAGCCCCGCCCACACTTCCTGTCTGCCTTTGGCCAATCAGCGCTTTTTATTAAACTCATACGCGAGGACAATTATTTACAATGGAAAAACATAATCCTCCTACACCTTCCCTCTTTCCCCCCCTCTCTTTCTGTGCCTGTGAATCAGTATGTAAAGTTCTGAGGAACTCCTCCAGCACTGTGTCTGACTGCTGTCCACCACGATAACAGAATAAATCTCTGAAATTGTGAGCAAGCCCCTAGTTGAATACTTTCTTTTAAGAGTTACTCTGGTCATAGTGTCTCTTCATTGCAATAGAACAGTAACTAAGACCCATGGCAAAGATTTTCTGCCACTCTTTATGTTTCCTCTCTATTAAATTCTTTGCTGAACAGAAGCATTTACTTCCATGAGGTCCTATTTGTCTGTTGGTCTTTAATTCTATCTCTAATTCCCTACCTCTCCAATCACTTCAACTTCATGTCTTCTTCTTTTTAATGTATTATAACCTTCCAATTTATGCTGATGTATATACATACTTTTTACTCCTGGGTACAGAACCATATATGGGAATATGATCATCTATCAGATATAACAGTTTAAAGAAGATTGATTTGCTCCCTTTCAGTACTTACCAATGACCAGTAGCTCCTCAGCTGAAGGAGAATATTGTGATCTCCTTTTCCATACTGGGATTCTGCTGCCCTTTTAACCTAAGACCTGATACCTAATTCTGATAGAAAAGAAAACAGGGACACTCTAGCCAGAGAAGCAGATAGGCTAACTGCAGATCTTCGGTGCTCCAACAGCTCCTCAGAATACTTGCTGAGGTCTCCCTCCCTTAAGCCCCCCATCTCTAGTGTATCACACAGATCGCTCCCTCTTAACTTCCCTGCCCTCACTCATTACATTATCCAAGCCCCCAACTCTGACTGGTACTCCATGACAAGTGGCAGACCACTCTGACACAGAAGCAGGCAGGTTAATGGTAGATATTCACGTTTTCCTTCTTTGCTCCAAGTCCAATCCCAAAGTCTCATCCCCAGCTGTCTATCAGACCAGCTGCTATATCTGAAGGACTTTACCAGACCCAAGCATAGCAAACATGGCTCTGGAAGGCCATGCCCTTCCCTATTTCCTCTTCCTTGATAAAAGCTATTAGATTACATTTCTAAAGCTAGCCACAAAGGTCTATTTCTAATTTTGCCACTTCTCCCTGAGGATGACTACCAAGGTCTATCTATCAAAGTGTTGAAGTCCAGCAATCAAAAGCCTCCTTGTGGCTTCCCTAATTACCTGTCTATTAAAGAAAATACCCCATCTTTTATAAACTGGCATTTACCTCTGGACCCCATCTGTCTCTTCTCTCTCCAGAAGCAGGCCTTTGTCCTTCCATGACAAATATCTCTCTTTTCTCCCCATTGCTCCCCCTCCTTTTTAATCCTCCATCTCCTGTTTATGTCTTTTATTCCCTGAATTTGTTTGTCTGGGGCAAATAAATTTTCTTTGTGCTGAGAACTTGGTCTTGGGGTATCTTGTGCAATACTAGTCATTTCATTGATTCAGTGACTCAGATTCAGGCTACAGACCCTACCTTATTCCCCTTTTGCACATTTGGAACTTTAGTCACCAGCCTTCTCCATCCATCATGGTTAATTGATGGGTTTTCTACTAAACTCCCTACATTTCTACCCTTCTGATAAACACAAGTCCTCAGAGTGCACACTTACCTATCAACAATTTTTTAATTAGGTCATACCATGAAGCTGGTTAGGGCAAACATTGGTACAAGAAATTAATTGTTATCTTTGGTCACCAACTCATTTTTAGCAAGAAAGACACATCAGCCAATAATGACCAGTATGACCTTTTTTTTGTTCCTTGTCTCCAGTAAGTCCCTTGCTCAACTAACAAAAGTGTCTCTCTATTAACTTTAAATTGTTTCCAAAGCTTTAAAAAAGCCATTAACAAAAACATCTTAACCTAACTTTACTAACAATCTATGTCTGGAGAGGTGGTGGTTGAATCAATAATCTGTCCCAGCAGCAATACTTGAAAAAAAGTCAATCACTATTATTGTAAGTGCCAGTGATACTTCCTAGTAGGGGTTAGAAACCACCTTAGAGATTTCATACAACTTGTAGATTATGAGGGACATGGTTAACTCAAGAGCAATAAGAAGAGCTAGGTTCAATAACAGAATAAGGTCCTCAGGAAATGTAGTCCATGGGGCTGTGCTTCTCTGAGACATATAAACCATGTTTATATTAACCACTGAGCCATGTTCCATGAATTCCAAAGCTGTTTGCTGTTCCTCTCACATGGCCCCTGCAGCTCGCAGTGGCAAGGCTTCCATTTGTGGGGCTAGAGTGCATTCTGTTGAGTTGTTGGTTGAGATCTCCTGGAGATCACCAAACAAACCAGGTTGATGTTAGAGCAGAGTGTTAGTCTCTTATCTGTTAAGGATAGCATAGCCCAATTGCTATAGAAAAAAAGGTACACAGTTTATTGAATGTAAAGAGGTTAAGCTTGTGCCTGCATGGAACCATCACCCATGTGCTTTAGTTTCCTTGGTGCAGTAAGTCACTCTGCAGTCTACTAAGATGAGAAATGTGGACACCAATTTAGCCACAAAATATTTTACCTATAATATGTCATGCCTGAAAGATGCGCTGGGGCAACAGTGGCCCAGAACTTGTGGGAGTGGTCAACCAGTGTCTGATTTAACTTGAGCCCCATGCCATCAGAGGAACCTCAAGGCTGACTCTACCTCGGGGGTGGTAGCCAGGAACTGGAAGCTGGATAGTCCAGAGACCTACGGTACAACCAAACACAAGTGGGCTAAAAAGAATTCAATGATTTCTAATGATCTGCTATGAACTTAGATCAATGCCTTTTCTAGTTGTCATCAGAGAAACTTCCTCTGCAGCAGATGAGAGCAGAAGCAGAGACCTCAGTCTGAAATACTGAGAGAGAATCTAAACTGGAGGTCTGCATCAGGTCCCTCCCAGGAGCTCAAGAAATCCCATGGGAGAATGGGAAGAAAGATCGCAGAAGGCAGAAGGGGTGGAGGACACCAAGAGAGCATGGCTCACTTAATCAACTAAGAAGGGCACATATTGACTTACAGAGAAGGAAGAAGCAAGCTCGGGTCTTGAAGGGGTCAGCCACAGGTCCTATGAATGTATGTTGTGGGTGTTAGCCTGGTATTTTCTGTGAGACTCCTAACTGTGGTAACAGGTGTGTCTTTCACTCATTATTATGCTCTTGGGATTCTACTGTTTCTTTTTAGTTGCCTTGTATCCTTTGTGTGAAGGTTTTACCTTCTCTTACTGTATTTTGCTTTGAGATGTTTGGTTATTGTCTCTTGAAGAACTGCTCTTTTCTGAAAAGATATGGGGGAAGAGTGGATCCAGGGGAATGAAAAGTATGGGGAGTGGAGGGAGTGGATGGAGAAAAAAAGCTGTGGTCAGGATATACTGTATGAGAGAAGAATCTATTCTTAGCATCATGTACTTCAGAAAAGGTCCTAGCTGACACTGAGCTAAAGATGAACTGAATATGCCTTATCTGAGGGCTAGCTTTCATAGTAACAAATGGAAGTTTGCAAAAAAATGGAGGCAATCAACAGTCTTAAACAACTATGATGACTTTGAACCATATAAATGATGAATACAGCACAGTAACCCTATGGTACAGTAGTGGCACACATAAATTTGACTGTAGCAAGCTGCTCCATAATTGGACTTAAAACCTACTGAACAATAAGAGTACAATACCTAGTAGTGAAAAAGTAGCCATAATGAGTGCTAGTAAAATTCTGGTTATGGGTGGAGAATCTACAACCACTAAACCAGCATAATCCTTAACGATAATCTATAAACATTTGTCCTTATACTCACAGATAAAGTCTTCACTCCTCATCAAGAGAATTCCTCTTCACAATAAACAGAGACTGCTACATAAAACCACAAACAAAATATAGAATTATATAGCCCAGTCCCAACGGTTATATCAATGAAATACAACTACCCATAAAGATCATTGAACACTGAGTAAGAGGGGGCATAAAGACTTTAAAAGCCCAGGGGTTATGTTGGTTACTGTGAGATTGTGTCTCCTGATCATTTCAGGAGCTATACCCTTACAGTCTGCCAACATGACTGCCCAAAGATTCAATAAATGGGACATCAACAATTATGCCAAACTTCATTGAGAAAAATCCCATGATTCCTCATACCTACACAAATAAATACAGACAACTGAATAACGTTGGGAATGGTAGAGACAACCCTCTCCAAAGAAGAGCACACCAATTAGTTGGTAAGTACAAAACAACCTTGAAAATATATATATACAAGTGTCATAATATAGACTCAACAGCTTATAGTTAGGAACACACACACACACACACACACACACACACCAATTTATATGCAGTTGCAATAGCAATGGATGAAAAAAGGCTATAAACTGCAAGGAGACTGGGGAGGGTTACATGGGAGGGTTTCAAGAGAGGAACAGCCAAGAAGAAATTTTGTAATTAAAATGCAATCTCAAAAATAGCACTTAAAAACAATAAAAGAACTTGCATTTATTTTATAAGCCTGCTCAGTATGTGATTACAATTGTATACAACAGAGTGTATCCAGAAGGAAAACTTCCCCAGAATAGAACACTGCTAAAAGGTAAAACAATTTTTGTTTCCGGTTTGACTTGGTTCTAAAGTACAAGTTCCCACTAATTAACATACAAAAGTGTTAATGACGTATCCTTAACTGTTAATTTTTCCAATGTTCATGACCATTCTGGTATTGAAATCCAGGCTATTTTCTTTAATCGATGGTATGACCATATTCTCCACCACACTCTTTTAGAAGGATATCTAAACATCTTCCCTTAGTGCCATTCTTCTATGCTTTATTTCCACATCTTAAATGAAACATTTCAAGACCTCAAATGTGAATTCAAAGTAGGATTTTTTACAGTTCTTACTGTGTCCAATGTAACATTTTAATAGTTAAACATGCAGGAAGTAATAAAGCTGGTAAATATATAACAGACACCGTACTCTCTTGAAGCCATGATCCTTCTTGAGTAAAACTAGGTAATTTTAGCATGATCTACTTTTACAGAATAATTTTATATTTTGAAATGATGAAAACTTGCCATGGTAAGTGACTACCTTGAGAGCAATATGGTGCAGAACTTTACAGTCCGTCTCCATGTGGTCTTCACATAACTGATTTTGCTTTCTTAAAAGAAAACAGTACATTTCCTTTTTTATCCTAATAAATCTCTGGAAAAATGCATGTCTATGTCTCTAGTATAATCAGAAAGCTTTGTATTTTGTTTAGGTATGGGAAGAAAAGGAATAGGAACAAATATACAAAATTATAGTTATATCCACAAATCTTCCAATGGATTATAAAGAAGGAGAACAGGAATCTCTTGTCTGTGTGAAACAGTATGACTTCTAAAGAAGTCTTCCCAGGAAAGACTCCTCTGTGCTCATACAAGGAGTCTGAAAAGTTTGTTTTACTTACTTTGAGAAGTGTGGATAATGTGGAGGATGTACTTAGAGCTTCATTACTGGTCTTAGCTTTAGCCTTGTGCCATATTTCTTTCATTAACATCATTAGAATGATGTTAATAACACACACCTTAAGGTTGCTGGGGGGATTTAGTGGCCTGTTATAGAAAAATATCAGGGACTGTAAAAAATTAGGGACTGATAAGTAAAAAAGCATTATATATTATACATTTTTACTAATTGGTTAACTAATGATATTGTATCATAAATGCAAACATGCTTACTTAAGATTTCCAAGAAGCAGTGATTATTACTTTTTAAATTACAAGTTAGAGCAAAAATATCCAGGATGATTTAGTTTAAGCCCATTATAAAAATTTTTAGTTTTCATAATTGGTTCAAGGAAGGCTTTTCTTCTAGATGGAATGAGATAAAAAACTCACAAGAGTTTAGTGAGATGCCAAAATTATGATACTTATAGAAAGTACTGAAGCAATCATAGCAACTATGTCTTCTGTATTACTGGTGTCAGGGTTTATTTGATCTAATCTTTGGTTCCTTTATTAGTAGTAGAATTAAAAGTTGAGGCATTCCATTTAAAAAGATAGGCACTCTGTTTATGAATGAAGAATTTTTGTTAGCAAATCCAGAAATCTCCCAGGTTTTTCTCCCCATGCCAATTAGTATTAAGCTATGTCATTTTAATAATTCTTTGTCCTCATTTTGATCCAGTTGAACATTTTTGTAATAGTTTTGTTTGTTGAAAAGAGAATTTTTCTCAATAAGGGCTAACTAAAGACTGCACTCATCTGTGGGTACAGACATTTAGAATGCAATTTGGAACTAGCCTGATTTAGTAATATGGAAGTTGTATGCTCTCCTCTAGGACCCATGACTACATGTGATTTCTCTCTTCTTAAGTGTGTCTGAAGTCTAATTAGAGAGTTGTTGCTTGTTGACAGGGTGCACCATTGGGGTTATAATAACCATAATAACTGAGTAGGACTGTCTGTTTTCTCCTTCCTTTGGAAACTTCTGTGATGCCTTCTGGTGCCATAAAATCTAGTGGCTTTCAGGGTATATATAGCTTGCAGGCCTCTAGGCCTATTTCCAAAGTGCATTGTTTCTTAGGAATATGGATTTATATCCACCTCTGGTTTTCTTGGTCTTTGATTGACTGCAAGTGTCATCTTATTTGTTGTTAACCTTCTCATCAGCCTAAAGTTTCCCTTATAGTGCCTTTTTAAGAGACTGATTGATAGAAATTGATCAAATTTGTTATTGTTGTATAATGTTTATCTCTCTATATTAATTGTGATTAATAACTGAGTGAGGTATAGTAGTCTGTACCGGCATTTGTGGTCTCTCAGAGCTTGTCGATCATTCATACAGACCCTTCTATCTTTCAGTGTCTCCACTGAAGTCAGTATTATTGTAATAGGTCTGCCTTTAATATTGTTTCTTTGTTGAGTACATTTTATTTTTAGTTGTCATGAGGGGGTTCTATTTTAGTCATCATTTGGTGTTCTGTATGCCTCTTTACTTTGGTAGGCATCACTTTCTCTAGAGTAGAAAAGTTTTCTTCTATGACTGTGTTGAAAATACCTTTTCTGGCTTTTACCTGGGTTTCTTTTCCTTCCTGTGTACCAGTACTTGTTGATTTGCTCTTTCACAGTGTCCCAGGTTTCCTGAATGCTTTGTATCTGGATTTTTTTTTAATTTAGCATTTTCTTTGACTACACTATTAATTTATACTACCTAGTCTTTAGGACCTGATATTCTCTATTCTGTGTCTTTTAATGTTATTGATGTTTACTTCTTAGCTTTTTGTTTGACCTCCTAAGCTTGTCCTTTCCAGCTTCATTTCAGTTTAGTGTTTCTTTAGTGATTCTATTTTGTTAAATGATATTTTCACAGACATGATATATGCCTTTAATCATAGCATTCAAGATAGGCAACTGCAGCAGAAGTCAGATTTCAGCAAGTTTGAATCCAGCCTTGTTTACATACATAGCAAAGTCCAAGACAGTCAGAATTACATAGATTCTGTTTCAAAACAAAACAAAATAGAAATTCTACTTTTTTGCCTTTAGTTATTTTTATTACTACATTCAACTGTTTGTTTTCATGCCCTTCATTAAGGTATTTATTCATATCATCTTTAATATTCTTGGTTATATTCACAATTTCTAATTGAAGTTCTATAGTCTTGTGTTTCAGATAAATTGCTTCTCTCAGTACCTATCACTGTAGGGTTGCTGACATACCATCTTAGTTGTTCATGGTCGTGTTTTTGCACTGGGACCTAGGAACCTGCCTTATAATGTTTGAAGCTGGTATAGACTCTGGTCTCACCTTTTTTGAGGGTGTGCTACTTTCTTAGTTTGCTGTTGTGCATACCCCTGACTAGTTTTATGTCATTTTGGCACAAGTTTAAGTCATCTGAGAAGAGGAAACTTCAACTGGGAAAATTCTTCTCTAAGATGGAGCTGTAGAGAGTCCTTTAGGGAATTTTTCCTTAACTAGTAATTGATGTGGGAGAGCCCATCCCAGTGTAGATGATAACAGCCCTAGAATTGTGGCCCTGGATGGAATGAGAATGAAGGCTGACGAAGCTCTATGGAGCAAGCTAGTAAGCAGCATTCCTTCATGGCTTCTTTGTCAGCTCTTACCTCCAGACTCCTGTTGTTTTTTACTTCCTGCCTTGACTTTCTTGGATGATGAACAGTGACATTAAAGTAACAATCACATAACACCTTTTCTCCCCAACTTACTCACACTTGACACATTATTACATAGCTGCTTGGTGAGATTCCTGGCAGATTATGGTTTTCATTTATAGTCTTAAAAGAAAGCACCTATTGGAGACATATGATGAAGATACTCTAAGTGTTTATCAATTTCTTAAGGAAAAACTTTATACAAAATATAATTCTTCATTTCTTCTTTCCTTATTGTTATGCACAAGAGTTATCATTATGTAAAATGTGTATTTGTAGTGAATTTTAAATTTCTGTAAATTAAAAGAAATGTTTTATGACTACAATGTGTTAACCAAAAATTATCATTTATACTACCACTATAAAGGCTTCTGAACTTTATAACATTCCTGTATATTTCTTCCCCGATGGAACACTGTAAATTCTCCATGAAATGAGATTAAATGTTTATCTGCTTCATGGTAAAATAGGTTTGTTGCTTGTTTTTTAACAGACTAAATTGTTTTAGTTCCAAGATATCAACTTTCAACGTCAGTCATGTGGTGTTGTTTCCTGCACGATATTTCTGCCCATTGTGCATAACAGGATTATGAACAATTTATTATGAATCCACAAATCCCTGCTGACACTGAACTCACCAATTATCTCATAAATTTTCATTATTTTGATGACTATATTTTAAAAGAAAGTTCTGTGATTCATATATCTGTTGGCATTGGCTTTTAGCAGTTAGCATTATTAATTCTCATCATGTATATGCTTACACAAAGAGGACATATAGTGTTTGAAGATACTGACCAGCACAGCAACCATATTTTAGAGCAATCAAGGTAATTGAAAGTAGACACAAGCCCCCATGGTTAATAATTAATGGGAATATGGGACGACATCCCTTCATAGCTCTTATCACTCTGCTATTTGATTCAAAGTAAAGCACTTATTTTGCTTCTCCAACAGACTACCAATAATATATCCCAATACATACTCTGCTCCCAATTAGTAAATATTTACCATCACATATAGGAGGAGTATAGGAGATTGCCAATTTGGCTCAATAGTAAAATACTACAATCTCTTGAAATTCCTATTTAAGCAGTTTAGAATTAGATTGAAAGTAATGGACTATTTCTCACTTTGTATTTTGAGAGTATCAGGAACTATAACAGTGGGTTTGTTCAAAGAAGAAAGGATTAGCTCAACAATTCACCTTCAGGAAAAAAAAAAAAAAGGCATGCTTAAAAACCCAGTAGGAAAGTATCACAAAATTATTTGTATTCTCTTTCCTAATTATTAAAAAATACATTGGTTCTATTTTGATTTTTTGGCTTAATACAATATCTAGTTAGTCTGAAATAAATCCTTAGACAGGAATTTATTTGAATATGTTTATTTGTTGCCAGTGCTTAAAGGACAAGAAAATGAAAACAAACCTTTACTGGAAAAACATACATTCACTTTGTATTCTAGGTGTTCCAACAGAACATAAACATAAATTAACTTTAGAAAAAAATCTTCAAATTCATATACATAGTTGGTACAGAGTTTTCCAAGCTCACACAAACTTGGAGTATGCCAAATCTGACTCTGACATTGAGTAGGACACTGAAGTGCTGGTAACAACACTGAATAGTGATAGAATAACGAACAGGCAGGCATAAGGTATGTTGACCTGTGGATAACAATTTCTACTCTGATAAGAGTTGACAGCACAGAGGAGAGTAGAGAGAGGGTATACATACTGAAATACCAGTCACACAGAAGAATATAATGATTTTATCTTCTCCTGTACATTGTACATGCCTCCATCAAAAAAGGGAGAACTAAACAAGAAAGAAAGAGGAAATAAGGAAGGAAGGGAGGGAGGGAAAGAGGGAGGGAGGAAAGAAGGAAACATATTTATCCAAAAACTTAATTATACATGCTAAAGTCCCAGCACAGAAATGAAAAATCAAGACAAAAAGTTTCTTCCAAAAATTAATAGTCCTAAAATAATGGTGCAAACAAAAGCAGCTTGAAACTTCTCAACAAATAGTTCCAATTAATGCTTATAAATATATATTGAAATAATCCAGAGAAGATAGTAGTTAAGTTCTAAGATAAAAAAACAAACAGCCGGATTAGCTAATAAGGCAGTTGAAAATATGAAAATAGAATTCAATAAGTAACCAAAATTGTAGAAGAAAAGCCAAACTAAAATTATTCTCAAAATGTTATTAGCCAAATGATTAATCATATTCACTACATATTAATAAAACTCCTTACCAACAGAACGTACCATGCATTAACACAATATCAGGGCTTGAGATGAGATACGTAGTATTATTCAGTCAAACTCAATGGAAGTATTTGAGTGTATACAACATGGGAAAGATTTGGGATATATGAAAAGAACTACGAATTATGAATACAGAAGAAAAATTTCATGCCAAAGGTATTGAAAATATTTTCAGCAAAATCATGGGGAAAATTTTTCAAATTGAGAGATGTCTATCCAGATACAAGTGTCATAAAATGGAACTAGAACAGAACTAGACAAGAAACTCCTAGTCACACATTATAGTTAAAAACATAAAATAAGGAAAGATACTATAGGAGAAAGGGGTCAAGTCACATATAAACACAAAGAAACAGACATAACAGCTCATTATTCAAATGTTTAAACCCAGAAGAACTTGAAAGACACATTCTGATATTAGAAAGATCATAATTTCTAACCTGTACTATTATTATCAGTGAACAAATTTTAAAACTTTCTATGATAAAACCATAATAATTAGGTTCTACAGAGGCTACTTCAAGAAATATTTTAAACAAAGAAAAAAATAATCATACTGAATATGCCATGGTAAATAAAGAATATCAGAATATCAAGTAAGCTCTAATAAAACTCTAGAAAAATGTCCAAAAGCCTGGGGCATTCTGTTGACCTCCCTCCCTTCCAGTACATCAGATGCTACTGTATCAAAGGGCTGAAATTTGATATGCAAGATAATGATTGTTTATGTGAGTGATACCAAATATCATGTGTAAAAGGAAAAGGGGGCTATAATATTAGTTAGGTGTTGGAATGCCACTCTAACACACACTGGAAGGAGCTTTCTGAAGGACTATATTTAGTTAAGGAAAAAAGTCTGAAGCTAATATCAGATAACCAAGCTCTTTGACAATATATAGAAAATCTCACATCTGCCTCTTGGTTTTCAAACAGCTGATACAAACAGTAAAAGAAAGTAAAGTATTTATTGACTCACTTTTCTATAGAGTTGCTGCTTTTTTTCTTCATTAAAACTTGGATAAGATACAAAAGTTATAGTATCTTTCTTTGATTCCTTGAGTATTTATAAAGAGAATGTCAGATCTAAAGAATATTAATTACAACAAAGGAAATTTCCTTGAGTACTATATTAGTATATTAAAATGTGCACATGTAGAGACTTTTTAAAATTACATCTGTATATATTTATGAAATTTGAAAATGAACATTTTGCTAATTTTATGAGACACCTGGGTTTAATATTTGTTTTCCATCATATGCCTAATTGGGAAAATATATGAGAAAATAACCATGTTGTAAAAATTGACCAAACCAATGCTTACTTTCTGGTCCTTCTTCATCTGCCTCTTTCTTCCCATCTCCTTTCCTAAAAGAAACTCCATAGTTATCATCTATGAGTAAATGAAACTATAACTGTTGAACTAAACCAAAATAAGTAACTTTCTTAGCTAAAGCTTGCTATTTGTGATAGTAATAAGATGGGATAGTTTCCTACTATCAATTGAAAATAGACTGAAGCAATGAAAATGAAGAATTTTCTTTGAAATTGAAAATGTCATACTGAGAAGTTAAAAACTTTTTTGCACAAAATAAGACATTGGTCTTTGAAAATAAAAGAGAGCTGGTAAAATGTGAGAAATAGAAAACCCTAAGGAAGGTAGTAATAGAGTGGAAAACTTGGGAAATAGAAAGTGACCAAGTTCAAATGTGTTTTTCCTCCAGTGTTATTTCTGGCCTAGCGCTCCTTTTTTGAAGCTATAGAGGCAAGTGGACTAAGTCTCTCTTATTCAGATTAAGTTAGCCGCCTATTAGGAAAGTCAATAAAGGAACAATCCACTAAGAGGATATTATAACTCAAAACATGTGCTCATCTAACATAGATGCACCAAATTTCACAAAACATCTATATTCCAAAGATTTTATTGATCCCTCATTAACAAAATTATCAAACTGTTTTTCCTAAGGATTGTTGGGATCTCTTTACTCCTTTTAGCCTGGTTTCTAGTGATTTATATTTTATCAGTTTCTTTCCTCTCTTTTTTCCCTCTCTCCTTTCACTCAGCGCACTGCTATGGTTCTCACCCAGTTGAAGAGGGCTCTGCTTGCTAGCCCTTAGCTTTCCATAGAGATTTGCAGGACTGTAGTTAGAGGAGACAGAAAGTGGACAGGGCTGAGAGAGAATCTGTGGTTTTGAACAGAGGAACAGAAGATGTATGAAGCAACTAGGTACTGCTCCCTGTTCTCTGATATTTCAGGTTCTTATCCCAGTATTTGACTCCTGATTTTTATTTGTGAGATTAATTAGACTAACCCTTCAGTCCACAGTTTGTAAAACTGAGAAGGATAAGGAGATGTGTCAGAAGAGATATGTTACTGGGGGTGGGTTTTAAGATTTCAAAAGTCAGGCCATTACTAGATATTTCTTTCTCAGCTTTATGATTTTGTCTCAACATTTAAGCTCTGAGCAACTACTCCCATTATGGCTATCAGCATGCTGCAATGATCCCCACCATTAAGGACATAAACAGCACTCTAAAACAATAAGCAATCCCCAATAAAGTGTTTCTTTTATAAGTTTCCTTGGCTATGATGTCTCTTCATAGCAATAGAAAAGTAACTAAGACATCAAACAAACTGCCTTGGAAGAAGCAGAGACCAGCTGAGATGCCTGGAGGCAGGATACTCTCAAACTCATTGATTTAGTTGAAATCTGTTGTGAGCTATCACTTATGTTTGGGTTTGGCTGTGGTGATGCAATTGTCTTTGAGTCACTTCTGCTCATTACTCCAATAAATCTCATTTGTTTACCAAGTTAGACTTTGGAGGTATTTGTACTTTTATCTATTGTCAGTTCCCCTTTTCATGTGAGTAAAATTTTGTTCATATCTTCCCTGGAATAGTGTAGCACAGCACTGTTCTGTCTGTGATTTCAACAAAAGTTCATTCTGTGTTCCAACCAATCTTTGTGAGTGTTAAGGATACTTTTTTTCAAAAAATGCTGGACTGACAACTCCAAAGACTATTTTAAAAGGTAGTTTCAAAGTTGGTTGGGGTCACTAAAGAACTTTTAGGACTTGGTAGACTTTAAACCTAGAAGGTTAAGAATTAATGCTAGAGATGGTTATAAAAATCATATCCATGATAGTTACGTCATTTAAAAAAGGTCTATGTGAATTTGTACATTTTATGTAATGTAATATTTATGAAGACTTTCTGTTTATTACTGTATGTACTTATCAGACTAACTGTATGTCAATTTCAGAATATATAATTAAATAATTTATTCTCACAAGTTGGTTCTTAATGGTCATGTAATAAGTGACATAAGTTAGTAAGTTACATTGACATAAATTAAGTGCAAAAATAGGATACATAAGAACCCATTAATTTTTTTTGGCAAGCTTTACCAAAAATTCAATAAAATCACAGTATACCCTGATTTAAAAGATATTCGACATGTTTTTATAGTTTTTGAGCCATTAAAAATTAAATTTTAAAAATTTTATTACATAAAACATGAAAGTGACAGACTATGAAATAAAATGACTTTATTTTCAAGTGAATAAATTGTTTTTTATAAAGAAACATTAAATGTTTAGTTTAAGCTCCATTTTTTAAAATTGTGTATCTTCTAAAATTCTTCATCTGTCATAGTTCTCACAAATATCTATAACTTCCCAGAAACGAAAAATGGCATCAAGAGAAACATTAAGATTCATCATAGTCATCACTCCTGAGACAATGATCCCGAAGGTGGGCATTGCCATCATATCCAACGCAGTAACAACCCCATTTTTACAACCAGGGCCTTAAAAACTACCTGTATCTATGACTAGAGAATAGAAGTGGTAAACAACTGGAGTAATCCCAGGCAACAATGTCTTAGACTCCTGTTATTCTTACTTACCATTCACTTGTTATAAAACAAACGGTTTTCCAAAATATAATCTACTACTATTTGAAGGAAAAGCATGGGAAGTGAATTACAATCAAATATACTGCATGAAAATTATTTTCAATATGACTATACATGCACATACATGCATATATGAATATATATATGAACAAAAGGATTTGCTTGTTTTCTCTCAGGTATTGTCAGAAGTATCATATATACACATATTAGGGATTTTTTTCCTTCCATTATTTTTCCAGTGTCTTTCCAAGGATGTCCTTGGGCAACTGTTCAGGACTTTGCCCTGCAACATAGTGCTATCTACTTTTATCTTGTCCTTATCTATGATTTTTATAGAAATTTTCTAGAAGGGTTAAGACTTCATTTACACCGTTCAGGTTTGCTACAGTCCTTCCTTTCTTTGCATTTTTCTTTTTGTTTTGGAAGCAATGAAAATCAAATACTGGACTCTGCACACACGGTAGGCCAGTGCTCTGTCACAGAGTCTCTGGTCTGGTTCCCTCTGTTCCTTATGTACTGTGTTTTTATAATCTCCTTTTCACTTGATCTATGTGAAATTGCTACCTTTCATTTCCTTGTACTTTAATTAACTACAATTAAAGTAGAGTTTTCTTAATTTTCTGGTGTTCTTGCAATTTTTGAAAAATAGAAGTTTTTATGATAAAATTTTATTTAGAATTATATTTTGTTTGCTTCTTTGAGTGGTAAATATTTGACTTCCTAATACTACATTTAGATAAAATTTGCACATCCTTAACCTTGAATAAGGAAAACTGACATTTGCTACCTAATAGCACCCATATACTTTTGTTAGACTCTCTCACTGTTCACCAAGATATTATCAAAGTTTAATCTAAAGCCTAGAAGTATAAAAAATGTATAAGTTCCTACTTTTAGGTTAAATATTTAAAAGACTTTTTCCATTTTAAACTATTTTATCAAATAAAACCAACAAAATCAAACAAACAAAACTACTTTTCTGTGAGCTACTGTATTTATAAATGCATGCTTTGAATTAGGAATCAGCTCTCCCACTGTGAGATGCCAAGCACTGGACAGGAATGAGCCTTAGCCCAGTCAGATGATGTTTTGCTAATATATATCAAGTATTGAATTAGGAAAGAAGATCCAAATAATATAACTACAGAAATAGAGCATGTGAATATTTAAACTCTGAAGTATATTGTTCCTGTTCTCTACAATTTGGTATTACAAGGTTTCTGACACTATTGTAGCATACAGAGCCTTCATCTCACATTCAAGATGAGTTAATGGGTATTAGTGGACTCTGGAGAATTTTCAGGGTAAAGGATTACCCCAGAAACAACTGTTTAATGTCATGGTAACTCCTTGTGGTTGTGTGGCAGTTGGATTCCTATTAATGAGCTTGTTGATGTAGTTTATTCTGGCATCAAATATGAATGACTATGGCCCCAAAACACAAATTTAGGTCAATCCAAATTCCATGTTTCGACATGGTAACAGTCTAATGTTTTTATAGTGACAGAACAAAAGGAAGTCATAATTAATGCATTGTAAAAATATGTCGGAGGAAATATTAGGTAGTTTGGTTAAAGCAAAGTTCTGCCATAGGCCTCAGATGAATTTCTTAAGGATGGTGGATGCTAGTGTTCTTTTAAATTAATACATGACAAAAAAAATTTACCTTTTAGTTACATGAATATTAGGTTAGACACAGAGGTGATCAAGGAATGATTAATAAGAGGGATTAAGACAGGCCAATCTGCTACATTTCAATATCTCCACTAGCATTAATTTTCTAATCAATTAATCAGCAGGATATATTGTATGAGAAAATAATCTATTTTTAATAAAACAGGGAAATAAGTGAATGCAAGTTCTGAACGTGTTCAGTAAATAGTAGCATTATTTGTACATTAAAGTTAAAAAAAAAAGGGAAAAAGGTCATCAGAAAGTACAGCTTTTTGTGTGTGGTGGGTGAGGCCTCCATTCAAAAGCTTAGTCATTTCTAATTATTTTTCAGTTTGACACAGTGACATTGTAGTAAGATGATTAAAACAGATCATTGAGTCTGACAAGAGGGCTAAAGCAGTCAATCTTTAAGTGTGCTAACCACAAATCAATTCCTAGAACCCAATAGAAGAAGAGTACCAACTCCTTAAAGTTGTCCTCGGGTCTCCATGTGCTATACACATGCACACTGCACATACACACATACATAATACATGCACATACACATCATAAACACACAAATACATATTTATAAGAGAGAAATAATAAAATAAAATGAATCAAAAATTATTAATATAATTAAGATTTATTCATAGTTTCTATTGCTGTTTTGATTTCTCTACCACTTTAGGAATTTAAAATGGAAAAGTGGTTGTGGTTAGTTTTCACATAAATTTCAGAAGTCTATCTTCTACCCTGATTTTTGGAAAAAGAAATATCTTCTAAGAGTGTGTGCTAGAGCTCTGATCCCAAATTTTAGTATATACAACTTCTCAAAGGTGAACCAGTATTCCAGTGAGCTTCCTAAGATGCACATATGGTATTTTTAACAAGTTCTCCAGCGGTGGTGGCAGTGCTCTTAGGAGTAATATGTGTGAAGGGTGTGCTGGCTTGATAAGTTCATGTTTAATTTGCTCTTATTTTTATTGCTATTCAGGAAGTGTTACAGTGGCAACATGCCTCACCACTGATGTTGCTAAGCTCACAGATAATCTTGTGTTTTGTGAGCTCAGCCCTCAAAGCAGAAACTGTCACCCACTGAGTGCTCTGGCAATAACTGTGTGTCACTTCATATTCAAACACTTAACGTCTTTTTATCTGGGAGGATATTGTTAGAGTAAGGAGGTGGCAACCATAGATAATGATAGGGCCAAATGATAGGGCCAAAACAGAGAGGTCAGGAGCACTGGAGAAAATAAATAAGAAGGCTTTCAGCTGGGTACAAGATAATCAACCTTACCAGATAATAGAAAGAGAAATCATTGGGGGGGGGGGCTGTTTTCAACAGGTTCTAGCTGGTATTGATAGAGCATTGCTCCTTTAGTAAAGTTCTCAGCTGTGATGAACAGTAACATCTTTATACATATGCTTGTATCTAATTGTAACAGACTATATTGCAAATAAACATATCTTCCATGAATCTCTATGTTTATTCTAGGAAGAGTTCATTCTGGATAGCCCTAGAAGATAAATGGTGGAGCAGACCCTAGAGACATCATGTCTCTGTTCTTCAGTTCCATTCATTCTCCACTCAGGAGATTGTACTTTGCAAGACTCATCTTGAGACATAATTTATGTATCGACCATAAGTGAGAAATTATTCTGAAAAGGCCACGAATTTGAAAAAGAGTATAGAGGAATAGATGGGAAGTTTTGAGAAAGGAAAGATAAAGAGGAAATGTTTTATCTTATATTATCTTAGAACTAAAAAAATTATAAAAATAGTCAAGTATGGGTTTGAAACAGTAGGAAAATACAAGGATGGCTTGCTTATGAAATATTGGCATTGTTTTAAAATGGTTGAGTTACTAACACTAGAGATTTCATAATAGTTTTTATTACTGATTTAAGAAATTTTATGCTATCAAAATCAAATCAGAGGTAATTTTTAGGTAAGTGCCTTTTATCAATTATTTCTGTTTAAACTAATTATTTTCTAACCTCTGTCAAGTACATCAATTACTTGATGCTAAAATTGTTTTTATTATTGAGATTCAGTTTATTATGTTCAATTTAAGGGCTACAAAGCATTTAGCTGGAAATACCTAAAACAGTAAACTGAAGCTCATATTAGAAAAAGATTGCATGGTTTTGTGAGGTGGGGGCATTTGATGTAAAGTCTGGTAACCTGAGTTTGATACCCAGAACCTATATGACAGGAAGAGAACATTTACTCCCACAAGTTGTCTTCTGACCTCCACATGCACATCACGGGGTGGGGTATGGAGTATGAGCACACACACACACACACACACACACACACACACACACACACACACACACACACACACAAGTTGAACAAAAACAAGAAAGATAAATTGCTGGCATTATTTGCATAATAAATACAAGTAGAAGAGGACCATGCCTAGGAAGTATTGTAAACTTGACATTTGTGAGTTTATCCTGTAACCTTCCCTCAATTCCTTCTACCCTGCTCTTTGCCACCTGGCTCAGAATTCACTACTTTCTACCCACTAATTTACATTAACTTCATGCATGTAAATCTGTGTGGCTATTCTTTGTTACTCAAACTCCAAAAGGTCTGGCATTACACTGTGCCTAAGTAACCTTTTCATGACATGCTGAACAAAAGAAAAACTTCCAGTCCCTACCCAAGCAAATGCAGGTTCTAAGATCAATAAGGACACTTTCCAATAACTCCAATACTTTGATTTACTGATTTCCAGTGGGAATGTATTTGCTATTGTTTTGCTTCTTCTGGTTTGAATAGTTTCCTCAACTTTCTCTACTTTCCTGATTTCTGTTTAGTAAATGATGCCTCACTACTACAGGTTCTTTCCTCTATCTTAATTTAAGGTTTAACCACCCTTAATTTTTCAGGAGTAATTTTTAATACACTTTATAGCATTTGGCTTCCTCCCTATCTTTATAATAACTGAACTAGACATATCATTGTGACCATCTATGATCTGACAATTTGGAGCAACAACCTATAATGTAAATACCCATTCAACAAAAGTAAGACCAGACACCCATACTGAGAAATCTTACCAATGACCTAATTCTGTATGTCTACATCCCATTGCAAAGGACAAACATGCATAACCAAGACACTATGTCTTCTCTGGAAATTAGTACCAAAAATGTAATGTTCCTTGAGAAAATCAACTTACCTAGTAACTAAGATGGTAATTTCAAAATGGTAATTGTAAATATGTTCAAGAAACTCAAAAAGAATTTGAATAAATCATGAAAGAAAAATGCAAACACAGTTGAACAAGATAATGAAAACATTTCAAGATCTAAAAGAATTTATTGGAAAGATAGAATTTCTAAAGAAAAGTTAAAGTGAAATAAACTGCCCCCCAAAGCTCAGAAAGTCAAATAAAAACTCATATGAAAATCTCACAATAAACTGTCTTATCAGATTGAATAGAGAATATCAGGTCACAAAATAATGTTTGGGAATTGGATCATTTAATCAAAGGAAAAGTTTAAAGAAAATCCAAGTATAGAGCAGGCAAGAACTGAGACTTTTTGAAAGACCAAATGTACAAATAACAAATACAAACTGAAGAGGAAAAAAATCAAACTAAAAATCAAAATCCAGAAACCAGATTTCAAGAAGTCTAATACCACATGTGAAGTAGAAGCAAATGTTAATAAAGGGAAGGAAATTTTTTTTTGAAAAAGGCCCATTAGGCTATAACAAAGACTCTTTAAGGAATGGACAGGCAAGAAGGACAAAGTCAAAAGAAGAATAGGAGGAAGAAAAGACTATAATGGGGTAGGTGAGAGGAGAACAGAGAGAAATTAGTACTTGCTGCAATGTTCACTGAGAAAAGCATCTAGTAACCAAGCAAAATAAAATACAAATGAAAATCCTGTTACTTTGTAAACTTAATTAAATTATTAAAATCTTTTACTTTTCACACATACACTTATGTACAAACACACAAGTTTTAAATTTAACTTTTAAATATAAGGGGGAAAGTAACATTTGTCTTTTTCTGAATTTGATATAATTCCTTTAATGTAATAAGTTGAGAATTTTATATTCTTTCTCAATGCCATAGTTTTGTATTTTTATGTCTAAATAAAATCTCCAGTGGAATCTGTCTCAGAAAGCTTTTCTTGGTCCAATCTGCTCTGGATATGTCTGTGTCTTAGGAAGCCTCTCTTGGTTCAATATGAGGTTTTGGTTTAATTGGAGTCGATGGAGTCTGTGTCATAGGAAGCTGCTCTCGGTCCAATAGGAGTTTATAGATGCTGTATGTCAGGGAGCAGCTGAGGTCACAAGATGGTATGTAGGTTTCAGGGAGGGGGTGGGACATGGCGATTGCAGAATCTGACCAATGGGGATGTTAGTTGTGATGCTTGCCTACAGGAATTTTGCCTGCCTGCCTGAAACTGGTACAGCAATGGGTGGGAGTGGAGAGACAGAGGTTGAGCCCTAGGCTTAGGTCTCAGAGTTCCTGTTTATTGTGCACTATTCATAATAGTTGTGAAATAGTTGTCCCTCAACACACTGCTGGATACAGAAAACATGGTACCTACACAGATGGAGATGGGAAAATGACAGTGCAAAAATACATTCAACAACATAAAGAACAATATGGCAGCACCAGAACCAAGTGGTTGTTCAACAGCAAGACCTGAACATGACAATGTAGAAGAAAGAGGGAAATGACCTTAACATAACTTTAAAGGTAATAGAGCCTTTTAAAGAAAAATTTAAAAATTCCTATAAAGAAATTAAAAAAACACAAATAAAACAATGGAAAGAAATCAATAAATCCCTTAAAGAAAGTCAAGAAAACCAAAGGTGAAGAAAACAGTTCAAAATTTTAAAATTTAAATACAATCAACAAGGAAGAAACAAACTGAGGGAATGCTGGAAATGAAAAATGAAAGTAAACAAACAGGTTATGTAGATGCAGCATAGCTAACAGAATGCCAGAGATGGAACAAAGATTCTCTGGAAAATATGATAGAGGGAATAGATACATCAGTCAAAGAAAATATTAGATCCAAAAAAGTCATAACACAGAAGGTCCAGGATGTCTGGAACATCATGAAAATACCAAACCTAAAAATAATAGGAGGAGAGAAGAAGGAGAAGGAGAAGGAGGAGGAGAAGAAGGTGATGGTTAGCTTAAAGAATAAAAAATATATTTAACGAAACTATAGAAGAAAACTGTCCCTGTGTATGAAGATACAAGAAGCTTACAGAATACCAAATAGACTAGACCTCCCCCAAATTAGCCTGTTTACCAAGTAATAATAAAAAGCACTAAACATACTGTATAAAGAATAAAGAAAGAATATAAGTCCAAGTTACTTATAAAGAAGAACCCAACAGAATGACAACAGACTTTTCAGTGGAGACTCTGAAAGCCAAATATGCTGGACAGACATTTTGAAGACACTGAAAGATGATAAACTCCAGTCCAAACGACTATATTCAGCAAAACTCTCAATTACCATAGACAGAGTGAACATATTTTATAAAAAAATAATAATAATTAAACAATACCTATGAAAAAATCCAGCCAAAGCACTAGAAGAAAAACTCAAACCCAAGGAAGTTAGATGTGTTCACAAAAAATTCAAGAAATAGATAATACCACAGCATAAAATCCCAAAGAATGAACACACACACACACACACACACACACACACACACACACACACACACAGCTTCCAAAAACTAAGAGAAATTAACAATCACTGGTCATTAATACCCCTGTATACAATTGATTCAACTCACCTATAAAAAGAGGTCAAAATAATGATTACAAGGCCTGGATCCACCAGTCTGCTGCATACAAGAAACACACCTCCACTTTAAAGACAAACACCACCTCAGAGAAAAAGCTTTCAAAAAAACTTTTCAAACAAATGGGCTTAAAAAGAAAGATGATATCACTATCCTGGTATCTAACAAAATAAATTTTAAATGAAAAATCAATAAAAAGATATCTGGAAGGCCATTATGTATTCATCTCAGAAAAAAATCATTGAAATAAAGTATCAATTCTGAACATTTATGGCACCAATACAAAGGCACCCATATATGTAAATGAAACACTACTAAAGCTTAAATCTCACAGCAAACCCCACACATTAATACTCAGAGACTTCAAAACCCCACTCTCACCAATGGATAGATCTACCAGACAGAAACATAACAGAGAAATAAATCTAACAGATGTTATTACACGAATGATCTTGATTATATATATAAAGCTTTACACCCAGACAGAAAGAAATACACCTTTTTTTCTCAGCATCCCATGAAGCTTTCTCCAAAATTAACCACAAAGTCAGTCATAGATAAAATATGAATAGATGCAAAAGGGGGGGCAATAGCATCTTGTATTTTATCAGACCATGATGGTCTAAAGTTAGAGAAAGTCTACAAACTCATAAAAATTGAACATCTCTCAATTGAAACACTATTGAGTCAAATAAGTAAATAAAGAAGTCAAAGACTCCTAGAATTCAGAGACAATGAATCCACACCATACCCAAACTTATGGGACACAATAAAAGCAGTGCTAAAGGTGAAAATTCATAGCACTGGATGCCTACATAAAAAACTTGAAGAAATCTCACACAAGAGACTTAACAGTACACCTGAAATCACTATAACAAAAAGAAGCAAACTCACTCAGCAGGAGTAGAAGGCAGGAAATAATCAAACTCAAGTCTGAAATCAATAATATGGAAACAAAGAGAGCAAAGAAAAAAAAATCAATGAAACAAAAAGTTGGTTCTTTGAAAAAAATCAAGATCATACAAAACTCCTTATCGAAAATAACCAGAAGGCAAAGAAGGTATATGTAAATTAACAAAAAAGTTAGAAATGAAAAGTGGGATATAACAACAGACACAGAAGAAATACAGGGAACCATTAAGTCATATTTCAAATATATGTACTCCACAATATTGGAGAACTCTAAAATAATGGCCAATTTTCTGAATAGGTACCACTTATCAAAATTAAATCAAGACCAGATAAATGACTGAAATAGATCAATAACTGGTAAGGAAATACAAGTAGTCATTTAAAGTCTCCCATCCAAGAAAAATTTTAGTGCCAAATAGATTCAGTGCAAAATTCTTCCATAATTTGAAAGAACTAACACCAAGAGTCTTCAACTTGCTTCACACAAAAGAAACAGAAAAAAGTATTTCCAAACCATTTTTATGAAGCTACAGTCACCCTGATCCTCAAACCACAAAAAGATGCAACAAAGGAAGAAAATTACAGATCAATCTCCCTCATGAACATTGATGCAAAGCTACTCAATAAAATATACTGGAAATCAAATTCAATATTTTTGATAAACACATCAAAAAAATAATCTACCATGATCAACTAGGTTTCATCCTGGAGATGTAAGAATGGCTCAGCATACAAAAATCTGTCAATGCCATCCACAATATAAACGAACTGAAGAGAAAACAAAAACACACACATAATCATTTCATTAAATGCAGAAAACGCCTTTGACAAAATTCAACATTCTTTCATGATAAAGATCTTGGAGAGACCAAGAATTCAACAGCAAGCATAAAATTAAATGGAGAGAAGCTCAAGGTCATTTCTTTAAAATCAGGAATAAGACAAAGGTATCTCTCCATACCTATGCATTATAGTACTTGATGTTCTAGCTAGAGTAATTAGACAACAAAAGGAATCTAGGGAACATAAATTGGAAAAGGCTCCACTCCACTACATCAAACATTCACATCTGTTAAGATGATATGATAGTGCACATAAGTGACCCCCAAAATTCTACTAGAGAACTCCTACAACTGATAAATACCTTAATAAATATAGCAGGATACAAGAGTAATTAAAAAAAAATCAATAGCTCTGATATACAAATAATAAAAAGGCTAAAAAGAAGTCAAGAAAACATCACCATTTACAATAGCCACAAATAACATAAAACGTCTTGGGATAACTATAACCAAACAAGTCTAAAAGCTGTATTACAAAAACTTTAAGATTTTGAAGAAATGGGTTGAAGAAGATAACAGAAAATGAAAAGATCTCACCTGCTCTTGGATAGGTAAGATAAACATTGTAAAAATATCAATCTTACCAAAAGAAATCTTCAGATTTATTAGAATTTACATCAAAATCCCAACACAACTGTTCATATATCTTGAAAAAAACATACTCAATTTTATATGGAAATACAAAAACTCAGAATTGCCGAGACAATCTTATACAATAAGGGAACTTCTGGAGACATCACTATCCTTGACTTCAAGCTCTACTATAGAGCTTAAGCAATAAAAACAACTTTGTATTGGCATAAAAAGTGACATGTGGATCAATGGAATCAACTTGAAGACCTTCATATAAATCCACACACCTAAGAACACCTGAGTTTTGACCAAAAAAAAGTCAAAAATATACAATGGAAAAATGAAAGCACCTTCACCTTCAACAAATGGTGATGGCATAATTGAATAGTGGCATGTAGAAGAATGCAAATACATTCAGATGCATCATCTGCACAAAACTCAAGTCCAAGTATATTAAAGACTTCAACATAAATCCAGTGACACTAAACATAATAGAAGAAAAAGTGGGAAATATCTCTGAAGGCATTAACACAGGAAACCAACTCTTAAAATGTAATACAAGCAGCACAGACACTGAGAGCAACAATTAATAAGTGAGACCTTCAAAACTTAAAAACATCTTTAAGACAAATAACATGGTCAATAAAACAAAACAAGAACCTACAGAATGGAAAAGATCTCCACCCTCACTACATCTGACAGAGGGCTGATTTCTAAAGTATATAAAGAACATAAGAAACTAGATATCAAAATACCAAATAACTCAATTTTAAAATTAAGTACAGATCTAAACAGAGAATTCTCAACAGAAGAATTTCAAATGACCAAAAGACACTTAAAAAATTGCTCAACATCCTTATCCATCAGAAAAATACAAATTAAAACAACACTGAAAAACCATCTTCTACTTGTCAGAATGGCTAAGAGCAAAAACACTGATGACAGCGTATGCTGGTAGGGGGACATGGAGCAAGAAGACCATTCCTCCACTGCTGGTGTGAGTGAAAACATTTGCAGCCATTTTGGATATTGGTATGGTGGTTTAATCAGAAAACTGAATAAATCTACCTCATAATCCAGCAGTACCACTCTTGGGCACATCCCTAAAGAATGCACATTCATCCTACAAGAACATTTGTTAAACTATGTTTATAGTACTTTTATTTGTAATAAACTTACCCTGGGGGGGGGGAAAAACTTGTTGCCCCTCAACCAAAGAATGAATTAAAAAATGTGGTACATATACTCAATGGAGTATTAAGCACCAGTGGGGGGGGGGGAGAAATGACTTCTTGAAATTTGCAGGCAAATAAATTGAACTATTAAAAAAAAAAATCCTGAATGAGGTAACCCAGATCCATCGGGACAAACACAGTATGTTCTCACTCTTATGTGTATATTAGAAATAAAGCAAAAAACAAAAAAAACTAGGCTACAATCCACAGCTCAGGGGAAGCTAGAGAACAGGAAGGACCCTAGGACCCTAGGAGAGGCATCAATGGATTTCCCTGGGAAGGGGAAATAGATAAAATCTTCTGAGTAAATTGGGAGCATGGGGAGGGTTAAGGAGATGTGGGAAGAGAACATGAGAAAATTCTAAGATAGGATGGGGGGCAGTGGGGAAAACAATAGAATAGATAGTTTTACAGAGGGGGCCATTTGAGGGTTAGGGATTAATCTGGTGCTAGGGAAATTCCCAGGACCTCAGATAAGACTCCAAGTAATAGTAAAGATTGTGGGAGGTTTTTCTGTACATTGTGAATCACTAAATAATAATGTAACTGTTTTTGCCTATGGAAAGGCATATTAGAAGCAGAAAGGGAAATCTGAACATAGATAAAGGGGAAAGGGTAGAGTCAGACAGAGACACTGTGAGCTGCTGCCAAGGAGGAAGACATAAAGGAATTTAGGAAAGCTATGGGCCACATGGCAAGACAGATTAATAGAAATGAGTTGAGTTGATATTTAAGAGCTAGCGAGCAACATGCCTGAGCCATAGGCCAAGCAGCATGTAAGTAATATAAGCCATTGTGTGATTATTTCAGACCAAGCAGCTATGGGTGGTTTATTTGGGATTGTTGGTCTAGATCTTGGGGTTAGTCTGGGCCAGAAACTATTTCTACAAGAGAAGGTTTTCCTGGGATTTCCCTGTAATCAAATTGATGACAAACCTAATTATTATCTTAGAACCTTTAACCAGCAACTGATGTAAGCAGATATAGAGATCTACAGCACTGGGATGAGCTCCAAGTCTATTCAAAGTAAAGGAGGATGAATTATATGAACAAAGAGGTCAAGATCATGATGGAAAAAAATAAACCCAAAGAGAGCTGACCCAAGCTACTGGGAGCTCACTGACTCTGGACTTAACCTAGAGAACATATATGGGACTGAAGTAGGCCGTCTGAATATAGATGAAAGTTGTGTGGCTTTGTCAGTTTGTGGGGCCTGTAGTAGTGGGACCAGGATTTATCCCTGGTGTATGATCTGGGTTTATGGAACCCATTCTCTATAAAAGGATAACTTGCTTCATGTTAATACAGGTGGGATGAGCTTGGTTTTGCCTCAACTTGATGTGCTGGCTTTTGTTGACTCTCTTTGTGAGGCCTTAACCTCTTTGAGGAATAAATGTGGAGGAGTAGGTAGAAGCTGAGGGGTGAATGGGAGGAGAGGAGGGAAGGGGAACTGTGGCTTATGTGTAATAAAAACTTTTAAATAAAATAGGCAGTAGCTAGTAAGAAGCCTGAGCTTTCAGTAGAGCATTTATAATTTAAAAACAAATAAAAAGAAATGTATGAAATGTAGAAGTACCCTTTTTGTAGAGCTTTGAGCCTTCTTCTGACACCCAGTGTCTGAACACAGTCCAAGAAAAAATTCCTGTTTGAATTATGGGTGCTTGTGAGGAAGAAGATTCTTATGGCCTCATCCTTCTGTCATCAGTTTGCTCAAAACACAGAATTGTTCTTCAAATGTGCTTTTGTGCTCCTTCCAGGTATAGTGAATGAGAGTGAGTTTTCTTCAGCTATTGTTATTTATATGTTTCTATAACAATACATGTTTTTTGCCATTTTTATTGAAGTGTCATGTGTATTGTATCCAGCTTGAACTGATAAGAGCACACAGGACTCATTCAAGAGTCTGCATCATCACACACTTACAACTGGATATACAAAAGCCTCCATCCCGGTCAACAGCTGACTAAGAGGTTAGTGGCACCATAGTTCTCAGGCCAAGCAGAGACTGTGGTCTCTGAACCCCAGCCCTGGGACACAGGCCCTAGTACCCCAACCACACCCATCTCTGTTCTAAACCAAAGAACGTTGGGAGAATCCCCCCAGCCCCCACCCCCAGCAAAATACAGTTGGAGGGATACTCCATGAGCCAAACCCCTCCCCAACTACAATTTGCATCATCAAACACCTACAACTAGAGACCCTGAAGCATGTTGGTCCACAGCTGACTAAAAGCCAACCAAGAGCCAATTACAACCCCACCAAGAACACCCCTGTAGACACACTGAAGATACAGTTCATTGGCCTACCTAAGAGCTGAAAAAGACCAGCCCCTGCTATTACTGGAGATACTCAGCCCACAGGCTCATAACTAAGAGCCCACCAAGAGCTAACTAAAAGTGAACCAAGAAAGCAGACATGTTTGAAAAAAAACTCTAAGTCACTGAAGAAAGAAATTGAAGAGGATATCAGAAAATGGAAAGATCTCTCATGCTCCTGGATAGGTAGAATCAACATTGTAAAATCTGCAATTTTACCAAAAGCAATATATAGATTCAATGCAATTTACATTAAAATCACAACTCAATTTTTTATAAACCTTGAAAGAATAACACTCAACTTTATATGGAGTAATAGAAAACTCAGGATTTCAAAACAAGTCTTAGGAGGAATCACCATCCCTGACTTCAAGCTATACTACAGAGTTACTGTAATAAAGACAGGCTAGTACTCACATCAAAACTGGCTTGTGCATAAATGGCATTGAATTGAAGACCCTGACCTTAATCCACACACATATAAACACCTGATTTGACAAGAAGGCCAAAAACATTCAATGGAAAAAAGATAATATCCTTAACAAATGGTGTAGACATAACTGTATGGTAGTATGCAGTAGAAAGAAATATATCCAAACCTATCAACCAGCACAAAACTCAAAGGCAACTGGAACAAAGACCTCAACCTAAACCCAGCTACACTGAACTTGATAGAAAAGAAAGTGCGAAATACTCTCTAATGCATTGGTACAGGTGACCACTTCCTATAATATAACACCAGTAGCACAGACACTAAGAACAACAATAAATAAGGGGGACCTCATGAAATGAGAAGCTTCTGTAAGACAAAAGGCACAGTCAATAAGACAAAACAATGGCCTACAGAATGGGATAAGATCTTTAACAACCCTACATCTGACAGAGGACTGATCTCTAAAGTATATAGAGATCTCAAGAAACTAGAACCCCAAAACCTAAATAACCAAATTTAAAAATGGGATTCAGAGCTTAAAAGGGAATTCTCAACAGAAAAATTACAAATGGCTGAAAGGCACTTAAAAAAATTGTTCAGTATCTTCATCAATCAGAGAAATGCAAATCAAAACAACTTTGAGATACTACCTTACACATGTCAGAATGTTTAAGATCAAAAATGCAGATGATGATAACCTATGCTGGAGAGGATGCAAAACAAGGCAAACACTCCTCCATTGTTAGTGGGAGTGTAAACTTGTACAGCCACTCAGAATATAGTATGGCTATTCAGAAAATTTGGAATCAATCTCCCCAAGGATCTAGCAATACCACTATTAGGCATATACCCAAAGAATGCACATTCATACCCCAAAAGCATTAGCTCAACTATGTTCGTAGCAATATTGTTTATAATAGCAAGAACCTGGAAACAGCCTAGATGCCCCTCAATTGAGGAATGGATGAGCAAACAGGTACATCTACACAATGGAGTACTACTCAGCAGTAAAAGAAAATGACATCATAAATTTTTCAGGCAAATGGATAGATTTGGGAAATATCCTCTTGAGCAAGGTATCACAAACTCACTTATGAATGCATGTACTCACTCATAAGTGGATTTTAGACAAAAAACAGAGAATATCCAGGTTGAAAACTACAAGCCCTGGACAGCTTGGAATCATAAAGAACCTAGGAGAATCATCCAGAGATTGCCCTAAGAAGAGGAAATATAGAAGATAACTTTAGCAAGTTGGGACATAATGGGCTGAAACCAAGAATATTTGGGAACAAATCATGAAATGAAATGACTGAGTGAGAGGATCAACAAAGAAGGAGAAAAAGAGATGGATATCTTGATAGAGGAAGCCAATGTAGGTTGGAAAGTGACTGGGTCTTAGGGACAACCTCCAAGAATTCACAGGATGTCCCTGGCTAGGTCGCCAAACGATAGATGTGTTGTCTAAACAGGACTTCCCTTATAGTCAAATGAATACCCACCCTAAGTGTCATCACAGAGCCTACATCCAACAAAGAATGGAAGCAGAGATCCATGGCTGAACACTGGGCTGATCTCCTGGTCCAGCTGAGAGGACAGAAGAAGAATATGTATGAGCAAGGATTATGAGGAAAATTCCCACAGTGATGGCTAGCTAGAGCTCTGGGGGGCTCACAGAATCAAGAATAGCCACTGAAAATCCATCAGGAAAAGGAGCTAGGCCCTCCAATGGTAGGCAACTGTCGATTGTCATGAGCAGTATGTGGACTCAAGGGGTGGAATCAGACTGTATTTCTGTGCATGGGCTGGCACCTTGGAGCCCATTCCTTGCAGAGGAACACCTAACCCATCCATGACTTTGGGATGAGGAAACCAGACTTGTGTGGAGAGGATTTGCCATGCTGAGCTGACCCACCTTGGGACTTCTTGCCCTTTTGGCAGAGGGAATGGTGATATGGGGAAAGGAGGCTGAAGGCTGAGTGGGAGGGATTTGGAGGTGGAAAGGGATGGGGAGCAGGAGGATACATGGGTAAAAGGACTTTTTTAATAAAAAAAATAACATAATGAAAACAGATTAATAAAAATAGGTTAAGTTTTAAGTGTTAGCTGATAATGAGCTGTCGTAAGGTCAACAGTTTGTAATTAATATAAGCATCTGAATAATCATTTGGGGGTAAGTGACAGCAGTGCTGTGGGTCCATATGGGTCCATACCTCAGGGCTACGCTGGAATGGACATCTCAGAAACACCATAATACAATTCTATAGATATTTCTTTTCATTACAATATTATAACTAATAACACTGGACATAGTTTATATCTCTGTTCTTACTGGCAAATATTAAACATAATGTTTTCACTATTCTAATATTAGAATTTGCTTGTTTTAGAACACTCATGCATCCAATAACTAGATTTATCAAAAGTTTTCCAAATAAAAACCACTCTGAATATCCTGCTATTATAAAATAGGAATGGGTAAATATCAGAACACATTACAAGAATGAAATTATGAAAGTTGCAAGAAAACAAGAGTTTTGTTATTTCAGTTTCTTAAAAAACAGAATTGTTCTTGGAAAGTGTTCTCATGCTCCTCCCAGATCTAGCAGATAGGAGGGAGTTTGTTTTAACTCTTGTTACACATATGCCTCTATGGAAAAAATGTATTTTTATTTTGTGTAGTTTAGTTTGTTTGCTTTTGCGATGTATAACTTGTCCTTTTGTTTATACATATTTTTCAGGTGACTCCTTTTAACCCTCAGAGTATAAAGTGTCTGATGCTCTGAATAAAGTTGGTTTTATTCAAACTTTAGTCAGTCCCTGATCTCCCACGTTTATGATGCCAATTAGAGTGGTATACAGCCAGGGATGTTTTACCTGGGTTATACTTTTAGTTTTGTTTTGTTTTAAGAAACTTTATTCTGATTCCTTAACGACTGGAAAAGCTTCTTTCTACTTGAGTATAAAAATTTCTCTTACCCCATTCTGTTTAAATCAAGAATTTCTAATCAGTTCATTTTACTATCATTTCCATTTTCTTTTAATTTTATTTTGCCAAGTATTCACACTTAATATTCAATTCTAGTTTCTTCTTGTTCTCTGGCTATATACAAGTGATTGAAGGTCTTTTATAAATATAAATTTTTTCTATATTTTAGATGTGAATTTTAACTTTTGATGTGTGTTTTGATTTAGATGCATACTGTTTAATTCAATGCAATAAAAATTGGAAAAATAAAAACATTGGCTAAAAGTAAGATAGTCTGTATACAAGAATATTAAAGAAAATTTTTATAATTGGAAATGTCTTCATTTCTATTTAGATTGCTTAAAGTTCTTCAATGAAATAAACAATTCAGTAATAAGTACTTTACAAATTCAAATTCTCTTTTGTGAAAATCAAGATTTTTTTTCTGGTCCTTCTTCCTTTAATTTATGCAGAAACAGTTTTATAATTTGTAGGACACAGTGAAAAACAAAAGCAGAACCCAGGTTTAAAGACTATGTATAGATAGTGAAATAGAAAAAAATATTAAAAAGGATTATATAGACCAAATGTAAAAGGGTAAGAATAACCATTTTATCTAAGAAGTTCTAAAATTCATTTTGCATACTAACCACAGATCACTTTCACATCCTTCCTCCTGATCACCAGCCAAGCCTTCCTCCCTGATTAATTTCCCATCCTCTTCTCTGAAATGGTAAGGCCTCTCGTGGGGAGTCAGCAAAGCCTGGTACATTCAGTTGAAGAAAGATCAAGTCCCTCTGACCTGAGCAAGGTGTCCCACCATAGGTAATGGGTTCCAAAAAGCCAGCTCATGCACCAGGAATAAATTCTGATCTCACTGCCATGGGTCACTTAAAAAGACTAAGCTACCAACTGTCTCCCATATGTAGAAGATAAAGTTCAGTCCAATGCAGAATCTTTAGTTTTCAATCTGAAGGTTGAAAGTTTCTACTAGCTTACTTCAGTTGTCTCTGTAGATTTTCCTATTATAATCCTGAACTGCCTTGCTCAAGAATAATTAATGAGTAGCTAACACTGAGTTGTATCATCATTTTTAAAGGTACAAAAATCTCAATTTATTATTTTGAAATACAAAACATGAAACATTTATATCTATATGTTCATATGTAAGTATTTTGAAAATTCATGAAAAATTTCTGGTTTGTAGTGGAGAGAAAGTTCATCACCTTTCATTTTGATATCAATAACGTTTACATTTTCCACAGTAAACAAATTCTCCTAACAGCAATCTCTAAAATGTCCAGAAAGAATATTGAACTCCACCACAACAATTCTACCTACATATATTCTACAAATATTATTATGATGTTTCATAAGTTAGTTTATACCACTTAATAATTGGTTATGGACTACAAACTATTCAGAATAGTTTCAAGATCGCTGACTAAGATTATCTACCATATTACACCTCTAACCAGAACTTTAGCTAGCCCTATGAAGTATTCAGTTCTTTGAGACTTAAACAGTGTTTTAGATTTTTATAGGCCTCCTCAGAGATACCATCACCCTAAGACAGCAGGAAGCAATTCTAAGAAAATGACAACCCCCCACCAATAAGTTTTGCCTGCTAAAGGTTATGGATAGTTATCTTTTAGATAGGAAAGCTACAAATTCTATTTAAGTTGAGGGTGGAACAGTAAAATTAAATGCAGAAATACATTTTGAAGAATAAAAAAGAGGGAGTAGATATTATAGATACAAATTTAAAATTATTTTCTATATATGCTTAAGATAATTTGTAAATTTATACCAATTCAAATCAGTATTTGTCATGTTGTGCACGTGCTCCTACCTCTGTTTAAAATATTTTGTACATTAATGTATATTAATAATATTGTCATTTGCACTATACAACTTCTACCTCTGTTTAATTATATTTGTCAACACACTATACAATATATATTACCTCTTTTAAAAATATTTTGTATATTGATACATATTAACAATATTACTGTTAATTTGCACTATACATTTCTACCTCTGCTTAAGATGTTTCACATGATTTTCATATTTGAAGTCTTTGTATCTAAGCTGTACATTTGTTTATAGGTTTTCACGCTTTATAAACCTTAGTCTTTAGGTTATCTAGGTTTATAAGAATTACAAGTCATAGTCACCTAGCTTGTCATATAAGAATCATGTTAATTATGTCTTCTAGATATATAGTAACATATTTCAAATGGGTAGGCAGTCTTTAAACACTTCATAGACCTAGATAAGATGACATTTAAATGTTTTGTTATCCAGAATTTGCCTAAGAGAGACATGATTGCTCCTAGCAGTATAATTCCTTCCTAGAGATGAAATTGAACCTGAAAGACACTCTACCTGGAGCTTGCCTTCCTTGGCAGATAATGGCTTGTTGGACAAAAACTGCCCATGCCATGACTGCTGACAGTAAACACATTGTTCAATTTGGACAAGCAGGATCAAATATAAAAGACTGGTAAAACTTGCTAAGACAGAATAAGATGGTTTCGCAAAATACCCTGCTTATGAACAGATCTGTCAGATTTTCTAGGCCTATAGACAAAGAATTGGATGCTTCAACATTGCTGAAAATCTGTGGGGGACTGTCCAGATAGCCAGATGTTGCTGTCCTCTTATATTTCAAAAGCTGCTTACTTTGCATTTCCAGCTTCCTCAAGTACTATGTTTTCTCCTCAGATTTTTATGGGGTTAAAGACTAGATAGTTATAGTTATAACCATTTGTGTCTCAGCTAAAGATCATTTAGATACTAGATTCATGTTGTTCAAGATAAACAACTTTGGGGTAATCTCTGTAACTGGCCACACACCAATATTCTAGACACTTAACTATGTTGCATGTTCATTGTTCTTATGAGTTGTAGTTTAACCTTGTTTATGTTATTTGCCATGTTTTCTCCTTGATATTACCTAATAATCATTTCTATTGTGTATAGTTTTATGGATGGTTTAGGACTTTTTTATTTAGACAAAAGGAGGAGATGCAGTGGAGAGCAAGAGCATCACCTTGACCTAGAGGTGTGACCTCTTGGCCAGTGTTGATCTGGAATTCACCTATGACCATTGAGGCTGCAGAATCAAGGCATGTCTGAAGGTAGTTTGAGGTGCACATAGGTTGTCTCTCACTTCTGCTTACCTGTTTGCCCTTGGATGAGAACCTGTTCTGTTCTTCTGAGTTTTAGCATGTGGATTGGCCCAGCCTTCCTGTTTAATTCTTGTATATGTGTTTTCCTGTAACTCCTAAATAAATATTAACCATTTTATCACTTGAGAGTGACTGATTTCTGGCTATACAGAATAACCTTTCTAAAGGTTTATTTAATAGATAACTAAAATTTACTCTTTTACATTTTTCAATTAATATAATTGAAAACATAAGTTTATTATTATAAAAAGTCAATGATAACTTTCAGTAATGTTTATTTTATGATGATTTATTGTGCAACTATGAGTATTTGTAGAGCTACTAAAGGTATTTTATTGACTCCGGTGAAATTAGAATAATTGTCTGAAAATTATTTTGAATAATCAATTTTATTCCCACTAGAGTTTGTGAATCTTAGAAATATTTTTAAATGATTTGAAACTATATGTATAACTCTAATTTTTATATGCATAAATTTAGTTTTAAGTATCCATCTATGTAAAGGCATTGTTAAATTTTCTATGCCATTTCCTTGAAAGTTCTGGATGTTTATAAGAAACTAATAATGAAAAGTAAGAACATAGGTTATTGGTAGGACCCTCATTTAGCACATATGTGATGTGGGAATTCCTTTCTTTATGCTATAAATCTCAATCTTTAAATAAAGGAGCTGTATTGGCCCTTGACAGGCACTATAGAAAAGATAGGCAGAGGAATCAAAATAAGTAGGAAAGGAAGGGTTGAGTCAGAGGCAAATCAAGCAAGCCACCCAAGGAGCAACATGTAAAGAACACAGGTGAGCCACGGGCCACATGGCAGACAGATTAATAGAAATGTGTTGATTTAAGATGTAAGAGCTAGCTAACAATGTGCCTGAGTCATAGGCCAAACATCATGAAGTTAATATAAACATCTGAGTCATTTCTGGGGGTATGAGCAGCAGTGGCAGGCTGATAAGGGGTCTGGCACAGCAGGTCTGTGGGTCTGGGCCTCTGGCCACCCGAGACCAAGAAACCACATTACAACAGATGGCGTCCAATGTGCAACAATTATCCACTTAAAGCCTGAAATATATTAGAAAGGGTTCAAGATCACAGACACTGAGCCAAGGCAGCTTCCAAATTGTGTATACAAAACAGGTCATTGTACAGAGAAAGCATGGCATCCGGGTCACATTCAAAATGGCACCGGCGGACTGGCGGTAGGCAGTGTAAGCTGCAATCAGGCCGGTTCCTGAAATCTCACAGAAGACTCAGTAACATGTGATTGATTTTAAATTTCTGTTTATTTTGAACAAAAAAGAAACAAAGACAGTTTCTTAGTAGCAGCATTTTCTTGGGTGTGCTCTGTTTGTTGGCCATGAACTGAGACGTGGTTCCTTTAAGAGAACTTACTGATTCAGCTGTATCTACAAAAACTATGTGGCAAGAAAGTGAGAGTATTTTAAAAAGCTCTTCTAGTTAAAAAATTATTAAAGATTCACAATAAAACAGATTCAGATTTTTAAAAATTTTTTTACAATTTATGTAAAAGGTACATAGTCTTCAGAGAGAAAAGAGAGAAAGTAGAGAAAGTCTTTAAAAAGAAAAATAGAGTAATAAAAATATAATAAGCCACATAAAGATAGAAAATAGACACAAAAATCTAGATTTTTGTTGTTATGTTTTCTTTTAATTTATTAAATGTTAATGAGCTAACTACAAAAAGACAATGGATTACAAATGCAAAGGCTACTAAGTTAAACAAAAATATATATTTTAAAGGTATTTTGATTTTAAAATTTGTGTCTAAAGATTTATTGCTTTAAAAGAGTTCTGCTTTTGTTTCCACAAAATATGAGAACCTATAAATTGCTTCCAGACAAATATGGTTTCATCAAGTAAGACCCCCTAAAAAAATTTCTGATGGAAAGAGATGACAGTATCAGCTTCAGGGCTACAGACTAAGATGATCCAGTCTCAAGAACCCATGAGATTTTCAACGCCCCATACTCAGCAGAAAGTAGTAATGAAAAACTACGCCCCAATTCCCGAAATATTATTTATAAATGTTTTTTTCATTATAACTGGCTATTGGTCATAGTTAATCTCTTTTTAAGAAGAAAAAGGGGATATGGTATATCAATGATTTTTTTTTAAAATTAGATTATTGAATTTACTTAGATCAGGAAATCAGATGTTAATCTCAAAATGTTTTACATTGGTATGGATTTTGGTTTATTGATACAAATTTAAGGTCAATTCTCTTATGCTATATGTATTTTTCTACTCTTGTTTAAGATATGATGTTTATGTAACTGATTTAAAATTGTAATATATAATTAAGAAATGCATGTTAGTTATATTTTTAGGTATACAAAGATATAATTCCATTAGATAGGTAATCTTCAAACACTTCAAAGACCTACAGAATATGGCATTTAAAATATTTAAGAGGTTAGACTTTTCTAGACAGTGAGACAGGTCTGCTCCTGGCAGCACTAATTTACTTCCAAAAAAATGGACATTGAAGAAACTCCATATAGAGTCTACTTGTGACAATGATTAGCCCTGGACAAGAACTTGTTCTTATATTGACTGCTTGACAGTATGCTGTTTAAACTAGACATGCTGGTTCCATAGGAAGATAACTTCTGAACTTTGGCAGAACAAGCCTAGATGGTCATTCAGGTTCCTGGTTTACAGAGAAAACTGTCAGACATTCTTCAGGACTCAAAGAGAAGCAACTGATACACTGTGCCAGAATGGACAGAGCAGATTTCCTGCTTCACTGAAAAGAGACTCTGGGCCTATAGGCTGAAGATAGATGCCCTAACTTTATAATGGAACTTTGGGTGACTGTCCAGGCAGATAGGTGTCATCTCTAGATTTTAGAAGTTGCTTGCACTTCTGGTTTACTTGGGTAAATATATCCTTCTGTGTTCTTTGATGTAGTTGAAGATTAGATAGTTATAGGTACAGTTTTTCTTAGTCATTTGAAAGGTATATTGGATATAAAACTTTAGATTCATAAAGATAAGGCAGATGATAAGAGTATTTTCTTTAATTTTGCTAAATACAAATAGACTAGATATTATAACTGTAATTCTTGCTTGATGGCTATTTTTTTATATATAATTTTTCTATGTTAAAATTAAAACTTTCCTTTTTGATTAGACAGGAAGGGGGAGGTGATGTGGGAATGTCTTTCTGTATGCTGTAAATATCAATCTTTAAATAAAGGAGCTGTTTTGGCCCATGACAGGCACCATAGAAAAAGTAGGAGGAAAAATCAGAACATAGGTAGGAGAAGCAGGGCGGAGTCAGAGGCAGATTGAGCAAGCCACCCAAGGAGCAACATGTAAAGAACACAGGTGAGCCACGGGCCACATGGCAGACAGATTAATAGAAATGGGTTGATTTAAGATATAAGAGCTAGCTAGCAATGTGCCTGAGCCATAGACCAAACAACATAAAGTTAATATAAGCATCTGAGTAATTTCTGGGGGCCTGAACAGCTGAGCCGGGTGCCTATGGGTCTGGCGTGGCAGGTCAGTGGGTCTAGGCCTCTGACCACCTGAGACCAAGAAACCTCACTGCAACACATATGGGATCATAAATTTAAATCCCAACAACTTTCCTCCTGAAAAGATTTTATAATTTGCATGTAATGTAAAATATCTCTTTAAGAATGCCAATATGACTTCAGTTATAAGAAGAATATCTGCTTTCAGATAGATTCCCCTTTTATGGGACTGATACTCAGCTAAATCCTAGAAAGAAATGTTGGCAGCAACTGATTTAGAAATAATCCAGGTAATACTTGTTGCTCAAGTAAGAATCCACTAAGGTCCAGTTTAGGGCAGTGTTTATAGTGCCATTACACAAAGACGTTCATGGGTTCAAAGTCCTTTTACATCTTCAATTGATTCTTACGGTTAACTAAAATGCTGGTACTCAATGAAATATGGGAGTTGATATCTAATACAGTGTTTGGAAGCAATACATCCAATTTGTCATTTAAGTTATAATTACAATATTTCCACACATATCTACATAAGAACTTTGAAACATTGACCAATCATATACCAAAATGAAGAAATAGTTTCGATATTCATTTATAGGTCTCTGCCTTGAAAGTATATTAACATTCCTCCCAGACGGCCAGACAGGCTAGCTACTACAGTCACCAGGTCTGGGCAACAGGGCATAAAACATACCCCCTGAACCTATTACAAATCCATCTACAGGCAAGTAAGCAGGTGCAACCTGACTATCAACACCCCTCATCAAACCCTACACCCCATAAGCCTCAACGCATTACCAAAACCCACCCATTTCTCCAACCTTACCTGCTTCCTGAGAAAAACTCTAGAGAGCTCCAGAAGAGGAGGTGAGTCACCCTCCTCCCAGCTAGCCAGCAGTGTCAGCTAGGACATCGCTCAGGTCTGGGCCACAGACCACAAAATGTGCCCTCATAACCAACCCATCACAACTTTAGCTGCAGGCAAGCAAACATTACCCCTGTGTACAAGCCTGACAATCACCATTTCACATCACACCCTCTATCCCATAAGCCTCAAAACATTCCCCGAACACTACCCATCCCTCCGATCTCAGCTGCTTCCTGTGACAGGGCCTCTGGAGAGTTCCAATCACAAGAGTTTCAGCTGCAGATCTCAACTGCTTCCTGATACACAGGCTCCACTGCCTTAGACTCTCCCAATGCTCCAATTGCACCAAGTGCACCTAGTAGACCAAAAACAGTTCCCTGAAATACAGACAATGCCTGCACCAATCAGAAAAAAGGCGAGTAGATGCCAGTGCAAAAGTCATTCAACAACGTAAGGAACAACATGGCACAACTAGAGCCTAGTGGCTCTTCAGCAACAAGAACTGAGCATTCCAGTATAGGAGCAGAGGAAAACACCCTTAAAAATATCTTTATAAAGATGATAGAAGCCTTTAAAGAGGAAATTAAATGAATTAAAAAAAAAAAACTCCCTTAAAAAATTAGAGGAAGAGGCAAGTAAAAAATTGGGGGAAAAAAACAATAAATAAATCTCTTTAAAAATGACTAGAGAACCTGGGATGGAGAGATGGCTGAGAGGTTAAGGGCACTGACTGTTATTCCATGTGTCCTGAGTTTAAGTCCCAGGAACTGCACTGTGGCTCAAAACCATCTGTAATACAATCTTATGCCCTCTTGTGGCATGAAGGCATACATGCAGGCAGATCTCTATATATATAATAAATTAATACATTTTTTTTTTTTAAAAAAAAAAACGATTAGAGAACCAAGAAAAGACCATCAAACAGGTGAAGGAAATCGGACAAAACTTAAAAACTAGAATAGAAGCTATAAAGAAGACAAAACTAAGGTGATGCTGGAAATAGAAAAATCTCAATAAATAAACAGGAACTACAAATGGAAAAATAGCCAACAGAATGAAAGAGATGGAAAGGAGAGTCTCTGGTGGGGAAGAAACAATAGAGAAAATAAATTTTCAGTCAAAGAGAACTCAAAAGTTAAAAATAATCATAATTTTGAAGCTAGATGTGTTTCATTTTGCAGAATTTGGAAAGATTAGATACATATATCATACTATGGGTACTTGCTCAGGACTACAATGGACAACTGCTTTGAACTCTGAAAGGGCTGATTTTGTAATTACACAACTTTTGAAAGTCATGGTCATTATGGAAATAAAAGTACAAATTAATACTGACAATGCTCCAGCATATGTTTCTCAAAGAATGAAGCAGATTGGATATTATAATAAATTAAAGCACATTACAGCTACACCACACAATCCTACAGGACAAGTACTTTCAGAAAGATCTTACTGCACTGATGTGGAAATGCCTTTCTGTATGCTGTGAATCTCAATCTTTAAATAAAGGAGCTGTTTTGGCCCTTGACAGGCAATGTAGAAAATGTAGCCAGAGGAATCAGAATAGGTAGGAAAGGAAGGGCAGACTGAGGGGCAGATCGAGCAAGCCACCCAAGGAGCAACATGTAAGGAACACAGGTGAACCACGGGCCACGTGGCAGACAGATTAACAGAAATGGGTTGTGTTAAGATGTAAGAACTGCTAGCAATGTGTCTGAGCCATAGGCCAAAGAGCATGAAGTTAATATAAGTGTCTACATCATTTCTGAGGACCTGAGCAGCAGGGGCAGGTGGCTAAGGGGTCTGACACAGCAGGGTCTGGGCCTCTGGCCACCTGAGACCAAGAAACCCCATTGCAAAACTGCACCTTAAAAGAAATGCTTCATTAACAGAAAGAAGGAAAAACAACAAAGAACTCAGAGAGAGAGAATGCATAAGCCCTTTCTAACCTTAAATTTTCTTAATGCTGATGAGAAGGGAACAACAGCTGTGGAGAGACATTGGATAATGGGAAAAATTTCTGAGATAAACCAAGCTGTCTACTTCAAGGAAGTGCTGACCTCAGAATGGAAGCTGTGATATGTGCTTCATTGGGGAAGGGGTTTTCCTTTTGTTTCTACAGAATAAGAAAAACTATGGATGCCAATGAAATTAATAAAGATCCTATTCAAAAAGGAGACCCTCCTGAAGAGAAGTAATGGTTCATCCACTGATATGACAATTGGATACATGGTAAGGAAAACTCACTTAAGAAGGCTGGGTCAGGGTCTCATTTTTGTCTTTACAGAAGCATAAACATAACCATCTTCAAGAAATTGAAAAAAACATTGAACTCCTAGACATCTAAAGCTCAAAGGAGGTCAATTATAAAAGGATTACAAGCAAAAGAACATAAGGCCTACAAGTATCAATATGTAATACAGAATAATGTTCAGTTCTCACTGCTTAACATCTGTATCTCTTTTTAAAAAATGTGGTCTCAATTTAATTATAAATAAAGCTGACTTTAGAGTTGGCTTGAGTGGCTTTCTCCATCTCTAAACCCAAGTACACTGGTAAACTAAAATTTAAGAGATTCTGTCTCATATCAGAAAAGTCACCTTGTGTGAGACAAAAGACAACCAAGATAAACAGGGAATATTGTTATTGTAATTTTATTTCTAATCCTATCTCTGCATTTATTTTTTCTTGACCCATTAAAATCTTCTTTGCATTCCATTTTCTCCTGATAACATAAACTCTTCATTTAATATTAACAATGTTTAAGCTTTTACTGTAAACAACAAATTTTCCAACCAACAATCTCCAAAGCATCCAGAAAGAAGATGGACTCCCATCACAACAATTCTACCTGATCTATGATACTGAAAAAAAGACTAGTGTATGCCACTCTGACTCTTTTTGAAATACAGACTACTCAGGACAGTTGCAAGGTACCTTTCTATGACTATCCATCATATCATATCTCTAAAAAGAACTCCAGATAGCATTACCCAGTACTCTGAAACTAATTATAGATGTTTATAGTCTGTCTGTTGTAACCTAACCACTGTATTAGTTTTTACAGGACCCCACAGAGATACTATTACCTACAAGTAAGCAGGAAGCAACCCTATGAAAAACTATACCCCTCTCCTGATAAGGTTTCTCCTGTAAAGGTTATGTATAATTATCATGCTATGGTGGTTATAAGTTATATATGGGTTGAAGATGGAGACACGGGAATCCCTTCTAAAGAAGAGAAGGGGGAGAAGATATGACAGATATAGGTAAGTTATTGTATATACCTATAACAATTATTATCCAACCGTGAGCCATGACAATTTGCACTGGTATAGGTGCTTGTATATTGATACAAATGTGAAATTATTTTATATGTTGGCTTGAGATCATTTGTATATTGATACAAATTCAAATCTGAAGTTATTTTATATGTCTAATGTAATTTGTATATTGATACAAAATTAAATCTGTAATTGCCATATGTTGCATATGCTTCTACCTCTGTTTAAAATATTTTGCACATTAATGCATATTAAACATATCATTATCATTTCTACTATGTAATTTCTAGCTCTGTTTAATTATACTAGTAATAATATATAGAATGTATATTCTATTTCTGTTTAAGATGTTTTGTATACTTCTGTCTAAATATTTTGTATAATGATATATATTAGGATGCTATTGTAATTTTGCACTATACCCTTACCTTTGTTTAAATCTATATAATTGTCATTTGAATTCATTATTCAAAAACTGTATGCCCATTTATACATTGTCTATTTTGACAATATAAACTTCAATCTTTAGGATAATAAGAATTGCAGATCACAGTTACTTAAGTTTGCCATGTAGTAGTCATGTTAAGTTTCTCATATTCAGTAGAATATGACAGACAGGAGTCTTCAACCACTTCACAGACCTAAAGAATATGGCATTTAATATTTTGTTATTCAGAATTTGGCCATGAGAGACATGACAACTCCTGGCAGCATCATTCCTTTCCCAAGATGATGTTGGGCATCAAGGACACTTTGCAAAGAGTTTGTCTTCCTTGGCAGATAATGGCCTATTGGGTAAAGAACTGCTCTGGCCTCTACTGTAAGCTTTCTGTCAAATCTGAATGAGCAGGACAAAAAATAGAGACTGCTGAAGCCTGCCAAGACAGGATAAGATGGTTTCTCAAAATACCCTGCTTCTGAAGAGATTTGTCAGATATCCTAGACCTGGAGACAAAAAGGTAGATGCTTCAACTTTGCAGAAAAGCTATGGATGACTTTCCAAGCAGCTAACTGTCACTGTGCTCTCCCAAATTTTGGAAGTTACTTGCTTATACTTTCAGCTTATTCAGAATATATTTTTATTCTCACGTCTTTGATGGGTTTGAAAACTAAATAGATGGTTACTACCATCTCATATTTTACTCACAACATTTACTATTAGATTTATATTATTCAAGATAAACAGCTTTGAAGTAGTCTCTATGCTCCCACTTTGCAATATTCTAGATATTTAAGATGTATTTTATGTTTCTTATCAATTGTACTTTGACCTTGTTTGTTATTTACATTTTCCCTCTCCTGTACATTACCTTATAATTGTTTCTACTGTATACAATCTTATAGTTAGGACCAGAAACTTTTTAGTTAGACAAAAAGGCGAGACACGGCATGTCCAGGTGTTTTTGAGTGAGACCAAAAGGTATGACTTTGAAGTCTCCAGTACCCTGAATGGGGTATGGCTAACCCCCTTTAAAGACCAGTGCATACTGCCTGACCTTCCTGTTTGTTCCCTGAGTTCTCAGAGGGAGCATTGCCTGTACCACCGCATGGGACATTTCAACCCTCTGGGAAGTGTCCTAAGGTTGAATCTTTTATCAGTGAGTGTTTTATATAAAACTCTTAATAAATATTGATCCTTTTATATAATTAATTGCCAATGAATAATTCCTTCAATATATACCATTAAAAATACCAAAGCTAAGAATAATAGAAAAAATGAGAAAAGCAGCTCAAGACCACAAAAAATATATTTAATAAAATCAGAGAAAAAACTTTTTCAACCTAAGAAAGAAAATGCCAATGAAGATACAAGAAGCTTACAGAGCACCAAATAGACTAGATTCCCCGATAAAGTCTGTTCACCACATAATTATCAAAACATTAAGCACACAGAATAAAAAAATTTAAGAGCTGAAAAGGAAAAAGGCTAAGTAACTTATAAAAGCAAACCATCAGAATAACACAGAATGTCAACAGTTGGGAAGGTCTTTGGGGAAGGAGGGGGTGAGTGGGAGGAGAAAAAGAGAACTGTGGTTGGTACATAAATGAATTTGTTAAAATAGAAAGGATAATAAAAAGGAAGTGTTCCCATAAGCTTATAGGCAAGTTTTGATTGATAATTAATGAAAGGATAGCCCATTCTTTGTGGAAGGTAAAACCCCTAGGAAGTTGATCCTGCACTATATAAGAAAACAGCTGAGCATGCCATGAGAAGCAAGTCATTAAACAGAATGCAGGTGTTGCTTCTGCTTCAGTTTCTACATTCTACTTCCTACCTTGAATTCTAGCCCTCACTTCCCTCCCAAGAGTTGTAGGACAAAACAAACCCTTTCCTCTGAATTGATTATTGTCCATAAATTTTGTTACAGCAATAGAAACCTAAGACAGAAATTGGTAGCAGAGAGCAGAATTTTGCTGTGACAGACTTGTCCATTTTATTATAGGATCATAAAGTTTGGAATTCCAAAAATTGAAAAGCCACCTAGTATTTATAGCTACATGAAATTTTTGAGGAACTTGGAAGATAAAGTCTTGTGCAATGGCTGAACTGGAAAAGTGAAGAGTGGCTCATGTGATATGGATTTGAAGGCATGAAGGGATTGTAGAGAACATTTGAGAGCTGTCACTGTAAAAGTCCAGGAAAGGCTATTGATAAAGGTGCAGCCACAGTTAAAATACAGATCACAGGATGGAAGTGATCATGGAGAGAAGAAGAAATTTGACCATGTATCTAAGTCAGAGTCCCTGAAAAGAGTAAAGAAGAGGCCATTTGTGGAGGTACAGCCTCAGTAGATAGACAGCCTCTTGACTATGGGATGTCTGTATGGGAAAGAAGCAGTTATGAGCCTACAAAACAAACTGTGTTCAGGGGGTGTTGAGTCAGAGAAATGGAGCTTTACAAGTCAATAGGAGCCCAGAAGAAAGGGTGTGTTTCCCAGATACTAAGTAGAAGTTTGGATGGTTTGTTGGTTTCAATTTGTCATTATTTTGGTTTTGAAACATAGTTTCATTCTGCATCCCTGACTAACCCAGAACTCACTGTGCAGAACAGGCCATCTTCAAACTCACAGTTTATCCTCTTTTCCTATGTGTTGGGGTTAAAGATATGTGCCCAAATATCCAACATTCACTGAACTTTTTATACTCTTGAATTTGAGATTACCTTTCATTTGATTGTGACTACATTCTGATTCTTCCCTCTTGGAGCAAGAAAATAGGGAATTCATTTTTTTGAAAATAGATTTTCCTCTTAAACAACACATCACAACCACAGTTTCTCCTTCCCCTACTTCTTCCAGTTTCCCCTCATCTTTCACCTTTCCCACATTCACTGTCCTTCTTTTCCCTTAAGAAAAGAGAGACAACATCTATACATAACAAAACAAGACACAAGAAAACAAGGCAAACGCCTTTATGTTGAGGCTAGATAAGTCAACCCAATAGAAGAAAAAGAATGCAAAGAGCAGACAAGAGAGTCAAGAGACACACTTGTGTAGTGATAAGTTTCTTGGTCCCAGTGGCCAGAGGTCCAGACCCATAGACCTGCAGCCCCAGACCCCTTAGCCACCCGCCGCTGCTCAGGCCCCCCAAAATGATTCAGATGCCTATATTAACTTCAAGCTGTTTGGCCTATGGTTGAGGCACATTTCTAGCTAGTTCTCTCATCTTAATTCAGCCCATTTTCACTAATCTGTCTGCCACATGGCCCATGGCTCACCTGTGTTCCTTACATGTTGCTCCTTTGGGCTTCTGACTTGGTCTGTCTGACTCCGCCCTGCTTCTCCTACCTATGCTCTGATTTCTCCTCCTACTTTTTCTATGGTGCCTGTCATGGGCCAAAAAAGCTCCTTTATTTAAAGATTGATATTCACAGCATACAGAAAGACATTCCCATATCACACTTACTTTCACTGTTAGGAGTCCCACAAAAATCATAAAGTTAACAGCCATTACATACAGGCAAAGAACCTGTTGCAGACCCTTACAGGCCCTGTGCTTGCCACATCAATGTCCATGAGCCCTTATGAGCCTTACTTAGTTAATTAAGTGGACCATGTTCTCCTACATCCCTCTTGACTCCTGCATTCTTTTCTCATCTCCTCCTCTTCTACGAGCTTTGCTAAATTTTCAATAGAGGGACTTGATGGAGACCTCCAATTTAGATTTGTTCCCTGCATAATGTTTGGCTGTGGGTCTCTGTACACTTTCTCATCTGCCAACAGAGGAAGAACTCTTTGATGATGACAGAACAAGGAACTGATCTATGAGCATAGCCAAATATCATTAGGAATTATTGCATTGATTTTTTGGGGGATGTAGATGTGTTTGGTTCTACTATATGTCTCTTAACTACCCAATTTCTGGTTCCTGGTGACCCAGGTAGTGTAGGACATAGGCTCCCTTTCATTCTGTGGATCTAAAGTTAAACCAGACATTGTATGTCCATTTCTATGAGTTCTGTGTCACTGTTATTGCCCAAGAACATCTTGAAAACAGGACAGATTGTAGACCTAAGATTTTGTGGCTGAGATAGTACACCAGATTCTCTGTAGCCTTCAGAGCACTTCCAAATCAAAGAAACTAGACTGTAGGGGTGGAAGGCTCTATGAAAGCACCTGCTGAACCTCTTTACATTCAGCGAGCTGTGTGGATATTGTCCTCGGCAATGGATCGATACTGAAAGTTTTTGTGAAGTGACTCTCTGTTCTAGCATCAGCCTTGGTTGTTTAAGGATCTCTGTAGAACCCTCTCCACCAAAAATTCATCCTAACACAACCCAGTTCCACCACTGAAATCTTTGCCTGGTTGCAATAGATAGCCAGTTCAGACTTCATATCCTCCATTACTAGAGGTCCTTAATTCAGTCATCCTCATAGATTTTAGGAAGTTTCCACTGCACTAGATTTCAACACTTCTCCCTAACTCCCCCCCCCCCAATTCCAACTGTCTCACCCAGTACTCTTACCTTATCCCTTCCCTTCCTCCACATGATCCCTCTCACTGTCATCCTCAGCTACCCTCAGTCTATCTACACAATACATTTTCTTTCCCACATCTACATGTCCCTGCAGAACCATTATCTTTCCCTAATCTCTCTGCATCTGTTAACTGTAACATGATTATCATTTACTTAACAGCTAATATCCACAATAAGTTTGTACATATCATATTTGTCTTTCTGGGTCTGAGTTACCTCACGTGGGGTGTTTTTGGATTTTGCTTTATGTTTTCTTTCAAGTTGAATCCATTTTCTTGCAAATTTTATGATTATTTTTAACAACTGACAATTACCCCATTGTATATGTGTACCACATTTCTTTATTCATTCTTTGGTTAAAGGGCATCTAGTTTGTTCTCAGTTTCCAGATAGTTTAAATAAAGCTCAATGAACATAGTTGAGAAAATTTCCTTTTGGTAGGAACATCCTTTGGGTTCATGACAAGAGTGAAATAGCTGATTCTTGATTGATTCCCAGTTTTGTGAGAAACTTCATTGTTTATTTCCAAAGTGGCTGTACAAGTTTTTACTAGCACCAGAAATGAAGGAGTGTTCCCCTTGCTTCATGTCTTTACCTTCATGACTTTACATGAGCTGTCACTTGTGTTATTGAGCTTGGCAATTTTACAAATGTAAGATGGAATTAGTTTGTTTTTTGGTTTTTACAGGAACCTATATTTCTGAGACCTTGCATATTTTAGACAGACTGTCAAGTTTTTTTTAACAGATTTGATATTTAAAGTGCTTGAATTTTTAAAGACTTTTGAACTTTTAGATGTTGGAATGTAATACTACCATTAATTTGAAAGGTTAAAGATAGACAAGAAAGAAAGTTTGCTTGAGTAATGTATTGGTGTGACAAGCTGACAAGGGGCTAGTTGTTTTGGTTTAAAAAAATTGCCAACTTGTCAAACGCTACAGTCATCTGAGATGAAGTTTCATTTAAAAAATATGTCTATTAATCTAGCCCATTGGCAAGTCTGTAAGATATTGTTTGATTAATGATTGATATGGAGGGACTAGTCTAGTGTAAATGGTGTTGTACCTGGGAAGCTAATACTTGGTTGTACTAAAAGCAGTAAGAGAAAGCAATGAAAAGCAAGTCAATAAGCATCACTCCATCATGACCCTGAACCAGTTCCTATTTCCAGATTTCTGCCCTGAGTTATTGCCTTGGATTTCTGTGATAATGTAAAAGTCAGACAAGCTTTTTTCTCTCCCTAAGGGTTTAAATTTTGTCCTAGTGTTTTATCACAGCAGTAGAAACCCAAGAAAGACAAACATATTATATGGTAATTCTACATCTAGAAAACAAAGCATTTACATGGATATACAAGGAGTAATGGTTTTATTTGATTTGCCCTTTGTAGAATAAGAAGGTCAGCCATGTTGAGAAAATTAGGCTGACAAGACAAGATGGAGTTAGTTCATACCATTAAAGCAGATCAGATTGGTACCAGAACACTGAATTTTTAACTTCTGCTGAAGAATGTAGCTAGCAAACACTTTGCAGTTTTTCTGGATTTTTTTTCCTTAATTTTTTTACTCTGAAAGGTAGATTTCTTAGAAAGTCAATGGTTAGAATTATAACTGTGTGAGTAATAAGAAACAAGATGATGTATGTTAGCTGGAGAATGTGCTACAATTAAAAGATGTGTTTTGATACATAGTAATCATAGACTATATCTCTTAATTTCATCAAGAATATTCCTTTGTAACCATAAAAATAGCCTTAGTGCCCTTTCCAAACAGTTCTTTACAGTAACTAAAGGTGCAAAATAGGATTGGCTTGTATGGTTACAACCAACCACAATTAGTTATGAACTGATTCCTAGTTTCTTCTTCCATTGGTGGAGGCTGTGAAGACCATTGTGTGTAACAAACAACCTTTGGTGTGCAAGCTTCAGCAAAGATAATTTTCTCTATCACTTCCTTGTTGTGAGATTGGAAGTTAAAAGACCTAAGTGTTACCTACTATCATGTCACCATTTCATTTTTAATATATAAAAGACACAATGTCCATAAGCAGGTTTAAATCAGCTTTACTATAGGATGGGTGAATACAGCTGAAGCCTGAGGCACAAGTGATATTTATTTCCTCTTCTCCGACGTGATGACTGCTGAGCTCCTCTGGGCTCATTCATGAACTTATCGACCCAGTCGGAGACTGAGAGACTGAGGATGGAATGTGGGAACAAATCTTGGATGGGTCCAACATGTTCCGGTTTGCTGGTTCCGTCTATGGCATATAGACTGGAAGTCCAAAAGCAGGTCCAAGACAGGCAAGGAAAGAAAGAAGAAGCAGGAAGATAAGTAAGCAGAAGCTTTCAGCAACTATCTTCCCAAAGTAGAGAAAATTTGCCAAAGATGTTCAAGTCTCATCATCTACAATAATCTCAGAAGTTACTCCAGACATCAGAGCATTTCTGAGTGATTTCTCTCTATTGGCAATTGTGTGAGAGCCTTTCTCTATTTTACTCAGCATACAGGAAGAGAAGTCTCATGAAAAGAATGACAGAGTTAAACATCAAACTCTTCTCACTGACATAGAAAGACTATTTTGCTAGCAGTGGCTTTTTGTGTTGGCAATTTCTGGCACTATGAAATAGTTATACTACTTTTATGCTTATTCTGTTTTTTTTTCTGTCTCTAGATTTCTTGTTATCATTAATTTGATCATACAGTTTTACTTCAAAATATGTTTTCAATGTTTATATTTTTGGTTAGGCCTCAGTAGCTTCAATAGAATGTGAATCTCTTCAATTACTTGTGATTCTTTTCAGGCTTTCTTTACCAAAGGTAAGCTAACTCCCTGGTCCTAACATGCATCTTCCTACAGTCTCCAATAAATGGACTCTACAATTTTATCTTAAATATAACTGAAGTATTAAAAAACTTTCTTTAACCCACAATACTTATAAGGGATTCTGTCATCATATAACATATTAAACAGCTGTATTTTGGTATAGAAATGCAAATATCACTATATATGACACAGATGCACCACAGTAATATGCTTTCTATATCTTTTATAACTGATGTGAAGACATTGTAAATTCTCGCTAGAGTTTAAGAATATTAGACAAACTACAAAATATAATGCAAATATATAACATAGATTATGGTTCAAGCTAAGATGGAAATATATAATACTTTACCTATGTCATTCTAATTATATAGTTTATACTATTACAAATACAGGATGTATGTAGATGTCCTAGTTCAGTGTGTGTATGTATGTGTGTGCACATGTGTGTGTGTTCAAATCTACAAATATACACATGGGATTTGCATGGAAATCTTTGAAGCTACATACTTTTCAATCATAATATTTAATAGAGATGATCACAAACAAACATAATAACTTATGTTTGTATTTGTCTATATACACATATACAGGTATTATTATCTAAAAACTCACATATTGATAGTAAGTAATCTAATCTATTCTCTCCTCAACTCAGAATCTTACTATATTATATACTGACTATCTTCTGGATCAATTCTTTTTTCATTATTTGATTCAGGCAAGCAATCACTTCCTATTAACACTATAATGGATATATCTTAAAGATTCTAATTCTATGTAAATAAAATAAAAATTTAAGGTAGCAATGTTACTTTTAATATTTGTTGCTTAAAGTCATCAGGACCTATTCTTCCCTTCCTTTACTTTGTACTTAAAATGAGAAATATATTACTTTCAGGATTTAGAAATATTAATTGAAACTTGTTTTTGAAATGTGAAGGCTAAATGATTTCTTGAATAAAACTTTAAAGAAAAGAATTAGAAGAGAACCTCTATGTCATTGACAACAAAATGATTCCAAAGTCATAGAAGAGAAAAATGGAATCATTAAAACTTCATTAGAAAAAAAAAAAGGATCCAAATTAAAGTTTCACAGTTTTTACCAAAGGTGAAGCATTTCTATATGAGTACAAATCACTGGATGCCTTTGAGAAAGGTCTGCAGATATAATAGTAAATGTGCACCACAACTCAAAGGTTCCTGAGATGACAAATTGCCCGGAGCTGTACTTAACTAGGCAGATTGAAATGCCCACTTTGAAATCAGTAGGTGATAGTGTTGAAAGTTTATTAGAATTAGGAATATATTATATTTTTTATAACTGAAGGCAATTGAAGGTCTTAATATAGGGGAAAATCTTACATTCTATGCCATCAACTCAGCATCATCTCTTTCTTTTCTGTGTCAGTGTTGGTAGGCACTCTTAACAGAAAACACAAGGCCATTTTCTAGCACCACTTTCAGATATTTAAGGACACAAAGGAATTTACTTCAAAATTTCTCCCCTCACTTATCTTCTTTACTAAAGCTGAATTTATATGCCATCTGATATGCCTTTCACTCTTTTCAGTGGATGACCTAGTTAAGATAAGATCTGAAGTAAATCCTGAAAAGAAAGGCACATATTTCCCATCATGAAAATCAAGAAGACATTCACTGTTTCTATCTCCTCTCTATCAGTTTTTCTGTCTTTGCTTCCTCGAACCACACAGACATACACACATATTTACACACACACACACACACACACACACACACACGTACACACACACACACACACACACACACACACACACACAAATATACCCAAAGGCATTCAAAGACATATACACATAACCCCAAATACAACAGTACACATACGGGGACTCACACATATACATAGAGACATACATACACACACACACACACACACACACACACACACATAGGTACAAACCCACATACATACATACATATGTGTACACACAAATACACATACAAAAATGCATAGGTATACATAGAGACATACGAACACACAGATGCACATATACTCTGAAATATATTCAAACACATACATTTATAGACAGATAACAGAGATACACATATAGAAACCAACACTGACATATATTCATATAAATGTATATATATATATTTATATTCATGAATTCACACACAAACACAAATATATACAAACACACTAACACATCTAACACATGTATGCAGTTTTGAGGGTTTCTTTTTTTCACAGAATCACAATGAATGTTGTGAAGGATCAAATTTATTTTACTTTGAAGTTTTTCTACTGTCAATTAGAATCACAGAAATGTGCTGCTGTGGACTTGGAGCAGCTCTTACATTGTTGAATGATCCTGGATTACTATCACCTCCATACAAGAGGGCCATCTACCCACCAGTGTCATCAGAGTTCTTCGGTGCCTTTCATCTGTCCAACTTATCTTCCTTCACTCTCATTAGTGAGCAACATGCCATTAACTTTATAGAATTTCTTTCTTTTCAAATTTTACTTTCTTTTCAAAACATTTTGCTTATCCAGGCTAAATCTATTGCCATAATAAAAATGAACCTGTTAGATTCTCCTGTCTAAATGTTGAAAGGTGGCCATCACAGCCCAATTCAATGTTCTCTGTATCTACAATTCCAGCATCTCTTTAGAAAACTTACAACTGTTTCCACTAATTTTCTCTGTTCTATACAGATAGTTACAATGTTTAAAATTGTTTAGCCAAACATATATTTTACAAAATTGGTGCCAGAATATTAAAAATTGTTGTACATTTTTATACACTAGCTTTATAATATGTATACATAAATGATTCCATGGGACTTTTTTAAAAAAATGAAAAAAAAATTCAGTATATAAATATATTTTAAAAACTAAAAAAAAACCAAGCATAAATTATTTGCATAAATATTTCTTAGAGAATGTTATTTTCAGTAAGGATTTCATTGACAAGTATTCCCTTAGCCTTTGACTGAAACTCTAGTTATTGATTGTATTTCATAATTCTGACAATGACAAAGAAATAGGAAAAACTAATTCAATATGATACAGGATAAGGAGAATGTTTTTACACTACAATAAAAATAACAAATCTTTGGTTTCTTAAAGGCAACCTTTCTAACATATAAATAAAATAACCTTATTAGATCTAAACTGATATTAAGTACATAGAGGTACAGAAATCCAACTTAATGGTTTGGAATACAAACTCATAATCATTTGGAACATGATATCTACTGAAAAATAAATAATATTAATATTGAATACAGCCTTTATTCTTATAAGGAAATTCCAACAAGTATAACAAAATGTTGACCTTCCCAGCCCATTTCTTCAGTGGACAGTAGTATTCATAATGAAACTGCTCAGATTCTGGGTTTCGCATAAAAAGGAGAGATCAATACCTGACTCCAAAAGGAGGAGAAGCAAGGGAAATACAAACAGCAGAAGTCCCAGGCCCACTACAAGGAGCCTGGAGTAACGCTTGACTATGGGATTGACCCAGATGCGGCCGGTCAGGATGGAATAGCTCCAAGACAAAGCTTGCCGAGTTTCCTTCAGCTCCCCCTCTTCAGTCATCAAAAAGGCATTTTCATCTGCTTCCAGTTCCTCAAATGAATCTGTGTCTTCTCTATCTAACTCGAGCCTAGATGGACAGTCAAAGAGCATGTCGATTTCATCGTCTTCCACTGGTGTAGGGAGCAGGCTGGCGTTGGGATTGTATGCTTGTTGGGAGATGGTCAAGGGGTCTTCTTTTACTTTATCTTCTTCACTCAGGGGATCTGCGCACCGAGCTCTCTTCACTGCTGAGCTTGAAATCAGGGGCTCAGAAACATCCTCTTTAGGCAGTGGAGTACCTGGAAAGGAACATTATTTTATAAATTTTAAATTTTATATTCTTGTTCTACAAAAATCTCGATGTCAAAACAAATGGAGTTCAAGGTATACATAAAACTGGTGGACTTTAAATAAAATCGAATTACTAATATACTTTATTCTGTAAGTTCTTGGCTCAACAATATAAACCAAAAGTCTCAGTGATAAAAGGTCATAAGCACCTTCAGGTTCATGATTCTGGTCTGTAGACATCCAACTATGGACAGGTTTTTAAAAATAATGCAAATATAGTTTAGCTATACACTATAATTATGAGTAAAGTCTTGAAGTATTAAATACTTTAGCACAATAGAGTATTTTTAAGAGAATAGTATAGTGAAACTTTAGAATCCAAGAATAATCACATTGTACTTCTGAGTCATATTTTAGTCTTCATTCTAGATACAATTTGAAATTTCTGGTTGTTATACCGAAATTTTCTCCAAGTTAAAACATCTCACCTTAGAGAGAAGATTTTAAGGCTAAGGATGATCTAAGGCAGTGGTTCCAAATCTTCTTAATGATGTGAGCCCTTAAAACAGTTCCACATGTTGTAACCCCAACCTTAAAATTACTCTGTTGCTACTTCATAACTGTAAGTTTACTACAGCCATGAATGATAATGCAAATATCTGATTTGTGACCCCTTTGGGGTCACAACCTATAGATTAAAAACTGCTTGTCTAAAAAAGTGCTCAGTAAGACTCAGTAACTAAACAACTTCAAACCTTCAGAAAGTCCCTGAAACTGAAAGTCTTCTACTGATGGAGATAACATTTTTTAATGAAAATAAAATTTAAAAAGCAAAGATGGATGAAAGATACTAAGATACTCTTAAATAAGTTAAGCTGCTGAGAAATGTCTTAGAACAACTGAGTGTACTGGAAGATAAAGACCACCAATTAAGCTATCTGGAAAAGACTCAAACTGACTGTGATACATGGAAGGTACATTCTAACCTGTCAAGCCACAAGTCATGCAGTGGGCTCCTGTGTGCCAGCTTTCATGAGATTTCACCAATATTGAAATAAACTTTTAATAATGCAGTTGCCTTTGAATAATTTCTGTTCCTATAATTAACCCCTCACACATATTCCTATAAGTAACCTGACTAACCTCTGGCTAACCAACTTGGACTCTGGTGGCATCCTTTAGTTGTTCATGGGTCTGTATCTGGATGAGTGTAACATAACACAGATATTGACTATCTGATCCATGAATCCAAAATCTAAAAGGCTATGACATCCAAAATGTTTTGGTACAAAAAAGTTCAGAAATTTCAGTCCCATAGAAGGTTTTGGATTTCAGAGAATTTTTAATCTTAAATTTCCAGTTTAATGATAGTCAATTAGTAAACTCTAAGAAAATATTCCAAAATTTGGGGAAATCCTCTGAAATCTGAAATAGTTGTATACCAAGAAATTTTGGATGAAGAACATTTAATCTGTAATTGTAGCCACACTGTGTTCACAAAGTTGCCATTTGCTAGTTTCATTTAAACATTTTCATGTGAAAACTTGAGTTTTGATAGCATGGAAAATTAGTTGTTCTTCATATAGTTGTAGAAAACAATGTTCTTGGGGCTACTTTTACATATAAAGTTGATTTCTATAGAGCTTCAGTCTATTTCTCTACTATGTACATCAAGAAGGCAAACAGCTTGGTCAAAGGGTATATCCTTTAAATTTTTATGGAGAACAATAAATGTCTTTCTTACTACATGGAAAATGCAGCTACCTCCTTTCAAACTTATAATCTGGGTCTCCCTAATGAGACTTAAATTCTCAATGAGAACTAAACAAATACTAAAGATACTCTCTCTAGAATAAAATAGCAGTAAATTGCCAAACAAACTGGTAAATGTGAAACAGAAAATATTTCACAATTTCTTTGTCATTAAGGCATGTAGGAATGAGCTTTTTAGCTATATCTTTCAAAAGTGAACAGATATTTTTTGATAGCTCTAAAGTGAGAGTAGCAGCCAGTCTTAGTGAAAAGAATCATTAAAAATCCTTATAACATTCAAATAAAATTATACAGACTGAGAAGTACACACACCAACAAATAAAGAAAAAATAACCATAAATTTTGAAGAGATCAAGAGAGTAGGTGGGAAGATTTGAGGGGAAAATATGGAAAGACAAAGTATCATTATAATCTCAGAAAATGAAAATAATCTATGCATTAATGACTACTAAGAATCAGAAAATATTTTCAACATCATAAATCATCAAGGAACTACCAATCAAAAACTACAAATTACAAAACTTAAAAGCTGCTAGGATATTAGTGTTTTAAAAATGCCTAATTGTTGGCGAGAATATGAAGAAATTTGAATTTTGTACATTGCAGAAAAAAACATAATATGCTCAGTCAGTATGAGCAAAATTTTGGTGTGTTCTCCAAGAGTAACATTTAGAACTATTTATCATATGATTCAGTAATTCCAATCATAATTAAATTCTCAAAAACAAAAGAAAACAAGAACAGTGCCAACAACAACAACAAAAACCCTTTAAATAAGTACTCCATTTTTTTAACAGAAAAATGTAATTCAACACAAATTCTTAAGAAGTACATGAGATTCTGGATATATTCCGAAGGCAGATATACAGAACCCACCCGGGGAAGAAAGGTCTTGGTCTGAGCAGCTGGAGTATGGGATTGCCATCAAAATATGCTGTAGTCCACAAACTCAAGATTTCCCTTACTCTGGTTATAGGGAAAGGATATGGAAAGCTGAAGATAAAGAAGCTTCTAAAAGAGAATATGAAAATTATTTTAAAAAATGTTTGTGACAAGACAAACAAGCAAAGCAAGCAGAAATGGTCTTTGTAGTAGCAGTGACCTATTAACACTCAAAGCAGGCTTTCATTGTTTTCTAAGCAGAAGAATCCAGGGAGCCTCCTGCTCAAGAAGAAAAACCCCTCTTATAAAAACACAAAACATTCCTAAAAACAGTAACACTGTCATCATTCTCTGATCTGTTTATATACCCCCTTCAGTTTTCACAGAGCCCTGTTTTTCTATGCTCTATTGTTGATCAACACTTTGCTGGCTTTTGATAACTGATATTTTAATTGAATATTCAATTCAATATTTCATTGAATAGATAGATTGTACAATCTTTTTCACAAACATTTTTTAAAATAATCTCATGTCCAGGACAGCTTCTTAGTCCCTCCATTTGTTCTACCTGTCTCAGAATAGACGTCCTTTTTATGTAGATTAGAGCAATACTATCCTATCCTATCACCTGGTCTCAGCTTGTTCCCAATCAGGGGCTGCTATCAACAGAAACTGAAGCTATTCTTTGTAAACATAGGGGATCAGGCTACTAAAAATAATCCTTCATGATGTGTCTTTTACCGGGGAAATGTTAACTGTTCGCAACTGTGCCATGTGTCCTTATACAGTGTGCTCTCCCATGCACTTCTAAACTTGGTCCCTTGTAACCTGTCCCCAGAGCCTGAAAGGACAAAATGTGAGCTGCATGAGGTAACAGAAGACTGTGGTGTGGAAGGAATAAAACAGATTTGCTTCATCTAATAACCTTAAAATGCAGTTTTCTCCAAAGTTATGTGTAGTCCACACAATATATATTGTAGTTTTGTTCAAAGTATTTTCCAGTCCTTTCTGTTATTGTCCTAATTACATTCACTTGGACTAGGAGGGACTGGAAGGAGGGAAGAGAAGGTGAATGGGAGATATATTGATTTAAAAATAGACATTTTTAATAAAAAAATAATAAAATGAAGAGAAAAACTAGAACACCATTATACATAGAGTGATCACTTCTATCTTTTCCCAATGATGTTTATGTTATCCTATATCAGGATTTAAATGCTCCTCACTCTCAATCAAATTTACAATGCCTTCATCTAATGTAATAGCTCCTGCTCTTGTATCGTGGACAGCATAAGGACCTATAAAGTAAAAAATAAGTTGCTATAGATACTTACAGCTTAAGTCTGAAATAAAGTAAGCTTCAAAATTTTACAGTACATCTGATAATCAGTCATAAAAATGTTTTCTCTCTATAGTAAGAAGCATATAGCTTAATGTTTTCAATGCAATTTATGATCTATGGGTTTAAATTTAATTTTTTCTCATATGTCATTGGCTTCCTTGATTTACTAGATTTTTGCTTTCAATTGCACATTTTAAATGGGCATTTTAGAATATCTCATATAAGATATGTCCCTGAATACCTTCCGAATGGAGCTTATTTGTTCTATGTTAGATCTGTAAAAAATAATTTAATCTGGTGATTCTTAAAAGTGTACATAAATGGAAATGTAAACAAAGACACACATACCCACACACACACTCAAAGCAATCCTAAGTTTGTAGTAAAAGTTTCTTGATGTGGAAAGTCTTTAAATGTCATTGGATAATAAAGGGACTGTCTTGACCTATGGCGGACATCTTAGAAGTAGGTGGGAAATCAGAGCATCCTTAGGGGAAGGAGGTCAAAGTCACAAGAGATGTGATCCATCCACCCCAGTTGCAAGATGTAAGGAAATAATATATATGCCACAGGCCATATGGCAGGACAAATTAATGGAAATTGGTTAAGATGCAAGAGCTAGCTAGCAATATATAAGTCTCTGTGTGTTTGTTTCTATGGGACTGCAGGTTTGCGGGCTTGGATCATGGGGTGGGCATGCCAGAAACTTCTTATTACAAATGGTGCTCTCATGGGGCATATATACCCACATAAAGCCTGGAAAGCTTAAAAGGGGTTCTAGAGCACAGAAAGAAAGCCAAAAGCAGCTCCCAAATTTTGTCTCTTAAGGGACTATGGTACAAAAACTGAGTGGTGTACTGGATTATAAAATGACAGGTTTGCAACAGGCAGGTTAAGCTGCAAGGCTAGTTCCCAAAGTCTCACAGAAGACTCAATATACGCAACAAGCTACATATGATGAATTTAACATTTCTGTTTTTTATTGAACAAAAAGGAAACTGAATCAATGACGGATTCTTGGGAGGAACATTTTCTGTGACTACTCTATTTGCTGGCAGTAAGCAGATGTGCAACTCCCTTAAAAGAGGCTTCTTGACTCAGCTTTGGCTTCTTTAAGAGGCCCTGCTACCAAATACTTAAATGGAGTTCATGAGCAGTGGGCAGCAGTGCTTTACTTAGTAACAGTGTGGACCCTACTCAGAGTTGGGGTGGTAAATAGCTCTACAATACTTAATACTGCCTCTAAGAATTGATAAGATGAGTGTGCCTCTGGTGCCTTTGCCATGTTGAGTGGAGCAGAGTCAGCAGCAAAAGCAATGCTTTACAGACTAGCATTTAAAAGCTCTTCTGGTTGGAAAATTATTAAGAGTATACAATAAAATATTTAGATGAAGAAAACCTCTAAATGTGTCACAATGTGTGTGGAAAATAATATATATGTTGGGAGAGGAAAAAAGGGTAGAGAACTTTATTTTAAAAAGAAAAATAGAGTAATAAAATATAATAAGCCATGTAAAGATGAAAAATACACATAAAAATCTATATTATGGTTATTTTTGTTTTCTTTAAAATTTTTAACTGTTAATGAGCTAACTGCAGAAAGACATTTTATTGAAAAGACTGATAAGTTAAATAAACGTAAATATTTTAAAGATATCTTGACTTTGAAATTTGAGCCTAAGGATATATTGCTTTGGAAAAGAGGGTTTGCTTTTGTTTCCTCAGAAGATGAGAATCTGTGGATTGCTTCCAAACTAATATGGATTGATCAAGGAAGACCCCCTGAAAAAATATCTCTTATGGGAAGAAATGGCCACATTAGCTTCAAGACTGCCAACTAAGATGATCCAGTCTCAAGAACTCCTAAGATTGCCAGTACTCCTCAATCATTATGAAGTAGTAATGGAAAACTATGCCCAAATTCCCAAAATAATGTTTAGAAATGTTTGTTTTTACTATAAATTGTCAATGGTCACAGTCAAACTCTTTCTAAGAAAAAAGGGGAATATGATATAAGAATGATTTTAAAAGATAGATTATTGAATTTACTTTAATACAAAAATTAGCTGTTAATCTCAAATATTTCATACTGGTATGGTTTTTGGTTTATTAATACAAATTTAAGATCAATTTTGCTATACTGTATGTATATTTCTACTCTTATTGAAAATATTTTGTTAATTCAATTCCTTTAAAGTTGTAATGTATAATTAAGAAATGCAGATTAATAATCATCTATGATAAAAAAAACTTATAGTCATGATAGTAATGTTTTTGCAGGTATACAAAGGTATATTTTGATTAGATAGGTAATCTTCAACCACTTCAAAGACCTACAGAATATGGAATTTAAGATATTTTAAGAAATTAGACTTTTCTGGACAGTGAGACAGGTCTGTTTCTGGCAGTATCAATCTACTTCAAGAGAATGACAGGCACTGAAGTAACTCCATAAGGAATTAACTTTCTTTGTGGCAAACGTTAACCATTAGACAAGAAACTGATCTTACCTCAACTGCCTGACAGTATGCTGTATAAACTGAACATGCAGATTCCATAGAAAATTGACCTCTGAACTTTGTCAGAACAAGCTGAGATAGTCCTTCAGGTTCCTGCTGTAGTATGAAGTTTCTGACTCAGACTTTTGGGCCTAGCCAAACCTTAGCCTCAAGGTTTAGACCCACAGACCTACAGACCCACAGAGACACACAGATGCCTACATTAATTTTAGGCTGATTAGCCTAAGGCCCAGCATATAACTTGCTAACTCTTTACCCTCAAACCAACCCATGATTCTTATCCTGTTCAACCATGTGGCTAGGTACCTTTTCTCAAAGCAGTATAGTTGTCTTCTGTATGTTTTGGCTTGTCTGGCAACTCTGTGGCATTTCTGCTCTATTCTTCCTGTTCCCAGAGTTTTTTTTTTTCTTTTTACTCTAGTAACCCTGCCCACACTTCCTGTCTGCCTTTGCCAATCAGCACTTTTTATTAAACTCATAGGTGGGACAATTATTTATAATGTAACATCATAAATCCACTACATCCTGCTTTGCAGAGAAAACTGCCAGACATCCTTCAGGACACAAGGAGAAGTGACTGATGAACTATTCCAGAATGGGCAGAGTATTTTTTTTAAAATTTTCTGCTTCACTGAAAGGTATACCAGAAACTCTAGGGCTGTAGGCAGAAGACGAATGTCCCACCATTACAAAGAAACTTTGGGTGACCATATCCAGGAAACCAGATGTTATCTCTGTCATTTCTAGACTTAGGAAGTTCCTTTAACTTCCTATTTACTCTAGTAATATATACTTCTGTGATCTTTGATATAGTTGAAGATTAGATAGTCATAAGTATAGTTTTTCTTAGTTACTTTAAAGGGTATGTTAAATATGAAACTTTAGACTCACAAGAATAAAGCAGATGATTGAATATTTTCCTTAATTTTGCTAAGTGCAAATAGACTAGATATTGTAAATGGAATTCTTGCTTGATAGCTGTTTTGTTTTATGTAATTCTGCTATGTTGAAAATGAAACCTTTCTATTTGATTATAGAGAAAAGAAGTGATGTTGAATGTCTTTCTGTATGCTATAAATTCATTTATTAATAAAACTGTCTTGGCCTATGGTAGGAATCTTAGAAGTAGGCAGGGAAATCAGAACATAGATGGGGAAGGAGGATGGAATCAAAGGAGATACCATCCAGCCATCCAAGAATCTACATGTAAAAGTAACACAGGTAAACCACAGGCCATGTGGCAAGACAGATTAATGGAAATAGGTTGAGTTAAGATGCAGAGATAGCTAGCAGTATGCTTGAACCATAGGCCAAGCAAAATGCAATTAATGTAAACCCCTGTGTATTTCTGTGGAACTGCAAGTCTATGGGGTTAGATCACGGGCCAGATAGGGCAGAAACTTCTTATTACAGTTTCTCACCTGACCTGAACCAGAGACGGAACCAGCAGTCTCAAATAGACTGCCCTCAGCTGTTTGGTCCCAAATAATCATTCAAACTCTTCTATTAATTACATGCTGTTTGGCCCATGGCTCAGGTTTTTTGCTAGCTAGCTCTCACATCTTAACCAATTTCTATTAGTCTATGTCTTGCCACATGGGATGTGGCTTAACTGATTTTCTTTATATCTTCCTCTCTGGGCATCAGCTCACAGCATCTTTCTTTGACACTGCCTTCCTTTACCTTTATCTATGCTCAGATTTCCTGCCTGCCTCTAAGATTCCTTGCCATAGTTCAAAACAGTTCCTTTGTTAACCAATGATAATTCACAGAAAGACATCCCACATCATAAAGTGTTTATTTCTGTAGCCACTGCTTCCTAAGAAGGTGGTCGTCTCATGATACCACAGTGTTTCTTTAGTTCCCTTTCCTCCTCCAGAAAGTTTCATTTGGCCGAATTATCTCTCTTCTTGCAGCCGTTCCCTATCAACTTCATTGTTTCACCTCAGTACTCACTGACTCTCTTACCACTTATAGTAATATCATTTTGTGACTAACATCTAGAACTCATGAGAAGAACTGCATTTCTTAATTTCTGTACATTGCCTTCTAAAATGTCTTCTAAAAAGCCTCCAATTGCTGGCTTCAACATTGATAAAGCCAATGTGTGTGTTTTATTTATTCTTTCTCCTCATCACTCAGCCTCCATGAGCTCACAGTTTCTTGTATTTTACTCACTGATTTTCATCTACCTCAGTCCATTCGTTCGCTGGAATGACTTCAGTTCTCTGTTCATCACTGCCTTGAGTTGCTCTTACTTCCCATTTTCTTCCTGAAAGTCTCAATCATATGTCTAGTTCCAATATATGATTATGACTCACTCAGCCTGTTACTACCAGCTACTACTTTTCTTGTAAATGCTGTTAATTTTTCTTCATGATGAATTTTCTACATTAAAGAAGTTTAGAAAAACTATGCATCCTTTACTACCACTGGGACATTAACATTGACTTTAAGCATATAAGATCTGGCATCACTTTGCTGAACTCTGATGTTTTACTAATTCTAATGAACCAGTTGTTTTATGTGTTATGTTATTAGTTCCTAGGCATAAATTAAAAGAAAATTCAGGTCATAACTGAATGAGGTATTGCAAGCAAAGGAATGTATGGTAAAGTATATAACATTCATTTCATATGGTAAGGATTAAATGCTATTACTATTAGCATATTAAAATATTTGAAAAGTCCAATTCCAGTCCCAGGCTATATTTGTTTTGGAAGTATATTAGTCAGTCCTAATAAGAATACATACAGACTTAGAGGAGATCATAAAAAATGGGATTTCTGAAAAAGGCTTTTGCTTATTAAAACATATTAGAAAAATAGAGACCCTGCACTAACTAGAGCTTCTATTTCTCTGTTAAAACACCATGACCAAAAGCAAGTTAGAAAGGAAAGGATTTGTTTTATCTTACAATTCTCAGATCATATTCTATCACTGTGAAAAGTAAGAGGAGGGACTGAAGAAACCATAGGGTGGTGCTACATGCTGGCTTAGTCCTCATCGCTTGCTCAACCTGGATACATATAAACTCAGAACCATTAGTTCAGAAATGACACCATCTATGTTCGGCAGGGCCCTCCAATATCAATCATAAATTTAAAAAAAACAATAGATTACTTATATACCAATCATTTAAAAAATTCATGTTTATCAGTGTCTTTCCTAGATGTATGTGTGTGTGCCCCATGCATGCCTATGGATAATAGAGGCCAAAGAGGGTCTTAGATCCCTCTGAAACTGAAGTTACAAATAGTGATGAGGGTGAATTCTGAGAATTGAACCAGGGTCCTCTGGAAAAACAGCCAGTTCTCTTAACCAACAAGCCATTTTCCAGCCCCTATAAGCCAGTCTTGTGGATATGTTTTCTAAATTGAGAGTCTCTGTTCCCAAATGATTCTAGCTTGTGTCAAGTTATATAGAACTAATGCAATTGACTCCTTGTCAAATTGACATAGAAACACATAATTATTAAATCATACTTTCCTTTTTATCTTAAGATACCATATTAATATAATTATTATAATTTCAATTTTTAAAGTGCCACAATCTTTAAAAATTCAAATACTTTGAAAAATCAGTCTTTAAAAATCTAAGATCTCTTTAGAAGTTCAATCTCAATAAAATATCTAAAATCTTTCTAATACTCCAAAGTCTCTTAACTGTGGGCTTGTGAGCTCTTGGGTATTGGAGAAAGTGAGTTAAGTCTTTTCATACTCCAATAGGAAAGGCCCAAAGCACAGTGATAATCAAATAAAAACAAATCAAATATTTAGCAGTGCAAAGTTCAGTGTCAGATATCTGTGACTTATGATGCTCTAGTCTCCAAAGAGCCTGGGAAGTTCCACTTCTCTGGCTCTGCCACTCACAGCACAGGTGCACATCTAATAGGCTCAGGCCAACTTCATTCTGCCTCTATTGCTGTCTTTGGTTGTCATCATGGTATTTGTATCTTCCCTGCAAATAAGTCTGTACCCTCACCAGTGAATGATCTCTCCTATGACCCTGCTATATGGAACCAAACCTCAATTTCTCTCCATGACCTCTTCAAACCTGAGTTTTCCCTGAAACTGAGGATGTACCTTCACAAATGGCCTCTTCCTGTTTCTCACAGTGCCATCTTTTAGCTGCTCTCCATGGCCTCTTTATGTCTTCAAAGCTGGTAACAGCTGAGAAACTCATACATGTTACCACATTTGGCTTCTGGTCATAAAATACAGCCTTGGAAACAATCAACCACAGTATCTGTTTACTATATAAAAATATTTTCCAGATAATTTTGCCTTGAAGCTGACCTCTTCTTAATTACACTCATTTTCTACCTCTATCTAACCAGTATTGACTGTACTAGCAAGGCAAATATTTTACTATCATTTTTCTGGTCTCTTGCTAATGACAGACAGTTCTTCAACTCCAGCTGACCAGAACCATAGATTCTTAACTCAAAATATTACATAAATGACTCTCATAATCTTTGCTTCTCTCTGATGCTTTATAAGCATGGCCTCCATCATCTGTGCAGTATTATCAAGTTCCAGACAATCTACTAATCTCTGTGCACTTCACGGCTTTTCTAGCTCAAAATTCTAAACTTCTTAGCCCAACCACAACACATGCTCAGGACTTTCACAGCAATATTCTATTCTTTGGAACCAATTTCTGTCTCACTTAGGGATTTACTGATGTGAAGAAAGTATTTATTTCATTTTATAACTCTCAGGCCATAGTCTATCACTGAAAGAAGTCAAGGCAAGAACATAAGGTAGGAGCCTGAAAACACAGGTCACAGAGAAATACTGCTTGTTGAGTTATTTCTTAGAACTTGATCAGCCTACTTTCATATATGATACAGAACCACTTGACCAGAGGTGTCATCACACCAACAATTAATCAAGAATTAACCAAATTAATTAACCAGAAATTTGCCTATAGGCCATTTGTGTGGAGTCAATTACTGAATTGAGAGTACTACTTCCCAACTGACTCCAGCTTGCACCAACATAGACATGATGGAAGTAAAGGAGAAAATAGAAACCACAGCAAATCTTGCTGTTTTCAGATAAAACCCTGAAAATTGGAAACGTTGTGAATAGAGATAAAATGAAATGTTTTCTCAGCATTTGTTTTTGAACTTGTCTTAGCTTTAAAAAATTACCTTATTATTGAAACCAGCATCAATTAGGATTGTCTACTAATTTATCCTGATGGAAACTAAACTTTACAGATATCATTTCACCTTGTGGATCTGTTTACCATTATTTCAAAGACCACACTTACTGTGGTTTTATTCTGTCCCCTTTTATTAAATCTTTGTTATAAAAATCAAGGACTTAAGATTTCTAGTACAGAAATGACTATATATGATGGTGAAGTTATACGATAGCAAAGCATTAGAAGTATTCCCATCAGTATGAAACATGACAAAATCTCAGTATTTTTTAGACTCACTCTATAGAATTAGAAGTCCAAAAGTATGGTGACATATTGCATATTTAATAAAATCAGCCTGAAATATCAGAGAACAGAGTCACCTACAGTAAAGTTGTGATGGTCAGAGAGTGGTGACTCACGTCTTTAATTCCATCACACAGGAGACAGAGATCTTTCTGTAGTCTTGTAAGTTCAGGGACAAACAACCAAACACTAGCAGCTCACACCTTTAATCCTAACTTGAGGATTGTGGTGTTGAGTTGAACCTGTAAGTAAAACAGCTCGGCGGGTGGGGAAGATATTTAAAGCAGGAGGAGGCAGAAATTCATGCATTCTGTAGAAGTGACCAGATAGGCTGAGGACTCTTGAAGATAGCATATGCCCTGTTTGCCTGAGAAGTTTTCTAGGTAAGAATTGACTGTGGTCTGTTTCCCCAATATTTGGCTCAGGTATTCATATATATTAACTACAATTCATGCAATAAAAAAGAAAGAAATATGATGTATACTTTATATCCTAAAGTAATATTCTGTACATAAAACAAAATAAATGGGAAATTCATGAAAGTTCAGTAGAGTTTTCAATATCAAGATCAATATTTTAAAGTTCATGACAAATCAGTCAAGGCTATGAAAAATATAATTAACAACTTCAATTAAAATTCCTAAATTTTAATTACTCAATGATATATATTATAAGAAACATGTAAAATTGAATGAGAACAATTTTAAAGTGTAAAATTGTATCAATAAATGAAAGGCCATGTTGACTTTCTTTAATAAGAGGCCTTAATGATTAGAAAAATCAGTTATCTTTTTAATGTGAAAATTCATTACAATTTAAAAATAAGTATCTATAATTTTTCAGAAACATCAAATAAGGAAAGAAGATTACAGGGATTTTTTTAATTTAAAAATTGTAAATATATCCAATTAATTTATTTAATTCAGTGTTAAAATGTTGTCCTATATAAGTCTTACATGCTTATTGCTAAAAGAGCAGTATCAGCAAAGACTGCATTCTGTGTAGTTCCAACCGTACTGCAATCTAGAAAAGGAGTTGGAGATTTTTTTTTAAGTGGTTGCCACTGGTTGGGAGAAAAAAGCAATTAATAAGAATAACAAGGAGGATTTTAGGTCAGTGAAAGTGTTTTGTATGAGGCAGTACCTATGTGGACCTGTATGGATTCATAGCCTGTATGGACCCTAATATAAACTCTAGATGTATCATTTGTGTCATCTCAAATAATATATCACTCTAGCAAGTGTAAAACAAATAACACTGGAATTTTTTTTAAATCCCTGGGTTATTGAAACTAGAACCTAGTGTATAAGGCATTACTCTCCACTACCTACAATCCCAGGCATTTTGCCTCCTGAATGCCAAGGAAGTGAGCCCAATAGATTTAGTATGTGGAGAGCATACATTCTCCTACTTACTTTGTCAGTGTTTTAAAAGATAATTGAATAATTTCCATCAAATTTGTATTACATACCCTAATGAACATACTTTTAAGAATAAAAGAAATAGCTGTTTCTAAATAATTTCCATCACTATTATGACAAAAATGAACAAATATGAATTTTCATTAATTATTTGTGATTAAGTAGTAAATTATTATTTATCTACATTTTATAATTATTGTCTATATTACTTGGTAGTTTTGAAAAGATTCATATTAACACATGTTAATATGGAATTTTGAAACTCATGTTTAAAAATACATTCTAAAATACTATAACTAAAACAATTCTATTCATAAAAAATACTTTATGTACTTTATGTGGTTTTTTCAGTATTCCTGACCTTGTTATTAAGAATATTAATGCACAGGAAAATACCCTTCATATGTGTGCTTTTAAAATTAAGATGAATATTATACTTGTATAGATGAAACAATTAACAAGGTTAGAGGAGAATTGTGAATTCCCAGCTACCTTTGTGCCACACAATGAGTTACAGGCTAGCCAAGGCATTAAAACCTTCCTCAAATAAAGCAATAAATGTATAGATTTTAGTACATGAACACATTTATATAACCATAAAAATACAGTTAATCCAACTAAAAAGGCTATTTTATGAATATTACTAAGGTCTGACTAATTCCAGATATTTCACAAAATAACTTCTACTGTAACCACTTGCTTAAAACACAAACACACACATACACACACACACACACACACACACACACACATACACAAACATAAGAACATATATAATTACAGCAGCATTATGGCTGAAGATCTAACTTTAAATTTTTATTTTAATTTTTCATATCATGAAATAACATAAAATATAATTATTATTGAGAAAAGAAATTGACATAACATCATTCTGATGGTGGTTATATAGCTGATTATTTTTACTTTATTCATTTTAACTTTAATTTTAATCATAATCATGTTCATATTTCTCACTGTGCGTGAGCTTACAGAGGCCAAAAGAGGGCCTTGTATTTTATTTTAATAAAATTCTGATTTGAGGATTTTTAAAAAAGAGGCTCTGCATTATAGTCAGAAACACATCTCAGATCTGAAGCTCACACAATCAAAGGCAGAGAAGTCTTTTGATTGCTCGTTATGCCTTATAACCATTATCACTCACTACTAACCAATATGAAGGATACATAATTGTCTTCCTTTTGTATCTTTTGAACAATGGTAATCTTATTATTTTGTTGTCCAAGAGAGCTTAGCTTCACATGTCCCTTCTCACTTATTTGTTTACACTCCTCAGTACCCTTCTTTACTTCTCTCCTTCCCATTTTCTTCCTATCTATCTTTACTCCTAATTATGATGATGATGATGATGATGATGATGATGATGATGATGATAATAATAATAATAATAATAATAATAATAATAATAATAATAAACACATGCTGCCTGCATCCTCAGCTTCTTTCTGGCTCACCAGTGGTAAGCATGTAGCTGGAAGCAATTACATTTATCTAGGTATAGGGTGGCAGCCCAGGGCAAAGCACGTACCAGCATTTCGAGGTATGACCTTGGAGCCATGTTTCAGCAGACGGACAAATACATTACTGCTGCAGTGGTTCATCAAGTGCAAATGGAGGCTCCGCTGAGTCCGGATCTTGACCAAGCATTTTGCCATATTTGACACTGTGATCCTTCTAAGAGTCTATTGTCAGTTGTGGCCCTGAATAAACTGAATATATGTAACCAGCAACAACAACTTTGACCTTTTGCTCACTGTCCATTCTGTTTCAAAGGACCAATGCCGAGCACACTGAGAATGAATCAAATGTCAAGTTCGTAATGTGGCCAACAAAAATAACTCATCAGGGATAGACATTGGGCAAGTAGGGAGGGAGGAGATACTATTTATAGACTCTTAATCCTCCTTGGATGAATAGAAATTTTTATGGCTAGTCCTCACTTAGGTTTTTCTTATTCATCCAGATAAGTGATCTCTACCAGATATCAAAAGCTCCTAGCATAAAAAGAATATTCCCTGATTCTATATCAGAGAAAACAATCTACTTTTATTTCATTTATGGCATACTTAATAAGACTCCATTATGTTCTACAGCAAATTTACTAAATAAAAAATTATGCGAGGAACAATGATTTTAAATGGGATAAAATATTGAGGCAGTAAATTACAATTATTTTTAGTAATACATTTTGTTTGAAAGCAGGATATGTCAAATAGTATTTCTTCAACAGGAAATGATTTTCTAAGCAGTTTACATTTTTCAGTAAGACTAATATGTGTTCAACATGTATAGAAACTTTCACTGGGACCAGCCACACTGCTGATGATCAACAGTCACATGTGGCAAGTATGTGGGACCGTACTGCTCTCACCAATATAGTCAGTACTTTGCATGCTTCATTTCCATCCTGTCACCATGCCAACACTTTGTTCATTTTATAAACAAAGTTTATGGTGAAAAGTGGCCTGGACAAATTCATGAAATCAGTAATTTTCAACTACATGTTGCACCTTGGCATTCAAACAATAATAGTTGACTTAAATATAAATCCCAAATTGGCAGGTGTTGGTGCTTGAATTACAAGCTTTAATGTGTTTTAAAGCAGGATTCAAGTATCACATTCTCCTTATTCTATAAAACACTTGCACTTGTGCATCTGACAGAAATATGCCTGCATTCTAGCACGGTCACTAGGGGAACAAACATTCACATTTTTAGAACATGCTATATAACTGAAATTTTTTAACTGACTAATAACAATAAATTTGACATTTTCAGTTATCTTTTCTGGTATATTTCTTATTCAATAATTTCAGGAAAAAAGTCTTTGCATAATTTCATCATGTATTCACACATTTTTCCCACTTCTAATAGCTAAGTTAGTGACAAAGATTTTATAGTGTCAGTGGATTATTCTTTTCTCAGTAGACAAAAGGTTTACATTTAAAACCATCATTTGAAATTCTACATTGCTATATATTTCATTGTGAGACTAAAAATAACAGTATTTAAAAAATAAGTTTAGCAAAACTTATGAAGTTTTGTCAGTCTTTCATTCATTAATCCTAAAATCCACTTTTTGAAATTTATACTGAAAGAATTGTCAGAAATGTTAACAAAAATATTCCTTAAGACACCATTTATTATATAAATAAAACATCAGCGTGAATTTCCAATGAGCATATTATTCAATATCTGTGATAATTCATAGACATCAAAATTTATGTTTATAGAAATTTATTGATGTGAGAAAATGCCTACAATATATTACACTACTAAGTGAAGAAAGTAAGTTTATATAAGCAGAAGAAGTTCAACCATGTAATCATAGACTCAGAAGTAAAATAAAAGCCTACATCAATTCTGAAAGAGAAGGGCATAATGCAGTATAATGGGAGGTAGAAGAGCTCACACCTGCAAACATTACAGGGACCTCTGACTAAATCTCTTGAGTTGGTGCTTCCAAAAATAGTAATAAATCTTATGCTCATAGAGTGAGGCAGGTGTTAAATTTGACTCCTGATACAAAAGCTTCAAAATTTTAAACCAAATATTGTTATACTAAATTCATTAATCTTCAACCATTTTTAATTCTTTCCTGGGTATAATGCTGAATACAATGTTCATACACAAAATAAACATAACAAAAATGTAGGCCCTGGAACAGTGACATTAGTCCTTCCTCACTTGTCACTATCAATGGTTCTTAAAGATATTACTAAAAGCTATTATACTCCATAAGAGATTTCTTTAAAAATACATAGAAATTTTAAAAATATTATTGAAAATGTTTTTAAATTAAAAATGAAGATTGAAAATCAATTCTGGATGAATTTCTGTTTTGTAGCAAACAAAAAATTTCAAAGGATTAATAAAGAGTCATTTGAATGGGGCTAGAACTCAGTAATTAGAAATTATCTTTCCAATCTTTCAGGGAAGAAAAGATCAATCTTATAAATCAAAAGTTGCTTTCTTACATATTTTAAAGTTAGGACTAACATTTTGTTAATCAAAAAGCATGACTTGGTATACACTCTTGAAACGAGGGTCTTTGTCTCAGCAAATCACAAGCTAGATGTTCTTTCAAATAAGATATATGTGAGTTATAGCCAGTAAAGTTGTCTGTATTTCATTTCTATTTTGTGTGCTAATTTCCTCTTCTAAGATGATAAAAATAGCCATCTTATGTCGTATGCCAAAGAATTCTGAACTATTTTGGGTACAGGCTATGAGCTGATGCTAGGATGACTTAGCCAGTTGAGATCTGCAAAACTAGCTTTGCAATAACGTTGACTTCATATTACCCACTTTACCTCTCATTATACTAAAACAATACATGACCTGATGGATCACACAAAAGAAGCAAACCTCTCAAAACAAAATAGAAAGGAAGTAAAACACCTGGAAAAAAAAAAACTGCCATCTTTTCCCTTATCCTCATACACAACATCTCACCATAGTTTGCATACCCTCTTCATTATATTTTACTATAAATTATAGTTTTAACTAAGGTGAGTCACAATATTTGCCATATGTCATTTATTCTCTCAAAATTGAAAAATCAGTTCTCTGTTCTACATTTCAGAGTTCTTAAGTAGACAGATCTTAAGCAATGTCCTCTGAGGATTCTCTGACTTCTGCATTTATTTAGAGGAAAAAATCAACAAGGCTGGATTTTTATATCATCCTTACTACTTTTCTTTACCTTTTTGGACTCAAAGGAAATACATATGCAGCTGTCTTTCCAAGGAAGAAAAGAGAGGCCGATATGTACACACTGTGCACAGACCTTGGTTTAAAGTTCAGTGTTGCAAAGAACAGTATCAGTAGCATAACATTTGATGCCACAGAAAATTAAATTCTTATTTGATTCATTTTTTAAAAAAATTATATATCATTTCCAGACAATGACAATGTGAGAAAACAGTATATAATTCTCATCACTGAGACCAAATAAAGAATAAGAAGCAACGTAAGAAAGCAATGTTTACTTTGCCCAATATCTCAAAGAGTACAGTCCATCATACCTGGAAAAAGTGTGATAAGAACATACAACAATTTCTGGCACACTTCTCAGTGAGCAATAAAGCAGAATGTGGTGAGGCAGTGGGAAAACCATAATGGTCCCCTGGATGCTACTTACAACATTTTGAGTGTTTCATAACTTTCTGGGGATATATGAAAAAAATATCTATTTACCAGGTCTAGCTTCATAAACTAGTGAGTTTATTGGAATTACAGTGTTGGTGAAGGGTTACCTACATAATTGTGGATGACTCAAAAGGAGCCACATCACATAAAGCACATCCTTGTGAGATAGTCTGTGAGTCTTGATGAGGTCCATTTTCTCAGCCAGTAAAAATGAAAAGGCAGGAAGAATTTCCAGTGGAACAGATAATAACAGAGAAATCTCCAACATTGCAGAGAGTGGTACACAGAATCATTAGTTGAGGAAAAGCTTTTGAGGAGTGGAGAAACACACATTCAGTAGTCACACAGACAAAAAGTCCTTCTGCAAAACAGAGGTGGACTCTAAAGTAAACTCTCTCTCTCTCTCTCTCTCTCTCTCTCTCTCTCTCTCTCTCTCTCTCTCTCTCACACACACACACACACACACACACCTCTTCTACAGGTCTGGAGATGTCAGTTTGTTTGTTTGTTTTTTTTTAAGGCTTTAAAAGCTTTTTCTTTCCTAATTTTGGGCTTATCATTTGGAAGAAAGATAGAATGGCACATTGACCCACAATTGTTGTATAACTTGTCCTTATCAGGCCTTGAGCTTGTTGAGTTTAGACCATCAACAGAGGACCTGTCTATGGGAGACAAAAGCCTACAAGACCTTTGTTTGAAATGTCAGGCTTTTCTATCAGGTCAGGTAAGTGAGGAGCTGGTGCAGTGGATTTATGATGTTACATTGTAAGTAACTGTCCAACCTATGAGCTTGATTGGCCAAAAGCAGACAGGAAGTGTGGACAGGGCTACCAGACTAAGAAAACTCTGGAAACAGGAAGAACAGAGCAGAAATTCCACAGAGACTCCAGAGTTGTCAGACAAGCCAGAAGATGCAGAGGACAACTATACTGCTCTGAGAAAAGGTACCGAGTCCCATGGGTTAGATTAAGGGTAAAGAGTTAGCAAGTTATATGCCTAGGCCTTAGGCTAATCAGCCTAAAATTAGTGTAAGCATCTGTGTGTCTATACAGGTCTGTGGGTTTTCGGTTCTGCAGGTCTAAACCCTGAGGCTAGGCCTGAAAGTCTGGGCCAGAAACCTCTTACCACAAGCTAGCTATTTTTAAAGTTTACCATTTCTTACTATGCCATGGCCCCTCTATATAGCTGCATGCCAGGAAACCTGTCTAAGGACTACTCTTTTACTAGGAAGGGAAACAGCTCATGAACTCAGCATTGCAGAACATCCCTACTGATCAAAGATTCTTCTCTTTGAGGATTGTTACTGCTGTTTAACCTTCAGTAGAGGTCTTACAAATTTTGTAACTATTAGGAACATCCTGCCCCTGTAAATTTTATTTACTTCCTGAATCTTTCAAGTTTTATTTTACTTTCCAAGTGATAGGATCCTCCACTCGTACATAAATGTTTCAATTCAGTGAAAATAGCTTACAACATTGGTGTTTGGCTAGTTCACAGCTCTAACCTCTTCTCTTACACAAATAAGTTCTCAATACCTAAGAACTACTTTGTCAGGTTTCTCATAGTAAAGCAAGTATTCTACTTCTTGGTAGCAATCTTATATGTTATTTTTCATATTATTGTGATTAAACAAAGGCAAGAAACATTTTTAAAAAGAAAGTTTATGTTGATTCATATTCAGGGAACACAGTTCCTCAAGGATGGGAGCAGGGTCACTTGTAGAAAGAAGTAACAGATTACTCTCATCTCAGTGGACAATGAACAAGGATCAGAAAGGGAGAATGGTCAATCTTTAAACACTGAGACCACTCCTCCCCATCACCTACTTTCTGTAAATAGGCCTACCCTATAACTTCATACAACAGTGCTACAGTCTGATAACCATGTGTTCCAACACATGGGCTTATGAAGGATTTTACATCCAAGCCACAATGTAAAGGATATTTGAAGGAGAGAATCAATTTTCCCATGATAGGATGCTAGAAGAAGTTAAATCAGAAAAAATCAAGGAAGAGACACATAATCCAATGATAAGTTATTTATAATCCTGAATTCCTTATCTACTGGAGCTATGAACTCTGTGATATATTCTTAGAGTAAATATGTCTCTGCCCTGCTAATAACTCAAACTTACCAGACACTTAGGAGTGCTTGTGCCTCCAACTGTAAAATGAAAACTAAGAACCTTTATCCTGGTTTGTTAAAAAGAAAATGATAAAAAACACATTAGTGCCAGCAAGTCACAATGATGGCTTCTGGTGGGTAAACTGGCACTTGCTAAATAGGTATGGAAAGTAAAGCTTCAAGCGTAGGCTCCCAAAGACATCCTTGACTGCTAATCTTGGCTTCTGGGATGTACTGCTTCTTTTTTTTCCTCTCAGCCTCTCTTTGCAATGCTGCAATATGAGCCTTGAACACTTTGTACTTCCAAAGGTAGTTGTTATGATTGAATAATATATGAGCATAATCACTCAGATCACTCCCAGGCAGTAAATTATTAAATAAAACTTAGAGACTTTTCCAAACACAATCATTTATTCATCTTTGCTAATGATACAAGAGGAATATAGTGATAACAAACAACTGTGTTCTCTTTCTATAAACATATGTCCCTTTAAAATGTTGTTTCTTCTGTTCAAATAGTAGCGAAACAGTGTCCCTGGTTTCATAAATTTATCTAATGTGTTAACTTGAGAAATTTGTATCATCCAGATACCCTTGGTCAGTATATTACCTACAAGTCAGTGATAGTATTAGTACTTACCTTATTAGGTGCTCAATGTATTGAAGATACTTAATACAAGTAAAATATAACTATGGAATCAGTTGCATGTACTTTCTTATGTGTTTGATAACCAACAGATTTTGCAAGTTTAGTAAACTTATGCATTGGTTAAAATAGTTATATTCACTGACATTATTTTAACTTTGAACTATGAAATACTACATATGTATGTCATATCTTCATTGCTACATATATTATAGAATAAAAGACACTTTTATCTAATCTATGCTCTACAAAAATCGTCAGAAAAATTATTGAGAGACCCAAGGCAGTTCAAAATCCTATAAATAAAAAGTAGTGTTATTTGGATATATACAGTTAGCCCCATTCTAAGCATAATGGCAGCCTGGATGGGAACTCAGCTGTTCGCCTTTCATGATGTTGTAATATAATATGTCTTGGTAGGGTTTCTATTGTTATGAAGAGACACCATGACTATGGAAACTCTTATTAAATTAAAACATTTAATCACAGTAGCTTAATGGTGGTTTAGTCCATTATCATCATGCTGCAACATGGTGGCATGCAGGCAGACATGGTGCTGGAGAAGTAGCTAAGTGTCCTGCATGTTAACTAGCAGAAAACAAGAAGTAGTCTGAGTTTCATACTGAGGAAATCATCAAAGACCTCCTTTGTACTTCCTCCAACAAGGCCACACCTACTCCAACAAAGCTACACATCCTGATAATATCATTCCCTATGAGTTTATGGGGGCCAGCTCTAGGATTTTCTTTAATTCTTTTTCACAATTTAGAAAGTTAGCTGGATGAGACTAGGCTTTGAGGTCATCACTTCCTTTTTTAAAATTCTTAATCTGTTTATCTCTTTAAAAACAGGAGTTAGCTCTATTTCACTAATGCCTTCTCAATCTGCACATTTTTGTGTTTTGCTTACTCAGCTTGTTGCTTTTCTTTATAAATCTTCAGTAGAGTTAACATTAACAACCTAATTATAGAGTCTATACTAAGCTGATTTCAGATTTCCTTTGCCAATGGAATTAATCTAAAACTCTTCACTATAGCTTCACACAGACTTTTTAGAGAAGGACAAAAGGCAAAAACATTCTTCACCAAAATATCATTAAGAATGATCTCTAAGCCATATATTACTATTCTTGTCCTCTTAACAAGTTTGTGGTATTGTCAAGCATTCTAGGAACTTAAACAAGGAAATGAGATGAGGAACAACACTCAGAAAGTGCTTCCAAAGAGCTGAAGTTTAAAACGAAATTTAACAGGAAAAAACCTCCATAAAGCCTAGAAAAAAATACTTTTAGTAAAAAAAAAATAATAATAATAATAAATAAATAAATAAATAAATAAATTAAATTTTTTAATTAGAATTAAAAAATTCTAAGGTTACAATGAAATTATATTATTCAGTGAATTATTTATGGAATTAGTAACCCTTAGGTAAAGGCCATAGATTCAGTCTAATTATAACTAAAATATGTATTGATTAGCTATTAGCAGGAAAACAGGCTTAAAATCAAATCTCAGGCATGTTGTAAAAGAAGAAAATGTAGAAGGGTTAACTTAAAGACAAAAAAAAAATGCAAGTGCTTTAATAACTATGCAAGTAAGTAAAAACTGGTGTGTTCAACCATGTTTAAATGATTACAGTGAGTCAAAGAAACCTTTGAGCATCTGCATAAGTTACAGAAGCCAAAACAGCAGTTAGTTGTATCATAACAAGTAGACAGTAATGTATATGTATCTGAGCAGAGATCAATAAATTAGAATTTTCTATTAGCTTATCTTTCTTTAATTCTGAGTCTCGGGCAGTCATTACATAGTGAGATAGAGGCCTAGCACAAATCGAAGCCTCTTTGACCTGGCATTTAAAAGAATATGAAGGTTACTGTGGAAGCAACCTTAAGAGCATAGGAACAAATTGCTTTAAATCTTCAAAACACAAACAAGTTAAATGAAACCATAAAAAACAAATCTAAACAGGAAAGTAAAATTTTAAAAAGAGAAGGAATCACTAAAGAAAGCCCAAACTTAAATAAAATTGGAAATAAAAATTTTTAAATGTCAAACAAAACTTCAGAGGTAAGCCTCAACCAACAGATTACAAACCATAGAAGAAAGAATTCCATGTATTAAAAACAAGGTAGAAAATACAGTGTTAAATTTTTTAAAATGTCATAAGACATTTAGAAAGCATGACACACTATGAAAATACTAGTGCCAGGAAATATAACACTAGAGGAAGGAGAATCCAGGGCAAAAAGGCAGAAACTATTTTTGATAAATTATTTTACCCAAGCTATAAAAAATAGTAAGTGAGGCTTCTATCAAAGTATAAGCCTACATAATACCAATTAGACAAAAACAGAAAAGAAAATTCCCGTGAACAATAATAATCAAAACACTAAATGTACGGAGTAAAGAAAGAATATTAAATGTTGCAAGAGAAAAAGAACAATTAATACATATCCAATTAGAGAAACACTAAACTGAGATTAATGGAAATTCTGAAAGTGAGAAGTGACTGAAATGATATTCTACCAAACTCTGAAAGATGACAGATTCCAATCCAGTCTATTATACCCAAGAAAACTATCAGTTCAAAGTCCACAAGAAAGTAAAACATCCCATGATAATGGAAATATAAACAAATTCTAACAACCAAGTTCTACAAAAGAAACTAGAAGAAAAACTTTGTCTGTAGAAGATAACCACACATAAGAAGAGACAAGGAATAAATAATTCCAGAGAAACAAATAAAAGAAGAGAAAAACTCAGACCATAACAAATTACAAAGATTAATAAGTACTTCTCAGTGATAACTTTCAGTATTGTCTAAATTCCTCATAAAAAGACAAAGAGTGGATTAGAAAACAGGATTCATTTTTTACGCTATATTCAAGAACCACAAATCATTGTCAAGGATAGCCATTGCCTCAAACAAATAGGATATAAAAAAAAACATAATCCAAGTAAATGGAACCAATAAACAAGCAGTTTTGGTATCTGAAAAATTTGCTTCAAGCCAAAACTAATCAGAAGACATAAGAAAGAACCTTACATACTCTTAAAAGAAAAAAATCCACCAAGAGACTACCACCATTCTAAGTATTTATGCATCAATCATAAGAACACCAAAGTTAGTAAAAGAAATGCTACTACTCCTGAAATTAAACATTGACCTTTACACAGATGTGACCTCACACAGATGATGTGTAGCAAACTTTTTTGTCAGGCTATAGCCCTCAAATAACAATACAAACACTTTTTTATTAATTATGATAGCCTGAAATGTAGCTTAAACTTGTCTCAAGTAGCTCTTATAACTTAAATTAACCCATTAATATTAATCTACATTCTGCCACATTCTTATTACATTCTTCCATCTTGTACTTCCTATTTCCTCTCAGTGTCAGGATGGACACCCTACCTTTCTTTTTTTTTTATCAGAGATTTCTTTGTGCCTGGACGCCTCCCTATATTGCTCTTTTCAAACTATTTAGCTTTTTATTACACAAATTAAAACAACACATAATCATACAGTGTACAAATATTCATCAGTAATAATGAATGATTTCAGTATCACACTCTTATCTCTAGGCAGATCATCTACACGAAAATCAAAGAAATGATGGTGTTAAAAAATATCATAGGTCAAGTGACTATAGTAAATATCTATTAAACATTTTATGTAAATGTGGAAGAAGATAATTTTCTTCAAATAGGCTCATGAAGCTTTTTCCACATTGCTCATATACTGGAACATAAAACAGGTATCAACAGATATAAGAAAACTGAGGTTATAGCCTACATTTTATCTGATCATTAAATAATCTCAACAACAGAAAGTACAAATTCATGGGAACTGGACAACTACTGAACTCAGAGACTGAAGTTGCATAAAGAGGACCTTCATGAATCTGCACCAGACAGGATCCTAGAACTGAAAGGAGAAGTGAACACATGTCCCCATTCTTTACTATCTTTAATTGATAACTACTTACAAATGAAAATTTTAGTTTTCTCCAAGAGTCTTTCTGGGGTACAAATTACTCTTTAGGGTGAGATGCATACTCAGCTGTCAATGGCCAAAAGAAGAAAAAATCAATAGGATCTTTGCAGGTCTTTTGGTCTCATAACGTTGTGTCCAGGCCCTTAATATTTTGGCTTATTTATATTTTTCCTTACCGGCTTTTTTCTTTCTTTTTAGCTTATAGGGTCTTTGATTACATATTATGACTTGCAGTTTACTTTTTTATGGAATTCCTAGTTGTGGAAAAAAATGAGTCTCTGAATCCTCATATGTTTTTTGTGCCCTTTCTTGGGCTCTTATCCTATTTCTAAACTCAATATGCTAGTTTTTGTTTATCTTATTTTATTTAACATTATATATTATAAGTCTTCTTGTTTTTCGATGAGAAAAACAAAAGGGGAGGATCTTTCTGATAGTGGAGGTAGGAACAAAAAGGATATAGGGAAAATGTCATCAGGATATATATTATAATATACTATACTATGTAAGAAAACACTATTTTCAATAAAACAAAAAATCCTTCCATACAAAGAATGTTATATATTGTTGAGTCATTTGACAAGAGGATCTCACAGAAACCACCAAACTTTACAATCCATTTCTAAGTTACTTTCACAACCTGATGATAAGACCCTAGTGCTAAAGATAACATTTGTATCATCAATCATTGATCAGTAAAATAGTGCCTAACTAGCAGCTTCATTTTTATTGACTAATCTTCATGGGATTGGAAAGCACTCTTCACATCTTGGAACCTGCAAGAGTGAGCTGCCTGCAAGATATACCATTGTAGCACAAATATTATGAGATAAAAAAATAACTTCATGTTTGCTTTTTAGGCCCATATCATGAGATAGAATTCATTTATGGTACTGCTAAGGTGGACAATAGGATTGATAGGTCATGGGCCCTAGGGGAAAACCTACTACTATTACTCTGCTAAAGAATATACCCATAAATGACTTCTAACAACATACTAATATACTCATAGATCACTAGACCCTTATCAGAGAAAATTCTTCTTTGAAGTAGATGGTAATTAACAGAGAGATGAACAACTTGACAATGTTCAAACAGTGAGGCACTTTAGAATAGTAGGCCTTAGATGCAATTTCTTTTCAAGTTCTTCTTGTCAGTATTCAAAGGCCTATGTTAAAGAGAAGGTGGAAATATTATAAGAACAGGAGGTAGAGACAATAGGATAGATGCATACCTGAACTCAAAGCATGGGCAAAACATGGTCAGGTTGAAACCAGACAAAATGCCAACACTAAAAAAAAAGGGGGGACAGAAAATCTAATGCATTACTAAGAATCTATCTAAAATAATACCCACTCAAAACCAGTTTCATTCAATAGAGTCTCACTGAAAATATTAACCACAATTAAGAACAGATGCTATGACCAGGGGTAGCTGAGTGAGAAAAATAAGTAAATAAATAAACTCAATAATATTTGTGTAGACATCTGTTTTAATTTGTCTTTTTGAGGATTTTTTTTGTCTTTTGCTTATTTTGATTTCCATTTTAATGTTTCCTCTTTTCTTATTTTTATTTAAAATGTCATTATGATCTATGTATCCCCCTGCTCTGCCTCCCTGCACTCCTCCCAAACTCTCCCAGTCAGCCTTCAGCCCCCACCATCCCCATCCACAAATCGCCTCCCCTAAAAGGGTAAAAAGTCCCAAGGTGGGTCAGCTCAGCACGGCACATCCACTCCACTATGATGCTGGCTGTCAGTTTGCTGTGTATCACCTTTATTATATTTAGGTATTTTCCCTATATTCTGGATCTCTCGAGGACTTTTATCATGAAGGAGTGTTGGATTTTGTCAAAGGCTTTTTCAGCGTCTAATGAGGTGATCATGTGGTTTCTTCCTTTCAGTTTGTTTATATGATGGATGGCATTCACAGCTTTTCATAAATTGAACTATCCCTACACCTCTGGGATAAAGCGTACTTGATCATGGTGGATATTTTTTTTTTTTGATGTTGTTGATTTCAGTTTGCCAAAATTTTATTTTTATTTTTTTTCCATCAATGTTCATGAAGGAGATTAGTCTGTAATTCTCTTTCATTATTGTATCTTTTAGTGGCTTGAGAATCAGGGTGATTTGGCCTCATAAAAAGAGTTTAACAATATTTCCTCAGTTGTTACTTTAAGGAACAGTTTGAGGAGTATTGGTTTTAGTTCTTCTTTGAATGCCTGGTCAAATTCTGCAGTGAATACCTCTGGTCCCAGTTCCCCCCCCCCCCCCCTTGGAAGACTTTAATAACACCTTCAGTTTCCTATGGGGTTATAGGTTTGTTTACGTCTTTAATCTGCTCAACTTTTATTATTTATGTTGTGATTTTTTTTTAAATTTTTTTATGGTGTTTGTTATGGGCTAAAATAGTTTTTTATTTAAAGATTGATATTCACAGCACACAGAAAGACATTTCCACATCACATTTTTTGGTAACTATTGATATTTGCTTTTTGGCTGAGTATACAGTCAATTTTAGAGAAAGTTCCATGAGGTGCTGCGAAATATGTATAATTCTTTGTGTTAGGTGGAAAGTTATATATATATTAAGGCAATTTGGATCATAACATCTCTTAGATTCCTTATTTCCTTATTTCTCTGTTGAGTTTCTGTATGGTTGACCTCTCCAAAGGGGAAGTGGGGTATTAAAGTCCTCCACTATTAATGTGTGGGTTTGATGTGAAAATGAAGCTTTACTAGTATTTTTATTACATATGTAGGTACCATTCTGTTGGGAGCATAAATATTCAGGATTGAGACTTCATCTTGGTAAATTTTTCCTGAGATGAATATGTAATGTCTATTTTGGCCTCTTTTTGATTGATTTATTTTGTAGTCTATTTTTTTAGCTATTAGGATGGCTACACCAGTTTGTTTCTTAGGACAATTTGATTGGAAAGTCTTTTTCCAATCCTTTACTCTGAGCCTGTGTCTGTCTTTGAAGTTCAGGTGTGTTTCTTGTATGCAGCAGAAGGATGGGTTCTGTTTTTGTATCCATCATGTTAGCGTCTGTCTTTTTATAGGTGAATCGAGTCCACTGATATTAAAGGATATTAATGACCGATGATTGCTATTTCCTGTTATTTTTGGTGGTAGCTTGTGTGTATTTCCCTTCTTCGCCCCCCTCCCCCCTCCCCCCGTGGGATTATTGATTGTGATCTGAATGGTGTATCTGGTTTTCTTGGGTTTGGGTTTTCTTTTATTGCTTACTATCTGGATGGATTTGTGGATAAGTATAGTTTAAATCTGGTTTTATCATGAAATGTCTTGTTTATTCCATCTAGAGTGATTGATAGTTTTTCTCGGTTTAGTAGTCTGAGTTGGCAGCCATGCTCTTTTAATGTCTGTATTATATCTGATCAAGACCTTCTTGCTTTCATTCTTTCCATTGAATAGTCAGGTGTTATTCTGGTGTGTCTGCATTTCTAGGTAATTTGGCCTTTTTTCTTCACAGTTCTTAGTAATTTTTCTTTGTTTTGTAGTGTTAGTGGCTTGATTATCATGTGGTGAGTAGATTTTTTGGGGGGAGGGCTAGTCTATTTGGAGTTCTGTAAGCTTCTTCTATCTTTATAAGCATTTCCTCCTTTAGGTTGGGAAAGTTTTCTTCTATGATTTTGTTAAGTATATTTTCTATACATTTGAGCTGGTATTCTTCTTCTTTGATTCCAATTATTCTCAGGTTTGGTCTTTTCATTGTATCCCAGATTTTGTGCTATGACTTTTTTGGTTTTAGTGTTTTCTTTAACTGATGTATCTATTTCCACTATTAAATCTTCCACTGCAGAGATTCTCTCTTCCATCTCCTACATTCTGTCAGTTATGCTTGCTTGTATCTTTGGTTCCAGTTCATTTATTCAGATTTTCTATTTCCAGCTTTGTCTCAGTTTGTGTCTTCTTTATTGCTTTTATTTTAATTTTTAATTTCTGGAATGTTTCTTTCACCTGTTTGTTTTCTTTTTCTTGGCTTTCTTTATTTTCTTTCAGGGGTTTGTTATCTCTTCCAATTTTTTGTTCATATTTTCTATTTCTTTAAGAGAGTTTTTTTTATATCCTTTTTAAAAGATTCTGTTATCTTCATAAAGCTGATTTAATGCTGTTTAATTCTGTTTTCTCTCCAATGTTATGCTCAGATCTTGATCTTATACAGCCATCATCTTTTTCTGGGGGTGTCTTGTTCTTTATATTGTTATGCGTATTTTTGCACCAGCATCTGCACTTTTCTTTCTTGATTCACTCTTATTCAGCTCTTCATTGACTCTTGGTTGTAAGCCTGGGGGATGAGTGGTTTCAGTAATTGCAGGGGCTGCCTTATTTGGCTCTTCTTTGGCTGTAGGCCAAGGAACTGTGTGTCTCCTGTTGGCACAGGGGTTCTTCTTGATAGGGTCTTTGTTGGCCCTTAGTTGCCTCTTAATAAGCTTTTACTCAGTTTTTAGTCAGCTCTTAGCCAGCTCTGGGTATCCAGTTGTTGGTGGGTGGTAATGTAGATCCCTGTTTAGGTGTGGCTTAGCCTGTGAGATGCCCCTCCACCTGTGTTTTTCTTGGAATTGGTTTTTTTGGGGGGGGCTCTCCCATCTTTCTTTGGCTTGGAGTGATGCTGAGTGTAGATGGGATGCTGGAGGCAGTGTCCCCAGACCAGAGTTTAGAAACCAGTCTCTGCTTGGCCTGAGGTTTAGGGTATCACTCACCTCTTAGTCAGCTGTGGACCAGGAGAGAAGTTTCTGGTTATCCAGTTGTCCCCCATTTAAATGTTTTCTTGTGGGAGATTTGTGTGTGTGTTGAATAGGTATTGGTCTTATTGGTTCTTTTAAAAGAGAAAAATAAATACATAATGTTGGGTGAATAGGGAAGTGGGACAGATCCAGGAGGAATTATAAGATAGAAAAAAATCATTAATATGTATTTTATATTTTTTTCAATATTAAAAATTATGAATTGGGTGATAAAGATCAATCAATAGAAGAATATGTGGACTAAGTGAAAAAATACTTTTTAAAAACTGGATCGGAGTTTCACTTGTATACAATCACCCATGCTGCTTTATGTTAAATAGTGACAGAGAGAAATAGGAATGGAAGCAGAGAAGTCTCTCACAAGAAATAACTGCATCATAATCATAGATGACTGGACATTACTATTATGAAAATATCTTTAGTTTCTCCTGGGCTTAATGCCAGGAAAAGTAACAGTTCTCCTGATATCAAAGGAAAAGAATTCAGATAGGACACAGCAGTATAGCAGGCTATTAAGAGTTTATTTATATCAAGCAATGAAGTAAAAATACACCCTTTAAAACCAGAATGAGTTAATAAGTACAACAATGGGCCAATGCTAGAAGGTATGGAGTTAATATTATTATTCTCTCTTTAATCTTCTCTCTTCTTTTTCCCTTGTGAGCATTTTAGAAGATGGATGGATGTGTGTGTTCTTGAAAGCAGCTAATCAAATCCAGAATCAAGAACAGAGATAGAACAAATGAAAGATGTCATGCTGTTGGGATGGTGCCACCTATGATAAGCAAGTCTTCATAAGTTAATTAATATTGCCAATAAATTTTCCATAGACATACTCACAGGCAAATATGATATAAGCAACCTTACATTGAAAGTTGACAATTAAATAACCATCACTGTTGCCCACAAAAACTGGATGGTAATTACCCATTATTGAAGACACTACATATTGTGGTTGTTGGACATAGATATGTCACTCTGGAATTTATTTAAAATATTCCATCCATATACTATATTTTATGGTTCAGGAAGATGCTGTGTAGGATACTCAGGGAGGAAAGTCATCAACAATTTAACCCAGTTGTAAATCATCAAAAAATTTGACCCACTTGTGAATCATTTAAACTTCAGTACCAGCAGCTTGTTAGACAAGAGGTGCTCAGATGTGCTATCAGGAATTAACTTATGTTTTACATCTTATTATCCATCCATTCTTTACTTTTTACCTCACAGTAGTCTTTGTAGGGAAGAGAAATTTTTTTTCTTCAAAGCTCATTCTATATAGAATTTATTCTAAGCATATATATAATATGCATGAATATGTTTGTGTATTTAAGGATTACTAATATGTAAAAAATTACTAAGAGAAAAGATAACATTATATATGTGCCCTCCAAAGGGGAAGTCTCGAAGGCTTGCTTGACCTTCATAGTTATTATAACTACTACTGTGTATGATTTCCATCCTATCTGGGAGGTCTGAATGAGCCATTCTGAAAAGGTTACCATCAGCTCTTTTTATATGTTGTTCTAGGAGACTTGAGATGGATTAGCTGGAAAGATCATTACCACCTATCATTTATTGTTTATGATCAGCCCACTGATCACTTCTTGTTAGATGTTGATGAAATTGTGATAGATTTGGAAAGAGAAAGTGAATAGGTTTTTGTGAATAAATTTCAAAAAAGCCTATAGCCAGAAGTTAATGGGAGGAGCTTAGCCATGGGCATTCAGAAATTTGACTGCACTCTTTAAGATAGTCTAGACAGACTTGCTATGTAAAATGAGACAACATGATCTTGAAAGACACAGGACTAAAGAGAGGTGTAGGCAAATATTCAATTACCATAGAAGGGGCAAGGCTCCAACAAAAGTTCAGGGTCAGGAACAAAATCAAGTACAGGAAGGAACAATTGGGTATTGGTGAAAAGAGTGATGGGAACCATGGAGAAATTAATTAGGAGAGAAGCTAGGATGATATGAGGGCAGAGCAATGATCAAAGTTAGACTATGAACCTAATGTAAGAGACTTAGTTTCCCCTGATTTTACCGTCCTCTGAATGTATAACTCATTCAAAGTCTAATGGTAGGCCAGATCCCTTTACTGGGGTGAAATGATTTAACTCATGTGGGGGCCAGGCTGTGAATAACAATACCACAGGTTCAAATACATCTGTCTTTATTGGCATTTTTTCCAATCTGTGTTTAGATGATCAGGCTAAACTGAATTAGGAAATTTTAGGTAATTTTCATCCCACACCTCATCCACTACAAAGGCTCATCAACTGACAGTTTCTTCTTTCTTGTGAAAAGAAGTGCTTTCAGGGTGTTTTACAGATTGAAGAGTCCATCATTCTTTCCAGGGATAGGATATGATATGGCAGTTTGAAAGGAAATGGCTCCAAAGAGAGTGGTACTATTAGGAGGTGGGACTCTGTTGTAGTAGATGTGTTCTTGTTGGAGGAGGCATGTCACTTCAGAGATGGGCATTGTGGTCTCATATATGCCCAACCACAACCAGTGAGACAAACCACTTCTTGCCTGAGAGTCAAGATGTAAAAATCTCTCAGCTAATTCTTTAGCACCATGTCTGCCTGCATGCTGCCTAGCTTCCCACAATGTTGACAATGGAGTAAACCTGTAATTTGTAAGGAATCCCCTCCAATTGAATGTTTTCCCTTATAAGAGTTGCTGGGGTTATTGTCTCTCTTCACAGCAATAGAAATCTAACAAAGACAGTAACAGTTTCAGCAATTATAGTCCTCCACTAATACATTAGGACTCTGCCACCTAACCCTGACATCAGTCATCATTTTTTAAAAGCACTAATCCAAACTGTAAGTGTAAACCCCTTATTATAGCTAAACCATATCAAAACTATCATCTTGAAGTTTTACCACTTCAAAATATCCCTGGACCTACAGAATTCTTGTCCTCATCAAATACTCATTCTTCCCATTAGCTCTAAAAGTCTTAGTTTATTCCAACATGAATTCAGAATATAAGTTAAGAATGTCTTCAAAATATCACCCAAATGCGGTATGGATAAAAGTCAAAATTCATCCAAAGATAAACTGACTTTTAACTAGCTTGTGAATCAGAAAAGCATGAGTACTCCTAAATCATACTGGTGGAACAGGAACAAAACAATCATTCTGATGCTAAAGAGATATGTAAGAAGAAGAAAATTATCAATACCAAAGAAACTAAAACCCCAACATTAAATCTTGAGCCTTGTGATTAAACTTCTTTGACTCCATATTTATCCCTCTGAACACAGCAGATATGGAGTTAGGCCTTCATGACCTCAGGTAGCTTCAGTGAGTGGGCTGGTTAAACATACCTGCATGTGTAAAATTTATGAGACAGTGGCTCTTTGAGAATGTCTGTGCATATGCCACTAAAATTCTGAGATTTCAGTATGGTCCTAATCTTTAGTTTCATTAGTTTTGTTCTAGAGAAGGTTTTTGTTTTTGTTTGTGGCACTCTGTGTTTAGGATTTTTCAAAGGCATCCTTTAACACTCAGATAGAAACATCAATGTGCTGAAAGACACCCACAGAAACAAAACAGTGTAAGTGTTGCCACATTGCCTGTGTTTTCAAAAGGGTGACCTGAACTGCACCTTGGCTCACTATAGTTTTGTCTTAAGAAGCCAAGTAGTACTGTGCTGAGTGAATGAGCCAAGTCCTGATGTAGCATTGGCAGCAAAATCCAAAATGTTATGGGAACCTGGCCCACAAAACCCTGGCATGTGAGGCATGTGACAGAAGCAGAGGCTCCCTGAATCTCCAAATTGCATTGACACTGGTCTCTCACCATCTTGATAGGTGATATGCTGCTTCCTTGTTGCATGAATTATGGTTATATTAACAGAAACTCGGAGCCAGATATCAGGGAAAGGCTGGAATATCAAAGAGAGGAAACACCACAGTCAAATCTCACCTAGCTATCTTCCAACTTACTCACTCCTCTGCTTCTACAGAATTAATCTGTCTTTCTATGCCTGCCTTAAATACCTTCTTCACCCAGTTGCTTCACATCCAGGTTAAGACTAAAGGTGTGAGGTACTCCTATTTGGCAGTTAGGCCTGAATTCACAGAAACATAGAAAGATCTTTGTCTCTGAGGTTACGGGATTAAAGGTGTAGGTCACAACTCCTGGTCTTTCCTCATGCTGGAATTAAAGGCATGACCCTGACCCTCCTGGATTTACTGTGAGTGGATCTGTTCTCTGATATTCCAGACTGGTTTTATTAAATATATAACATATCATCACAATTCCTTCTGTTCATATTAATCTTGTCAAATGATCTTTATCTTACTTTATCAACTGATTTAGTACTATTAAATTAACTTCTAAGGAAACCTAAAGGCCTTATCATTTATTTTATGGAGTTAAAACATCTAGTATTTTCTATATGTCAAACCCTAAACTTTCTTTCCATTGAGTGCTTCTTGGGTCAATAAACTAGTTCTTACGTTTTTTTATCATTGAGTCTATAATGAGGAAGGACAAAGTTCCCTTTTTCTCCTTCCTGAGGGGACAGTGCACATGAGAGAAAGTCAAAATTTGAGAAAGTGGCCTAGTGCTTGCATTTTTCTCAATGGTCTCAGTCTGTGCTAGAAGTTCTCTAATGGCACTATTTGATGGAGGAAGTTGAGTTTCAGAGACACTTTTCCTATACGGGTTGCGCATTTGTCTCCACTTGTGAGTTTCAATGACTTTAGTCACTCATTCTTGAGCTCTATTTTTCCAGGTAAAAACACAAGTATTTTCCATTCTAGGATGACTGCCTTCTTTGGGACTCAAATGATACATAGGCAGCACTAGTATGTCTTCCTTCTGTCGGATTCCATAAAATGGTAACTCATAGAGTATCATGATTTCTGAACATGGCTAAAGTCTTTCACTCAGACTTGTACAATTATGTTCATCCCTAATATGAGCTAGTTGGCATATGGAGGAAATATAGGTCACTCTCTTCCTTCCATGGAGCAAGAAGTTATTAAATAACCACACAGAGATAGTCTTGACAATATGGATATAAAAGAGATTTAAAGACTTTTCTGTGGTAATATAGCACAGTCTATAACATCACTCTGGGGAGATTTACACTTTGGTTCAAATATTTGAACCAGAAGGATTGAATCCACAACTATCTTGCTAACTAAGATATTCAAATATATGAATAAAGAAAGAACATATATAAAAATATATCAATGTTGTGCACACTGTTTATGAATACATCATGAAGCAAGAAGCATCTGTTTCACAAGAAACTGCTAAAGTCTGGCCCACCCTAGACTATAGATTTGGGGGGACACTAAACCCCACCACCTTGCCTGGATGAAAAATCAGTATTTCAATTTCAGATAAATAAATCACCTACCTTATAATGTCACTTTGCAGGTAGCATACTAAGAAACTTGATGGTAAGGTCCATGCAACAGCATAGAAGAGACATGTAGTTTTTATTAAAATCTTTTTTCCTAGGAAAAAGATAGTTCATGGATCGCCTTACCTTAGAATGTCCTTCACTTGGTTGTCATCTTAAAGGCTCAGGATTATGATTTTTTATAAAGTTACATTTAATCCTTCATGCAAAAAATGTAGTTTGGAGATGCCTTGTTTTCTGATCCCTGTTTTTATGTTGTTTCCCTCATACTTGCCTCCAAAACCTCATATACATAGATTTTTCACTTGGCTTATTATTATTTGTAAAGATGGTATCATTTTTCCTAGATACCAATACCACCATTGGTTCTCTCTATTGTCCCCCCTTTCTCCTTCTACCCTTCTACCCCTCTATCCCTCTCTTCTTCTCATTTCCACCTTTCCTTTTGCCTTGCTTCATGGTATCGACAAATGTCTTCTGCTATACACAAGCAAGCATTCGTCTAATTTCTGTGGTAATCCATTTTCAACATATGAAACATTTTCAATCTATTGCAACAGTCTCTGGAAAGTTTTCTACAAAGGTATGTGAAAAACAATATCAGGTATGTATGCAGCATCACTTTGAAAACATTTGGGGATGTTGCTTTCTAAATTCAACCGCTGAGGTCTAAGTAGAATTTCTCACATCTACCTCTGGAAGGATAGTTTTCTAGACTACAATTCATCTCCTGTGGGAAAGTACTTCTGTGTCAAACATGTATAAGACAATTACCAGTACTTGCATGGATATGCATAGAAATTCTGAGTGTCATGCTGACTCATTTCTAGCAATTATTATTGTATGTAAGTTACTGTAAACATCACTAATTGTAACTGGTTCCTTGTTAGTACCTTAGGTACCTTTTGGTTATATGTTTGACTTTAGAGTCTCTTCTAAAGATTCAGTTTACTGTGAAGAAGAAACCATATAAAATACTTTGAAAACTGTGGTTATTTGAAAGAAAAATTTTCCCCGAGTGAGGGGCACTTTTAAGAGGTGTGGTCTTTTTGGAAGAAGTGCATTACTGTGGGGGCAGAATTTGAGGTCTTTTTTACTCAAGGTGTCCTCAGTGTGACTGAGAGTATAATTTTTGTTACCTCTGACTCAAGATGTAGGACCCTCAGCTCAGTACCACATCTGCCTGCAGGCCACCATGATCCCCGCTATGATAATGGACTGAACCTCTGAAATTGTAAGTAAGCCCCATCAATTAAATGTTTTTATTTTTAAGAGTTTCTGTGGTTATGGTGTTTCTTCTCAGCAATTAAAACCCAACTGAGACAAAATACATTCACTTTAGAAATGAAATAGCTGACTTCTATAGATTCACTTAAATTTCTGTGTCCCTCAAAGATAAGCTGTATAATGTCCCCAAGCTGGCATGGATTATTGGCTACTCACTACCAATGTGCTCTTTATCTAAAACTATACTACACCATTTCTCAAAGTTTGCCCAGAAAACCATCATGACTACTTATCCAGTGTTCAGCTGTTTCAGTCTTTTGTGCTTTCTATTTTATTTAATATACACTTGAAGTTCCTAAACCAAAAAAAAAATTGCCACTTTTATTAGAATTGTTGTAAAGTCTCAATATTAAATAAAATATCCATTATTGGTGATTAAATTATAAAATAAAACTTTAAAAAAAGAGGACTGATCTCTAAAATATAGAGAAAATTCAAGAAATTGGAGGCTAAAATCCTAAAAAATCCAATTAAAAATGGAGATCAGAGCTAAAAAGAGAATTCTCAACAGAATTACAAATGGCTGAAAGGCACTTAAAAAAATTCTCAACATCATTAGCCATCAGAGAAATGCAAATCAAAACAACTTTGAGATAACATCTTACACCTGTCAGAATGGCTAAGATCAAATACACTATGACAACCTATGCTGGAGAGGATGTGGAACAAGGGAAACAGTCCTCCACTGTTGGTGGGAGTTTACATCTGTACAGCCACTTTGGAAATCAGTATGGTGGTCCCTCAGAAAACTGGAAATCAATTTCCTCAATGATCCAGGAATACCACTATGGGCATATACACAAAGTATGCACATTCTTACCCCAAGGGCATTAGCTCAACTGTGTTCATAGCAGCATTATTTGCAATTGCCAGAACCTGGAAAAAACCTAAATGCCCCTCAACTGAAGAATGGATTAACAAATTGTGGTACATCTACACAGTTACTATTTAGCAGAGAAAGAAAGAAAGGAAGGAAGGAAGGAAGGAAGGAAGGAAGGAAGGAAGGAAGGAAGGAAGGAAGGAAGGAAGGAAGGAAGGAAGGAAGGAAGGAAGGAAGAAAAATTTGCAGGCAAATGGATGAATTTGGAGAGTATCTTCCTGAGTGAGGTAAAACAGGCTCAGAAAGATAGACACGGTATGTACTCACCGTTAATGGATTTTAGACAAAAATCAAAGGATATCCAGGTTTCAATTTACAACCCCTGAACAGCTTGGGATCAGAAGGAACTTAAGAGAGACATCTAGGTATCCCCTTGGGAAGGGAAAATAGAGAAGATCTGAGTAAACTGAAATCACAATGGGAACAAATCATGAGAGAAGAAGATGGTTGAGTGAGAGGAGCAACAAGGAGGGAGAAAAAGGGGTTATCTTGACAGAGCAAGCCTCTATGGGGTTGGAAAGAGGAAAGGTGCTAGTCCTCTAAGAACCCCTGAGATGTCCATGGCTATGGCTTCTACCAATAGAGAAGGGGATGCCTAAACAGGACTTCTCCTATAATCAAATAAATGGCTGCCCTAAGTATCATTATAGAACCTTCATCCAGCAATGAATAGAAGTGGAAGCAGAGATCCATAAATAAGCACCAGGTCAAGCTCCAAGTCCTGTTCAAGAGAGAGAGAGAGAAAAGTGTATATGAGCAAAAAGATCAGGATTATGAAGAGCAGACCCACAGAAAAGGCTGGCTGGAGCCATTGGGAGCTCATTGATCAGAAACAATAACTGAGGAAACTTCATGGAAAGGAACTAAATCCTCCAAAGGTAGATGACTGTTGAATGATATGGCCAGGTTGTGGAGCCTCTTGGAATAGGATCAGAATGTATTCCTGTTCATGAACTGACATCTTTTAACCCACGTTCTACAGAGGAACATCTAACACAGCCTTAACACTAGGATGAGGGAATCAGACATAACTCAAATGGATAAACTAGACTAAATGGAACTACCTTGAGACTTCTTGCTTTCTCTGGAGAATGGAGAGGAAATAGGGTGGGAGAAGGCTTAGGGAGGGCTGAGAGAGACTGGGAGGAAGGAAGGGAGGACAAACATGGGTATACATTATTACAGAATTATTCACTTGTCAATTTTATATAAAAGATTAACAGTTATTAAGTGGTTATGTAAATGTTCACTGATACATATTGAATCTTATGACAATTCTTGAAGACTGGAATTGTCCGACACCACACAAAAGAGTCAGACCTTTCCATGAGAATGTGGAACAAACAGGAAAGGAGGTCAGTGTACAAGGGGTTCTCAATGGGGGCTGGCCACACCCCAGTCAGGGTCCTTAGACCCCAAAGCTATGCCTCTAGACCTTCCTCAATAATGCCTGAATCCCTCTAAAATACAGGGGGAAAAACCTTTTTAAATAAAATAAAAAATGAGAAAAAAGAATAATTCAAAACAACTGTGTTGCTACATCCTTGTAACTGACATTTAAATGAAAATATATACTACATATCTAGATTTTTAGTTTGTTATTTAGAGACCCTGCTCTACATTGATATATTTCCCAAAGAAAATCACTATTTGGACTGGTACCAAATAAAGGGTATCTGTTAACAGAGACTGAATAAGTGAACTTTTTACTGATTGATTTATTTTGACCAGCAATATAACTTTCAAAGTCATGCTAATTGTTTTGTGTTGTGGTAATTTAATTTTTACATCTGAACTGAATAACTATATAATAATGTATTTATTAATCTTATTATTTATGGACATTCCAAATGTATTCTATTTTAATTTTAATTGTTTTAAAATACCTAGGTAGACAAGGAGGACCCTAAGAAGGACATTCATGTACTCCCTTGGGAAGGTGAAATAACTAACATCTCCTGATTAAATAGGGACCATAGAGTGGGAGGGAGTAAGAGAAGGTAGTAAGAAAGCATGAAGGCATGAGATAGTTGAGTTGGAAGAGGGACAGAGAGATAGAGAACAACTTAATATCTTGATAGAGGGATTTGAGGGCTAGGGAAAAACTTGTTACTAGAAAAATACAAAAGAACCCACAAATATCACCCCAGCTAAAACTTCAAGAAATAGTGGAGCGGGTCTCTGAACTGGCCTTCCTCTGTAATCAAATTGATAAACGCCCTAATTGTTTTCATAGACCCTTTATCCAGCAACTCATGCAAGCACATGCAGAGATCCACAAGTAAGCTCTGTTGTAATGGGGCTTCTCGGCCTTGGGGTGGCCAGAGGCCCAGACCCACAGACCTAAATTGCCAGAACCCTTAGCCACCCAGTGCTGCTCAGGCTCCCAGAAATGACTCAGACACTTATATTAACTTCATGCTGTTTGGCCTATGGCTCAGGCACATTGTTAGCTAGCTCTTACATCTTACCTCAACCCATTCTCATTAATCTGTCTGCCACATGGCTCATGGCTCACCTGTGTTCCTTACATGTTGCTCCTTTGGGCTTCTGATTCTGTCTGACTCCACCCTGATTCTCCTACCTATGCTCTGACTTCCCCTCCTACTTTTTCTATGGTGCCTGTCATGGGGCAAAACAGCTCCTTTATTTAAATATTGATATTCACAGCATACAGAAAAACATTCTCACATCAGCTCTGGGTCCATTTCCCAGTAAATCTGAAAAGAGGGAGGAGAGAGTATGTAAGGAAAAGGGTCAAGATGAAGATGAGTAAACCCACAGAGATGCAGGTGACTCAAACTATTGTGAGCGCATTGACTATGCACTAACAACTGGGTAACCTTATGGGACTAAATTAGGACCTCTGAATACAAATACAATTTGTATAGAATAGTTTGAGGGCCTATGGCAGAGGAACAAGAAATTACCTCTAATTCTTGAACTGAGATTCTGGAGCCCATTCCCTATAGATGTATACCTTGATCAACCTTGATACTAGGCAGGTGAGGAGGTTGGTCCTGCCTCAACTTTATATGCCAGATTGTATTGAATCTTCCTAGGTGTCCTTACACTTCTAAAGACTAGATAGGGGAGTGGCCTGAAAGGAAGCTAGGAGGTGACTAGAAAGAGTACTAACAGGAGGAACAGTGACTGGTATGTAAAAAAATCTTTTAAATAAAAATTGTTGCATGAAATAATGAGACTCATGGATAGATCTCTGAAGAAATTGGAGATACTAGAGGGAATAAACACCACAGTCAAATCTTACCCAGCTGTCTTCTAGCTTCCTTAGGCTCGATTCCCTTGGAATGGTTTTCTCTGTGTTTGAATCCGGACTTAAGTATTCTTTAGGTAATTAAGGCATGGCCCCACCACACCTGCTTGGGAGCCTGGAATTCCTTCTGTAATCTGAAGTGATCTTGACTCAGTTAGGATTAAGGGTGTAGGTCACCACTCCCAGGATACTCCCTCTGCTGGGATTAAAGGTTTGAATCACCACTCTGATTTTCCTAGACTGACTGTGGTTAGAGCTCTGGGACTTCTGGAGCTTTTAATAACCCCCCACATAGACTGTGGGTAAATTCCCTCTGATATCTCCAAAACTTATGAAACTTTATTAAATCCCCACATATCCTCTTTTGTGTCAAATTTTAAAAAAAGAAGGTGATAGCTAACATAAGAAAAAAAATATACAATAGGTACAATAATTATATACAATATATACAAACAATAAATGAGTAATGTCCAGTCCATTAATAATAGACAATTCCAAGAAAATATTTCATTAATTATCCTATTATTTTGATGTCTCTTATAAAGTTTAACTTCAAAGTTTCTTTTCTAAAACTGTCATTAGAAAACTGTAACTATAACTATCTCATCTTCAGCTACCTCAGAGACCCAAGAAGGAAATAATATTTACCCAAATAACTAGAAAGTGCAAGCAACTTCCAAAAACTAGAAATGACAGAGATGATACCTATCTGCCTGGACAGTCACCCAAAGTTCCTTTATAAAGTTGGGGCATCCATCTTCAGCCTACAGGCCCAGAGTCTCTTTTCATCTCAATGAAGCAGAAAATCTGCTCTGTTCATTTTGGTGTAGTTCAGTCATTACTCCTTGTGTCCTGAAGATTGAAGACTCTCTTCAAAGTTCTTTTCAAATTTCCCTTGCAATACTTGTTGGTTATTGGTCTTGTGCCAGTATTTAGCTTTAGATGGAGTTTACCACCACTTTGGACTGCATTCCCAAGCAACCCAACTCTAGGAAGATCCAGGCCCAGCATGCCAGGGGCCACTACCGCCTCAAACCATCCATGGGCCATCTCTGACAGTTTTCTCTGAAAAACAGGAACCTGAAGGACCATCTCAGCTTGTTCAGTCAAAGTTCAAAGGTCACTTTCTGAGGAAACCTGCATGTCCAGTTCAAATACCACACTGTTAAGCAGTCAATACAGGGACAGGTTCTTGTCCAATGACTAACTGTTGCCACAAAGAAAGTAGATTCCATATGGAGTTTCTTCAATGCCCTTTTTTCTCTTGAAGTATATTGGGGCTGCCAGGAGCAGACCTGTCTCACTGTCCAGAAAAGTCTTTAGATTCTAAAAATATTTTAAATGCCATATTCTATGGATCTCTGAAATTTTTGAAGAACACCTGCTTATCTAAAATATATTTGTTTGACCTTAAAAACATATCTAACATGTCTATGTCTGAATGTAATGTCTAACTACTAACTTCCATTGCTTTATATTCTAACTAATTGGAATATATTCCAACTAGAATTAGTTATATTCTAACTAATTCTAACTTTCATGGACTAGCAATTTGGATTACAATGTTAGATAAACTGATTAAGTATACTACCTGAAACAAGCATAGAAATATTTGTACAATGACACAATTAATCTCAAGATACACAATTTGTATACAGAAAACCAATGCAATGTAAAATATTTAAAGCTAGCAAATCCTTTTAAAAGAAGATTCCATAATCTATCCTTATATCCTATATATCTGTATCCCCCTTTTCTTTATATTTTTAAATACAAATCGTGAATCTGATCATTCTTGTTTAATTTTTTCTAACCATAACCATGAAAAATTTTCAACCAATTAACCTAAATAATGACAATCATCCATAACCCATTGAACAATCAACACTAAGCCACCCTACCACTTGGGAACCAAAACCAACCCCACCACCACCACCACTTGGGAGTGTGGGCACTGGTTCTTAAGTTTACTTCCTGCTGACTGGGGGTGATGGCATCTTTTGGGGATCCTGAAAAGAAAAGTTTTGTTAAATGTCAAGTCCTGAAATAAGTAGCTGTGTCATTTGTTATCTAGTCTCTGCATGACAGGAAAGAACACAGCTTGTCTCAAGTCCTGGCCATAGTAGTCTGTGAAGCTGGTTCATCTCATCGAGCTGCTAGAAAATTGTCGTGAGCAGTTTGTAGTCCAAATCTGATCTTTGATTGGTGTTTGTCAGCCTAGTGGCTTTGTCAGAGTTCATGTGAAACCATCGTTGTGGGGCCCCATCTTCCTTTTGGATATTTCAAGTTAGCAATTAGGCCTTGTCCTGGATCACTGCAGAAAACTGATAAGAGACTAAAAACCAACACAATGTACAGGAAACTAAACATATAACAATTTATTGAGCATAGAATTAGTAACAATAGAATAGTCCCTTATTTTTTGTTATTCTTCTGCCCCATATCAGGTGGCTCTTCTGATATGATACAGAGATTTTTTTTTTTCTTTAACAAGTATGCTTGAGTTTAGAGAAGGAGAGAGCCACAATCCAACTCTAAAGCCAGATTTAAATTATAATTTAACTGGGACTTTAACTAATAAAAAAGATTTTGTAAACGTTAAGTAATGTGATTTTACCCTATCAAGTATACTGGTACCAATAGTTACCATATTCTTTTGTTTGCAAATTTTCCTATATAGCCTCTTTTTTTGCTTTAGATGTCTGGATGTCCAAGGCCTTTTAACTTCTTGAAGATGGGTATTTCCATTTTCCTTTAAGATAAGAACAGAAACCTGCCCGACTCTTTGTTTTTATTTACAACTGAAAGAATTATAATATAGGTTGATGAGCTATCAATTCTTAGTTTCATGAAGTGTCTCTGGTTCCGTTCGAGTCTTTATTAATTTTGATGGTATCCATATCTTTTCCTCACCTGTGGAAATAAATGCAAAACCCCTTCCCCAACGGAGCACATACCCTGGCTTCCATTCAGAGGTTAGTACATCTTTGAAGTAAACAGGCTGATTTAATTCAGCTGTTTTTTCTATGGTCCAGTGCCTTTCAGCAGCTGTTGTTCCTTTGTCATTAGCATTGAGAAAATTCAAAGTTAACAAAACACTATGTACTCTATCTCTGGGGGGTCTTTGTTATTCCTTTCTGTTTATTTAACATATCCTTTAAAGTTCGATTTGATCTCTCTATGACTGCTTGCCCTGTAGGATTGTGTGGTATTCCTGTAATATGCTTTATATTACAATAAGCAAAAACTTGTTTCATTTCAGTAGAGACATATGCTGGAGCATTGTCAGTCTTTATTTGTGCAGGTATTCCCATGATGGACATAGCTTCTAGCAAATGTGTGATTACAGAATCAGACTTTTCTGAAGTCAAAGCAGTTGCCCATTGAAATCCTGAGAATGTATCTATTGTATGATGGACATATCTTAATTTCCCAAATTCTGTAAAATGAAATACATCCATCTGTCAGATTTCATTTCTATGTATACCTTTAGGATTCATTCCTGCTGGCAATGGAGTTTGGTTATAGAAAGAATAGGTGGGACACCTTTTTACAATTTCTTTGGCTTGATCCCAAGTGATAGAGAAATCTTTTTTTAATCATTTGCAATTAACTGAGGCTTTTTATGAAATTCTGAGGTCTATAGTACATTTCCTATTAATAACTTATCAATTTCATCATTGCCTTGTGCTAAAGGACCTGGCAGACCTATATGGGATCAAATATGTGTTATATGGATGGGATGATTTCTAGTCCTGATTATTCTTTGTAACTGAATAAATAATAAAGTTAATTCTGATTCATCATTAATAAAATCAGCTGTTTCAATATGTAGAACAACTCTTTCGGCATACTGAGAGTCAGTGAATACGTTAAGTGGTTCTGTAAAGTCCATTAACACCATCACAATGGCATATAATTCTGACTTTTGAACAGAATTATAAGGACTTTGAATCACTTTACTTAGATGGTCTGATTTGTAACCTGCCTTTTCTGATTTCTTTGCATCAGTATAAAATGTAGGAGCTCCAGAAATTGGTTTATCTCATACAATACGAGGGAGAATCCAATCAGTTTTCTTTATAAATTCAATTCTTTTGCTTTTAGGATATTTGTTGTTAATATCTCCCAAAAAATTACTGCAGGCTCTTTGCCAAGGTTCACTTTCTACTCATAATTGGTCAATTTCTTCATTAGTTAAAGGTACAACAATTTCTGCTGGGTCCATTCCTGTCAATTGATGAAGTCTTAACTTTCCTTTAAAAACAAATTCAGAAATTTTTTCCACATATGTCATTAACTTTTTGCTTGGTTTATGTGGAAGAAATATCCATTCCAACATAACATTTTCCCTTTGCATTAAAATTCCTGTAGGAGAATGCTTAGAGGGCAAGATAACTAGAATACAATTGAGGTCTGGATCCACACAATCCACATGTGCCTCTTGTAATTTTTTTCCACCAAAGCCAGTTCTTTCTCAGCTTCAGGTGACAACTCTCTCGGACTATTTCTGTCCTTGTCACCATTTAATGTTTCAAACAGATTATCTAGTTCATCATTTTTAAGTCCAATAGTCGGTTGTAAGCTGGCAATGTTTCCTAGTAGTCTTTGGAAATCGTTAAGTGTCTTTAATCTATCTCTCCTGATCTGTACCTTTTGGGCTCTAATTTTTTGTTGACCTATTTTATATCCTAAATAATTAATGGAATCCCCTCTTTGTATTTTTTCTGGTGCAATCTGTAATCCCCAAGCAGGCAAAATTCTTTTCACTTCAAAAAGTTTTTCCAACATATCAATATTTGAATCGGCCAACAAGACGTCATCCATATAATGATAAATTATAGATTGTGGGAATTTCTTGTGTATTTGTTCTATTGGCTTTTGAACATAATACTGGCACAGAGTAGGACCATTCAGCATTCCTTGAGGGAGGATCCTCCACTGGAATCTCTTTACAGGCTGAGAATTATTATAAGTGGGCACTGTAAAGGCAAATTTTTCTTTATATTGTTCTTGTAAAGGTATTGTAAAAAAAAACAGTCTTTTAAATCAATAACGATAATAGGCTATTCTTTAGGTAATAGAGAAGGCAAAAGAATCCCAGATTGTAGAGAGCCCATTGGGTGGATCACCTTGTTTATTGCCCTTAGATCTGTTACCATTCTCCACTTTCCAGATTTCTTCTTAATAACAAATACAGGAGAATTCCAAGGGCTGGTTGATTCTTCTATATGCTGAGCATCTAACTGTTCCTGTACCAGCTACTCTGAGGCCTGCAATTTCTCTTTTGTCAGAGGCCATTGATGAACTTGAATGGTCTGTGACTGTTTCTCATAATATCTTCTGATATATCTTTTGGAACCATGTGTAGATCATGGCTTATTTCTGTATTTGGAGGAATAATAATTTGTATGTTCCACTGTTGCAGTAAATCTCTTCCCCATAAATTTATAGCTATATCAGCCACATATGGCTTTAATATTCCTCTCTGTCCTTCTGGTTCTATACATTCAAGCCATCTTGCACTCTGTTTTACCTGGGATATTGATCCAATACCCAAAAAACTGAACATTTACCTCCTGTAGGGGCCAACTTGGATGCCATGACTCAGGTGAAATTATGGATACATCTATGCCCGTGTCCAATAAGCCTTCAATAATAACATCATTTATCTGTACTTTTAATTTTGGCCTTTGCTCATTGATAGAAGTTTGCCAAAATATGTGCTTTATATTTTTTTTTCCTGAATTTTTTTCTTTATCTGTAAATTTTCTATTATTCCAGTTAGTTAGTGTGTCTTTTTAAAATAGGTTTTAACCTTTTTTATTGTTCTGGCAAGGTGTTTCTTCCACAATGGCAGGGTAAGACTGGATTGGACGTGATATGGGGGCTTTGAAAGCCCCCTTGGGGCATTTCCCGAGGGCAGAAAGTTACCTGACCTAGGGGTTTTTGAAAGCCCCCTTGGAGCATTTCTCAAAGGCTGAAAGTTCCCTTGTCTGTCTCTTGTTGACCTGCATTCATTAGTCTAATGTCTTCCTTTTCCACACCTTCTGCATATTCCAGAAGGGAGGGGTGTTATCTTGGGATTATTCCTACCAAAATCATTGTTTCTGGGAAGCCTTGTTTACAATCTCTTTTTATGTGACCTTCCCTTCCACAATTATAACATTTGACATTTTGATTTTTTCTCATACCTCTTGATATAAGCTCTCCTACCCAGTTATCATCACTGTCATAAGACTCCATATTAATTGTCTCACGAATTCAGTCCTCCAAAGGTGCTGACCTTGCTTTTAAAGGTTTAAGTATTTTTCTACATTGTGCATTGGCATTCTCAAAAGCCAGTGATTCAATGATTATTTGCCTGGCTTCTGAGTCCGGCACCATTCTGTTTACTGTTGTGGTTAATCTGTGCAAAAAATCTGTAAAAGTTTCTTTGGGACTTTGAATTATTTTTGTAAATGTTTCACTTTTTTTCCCCCTATTTCTTCAATAGAGTCCCAAGCATTTAAAGCTCCCATGTGACATAAATCCAGAAGATGGTCACTGTATAATTACTGCCTTTCAATATCGGTATAATATCCTTCCCCAAGGAGTTGGTCTTGAGAGACTTCTATGCCTCTGGCCCTGTTTCTTTGTTCTATTGTTTTAGCCTCCTCCCTCCACCATGACTTGAACTGCATGAGCATCCCTGCCTCAAGAACGGCTGTAACCATATCCAACCAATCTTTAGGTGTGACCCGGTTACAGCATGACCAGGAGTTCAGCATTTGCTTAACAAATGGTGAATGCATCCCATATGATACAATTACTTCCTTTACTCTCCATAATTCTAATATTTTTACTGGAGTCCAGCTAGCTTCTCTTTCATCTTTTTCATCCTTCATTTTTTTGAAGGTTACTAGGTATAGTAATGTTGCCTGTTTTTGTCTAATTTTAGATGACCTTGCTGAATTTGGTTCTTCATATTCCTCTGAATTTGAGCATCTTTATGTTCTCTCTCAACAGGCTTTTTAAAGACCTTTTTCTTTGGATTAACATTAGTCAACTTTTTCTGTGATATCAAAAAATAAATATTCATAGTAAATAGTATGATAAATATTATGATATTTCCATCTATCTTATTTATGTTTTCCTTTACTGATTTTAATATCAAATCATCTAACGAGAGGTTACAGTATGACCAATCACCCTCCATTGCTTTAAACAAATTCCCTATTTTTTTAAAAAATTGAGTTACTTACTGTTATTGTCCATTGATGATTGTGAAGTGGGGCAGCTACCTAGTGTGATAGCAACCCAAGGAGAGGTCCAAAAAGGAAAAAGAAACAACCCACCAGAATAAAAAGGCCACTGTCTGAAAGACTTACCCAGATGAGGGTGAAACAGAAACACGTGTGGCTGGTCTGCCTGAGGCTGGAGGCTAACCTGGAACCAAAAGCCTAGCTGCTAGTAATTACTCCTCTGGCCATGTGTTGTTCTTGGTGGCAAGTGTGGTTTTTTGGGTAGGGAGGAGAGAAATTTGTGCCCCAGAGTTGTATGCCAATTGTCACATGAAATCATGAGACTCAGGGATAGGTCTCTGAAGAAGTTGGAGATACTAGAGGGAATAAACACCACAGTCAAATCTTACCCAGCTATCTTCTAGCTTCCTCAGCCTCGATTCCCTTGGAATGGCTTTTCTGTGTTTGAGTCCTGACTTAAGTATTCTTTAGGTAATTAAGGCATGGCCCCACCACACCTGCTTGGGAGCCTAGAATTCCTTCTATAATCTGAAGTGACCTTGACTCAGTTAGGATTAAGGGTGTAGGTCACCACTCCCAGGATACTCCCTGTGCTGGGATTAAAGGTTTGAATCACCACTCTGATTTTCCTAGACTGTGGTTAGAGCTCTGGGACTTCTGGAGCTTTTACTAACTCCCCACATAGACTGTGGGTAGATTCCCTCTGATATCTCCAAAACTTCTGAAACTTTATTAAATCCCCATACCTGAATTACAAGAACTTTAATTCATTAAAAGAAAGAAATTGAAAAAGATATCAGAGAATGGAAAGATCTCCCATGCTCTTGGACTGGTAGGATCAACGTAGTAAAAGTGGCAATCATACTAAAAACAATCTATAGAATCAATTAAATTCGGTCCCCATCAAAATCTAACACAATTTTTCACAGACTTTGAAAGAACTCAACTCTTTCTGGAAAAACAGAAAACACAGGATTGCCAAAGACAAAATTTGTTTGATAGTAGAACTTCAGAAGACATCACAATCCCTGACTTTAAATGATATTATTGAGCCATAGTAAGATAAACAGCTTGATGCTGACATAAAAACAGAGTTGTGTATCAATGAAATTGAATAAAAGACCCCAATATTAATCCATACACTGATGAACCCAAATAGGCCAAAAATATACAATGAAAAATTAGCATCTTCAACAAATAGTGCTTGCATAACTGGACAGTGGTATATAGACGAATTCAACTCTTACTATTACCCTGCATAAAACTCAAGTCCAAGTGGATCAAAGACCCCAACATAAACCCAGCTTCACTGAACATGATAGAAAAAGTGGGAAATACCCTTGAATGCATTGGCATAGGGGACCACTTCCTAAATATTTCACCAGTAGCACAGACACTGAGAACAACAATTAATAAATGGGGCTTCCTGAAATGGAGAAGCTTCTGTAAGGCAAAGAACACAGTCAATAAGACAAAACACAGCCTACAGAATTGGAGAAGATCCTCACCAACCCTATATCTGAAAGAAGATTGATCTCTAAAATATAGAGAGAATTGAAGAAACTAGAGGCCAAAACCCAAATAATCCAATTTAAAAAATGGGTTTCAGAGCTAAATAGGGAATTCTCAATGGAAGAATCTCAAATGACTGAAAGACACTAAAGAATTTATCAACATTCTTAGCCAACAGAGAGAAGCAAATCAAAACAACTCTGAGATACTATTTTATACTTATCAGAATGGCTAATATCAAAAACACAAATGACAGCTTATGCTGGAGGGGATGCTGAGCAAGGAGAACACACCCCCATTGTTAGTGAGAGTATAAAATTGTGTAGCCACTTTAGAAATCAGTATTTCTCAGAAAATTAGAAATCAATCTAACCAATGATCCAACAATGCCAATATTGTGATATACCCCCCCAATACACATATTCATCAATAGCATCAGCTCAACTATGTTCCTAGTAACGGCTAGAACTTGGAAACAACCTAGATGTCCCTCAACTGAAGAATGTACTTTAAAAATGTGGTACATCTATAAAATGAAGTACTACTCAGCACTAAAAAAAAGATACTGTGAAATTTGGAGATAAATGAATGGATCTGGAAAGTATCATCATGAGGGAGGAAGCATAGACTCAGATAGATAGGCATATGTACTCACTCATAAGTGTATTTTAGACATGAAGTGTTAGATATCCAGGGTATAATCCACAAGCCTGGATTAGTAAGGTAATAAGAGAGACATTCATGTAGGGAGAAATATGGAAGATCTCCTGAGTAATTTGGGGTCATATGGGGAGAACAAGGGGAAGTGAAAGAATGGAATGTTTGGTTGGAAGGAGCAACAGAGGAAGAAGAAATAGATATCTTGATAGAGGGAATCATTGTGGAATTAGAGAGAAACCAGCTGCTAAGCACCCAAGAACCCACAAGATAACCCCAGCTACAACTTAAAGCAATAATGTAGAGGGTACCTGATCTGGCTTTCTCCTTTAGCCAAATGAATAACTATCCTAATTGCCATTATGGAGCCTTCATCCACTAACTGATGGATGTAGAAGCAGAGATCCATAGCTAAGCACCAGATCATCCCTGTCCAGCTGAAGGGAGGGAGGGGAGATTTTATGAGCAAAGGGATCAGTATCATGAGGAGAAAATCCACAGAAGACTGACTGGAGCTATTGGGGAAGCTCACTGGCTCTGAAATGGCAACTGAGGAATTTTCATGGAAATGAAGTAAACCCTCCAAATGTAGATGATAGTCAAACAGCAGGGGTGTTTGTGAAACCTTTTGCATTAAGAAAAGAGTCTATTCCTGGTACATGAACTGATTTCTTGATGCCCATCCCCTGCAGAGGAACACATTACTCAACCTTGATTCTGGAGAAAAGGGCTCAGTCCTACCTCAGTTGGATATGCCAGACTGAACTGACTCACTTTGGGAGCCCCTACCCTCCCTGAGAAATGGATGGAGGGATGGTGTTGGAGGAGGGAGTAGTTTAAGTAGTTTAATATAAATACTTTTTATATTAAAAAATGAAATAAATACCTTAATAAATACCTTTAGTTATGATTTTCTATTGCTCTGCAATTTTTAAATGCCATGGACTCTTTTCCACCTTATGATTTTTTTATTTTCTAATTATTCCTTTGAATATTGAGGCTTTAATATAATTATATCACTTCCCTCCACACTTTTCATGCTTTCAAACTTCATGTGTACTTCCTTGCTTTGTGTGTGAAATTCATAGACTCTGTTGGAAGCCAGAACACTGTCTCAAGTGCTCTAATTAAAGAATAAAGGGAATATTAGTTCTATGTCTTTGTCCAGGATCAGACTTACCCAGGTCCAATCTGAGATTAGACCCAGATGAGGATATAGCCTCATCTGAGTTAACATTTCAGTTCCTGGGAACCTGAATTTTTCCCCTAAAAGGCTGTGGTTGTCAGTCCTCATGCAGATAAGACTGAGGTACTCTGTGTTTTCTTTGCCAGCATTGCCAGATTTCACTCTCTGCGGCTCTGATGACTTTGGCCCATTTTGCCCCTGCTAACAGTATCTAAGATTCTGGAATTATTAATAAGCTTGCTTAGTAAACTACATAATTTGTACAAGACTTCTCAAATCTAGTTTTTTTCTTTTCTAATTTTCTTTTATCTATTCTCCTGGCTACCTCGTGTGTGTGTGTGTGTGTGTGTGTGTGTGTGTGTGTGTGTGTGTGTGTGTGTGTGTGTGTGTGTGTGTGTGTGTTCTTAAATATATAAATATAACCTTGAATATAACCTTAGTGTGTGCATGTTGTTTTGATGCATATTTCCAGGACTGAACTTTTGATATTGTGCAATCAATTGGTGTGCTTTCCCCTGAGGAAGACTATTTATTCTGTTCTCTGCATCCTTTAGTTGCATCTAGTTTTTTGTGTATGCTTGAAGCAGGAGGACTTTCACCTATCCATATATGTTTATTGCTGTCCTTGTTCAGGTCAGGTTTAAATAGTCATGTTTGTGAGATTGTATGAATGTAGCCTTTGAAATTACTAGGAGAAACAATCACAGTAAACTCCATGATCTTCTGGCTCTTGCAATGTTATCAGCCTTTCTTCCACAATGATTCTTGAGCTTTAGGCTTTGGAGTTGTATTGTACATAAATCCATTGGGAATGAGCTTCAAAATTCTGTGCTTTCCTGGATGTGGTTTTCTATAATGGTCTCTTTTTTCTCTTGCAAAGAGAACTTTCTTAATCCATAAATATTTTCTCAGCCGTGTTCATTGATGTTATTCACAATAACAAGGAAATTTAATTATCTCAAATGTGCTTGAACTGTCAAATAGATAGGGGAAATGTGATACATATATAGCAAAGAATACTATGTAGCTTAAAAATATGAAATCAAGAACTTTGATGGCTAATAAATGAAACTTCAAAAGATCATATTAAGTAGGATAACCTAGACCCAGAAAGAATTATCAATGCTCTTTTTCATCTAATTCTTAGCTTCAAATATACATGTATGAGTATATATACTAGAATAACTGCAGAAACAAAGAAAGTAAAAGGGCACCATGACAGGAGCATGGAATATGGGAGCAAGAGAGGGGAATAGAAGTGTACAAGTGATTTAATGAGATAAACAGAAAAAAACGGGGTGGTACTCCAATTATGAATGAAGATACATAAGAAGGGGAGAGGAAGGTTAAAAAAAATCTTTAAAAGTCACACTATAAATTATCTACTTAAAAAAGCTTACCATATATGTAAATATATGTATGAATTATAAAAAAATATGCATACATAGTTTAAATAAAATTTTCTTTTCTTGGCTGCCAATACATCTTCCAAAAACTCAAGACAAAACAAAACAAAATAAACAAACACAAAACCAAAAATACTGGGCATGAGAACCTCTTTTTTAGGTTGTTAATCAATATTTCCCAAAGAAACTCCTAAAATATTATAGGCTGTTGCTATAGCTCTTGGTTGGTCATCAGAGGTAGAAGGTAAGTGTCTATTGCTCAAGACATCAGGGTCCAGAACACCTGAACTATAACTGAACTGAAAGCCTTCTCCCAGAGGTCTAGGTTTCATGGTATCAGAAGGCATAATAAAAGTTTGTAAGAAGAAAAGGAATTAACAGATGTACCCAGCTATAATCCCTATGAAGCACAGTAATAGCTAGCATGCTGTTGGAACTCTAAGAGTGCAGTCATGGCATACACTCCCTACTGGAAACAAACTACTTTCTAATTGGACTGACAAAATGGAAATTATGGTTGGTGTTGCAAACATAGCCAAATACCTAAGACCAGTGAAGTCCTTAATCTTGGAGGAAAATCAATAACCTTCACTTTACTAAACCAGCAAAATCACTAAATACATTATGTATGTGTCCTTATGTTCTCACCCCACATCGTGACACTTTACTTGAGGCAACTTATTTTTTTTCTCCTATGCCATGATCACACATATTTGACTCAAAATAAAATACCTTTTATTCCATTTGAGGTTATGGATGTGCTTTATGTAAATATTTTGCTACCCAAGTGCAGGGCTACATGGATCATCCACATTCACCAAATGATCTGCTGTAATTGACATCAATCAGTACAATGAGCTTTTTGCACCCAACAATCTATAGTGGTTTATTTAGATTTCTATGTTTTATTATACCTTTACTTTGATGTCAATACACTTATTTAGTTAATATTGTGTTTTGTTTTAAAAACATTTGGACCTATTGAAATGTTTATTTATACATTTGAGCATTTGTTTTTGGACTGTATGGCTCAGTTTTCTTGGTTTTTAGAATGATCATGGATTAAATAAAGGGGGTTTGTTCCCTTTTGCCCAATAGAGTGAAACTATTGAGGAAGTTCCTCCCAAATAAAAATACAGCATTTCTGTATTGGATCTAAGTGTATTGACTCATTAAGAAAGGTTACACAAAAGGATTAGTCAATAAGTATTATGATCCCCAACATATTGCAATTTGTATGTAGAATAAACCCAACACAGTACGGAAGGGTCAAATTCCAGATGTGAGTCTAGGTAGCTGCTCCCTCCCATAAGCATCACAAAAGGCTGAATTAAAATATTAATCACTAGGTATAATAGAGAAGCTTGACATTTTCAAGAGAAATAGCAGAGATTCAATAAGGATGAAATGTTTGAAGGGAAAACACCATTTATTACTCCAGTTGGTTATATGTATAATAATTACAAATTAGTAACTTGAAGATGTTTTGAATGTGAAATGTCTCCCATATGTATATGAATTTGAAGAGATGGTTTGCAGCTGCTCTTGCTGCTTTGAAGATTGTGTAAGTTTTAAGAGCTTTAGTCTTGTTGAGGAAAGTGAGTCACTATGGTGGCCTTTTAGGTTTGATAGGCTGGCCCACTTCCTATCCATTTGTAGTAAGAGTTTCTGGGCTGGCCTAGTTCTGAGGTCTGAACCCACAGTCTTAAATAATCACAAAACATCTTATGTTAATTACATGATGTCTGGCCTATGGCTCAAACATATTACTTGATAACACTTACTCTTGACCCATGATTAGCAAAGTGACTCAATACTTTTTCTCAGAGCATTTTTGTCTCCTTTCTTCTACATCTGTATCGTATATCACCTATGATCTTCCTCTTTTCAGCATTTTCTTAGTCTAGTAGCCCCACCCATACTTTCTGTCTACCTTTTGGCCAATCAGCACCTTATTAAGCCAGTGTGAGGGACAAAAATTTACAATGTACTAGAGCATAACCCCACAGAAAACACAAAGATTCCTGTATTATATCCATTATTGTGTTTTCTCTTAATTTTTTAACTGTTAATGAGCTAGCTTCAGAAAGACGTTTGATTATAGAGGCTGCTAATTTAATCTAACATATACATTTAAAAAGTATCGAGTTTGAAATTTGGGTCTAAGGATATATTACTTTGGAAAGAGGTTCTGCTTTTGTTTCCATAGAAGATAAGAATCTGTGGGTTTCTTCTAAGCTAATATGGTTAAAAGACCCCCTGAAAAATTTCTGATAGGAAGAAGTGGCCACATCAGCTTCAAAGCTGCCAACTAAGATGATGCAGGTTCAAGACCTCACTAAGATTGCCAGCACCCCCAATCAGCAGGAAGTAGTTTATGGAAAGCTATGCCTAAATTCTCAAAATATTGTTTATAAATGTTTATTTTCATTAAAGTGATTAATGGTCATAGTCAATCCCTTTCTTGGCAAAATAAAAGGATATAATGTAGAAATGATTTTAAAAAGATTATTAAATATAGTTTTACCCATAAAACAACTGTATCTCATTATAATTCACATTGATATAAATTTTGATTTATTGATACAAAATTAGGGTTAATTTTGTTATACTTATATACATATATATATTTCAACTCCTGTTTAAGGTATTATGTTTATTTAATGCATTCAAAATTATAATGTATAATTAAGAAATACAGACTAATAATTAATCATCTATGATAATCAGCTTATAATCATGCCAGTTAAGTTTTTTAGATATACAAATATATATTTCAATTAGATAGGTAATCTTCAAATACTTCAGAGACCTACCGAATGTGGCATTTAAAATTTTTTAAGAACTTAGACTTTTCTAGACAGTGAGATATGTCTTTTCCTGGCAACACCAATCTATTTAAAGAGGATAAAGGACATCAAAGAAACTCCATGTGAAGTTTACTGTCTTTGAGGCAAAAGTTAGACACTGAACAAGATATTTTTCTTGCCTTGACTCCTTGTCAGTATTCTGTATAAACTGGACATTCAGGACCCATAGGAAATTAACCTCTGTAATTTTGCCAGAACAAGGTGAGATGGTCCTTTAGGCTCCTTCTTTAAGGAGACTGACAGACATTCTATAGGACAGAAGGAGAAACAACTGACAAAGCTTACCCTTGGGTTCCTACTTCACAGAGACTGCCAGACATTTTGTAGAACACAGCGAGAAGCAACAGATAAACTATCACAGAATGGGAAAAGAAGTCCTTCATATTTCTTTCTTCACTAAAAGGTATGCAAGAGACTCTAAGCTTAAAGGCTTAATATGGATGCCCAATATTATAGTGAAACTTTGGGCGACTGTCATGGGTGCCAGATGTCTCTGTCATTTCTAAAATTTGTAGGTTGCTTGCAAATTACTGGGGAAAAAGGTGGATCTAAAGAGTGAGAGCAATGAGGAAGGGATATGCAAGGCCTTCCTACCAGCCATGCCATGGTTTTTTCTGGGCTTCAGCTGCTGCCAAGCATTATGTCTGGGTCTGTGGCTCTGATGGAGCTGTGATGGTATACGTCGATGTCCATGGTTCCTGCTACCACTGAAGGTCCTGTGGACACCTGAAGGCTGAGCCACCACCTGTGACCATATTGGTGTCCAAGGAATGTTTTCCCATGGGGGCTGATCTAAGAGGTCTGTGCTGCCACCCAGGTCCATGGTGACATCTTGTCTGAACTGCTGGCAAGGGCCATGTCAGGATTATAGCCCTGATACTGCTGAACTATATGAGGATTCAGTGGCTCCTATTGCCACTGAGGATCATTCAGAGATTTATAGGCTGACACCTAAGGCCATGTCTGTGTTTGAGGATCATGTTGCCACTAGAGACATGCAGATCGGGGTGATCTGTGCAACTACCCAGGGCCAAGGTGATGTTTGGTTCTATTCCAGTTCTCTAGGTTATTCACTCTTTAGTTTCTGGCCACTCAGGCAGTGTCAGACATGGGTTCTCTTTTGTCATATGGGCCTCAGGTTGGACTTTATCATTAGTTGGCAACTCCTATCTATAAGTTCTCTCCTCTGTTGCAATGTGTTTTTCTTGGCCCAGGGCTGCCTGAGGTCCAGACCCACAGACCTGCCGTGCCAGACCCCTTACCTGTCCTCCGCTGTTCAGGCCCCAGAAATGACTCAGACGCTTATATTAACTTCATGCTGTTTGGCCTGTGGCTCAGGTACATTGCTAGCTTGCTCTTACATCTTAACTCAACCCATTTCTATTAATCTTTCCTGCCACGTAGCCTGTGGCTCACCTGTGTTCCTTACATGTTGCTCCTTTGGGCTTCTGGCTCCTTTTGTCTCTCCTTACATGTTGATCCTTTGGGCTTCTGGCTCCTTCTGTCTGACTCCGCTCTGCTCCTTCTACCTACTCTGATGCCTCCTCCTACTTTTTCTATGGTTCCTGTCATGGGCCAAAACAGCTCCTTTATTTAAAGATTGCTATTCATAGCATACAGAAAGACATTCCCACATCACACCACCATTATCCCAGTACATCTTTCTGGCAGGATAGATTGTAGGTCAGAGGTTTTTATGCCTGGGTTGATGCCCAAGTCCCACTGCTAGAAGCCTTTTCTGGTTCAGTCTCAATATCATCTATTACTAGGGTATATCCATAGCACTAGGTTTCCGCATTACCCACCAAATGACCCCCTCAATTCAGTTGTCTCTCCATGTAGTCTCTCCCTCTCCCTCAACCCACTCCCACTCCATCTCTCCTGTTTCCATCCCTATCTGCACCCAGTCCATTCACAAAATCTCTTCTATTCCCCCCTTCTCAGGGAGACTCATTTATCCCCCACTTGAGTTACTAAGTCCTTGTTACTTAGCTCCTCTGGGTCTATGGACTGTAGTATGATTACCCTTTACTTAATGGCTCAGATTCAGTTATAAGTGAATACACACCATGTTTGTCTTTCTGGGTCTGGGTTACTTCACCCAGGATAATATGTTTTTTCTAGTTGTAGTTCCATCCATTTGCCTGCAAGTTGTATAATATGTGTTTTTTTTTCTATTTTCTTTTATCTATTCTCCTGGCTACCTCGTGTGTGTGTGTGTGTGTGTGTGTGTGTGTGTGTGTGTGTGTGAGAGAGAGAGAGAGAGAGAGAGAGAGAGAGAGAGAGAGAGAGAGAGAGAGAGAAAGAGAGAGGGGGGAGAAACAGAGGGTGGAGGGTGTCATATATCTCATTCACGTCAGTGTTCTGTTTACATTCCCACATGTTCACACATGTGGAGAACAGAACATTATTTTGAGGATCCTTATCTCTTTCCATGTTATTCCTTTGAGACAGGATCTCTCAGTAAGCCAGGTGCTTTCTGTTTGGAATAGGATGGTTGTCCAGAAACTTTTCCAGGTTTTTTTGTCTCTTCAGTCCAATACTGGGATAACGGCCATTCCCAGGTTTTTAAGAGGACACTGGAGTTTCAAACTCAGATGTTCATAGTTGAAGAGCAAACTCTTTCTATGAAGTTCTCCTCTCCCACCTTAACTGTAAGCATCTCCATGCTAGCTAGAAATAATGCAGTTATAATCTTAATTATTTGCTGTTTATTAGAGTCATGTCCTTGGTCATAAGGGAAAGTTGGTTCATGTCATTGTGGTCATGAAAACCCTGTATATTTGCATAAAATGAGCAAGTCAGAACACAATATAATAGACATTTATTGTGTCTTTTTTGCTGTAATAATAAAGGTTTTCTCCAATCTAGAAATGGTACATATATTTTTTACTTTTCTTCCATAGAAAATGCATATCTTCAGAGGTTTGACCATATAGTTTTATACTGTAAGAGTGGAAAAACAAGCATACCTTATCTGCAACAATAAACGAATACATCTTTCACTATAGAATTTCTAAAATTGAACGAGAAACATTACAATAATTGGGAGAGTTCTAGTAAACACAGATCCAGAGAAGAAGATAGAAGAAATAAATTTTAAATTCTAGCAAATAAATGAATGTTCTGAAAGCTAGTAAAAATAAATGAAATATTTTGAAAACAAATAAGTAGCTACATAAAATCTCAGATATTATAAAACAAAATATTCAATTGAATAAACTCTCTGGGATAAAGAGGAGAAGATATGTAAATAAGAAACTCAGAATAAATGAATTGACTTGAACCAGATCAAGAGATGTCTGAGATCAAGAAGGAACTAATTAGCTTCCACCAAAAAAAAAAAATACTGGACAGATGTCTTGGCATAAACATCTAATATTTAATGGTAATTTAAGTGCAATTTAATCATAATTACAGTACTACACTAGGACACTAGAAATACTAACACAAAACAGCTAGCTCTCCCCTCAAAAGCAATATGAAATTATTCATTCTTGAGCCAAATGTGAGCAGTCATAGTCAAGAACATAAATTCATATTGATTCAAATAACATGGTCCAAAATAGTAACAGTTTCATGAGGCTATTATAGGTAAAACAGACAAAGGACAGTCAAGAATCAAGGCATTTTAGAAATACAGTGCTAGAAACAACATATGGGGCAATTATTTTTTAAGTAGATAATTCTCTAATATGGGTTTCAAATATTATCTAAGAGATTCTTATCTTTAGGCTTGACAGAAACTGGTGGTATGCTAAATTTGTATGATCCAAAGTTAGTACAACATGATACTCATAGAATGTTAAGTTAGATATAGATGTAAGCAATGACTGACAATTAAAGGGTTGAAGATAGCCCAAGATAACTTTGCCCCAAAGCTGCATCATTTAACTCTTTCACAAAGGTCAAAATAACTATTTAGAGTTAAATTTAATTCTTATAAATTATTAAAAAGTCTTATTAAATCTCTAGCATGAGAGTGATGTCTTCTGGGAACTTTGGTTTACGTAGGCAATAAGGACTCACCAACTCCCACGAGGGGCAGCTGAAGAGGAGAATGAGAAAAAGCCCTGATATCTGGGCTTTAATTCAGAAGTTAGATTTAGGAGAGAGTATAAGTAAAAGATTTCAATTAGGGTGTGGGTTCTTCAGAGAAAGTGAGAATCCCAAAACAGGGAAGCATGCTTGCTTATGAGTTTGGACACTATCCAAAAAGAGAAACAGAAATAGGACAAATAACATGCTTTATTTTCTGAGCTGGACTCAGAAAATAGGCAGCATTGAGGATTTCCAAGCAATAGTATTGCAGGAAGTTCTTCTATGCTGATAAGTACGTATCTCACTATAGGTGTACTTTCTTTTTCATCTTCCTAACATGGCTGCAGGTATTTCATTGATACAGGCCTATACCATATGGTGGCTGAGAATGAGGTTAAGCATAAGCAGGACAGCATGGACTTCCACGATAGTTGTTCTTAGTGCCAAACCTGCCAGCAGCAAAGACCAAAAATGAAATTTTGATGTGGCACAATTTCTCCAGGTGACCAGCCACTGACCTGTAGTCTGTTTGGTGTCAAACAGACTACACTGGACCTCTTCCTTCACAGAATGCAGAATGGGCAATGCTTTTTTTGTTACAAGGGTACACACACACACACACACACACACACACACACACACACACACACATTTCTGGCTATAGATTTGCCTTTCCTGCATATAATGATTCTTCCAAATATTATTTATAAACTTATCTGTGGTCATGATATTCCTTAAAGCATCTGGAGCATTTCTTCTGACTGAGATGTAGCCAGTTGTACTTGCTTCTTGACTCCTCCCCAAACCAAAATAAAAAGCCAAACTCTATCCCTGCCCTTTCCTTCCTTTAAATCTTATCTATCCAAGTTTCTGCTTTCTCTGCAGCATTTTTCTGGTTAGCTAGTTGCTGGTGCCACCTCCTATATTGAGGTTAAATTTATTAACAGTTTTGCAGTGCCATAGGTCAAATATCCCATAATACTTTTAAAGCTTTCAGATCTATTTCAAGCTCCCCATCCAATGTTTTGGCCTAGTGTGGATACAACTAGCTACACCATCCCAACCTCTAAGTTTCTGCAAAGACACTCCCTGCTTCCTTACCTACAGCCTACGGGCCCTTCCCAAACAACACTGAGCCTTTCTGCCAAACCAAATTCTACACATCCTTCACCAAGTTTTAGCCAAAACTGAATCTATTTAATTCTACCATATACACATCCTACCCAAACCCCAGATATACTTTGAAACTCCAAGCTTAGATCAGGTTATACATCCTTAACACCAACTCACCACTCCACATATCCATCTGAAGTCAGTCCACCTAAACCGTATCCAACCTTATGGCCAACACTGTTCACATATTCTGTTATTCCTAAAACTACTTTGTCCATATCAGACTTTAAATTTAAAAGTTTTCCACATTCCCAGGTATTTTCTACAAAATACAAACAATATAGGAATTCAAGGGAGTATCAACTTTCTCCCCCAAATCCATGGGTACTCTAAAGGTGTTCACAAATGAGAATTAACTAGATCTACTCCAGAACACAGAATTTAAAATAGTGAACATAAAAACCATGAAAAAATTCAAGAAGACATAAAGTGAATAGATGCTTAAGTGAGGCACAAGAAAACAAAGATGATGGAAAGAATTAAGCAATCTAGTAATTGAAAAAAACTTAAGATATAGAAATATTGGTGAGTACTTAGAAATAAAAAATATGGAATTGAAACCCAATAACCCATCTAGAAACCCCAAGGGAAAGTTTTAAAAATTGAATGACTCAGGCAGAAGATAGAATATTGGAACTCAAAGATAAAACAGAGGATCTAGACAAAATAAATAAAAATACAAAAAAAAATAAAACAGGGAAAATCATAGAGGACTATAGGACAACACGAAAAGACAAAACCTTCAAATGACAAATAACATTTAAACAACAATAACAAAAAAAAAGCCAAAGAAAACAACCTAATGAGAAAAACAGGATAGAGGACAGCTGTGTCATGGCACATGCCTTTAATCTCAACAATGAAAGGCAAGGTGGGAATAGTCTGAGCAGGGACAGGTCTATATAGTGAGTTCTGGGCCATGAGACCCTGTATCAAAAACAAGAAAAGCAACAAAATGGGCTACATAACTAAGAAATGCTCTCAAAAAATAATGCACAAACTGTTGAGAAATGATTAAATAAATGTGTGACATATTTATGTATAAGGAAAATGCAAATTAAAATTACTTGTGGTTTCATCTTAACCACTCAAGATGGCCAATATCAATCAACCTAATGACAAATCATGATAAGGATTTGGAAAAAGGAGAACACTTATTCAGTGTTAGAGGTCATACAGACTTACAGTCAGCCACTGAAGAAATGTGTTTGAAGGTTCTTCAGGAAGCTGAGAATAAATACAGATAGATATGCTTCAATACCTCTCTTGGGTATATACTGAAAGGATTGAAAGGACTCTGTATCCTACTACAGATATACTTACACTCTGGAGTCAATTGCTGCTCCATTCATCATAGCTAGATATTGAAAACACCCTAGATGTCCATCAACTCCTAAATGGGTAATGAAAATATGGCATATTTATCCAATGGGATATGCTATTTGATAAAAATGAAACTATGAAATTTAGAGATTAATCTATGGAGCTCAAAACTATCATCCTGAATGAAGTAATACAGATCCCCTAAAGATAAATTGCATGTTTCCTCTTATATGTCAACGCTAGCTTTTAAGCTCTCACTATGTGTTTTACAATCTAAGTAATCGTAAAGTTTAAGCACTTGATGAAGAACTAGGAGATGTGAGAGGACTTCCAAGGAAGTAGCATAGAATACATTGCAATGAAAAGATGAAGAGAATGAGTAGTATGAAGTGGAAATAGGGATGAAAGACATTAGGATAAAATGAATATACAGAGGTACAAATAATACTGAAGACCTCTTGAAAAAACATATGTAAACCTATTATTTTAGAAGCTTCCTCAAATACATACACATATAAAATAATTTAAATGGAGTAATCATATAATAGGAGAGACAGTGCTTTGCTGTGGGATATCTTTCTGCATGCTGTAAATATGCTTTATTGCAATTTGTTAATAAAAGAGAATGTTTTGGCCTATGACAAGGCAGCTTGGAGAGAAGTGGGAAATCCAAGGAGATGTAAGGGAGTAGGAGGGGTAGAATGAGGAGATGCTAAAGGCTGCTCCAGAAAGCAAGATATAATGGAACACAAAGTCACAAAACACATGACAATACAATAGATTAATAGAAATGGGTTAAATTATAATAGCAAGTTGGTAATGAGTCTTAGCCATAGTCCAAACTGTTTGTAATTGATATAAGACTTTTTGTGATTATTTGGGACTAAGTGGCTTCGGGACTGTTTGTACATGGGTAAGAGAACCTTATCCAGACCTCCAGTCCAGACAATTAAAAAAAATTATCTGGCTACAAATGGTATCCACCCTTGGGCAATTAAAAAGATTTTAAAAGATTCTGAAACACATAAATGGAGCCACACTGGGCTTTCTAATCTCACGGTCTCAGTCTAACAGCAACAAAAAGGTGCATTTCTCAGCAGCTGCTTGTGGGATGTAGCTTGTCATCAGCCACCATGAACTACATGGCCAATTTCTACAGTCTCTCTTATGGCTACAGTAGTAAGAGAATTCTCACAGCCACTTCTTGCAATATGTGAGCACAGCCATGGTCTAAAAGCGTAGTTCTATGACTTCCTCTGCCATGCTGAAAAACCAAGCAGGGCAGAGTCAGCAGGACTTTACATTTTAGCAATTTAAAAAACTCTCCTCATTAAAAAAAATTACACAATAAATATACACAATAAAATATATTCAGATGGAGAAAACCTCTAAACAAGTTACAGTACGTGTAAAGAAAAAAATAGTTAGGCTAAGGAGAAAAAGAGAAAAATGATAGAGAAAGTTCGTTAAAAAGAATAATGGAGTAATAAAAATTTAAAAAGTCACATAAAGATGAAAACTATACAAGGAGATTGTATTATATATATTAATATTATATTTTCTTTTACATGTTTAACTATTGCTGAGCTAACTGAAAGAAGATATCTGATTGTTAAAGGCTGTTAAGTTAAACTAATGTATACATTTTAAAAATATCTTCACTTTGAAATTTTGGTCTAAGGATATATTGCTTTGGAAAAAAAGGTTTTGCCTTTGTTTCCACAGAAGATGAGAACTTATTGTTTGTTTCCAGGCTAGTATGGTTTTATCAAGCAACACCCCTTGAAAGCAACTGGTTGAGATGATGCAGCCTCACAGACTACTTCAGCCAAGATTTAACTATAATTCTGAATTGTCTTGGGATCCTCATAAGATTGCCAGTGTCCCTAATCAGCCAGAAATAACATGAAAAGCTATGCCCAAGTTCACAAAATATTGCTTATAAATGTTTGTTTTCATTATAAGTGGTTAATGGTCATAGTCAATATTTCTAGAGAAAAGGGGGGTATGATACAGAAATGATAAAAATTTAGATTATTAAATCTACTTACTTTGATCCAAAAAGCAACTGTTAATTTCAAAATGCTTTACATTGGTTTGGATTTTTGTTTACTGATACAAATTTAAAGTTAATTCTGTTATAATATGTGTATATTTCTACACTTGTTTAAGGTATTATGTTTATGTTACTCACTTAAAATTATAATGCACAATTAAGAAATACACATTAATTAATTATTCATTAATTAATGATTAATTAATTAATTAATTAATCATCTATAACAATCAATTGTATAGTTGTAGGCGGAGTTTTACTTACAAGGCACCAGTCCAAAATTAATATTTATTAGATTATATTTATTAATATTTATTAGAATATAAATCAACACTCACAAGATTAGTAACAGCTTATAGTGGCACCTGAACAGGGACTTGCATATCCGAGCGATGGACGAGCGATGGACGAGCTATGGAAGGAAGATGGATTCTGCTCCTGTCTCTCCAACAACCAGCAGCCAGGAACCTGGAAGAGAGAGTCCTCGTGTCCCAGCAGCCACTTATCAATGGGGTTGGCCACACCCCCTCCAGGTTGGCCACACCCCCTCCAGGGACCCGGGCTCCTGGATAAGCATCTTTGGACCTTATCGGCTGACACCTTAATCCTGCCACATATAGTCATGTTAAATTTTTAGATATACAAAAATATATTTCAATTAGCTATACAATGTTTAAACACTTTTAAAATATACAAAATATGACACTTAAAATGTTTTAAGAACTTAGACTTTTCTGGACAATGAGACCTATCTACTCCTGGTAGCGACAATTTACTTCATGAGCATGGTGGCATTGAAGAAACTCTATATGGGATTTACTTTCTTTATGGCAAAAGTTAGTCACTGGGCAAGAAATTGTTCTTACCTTGATTGCTTGGCATTATGCCATATAAACTGGACATGCAAGAAACATAGGAAATTGACCTTTGAACTTTTCCAGAACAAGCAGATATGGTCTTTCAGGGTTCTGCTTCATAGAGACTGCCAGACATTCTACAGGACATAAGAAGAAAAAACTGACAAAGCTTGTAAAATGGACAGAACAGTCCTTCAAATTTTCTGCTTCTCTAAAAAGTCTGCCAGAGACTCTAGTCCTGTAGGCTGAGGAGAGATACCCCAATGTTACAAAGAAACTTGTCTGGTAGCCAGGAGTCTCTGTCATTTTCTGAATTTGGAAGTTGCTTGCAGTGTACTTCCTGTTTACTCAGGTAATATTATAGCTTCCTGTCGTCTTTGGTGGAGTTGAGGATTAGATAGTTATAATTATAGATTTTCTTAGTTATAAGGTAAATTAGATATGAAACTTTGGACTTACAAGGATAAAGTAGATAAAAAATGTTTTCTTTAATTTTGATAAATACACATTGATTAGATATTATAATTGAATATTTGCTTGATATCTTTGTTTTATTACATGTAATTGTGCTATATTGAAACTGGAACCTTTTTGATTAGATAGAAAAGGGGAAATGATGTAAGATATCTTTCTGTATGCTAAGAATATGCTTTGTTGCTATTTTCTAGTAAAGAAGCTGCTTTGGTGTATAACAAGGCAGTTTATAGGCAGGCAGGAAATCCAAGCAGAGATAAAGGAGAAGGGTAGAGTCAGAAGATGTTGCAGGCTGCTACCCAGAAAGCAAGATGTAATGAAACAGGTTAAGCCACTAACCATGTGGTAATACATTGTTATTAGAATTATCTAGATTAATAGAAATGGGTTCAGTAAGTTACAAGAGCTAGTTAGTAATAAGACTGAGCCATAGACCAGTTTGCAATTAATATAGGCCTTTGTGTGATTATTTGAGACTAAGGGTCTGTAGAAGTGCAGGTCCATGGATAGGAGATCTCTGTCTGGACCTCAGTTCTGGATAGGACAGAAAAATATCTGGCTACATTACCTCAACTACATATCTTCTGGGACCAAAGAAAGACTTTAGTGTCTGAAGAATTTCATCTTTCGAATCATTTTCCAAATAAATGTACAAATTCATGAGTATTCAAACACATATTACCCTATAAAGAACGGGTAAAAGTTGTAAGTTTCCTAAAATAAAAATAAAAACACAATGCAACAAACCTTAAAGACATGTTAAAGCAGTTCTATAAGGGAAATATATAGCTATAAGTGCCTACATTTAAAATTTAAGAAAGAGTGCCATTAAATGTCTTAATTATGTAATTTTAAAAATGGAAAAAGAAAAAAAAATAAACTCAAAACAAATATGTAGCACTAGGTAATAAAAGGTGAAGGTGAAATCAATGAAACAAAAATGTACAAATTATCAATGTATCTAAGGGTGTCTCCTTTGAAAAGACCAACAAAGTCCCAAGGTAATTCAAAATATTATAAGGGAATACTTCAAAAACTTGCTCTCCATTTAGTTTGAAAAACTAAATGAAACGGAATATATGGAAGAAGGTAGCTTTTGCTTTTTGTCACTTGCCTTCACTTTTGCAGCCAAGTTGATCTATCATGTTTATGAGGCTCTAATTGGAATTCACTTCTCCAAGACCAACAGCTCTCTAGGAATTTGTCAGTAGTCCAGTACCAGACTGGACTAACAGAAACATTCAGTCTCATGGATTGAAGAACTACCTGATTTTTGACTTTTCCTTTGGGAAAGACATATTATTTGACTACATAGATTTTAGCCTATACGTCATGCTAATAAATTACACACACACACACACACACACACACACACACACACACACATATATATATATAATTTACACACAGATTCATTCTATCCATTCTGTTCTTTTTCAGAATGCAAACCAATACAATAATTGAAGCATGGGATCATTCACTGGGAAGATGTTAAAGAAATGATACTGGGACACCAAGTTTTTATATTGCATGTAATAGCCATGGATTGATATTGTTAGTGTTTCTGGTATGGCAGATGTGCCTCAAGATAGAAATTTCTGGCTGTATGGGCCAATCAGCTCACCTGAGATACATAACAATAATGAGGCTCTGAGGAGTTTACTATTCTGCAGGGGGTTAGACACTCACACATAAAATCATCTTCTCTTCCCTTTGACTCCAGATAGCAGCTTCCTCTAACTTCTAGGCAAGGTTAGTCTTATCTTGAAATATTAGCAAGCACTTTCAGTGATACAAACATTGATAAAAATTTGTTATTGTAACCATTTTGTTTGGATATGTCTTGGAGTGACAGGACCTAGTCAATTTCTGGAAACACAGGAGTAAACTGCCTATGTGATTAACTTTGTAATCTGTGCTTCCCACTTCCCCTTAAAAAAAAAAAAGAACCCAAGCACTGTCTCTAATATTTAAGAAAATAATAGAATAAGAAACATCACCAAGATAATTGTGTTCCTGGTAAATTTCATTATTATTTTAAGGAAATGGACTCTCCGGTTGGGTGAGTAAATTAAATAACAGTGCCATTAAAAACTAGACTGTTGGCCAGTTCTAACAGCCACCCAACATTACATAGAATATTTTCCAGGATGTTCTGTCTCTGCTTTTTGAAGTAATTGTTTTTAAACTTTGTCCTACTCAGTTACTCCCCAGTTAGCCATTATAATATATCTTTTTATCACCTTGAAATAAAAAAGAAAAGAAAAGTGATATCATGAGATCCACTTTTTACAGATCCTTCACCAATGCTGATATAGCTAACTAAAGCTTTTGTAAGCACATATAGGGAGCTAGTGAGATGGCTCAGAGGGTGAAAGTATTGCCAAGAAAGCTTGGTGAGCTGAGTTTGATACATGAATTTCATGGTAAAAAGCTAATGCTGTAGATTTTTAAATACCAGAATACCAAGGAAGAATGAGTGATCCTGCCTCAAACAAGATGGAGAGAGACTCCCCAAAATGATCTTCTAACACCTGAAAATGTGTGCATGCTACCCATACAAAAATACATGCTCGTATTGAAAAAAATACATAAAGTAATATATCTGTTTTCAAGGAGGCACATGTATTTTGTGTGAGCATTCAAAGACATTTGATGATTGTAGCAATGCTATTGAGCATAGTCAATGGATAGATACACTCTCACTCTCAGGATCATCATGGATAGAAAGCAAATACTATGAAAATTTGACTAATGGATGTTGAGGAGACATTCTCTTCCTATAAAATATTAAGGGGTAAGTTAATTTTCCTGTCTTTATTGCCCATAGTGTGACTTGTATATTCACTTGGCAAGATTGAGAGTCTATATTAAATAGAATAGTTAAAGTAAATAGATAAATTCAAGGTTGATCCTATTGGTCCTAAGATGTGGGAGGTGCCTACAATAGCACATATCTAAGTGCATTAATTTCCTTCACAATTAACACTGAAGAAAGTTAGAAAGGAAAATAATAAGGTCAATGGGAATACCTAGAGATCTAGGGAACAGTAAAAATTAGATGCATTGGTAATGTTCATTAGCAAACCTCTTATGACCTCCACCTTTTAAAAGACATTAGTAAAGTGTATTTTACTGCACAAATTAAATAAAATATAACATTTTCAAATGAGTAATACAGTGTAGAATGATAAAATCAAACTGACACATTCACCTTACTTTTTATGTTACATTTGGAATTTGCTGAGTTCAGTCAAAAGGTACTGTAGTCTGTTATTGATTATTGTTACCTTGCTCTGCAGTGGATTTCAAAACTTATTACTGTCACATACATTACTGGTGAACAATTAACTTTTCATTCTATTTTTTTTTCTCTCCTGTTACCTTCCAATAGCCATCATTTTATTTTCAACTACTCATTTAATGCCTATTTAAATATCACATATACATGAGATTATGTGGCATTTTTCTCTTCTACATGCCTTATTTAAATATTTATAACATTCCTTAGACATTCCATTCTCCAAGAGACCATGTAGCTTTTCTTTGTTCATATACTATATATGGCATATTTACTTCATATTTGAGAATATGATAAATATTTAAGTCAATATTCTGTTTGCACAGTTTTGAACAGCACTTCATGAAAATGAGAGTTTGAATTACCATTGAACTTATGAATGTCAGTTTCTTGTGATATCTTTTCAGAAGTGAGTCTTTTGCATCTTATACTTTGACTTCAGTTTCTCACAAGTTTTTCCTTTCATTGTCCATGTTTTCAATGTATGTATTCCACATGATTATAAGTACTGAGTTGGTTTTATTGCTGTTGTTTTGTGATTTTGTTTGTTTGTTTGTTTCAATCAGGATTTTTCTGCAGCCTAGGCAGACCTTCAGCTCATTACCCTTCCCTAACCATCTTCCAGCTGCTATGATCAAAGGTGTACTGGGATTCTTTTCATTAACCTATTGGTTATCTGTATGCTTATCTTTGAAAAATGTCTGTTAAGTCACGTCCATTTTAAAATTTTTTCTGTCTTCTTGCTATTAAATTATTTCAATTCTTTATATGTATATTCTCTTTATTTTTTCTTTCTTTTATTATGCAGAAGTTTTTTTGGCTTTGTTTATTGGTAATTCTATTTGTTTGTTTTTAATTTCATTGCCTGCAATTCAAATCTCTTGCCCCAAAATTCTGTGCCCATAATTCTAAAATTTTCAAAGAACTAAAATACTGGACACCAAAAAAACAAATAACTTAATTAAATGGACACAGAACTAAACAGGGAATTCACAAAAGATGAAATGTAACTTGTTGAGAAATAAATGTTCAACATTCTCAGTCACTATAGAAATGAAAATTAAACTACATTGAGATTTCATCTAATACCAATCAAAATGAATGCTATCAGAAAATGACAGCTCATGCTCAAGAATATAGGGTAAGGAGACACTCATGAATTGCTAAATGGAGAATAAACTGGTATAGACACTATGGAAATCAGTGTGGTAATTTCTCAGAAAGCTTATAGATTTACATCAAAATCCAGTAATGTCATTGTTGAGCAAATACTCAAATGATTTCTCATCCCACTATATAGAATTTTTTCAACCATGTTCATTGCTGCTCTATTCATAATAACCAGGAACTGGAATCAGCCTAGATGTTTCTCAATGAATGATTTCATAAATAAAATGTCACACAATAACATAATGAAATGCTAGTTTGTTTCAGCTGTTAACAAAAAAATTATAAAATCCACAGGTAAACAAGGTAGTAAAAGATAATCCTGAGGTAACCTAGACCCCAAAAGACAAATGTGTGTTTTCACTTACATGTAGGTGTTAGTTTTTAAGCCTTTGATAGGCATAACACAAAACCATATAACCAGAGAGGTTATGTATGGAGTAAGGGATTAGGGTTAAGGAATGGATTTCCTGAGGAACCAAAAATAAAATATGTATGGAGAAACAAGGTATGGAGAGACTTGAATGGGAAGATTAAATTGAGAAGAGGAGAAAGGAGGAAGGAAGGAAACAGATACAGACAGACAGACAGACAGACAGACAGACACACACACACACACACACACACACACACACACACACACACACACACACAGACACCATGAAAGAAATCTAAATAAAATCTCCAAATAAGAGGGAAATGCCAAGGACTATGGGAGTATACAGCAGATAACAGCCAGTATTTTACAGGTCACCTACCACATAAATGACTGTGTTGAGGAACACATTAGGCAAAGCCTGTGGGATGACTGGTTGTGGATACAGGCTGTTTTCTGTTTGTGACTTTCTCAGGTGTCACTGTTATGTGTCCCTATTTAAAAACAGCTGTGTGGTTCTTTCCATTGCCCTTTGGTGGTGTGTTTACATTTTGGGGCTCACTTAAAATTGTGGATAATAAAGTTTAAAGTATATAAATAATACTAGAATATTCTTTTTTTACTGAAACAGGAAAGTAATGGTAGTTTCAGTCTCAAAGACAACTAATTTTAGACTTCAGAGCAAATTCAGACAGACCAAACTGCTCCTGCAGAAAATATACAAAAACTAATTTCCAGATATTGTTCATTGCTAACCCAAGGCCAAGCTGTTTTGAGACATATCCCCCTTGTAATAGTTGACTTTGTGCACATACCCTGACCACTCAAGGTTCAACCTGCTACTGTTATTGTTATGTCCTGAATTTTAGTATCATTCTCTGTCTTGGAAGAAAGTTATGTGTAAGACCAAGCATTTACACTGGCTTGTCTTTGTGACCTTAATATCTGAAGAAAAACTGTATGATTTCATAAGTTATGAGAATGGGTTGGGCCTTGAAAATGTAGCATATGTTTGTCCAGAGGTTGGCAATATAGGGGTTGCAACAGCAATGTAGGGATGAAGCTATGCAGACTGTGAGTGTGGAATAAGTATGTATAAATGGAAGAGGGGGGCAACAGCAAGGTAAGGGGAAGAGAGAAGGAGGAGTTAGTGTGTATGAGTGTGAGTGTGGGTGCTGAATGCGAGATGAAAGAGAAGAAGAAGAAAAAGAAGGAGGAAGAGGAGGGAGGAAGAGAAGGCTAAAAGGAAAGTGAAAGGTATGTGAGAGAACAAATGGGGAATGATGAGCAAAAGTGAGTGAATGATGTAGAAGAAGCACATGTGTGTGAATATGTGTGTGAGAGAGAGATCAAGCTTTGTGGAAGAGTTGTTGCTACATTTAAGAATTATGCAAATATCTGTAAGAGAAGGTGTAAAAACAATGTAAAATGTTATATGGTGAAAGAATTGTGTATATGAGGTGAATAGCTATGGCTTTATGGAAATTTGTAACTGTGTGGAAGCAAGGAAGATGAAACTGTATAAAAGGAGATGTAGAAGAGAATGCGTGTAAAAGACAGACATGTTGACGTGTGAAAATAGATGCAACAATGTACAGAGATGCATGACTGGATGTATGTAATGTAAGATATGTAGATGTATGTATAGAATGTAGCAATGTGTAGATATGCAACTGAATGGAGACAGAAAGAGTCAGAGATATTTTTTTTAAATGAGAAAGTTACCATCAGAAGACATTTATGTTTCTTTATTTTACCAGGTATATAGTTCATAAATGTCCCAGATAAAGTTTCTTATCCAAACCTTTCATTACCTAAGGCATTCCTTTTATTACTCTGAAGCAGATCACGGAAGCTGGCTGCCCATGATCCATATTAGAAAAAAAAGACCCAACTCAATAATTCTTGCCAGCAAATGAAATTTCTACTGCCAGGAATGAGTTACATCTAACTGAGATGTTTGCAAAAGGATCCTCAAGAAAACATTCAAACAACTTAGTCTATTGCCAATGTTGTTGTTTGCTTGATACAATTACATGGCAAGGCCTTATTTGCTGGGGCTAGTTCTGGTGGTGGACACAGCCCAGAGAGAAAATAGGAGCCAGAAAAGGAAGGAGTGAGCCATGTATGATGCTGGGAGCATTTTGCAGCTTGATTGGCTAGCAGCCAGAGTGTTTCTTTATAGAGAATTTAGTAAGCATGTATAGATTCATGTCGTTCCAAAACATAGATCATATCATTTTTAGTTTTGAATATGTTCTTCACTTTCTCTTGTATATCTTCTAGTTACCATTGATAAACCATAACAGAATAGTTATTTTTCACAATTATTTTCTTTCAAGTTTAATAAACATTGAGAAACAGTTATCTTTTATAGCCATTTTTACTCATTAACCCCATAACCCAATCTTTAGAAACCTGGAGGCATATGACAGCTTGTTCTCAGGATAGTATCTTTTGTGGTTATAAGGATGCTAGACCAAAACAAAATTTCCAAGCCCTGGCAGATTGTCATGTTCCTAACAGTGTATTATTAATTCTTTTAAATTTTTTTCATTAAACAAATGTCATCTCCATCAATGTACTCCTCTACTCCTCCTCCCCCTCCCAATTCCTCCCAGCCAGCCCTCAGCCTTGCTCTTCCCCATCCACCTATACCCTCCCCCATAAGGGCAAGAAGTCCCAAGGTGAGTCAGTCCAGCAGGACACATCCACTCCAGGCAAAGCTGATTCACTTTAATAGTCAAAGTACCCAAGAAATTCCCAGGCCAAAGCTACTCCACCTATCATTTAAATTCTGACATTACACAATGTTTATATTTCTATATTTGCAAAATGTGCTTATATATCTAATCCTGGCAATCTTTTGTACTTTAGTCCCATGACATCACAGTGGCTCTGCATGTGCTAACATTTCTAAGAAAGAGAAGGCCTGACATCTATTCTTTTATCATATTTATACAGCAGTTTTTACTCATCAATACAAGTCTCTGTATAGAAAAGGCATAACTATCTAATATAACTTTGTTGCTGCATATGCCACATAATTCTCTGAATATATAATGGGAAGAGGCTTATAATCTAATCTGTGACCTGCTTCTCTAGTTCACTGAATTTTCTTGACTTTTTAAAGTTTATTTTGTTTTGATTATCTTGTTCATCAGTAAGTACAAGAAAAGATGTTTCAAAGGTATCTCAGAGCTTCATAAAGATACAACTGGCTTCTTTATATATGTCACAACCTCAAAGGCATAAAAAAGACCTTCAAATAGATAAAGATATCTCCATAAAAGTGGGAGGGATAATATTGTCAGGACTTTCCTGGGGAAGCTGAAAAGTAGTACTCTTGGGAGAAGATATAAATAACTCATAAGAATTTTCATCAACCCAATATTCTCAAATTTTACAAAAATTAAAAGTTCACAAATTATGCAGTAAGTGGAGATGACAACTAAAGGTGGCATTGCTCAGTTTTGCTGAACTTTGGCCGACTGCTAAGCTGGCTTTATAGCTTTTGCCATTCCCATCAGATAAGGCTGTGCCACTTATTACTGAAAACAACACTTCTATATCTCATTAAACACAGAAAAATTGAACTGATGTCTAGCTAGAGCCTTCACCCAAACTGACTAGTGTTAATGCTACTGCAACGTACTCTGCATTTACCAAAGGAGAAAGGCAAACATAAACCTAGCTAGACACCCTGTGATTGCAGTGGAAACTTGCCTGCAAGTTGTACTGATGCAATAGTGACAGAAAAGCTATGGGAGCAACCAACCACACTATCTGATTGGATTTAAGGCTGATTCCATGAGATGAAACCTATTTTTCTTAGGTGGTCAAAATCCTGAGGGTAGATGAGCTATAAATATCAAATACTATTGATTTGCTAAAAAAGAAAAATGGCACTAAAATGACTTCTAACTACATTATACTATACTCATAGATCAGTATATTGTCCAACCATCACAGTTTTTTCTTGAGGTAAATGGGAATAAATACAGAGATCCACAACTAGATAATGATTTCCGTGCCTCCTACACCCCCAGATATAAGTTCCCTGTTTCACTATTGAGAATATCTTGCCATGCTGGTCATTGTTGTGTTTCACAGATACCACAGTTGAGTGAGATTATTGTTCACTATTCTATCTTGGCAGCTTGGATACAATATTCAGGTATAATAGTGCATACCTTTAATTCCAACACTCAGGTGGAAATGCAGGTTTGAGTCCAACCTGGTCTACCTCATGAGTTCCAGGACAGGGAAGGCTATGTAGAAAGAGAAAACCCCGTCTCAATAAACAACAACAAAGAATCTCTAAATACAATGATAGCCAATCCTTAAGAAGGAGTCTTCCAGATTAGTTCCAGTTCAGTTCCTGCAACTCCTGTGTCCCCAGTGCATGGTGTCTTCATCAACAGAGACTTACATTAAGTTCTGGAAAGGACTCAAAGAAATTCCAAATACTATATTATTTTGGAATGTTTCTCTATGGCTCCTTCAGACACACTTAGTGTTATATATGCCTCCTCACATCCTCATCTTCTGTAAAGCCTCCCTCACCTTTCCTAGTTAAATCCTTCCAGTTTTTTTCCATCACCCTCTTAAGTAACTATATTTCCTAACCCCCTCTCTAAAGGTCCATCCTGTCTACCGCAACCCATAGTCTTTTCTTGTTTCTGTGGTGACAAGAGTACATACACAGATCCATATTTTCAGAGATGGGTTCTGCATGTAAGAGAATATGCACCCTAACTTTTCTAGCTCTGGAGTACCTCCATCCTTCAATATATAATTTTCCAGTTCTACCCATTTACATGCAGATATCATAATTGCATTTTTCTTTACAAATGAATAAAATAATATTGTATATGTACATTATCTGTTCAGCACTGAAGGAATTTAGATTGTTCCCATTTCCTAACTATTGTGAATAGAAATGCAAAGAACATGATGAAAAAAGTGTTGGTAAAGTAGGATGACAAGTCTTCTGGGTATATGCCAAAGAGTAGTATAGATGACAAAATGGTGGGTTTATTTTAGGTTTTGACCCAATTTCCAGAATGATTGGACCAGCTTGCAATTACACCAACAGTAGATAAGTGTGCATCTTTCCTCTTATTCTCACCAGCACTTGTTATCACTTTTCTTGTTTCCTCTTAGCTATTTTAACTTGGACCATCTGAAATCAGCCCTGGTATAGCCCAGGCTCACCCCAACTCAATGAATTATCTCTGCCTCTTCAGCATCCTCTTTGTGTTTGTGTTTTGGCTTGTTTTCAGTGATGGAAATCGAAACTGAGCATTGCACTCATGTGGATTAAGCCCTATAAAACTAAGCATCAGAGCCACATAGACTGTCTCAAACCTTGCATTAAATGTGCAGTTTTCTTTTTTAGATTCAAGGCCTCACTGAACAGTTGAAGATTGACTTTGAATTTGTAAGACCCCTATCTCAGTATAATTTGGATGAGGGGAAAATTTTTGTTCTTGGGCTCTGGAACTATAGGTGTGTATCACCTACCTCACCCATGTGGAGATCCTAGATTTTAATATTATCTATGTATATGTCACCATGTAGTTTAGGGCTTAATATAGCAATTTATTGAGATTCCTGTTTCTCCATTACAGTTCTTCATTTACCTTATTCCATTCAGCTTCCATAAAAAAAAAACAAAAACAAAACAAAACAAAAACTATCCTACAGGTCCTTTTGTATTAAGTAATATTTTATTTAAGAAAATTTTCAGGAAAAATTCTGTGTTTTGCAGAGAACAAGACATATTCCAGGTTTCAAAAATGATCAATGAGCTCACAGGTGTATAGTCAGTCAGACCTTTTTTTTCAGGATTGCTTCCTCCACAATAATGACATGAAGATATTATTAATTATAAAAGCTCTGCCAATAGTTAGGCTTGTTAATAACTAGGTCTTACACCTTAAACTAACTCTTTTCTACTAATCTACTTTTGGTCTCATAGCTTTATCACCTTTACTCTGTGCTGTCCATGCTACTTACTCTCCATATGGCCTCCAACTTCTTCCCAGTTTCCTGTGTGCCTAAAAATCCTGCCTAGTTGTTGGTTATTCATCACTTTCTTTAAAAAAGAAAAGAAAAACAGAATGATGCATTGTCACAGTAATCAAAAGAATTATTCTGCAACATTTATGCCTTTTCATCTAAATAAACAGGCTGTAACTCTAATACAGTAAAGCTAAATATAATCACAATGAGATTATTATATTAACCATGTTTAGTCCATTTGTATTTCACAGTTTTAGATAAAATATTTTTTATCCTGGGGATGTCAAAGTTATGTATATAATTTATTTTGTATCATTACTAAGGAAAACTAAAACTATTCTTTCTTTGTCCCACCTGGTCAGTCCCACAGTTGTCTTATGAAATAATTGACTCGATGCTTAATATTGTAACTTCTAGACCAGTAGCTCAAGCCCATTACTATCTAGTTCTTACACTTAATTTAGCCCATAATTCTTATCTATGTTTAACCATGTGGTTTGGTACCTTCTCTAATTGCAGCATTCTCATCTTGTTTTTCTGCATCTGATTGGTGTCTGCTGCTTTGCCCTTCTTCTTCCCAGAATTCTCCTAGTCTGGTTGCTCCACCTCTATTTCCAGACTAGCCAATAAGTATTTTATTAAACCAATGTGAGTAACAAATCTTTACAGTGTACAAGAGAATTATCCCATGTGTGACTATCTAGTTTTCAACTCTATCAAAGACCCTAGAAGGATATAATATTCCCTTAGTAAACAGGAAGTGCAGAGCAAGCAACTTACAAAACTAAAACAAGTGACAGAAACAGCTGGCTGCCTGTACAGTTAGTTAAGGCTCCTCTGCTATGTTATGGTATCCATCTTCAGTCATAGGCCTAGGATATCTGGCAGATTCTTCTGTGAAGTGGGTATTTTTGAGTGACTGTTCTATCCTGTCTTGGCAAAGGTTGCCAGTCATACTTATTTGTGCCCTGCTAATCCAGTTTGAACAGCATGCTATCTGGAATCAAGGCAAGAGCAAGCATAGTTTGTTTTCGTTTCTTTTTTCTTTTAACTCTTTGGGGTCCAACCACCTAGTTCCCAATTAAACACACAGAAACTTATTTTACATATGAATTCCAGGTATTAGCTAGCAGCTTTTCTAACTGAACCCATTTCTTTTTCTTTTATGTTTTGTTTCTGGACTTTTTACCACTCTTTATTCTATGTATCTTACTTTCCTTCATACTCTGTGCCTGGCTGGGTTGCTGGTCCCTGTTATCCTCCTCTTAGTCTCTTTCTTCTTTTCTCCTTATACTCTCTTTCTACATATTCTCTCTGCATGCCAGTCCTGCCTATGCTTTCTCCTGCCTACACATTGGTCATTCTGCTCTTTAATGGACCATCAAGTATTTTAGGCAGGCAAAGTAGGGCAGCTTTACAGAGCTAAACATATGCAACATAAAAGAATACAACATATCTGTATATCATTAGACAAATATTTCACAGCATAAGTAGACATAATATACCTTAAGCTAAAATTCCAAAACAAATAGCTTTTGCCATAAATAAAGCAACCTTCATTCGGAGGTTCTTCAGTGTGCATCATCATTATTTGAAATGAATTGGTGATACCAAGAGGAAACATGAGCACAGTTATAAAAATTCTTCTGTAATTAAAATATTTTAGATGCTATATTCTGTAGATCTTTGAAGTGATAGGTTTACCTACCGATATAAAATATATCTCTATATGACCTTTAAAACATGTCTACATGACTCTAAGTTTGATAGTTGTATATGACTAAATATTAGTCTATATTTAGTATTCAAAATTGCTCTTAAGAACTAAAACTTTAATAACCTTTTGAAATGAGATCTAGGTTCAATACCTTAAACAAGGATAGAAATATATAAAAATAATGTTAAATTTGTATCGATGTATAAAAATCCACACCAATGTAAAATATTTGAGACTAGTAATTGTTTAAAAGTAGACTTAAGAATCTACTCTTTAATCTCATCATGCCTATACTATGTCCACATTTTTATTTCATAAAGAGACACTTAAATCTACCTCCTTTGTTAAGCTTTTTTCTTATGGCCAATAACAACTTGTAACCACTCCAAATTATAAACAAAATTCTATAACCCATTGAATGACCAAAAAAACTCCTACCCCACCTCTTAGTAATGTGTGCCACACTTAGATGACCCACTGTGGGATTTCTTGCCCTTTCTGGGGAGGGGATAGTTGGATGGATAGAGGTAAGGCTGAAGGCTGACTGCAAAGGATTGGGAGGAGGAAAGGGAGCAGGGGATTCATAGATAAAAAATGACATTTTTTTTAATAAAATAAAAATTAAATTAAATATTTAAGAAAGAAAATATCCAACCAAAAGAAGAAGAATAAAGAATGAATGTGGGGTCATGTTCTTTAGACAGCTCTTCCTGATGTCTGAGGGCACTGGCATCTTGAGCTGACCCTAGAAGAATTAGGATAATGGTCAAGTCCTAGGAGAGTTGGTTGTACTATTTTGTCTAGTCTCTATGCAATGGGAAAGTGCAAGGCTTATCTGACGTTCTGGCTAGAGTAGTCTGTGAGGTTGGAGCATCTCAGCCAGAATCGTTGATCATGTTTTGGATTCAGAACTCTGAGGAACTGTAACAGAGGCCGGATCATCTGGGACATTTAATTTGTTTGGCTCTCTTGCTCTTAGAACACATAAAATTTCAAAGATAACACACATATCTGCATTAACACAAGCGTGGAATGCACAATGTACACAAGTCAGTTACAGATAATATTTTTGTTTTATGTCTGAGCAGACAAAAGGCATATATCAACTTTATAAGTCCATCTGAATGATAAAATTGAAATGTAATATAAATCTCTGTCCATGCCACATGAAAAGATGTCATGTAATAATAAGTCATGAGGATCTGTATCAAAATGATTTATCATGCCTTATGATAAATTGTTCCCCTGTCAAGAGATAAGCTTACATGTCACCTGCTCTGTAGTCTTTCATGTCTGTTGCCAAGATACTCACAAAATTTCTCCCTGTCAAATCTGATATCTATTAATCTGGAAAAAATACACAGGTTTTCATTTCCTTTAAGGGGAAAAAATATAACCTCTCCCCCAACATAATACATTGTCCAACTACCATTTTTAGTTAATATATTTTTAAAATATGTAAAATAATTTAATTTAGCAGTTTTCATAACCTAATCCACTCATCAGCTATTTTTTTTGTACATTAGCATTTTAAAATTCAAAGTTAACAAGACACTGTATAGAATCCACACTTCCTGTGTCTTCTCCATCCTTATGCAGTGCATTTTTTTATTACTTTACTCTCTCATTAAAGACTTCACTTTATTACTTTTCAATTATTTTTATCTATGACTATCTACAGCCAATTTTTTTCTGTAAACATACATATGTTGTTAAATACACTGTAACCTGTTTGGAGTTTTGTTTTTTTTTTCTGTCTGAACCTGCTATACTGCACATCTGTAATCTTTTATGTCTGCATGGGTAAAACCTTAAACCTGCCCAGTGTCTTAGCTTATAGCATACTGGTGGCTCAAGCATGTAGGGAGCTCCTGGGAGATGTGACTCTATACCATGACCAGCATGAGAGACATGACTCTAGAAAGTCTTCATTTTTGTGTGTTTAGAAACTTTTAAATAGCTTTCTTAGTCCTTATGTAAATATATGTGACTCTATCTTGGGTGCCATTTACAGTCGGACATTTTCATTAAGATGACTGGTTCCCAAATAATGACAAAGAGACATTATTAATTATAATATTCTGCCAATACCTTAGGCTTGTTACTAACTAGCTTTTACAACTTAAATTAATTCACTTTTATCAATCTACTTTTTGTCTCACTGTTTTATTACCTTTACTCTATACTATCTATACTGCTTTCTCTCTATCTTTTTCTTTCCAGTAACCTATATGCCCAAAAAATTCTGCCTAGCTTTTGGATGTTCAGTTTTTTATTAAACCAGTCAGAATGATACAGTGCACAAAAGATTATTCTGTAACACAGGAGCTATCCACAAATTTCTGTCATTTCTTAACTTTTTTATTATGTCTGTTATTGTCTGGAAATAGCAAAGATCTTTCAGAGTCACCTGGGGGAAAGGAACAGTTACAGAAATTAAAGCAGGTAACTTTAATTTAAGTAGTTGAATAATCTATAGTACATAGATTATATTTAGCATAGATTATAAATTCTAAGCAGAAACTACTTAGAAACCCTACTTTTACCTATTTATCAATTTATACACACTCCTTGTAACCCACTTATTCTATATCCATTATAGCAATAACAAAATAAAGTTACATTTCTCAATAGAGATAAAGTAATGAAAACTAGTTATAATTTAATTGGTGACTTGAATACTATTGTCCAGATTAGAAGACAGTGAGCTACAGACTCTCCATGTAAAACAAGTCCTGTATTGGTCAGAGTGAGTCTCTTTGTGTGGAGTTTCCTTCATTTAATATAAGCTAAGCAACAGTATATAATCTATACTGGTATGTATACCTTACCAAAGTTTGTTGTAAACTACTATGTGTACAATTTCCAGTTATGCAATCTGTACATATTAATAAGAGATATGAAAATTATATTTATGCATATTAGAACATTCCAGGTCCTGAACTAGGGTTATTCAATGGCAAGCTGCTAATCAATGGTGTCAAATTATAACATTCCAAGGTAAGCAATTTGAAATTCTTGTTCTTCTGAAGACTCCTCAATAGAGGACCACTTTCATTTTCTTATCCTTTATGAATTAATGGTTTCCTTTCTACAAATACTTTAGCAAAATCTCCCCAATTACTTAGATACATCCTCAGTCACATAATTTTTGTCATCAGCTCTCGGATTTATACTTCTGGCACAGTTAATCTTCTCTTTTCACAAACATTGCCAACAATTTGTCCCTATTCAAAGTCAACTCACCTTAAAACCTATTTGTAAATGCTAATTCTATAAACACTTTCAATGATATTTATTATTACTCCTCCAACAAATGGTGAAAGACACATATTTATGTTGTCATCATTATATTAGTACTTCCTAAATGTCAGAGTATAAATCTGAGCATTTGCTTTTATCTCTTATTTCTCCCATAAACAGAAACAACTTCATTCTTTCCACTTATTTACTTTATAAAGATAATGATAATATTAATAATAGTAATAACCTTGAATGTGTACATTATATATGTATACACTGACATTGTGTGTGTGTGTGTGTGTGTGTGTGTGTGTGTGTGTGTGTGTGTGTGTGCCATGACATATGTTTAGAAGTAAGAGAATATTTTTGGTGAGTCCTTTCTCCCCTTACATCTTCATGTGGTTTCCTAGGATACAACTGTCCTATAGTCAGGCTTGCATGACAAATCTCACCAACTAAACCATCTTTTAACCACTCCATTTGCTTTATTATGCTCCAAACAAACAGCAATTACTATGGGCAATATTTAGAATATTCATGAAACCTAATAGAGATGAAATACTGGAGAAGGGTAGATTATAGTAGAGTTCTGATAGTACTGGCAAAGAGAAATGCCACTGTATGGTAGGTGGTGTACATATTGAAAGCATATACTGCTCGTCTTTAGGTTGCAGACTATATTTCTTAGTTTTGTGATTTAAATGAGAATAGCCTCCACATGCTGATATATTTGAAAATGTGGTCCTCAGTTGGTACTGTTTGTAAAGAATTATGAGGTGTAGCCTTGTTAAATGAAGTATGTCAGGGGTGGCTTTAGGTTCAAAAGCCTCCCAATAATCCTAATGCTTTCTATTTGTGTTTTAGAAACATTAACTTTCAGCTGTTCCTACCACCATGTGCCATCTTAGACTCTAAACTTCTGAAACTATAATCACAACTACTTTATTTTACAAGTTGCTTTGTTCATTATTATTTAACCCAGCAATAGAAAAGTAACTATGACAAAAGTTTGTACCATGGACTGGGCTATTGCTTTGAAAAACCTGACCATGTTGTTTTTTGAATAAACATTGAAGATTTTGCAACTTTAGTCAAGAAAAGCAATTGCACACTGAGGAAAAGCTTAATAAGACATCTTAATAGAAATATGAATGACAGTAGTGCTGAGAACTATGCAGATTGCCAGAGGCACAGCTCAAGAGGATTCAGAATATTAGCCTCTGGATGAAAAATATTCTTATGATATCTTAGCAAAGAGTGTGACTGTTTTCTGCTCTATCATGAGTCAAAACTGAAAACTATTGAACTACTTTCTTTGATGAAAAAGATTTCAAGATATCATTATATTAAGTCTATACTTACTATAATAATTCTTATGCAGTTCTGTAATGCAAAGAAAAACATAGGGCAAAAATAAATACAAAATGTACTTTTTGAAGAAAAAAAGCTCACCAGGAAATTTAATGTGGAAGCCAAAGCTTGTACTTAAAGAAACAAGTAGATTAATGAGAGACATGATTTGCATTTTAATAAAGGGGAAAGACATCATCTAGTTATGATTTCAACTTATAAAATGAAAAAAACTAAGAAATTTTATGTTTCTAAAAATCAATAATAAATCAAACATGCTGTAAATGTGATTCAATGGGGCAGGGTTTACTTCAAGTTGTTAGCCTAACTTGATTGTATCATCCATGTGGCTTTAGAGTTATGAAAGATACACTAATAAAGAGATCATGGTATGGTGATATATATTTAATAAAATTAGTCTGAAATATGAGGAGAGTTAATCACAGAGCCAAGCCATGATGGTCAGGTAGTGGTAACCCACATTCCCAATTCTAGCTTTAGGAATGTGGAAAGAGGAAGTCAAATTCAGGCAGTGGGCTCTCTACAGTCTGGAATTTCTTTGCCTTCTTTGTTACCTAAAGTATGGCCTATTAGTTATTGATTTAAGACTTTTTTTTATTATACTGCTATAAGAACAGAATAAGGAAAAATTTGCCTTTATAGTCTCCACTTACAATAACTCTCAGCCTGTAAAGAGATATCAGTGGAGGGTTCTGCCACAGGGAATGTTAAGTAGCCCTCTTTGTGCTAATATTTTGTATGAAAGCTGTTAGAAGTGATATGTAAGCAAGTCCTATAATCTATCATTTACTACTACATAAACTAAATTTTATTGGCTGACTCAAATATACATACATTAGAAAAAAATGCTAATCATCTAATGATCTTTAGTATAAATTTTATATAAAATTTAAAAGAATAATATAAAGGTTTTAAACTTTGACATATTACTAATCATATAAAGTACTAATTAACTGTAGGAAAAAAAAGGTTTTTATCTGGCTTTCTGTTCACTGTTTTGGGTTAGAGTCTTATCATTTTTCTGTACTGAACCATGAAGATGCCTAACTGTGACTTTTGAAGTTTTCAAAATAAATATGGGGCCCCACAACTATGCTTTTACGTGGATCATGACAACACAACCAGGTTGACAAATACCAATCAGATATCAGCTTTGGACTGAAAACTGCTCAGAACAATTTTGAAATAGCTGGCTGAGATGAACCAGCCTCGAAGACTATTCTAGCTGGGACTTGAGACAAGCTCTATAATTCCCTGTATTGCGGAGACTAGACAACAAACAATACAGCTACCTATCTCAGAACTTAAAAATTAACATTTTTGTTTTAATTTCAGGTTCCTCTAAAGGAACCCCCAGACAGCTGGAAACAAATTTAAGAATACAACACTTGCATGCCCAAGAAGTGGGGGAAAGTGGTTTTTGGTCTTTTAATGGGCTATGGATAATTGTCTTTTTTTTAGGGTGACTGGTTGCAAATTGTTATTGGTAACAGTTTTTTTTTTTTTCCAAGCTGAAAAAGGGTGATTAGATTCAGGGTTCTAATTTAAAAAAAAGAAAAAGAAAACAGAATATAGATAGAATAAAAAGATAGATTATTGACTCTACTTTTATTTTTATTTTTTAGTTACTAGTAAAATATTTTACATTGGATTAAATTTTTGTATATTATACACAAATTGCATATATTTTTTGAAAAGTTGAGATTAATTTGGTTACTGCACATATATTTCTACTCTTGTTCAATGAATTGTACCTATACAGTTCATATAACAATGTAATAAAAATTGCTAGTCCTTGAAAGTTATTATTACTAACTAATTAGGATATAAAGAAATATAAGTTAGACATTACAATCAAACTTACAGTCATATTGCATATATTTTGCATGTTAAACAAAGATATATTTTAGATGTACAGGTCTTTTCAACACTTCAGAGTTCTACAGAATATGGAATTTAAGATATTTTAATAATATCAGTTATTTTTATTTTTATGACAATGAGATATATCTGTTTCTAGCAGCACCAATCTACTACGGAGGTGATGGGCATTGAAGAAACTTTATATGGAGTTGACTTTCTTTTTGGCAAAGGTTAGCCACTGGGGAAAAGTGTGCTTGTCTCAACTTCTAACAGTATGATGTTTAAAATGGACAAAGAGGATACACAAGAAAGAACTGAGGAAATTTATCAGGACAAGGTAAGAAGGTCTTCCTGTTTCACAAAGAAATCTATTAGATATTCTAGGCCTATAGGCTAAAGATGGATATCCCAACCCTGCAGAGGAAGCTTAGGTGACAGCCAGCTGTTTCATTTTTTATATTTTTTTGGGATGGCATTTTGCTTGTACTTCCTGCTTGCTCCATTAATATTATTTCCGTCTTGGGTGTCAGAGGGAGTTGAAGATGAGGTAGCTATAGCTTCCTAGATACAGTTTTAGAAAAGAAACGCACAAAGATTGTAAAGTGCATAAGTTTGAGAGACATCAAAAATTAGTTTTCAGTTAGTATTAAAGTTAGATAGAAAGTGAATCAGCTACCATCCTTTGGATTCATCAAAATAAAATAAATAATGAAATTTTTGTTGAATTTTCCAATTGTTAAATGAACTGAATATTACTGATTATTACTTGTATATATTGTATGTAGTTATTGTACATACTGTATACAATTTTTCCTATATTGGTTATAACTTTCTTTTTTATTTTGATATAAAAGGGAGTATGTGGTGATATATATTTTAGAAAATTAGACGGGAATATGTGGAGTCACCCACAGAGCCAAACCATGAAGGTCATGGAGTGGTGACCCACACCTTTAATCCTAACTTTAGGATGGGGAAAGAGGACATTAAGATAGCTGTGCAGAGGAAGAGAAGAGATGTTTTCAACGCTCCCAAATGCTTCTGTGTTGGGCTGAGAAGAGAGAAGTTGGTCAGAGATTTCATGAATACAGGCCTGAGGAATTGGTGGGTGAGAAGTGGCTGTAGTTTGTTTCTCTATCTCTTCAATATTCCAGCTTTCCCCCAGTATCTGGCTCTGGGTTTTAATTATAATATCAAACAGAATTTGTGAAATATCATCAAATCTTCCTATATGGTTACAGAGATCCAGGGAGTTCAGGCCTCTTGACTATGGAATCCCTGCATGGAGGTCCTGAGAGGTCATTATGTGTAGCTGTAAATGTGAACCTGGGTTGCTTTGAAGACCTCAAGTTTGGACATGCCAGAGTTGTGGAATATCTATCAAGGAGAGTTCCATAAATTGAGTGGAACCAGCCCAAGGGAGAGAAGCGCATTGCATCAGCAAAATCAGAAAGGCAAGGCTGCTTATGCCCCATTGATGTCAAACACAGGGCTGTAGGATACAATGTTAGCTCTGATGTTTTTCAGTTTTGCTTTGATCCAATATTTTTTTCATTATGGTCCCTTTCCTCCCTTCTGCAATGGTAACGTATATTCTGTGCAATTGTATGCTGGAAGTTTTTGTTCTGCTCTTTGATTTTACAGGAAGTTGCAATAAAGAGATTACTTTGAGTCTCAAAAGCAATTTTGGACTTTTAAACTGTGTAGAGACTATGAAAGACTATGGGAACATTTGACGTTTGACTAAATGCATTTTGCATTACGATATGGCCATGAGTCTATGGGGGACAGAGGGCTTTAAAATGTGGTAGTTTAAAGGACAATGGCCCCATACGCTCATATGTTTGAACACTTGCTTCCCTTTTTGTGGATCTGGGATCTGGGAAGTGTCTTCTGTTAGAGATTCTAATGTTGTGATGAAATACCATGACCAAAAGGGTTTTGACACTCATAGTTCCATATAACAGTTCATCAAAGGTAATGAGGGCAGGAACTCAGGCGGGCCAGGAACCTGGAGGCAGGAGCTGATACAGATGCCATGGAGGGGTGCTCCTTACTTACCATGGCTTGCTCAGCCTGCATTCTTATAGAGCCTAGGACCACCAGCCCAAGGATGATACCAACCACAATCAAATGGGTCCTCCCCCATCAATCAATAATTAAAAAAAAAAAAAACTTTTACAACTGAATCTTATGGAAGCATTTTCTTAATTGAGTTTCCCTTCTTTCAGATAACTCTAGCTTGAGTCAAGTTAGCAAAAGACTAGCCAGCACAGGAAAGATTAGGATGCATGACTTTGGAGGAGATAGAGGCAGGCTTTGAAGTTTAGAATGTCTGGTGCCATTGCCAGGGTGTTCTCTGCTTGCCATTTGTGATTCAAAGATGTGAGCTCTGAGCTGTTTCTGCTACCACACCTTCACCTTCACTCTGTCATCCTGGACTCTAACCCTTTGAAGCTGGAAGGTTAATTAAACACTTTCTTTCCTAAGCTGCCTTGGTAATGGTGTTTTATCACAGAAATAGAAAAGTAACATACACTATCTTCACCTGACTAGAGGTAGAAATGTGTCTTGTACTCAAGTCTCATTACACTGACAGCTGCAATTCATGCCATCCCATGACCCTCAAATCTGATCAGTTCCTCTCCTATGGAAGTTCATACGCAATTATCTAAATATCTCATAATATGTGGTGAGTTCTTTGAATGAAAACATCTTTACGCTTATACATATGAATATTCAGTTATCAGAGAGTGGTATATTTGAGAAGAATTAGAAGGATTAGGAGGAATGGCCTTGTTCATGGAAATATGTAGCTAGGGATGGGCTTTGAGGTTTCAAATTTAGGGCCAGACATTCTCATTCTCTCTCTCTCTCTCTCTCTCTCTCTCTCTCTCTCTCTCTCTCTCTCTCTCTCTCTCTCTCTCGTGTGTGTGTGTGTGTGTGTGTGTGTGTGTGTGTGTGTGTGTGTGTGTGTGTGTGTGTGTGTGAGTGTATGTGTGTTATATATGGATCAGGATGTAGCTCTCAGTTACTGCTAGAGAGTCATGCATGCTGCCAATGCTTTTTCATGTTACTGCCATGATGATAATGGAGTAACCCTCTGAAACAGTAGACAAGTTAAATTAAATTCTTCTTTTTATAAGAGTCTCCTTGGCCATGGTGTCACTTCACAGAAGTAGAATAGTGACTAAAACATCATGTAATATTAAATGTATTCTCTCTCTGCTTATTGATCAGGTTGTAGCTCTTAGCTACTGTTCCAGCACCATGGATGACACCAATGCTCCCTCCATGCTCCCACTATAACAAAGGAACACTCTGCAACTACAAGCAACCCCCAATTAAATGCTGCCTCTTGTAAGAATTGTCTTTCTTATGGTGTTTCTTCACAGCAATAGAACAGCGACTAACATATCATTGTGTTATATAAAATGCACACTCTCTTCCTGTTTTGATTTGTTGTTTGTTTGTTTTTTGAAACATTCTCACTATGCAATCCGGGCTGACCTCAAATTCTCCATCCTTCTGCATCATCTTCTCTAGTGCTGAGATTTCAGACAAGGGGACACTTACTTTGGTAGCTGTTTCAATTTAAAGGACTGAGAAGCAGAGAGCTTGCTATATAGTAATTACCGCTGCTGGAAAAGCAGAGGAATTGGGTTGTAGACAAAGGGAGAATTCCAAATGCAATTCAGGCAACAACTAATCCCTTCCCTACATAGCACAGAATATCCTTTGGGAAGAAGAGACTGCATGTGTGACATGCAGTGAAAAAAACAACTACAAACTAGCAACAAGTTCTCCCACTAGCAACCGTTCTTTTCTCACTGAAAAACAATTAGCAGAACAAAGCAGCTTTCATTTAATTTCTACTTCCTAACATCCCACCCTTCACCTCGAAGCTCCACCCACAGTTGCAGCCTTTCTACCACGCCTTGTACTTAGAGCACTTCACTCAAAAGCAGAGGCACCTTAGGATACAATGAATTCCTGGAGAGTAGCAGGGAATCCAGGGTTTCCAGTACCCAGAGAGGAGACTAAAATAGGATGGGAGGCTTCTTTGTCACTAGATTCCTATGCAGTTGGAAGTGGAGGAGGCTCTCTAGTGGGGGTGGAGCAGAATAGGGCGCCTAGTTGGTGCCTAAGGGATACTGTAATCAAAGATCACGCTGCTTAAAAAAGACAATTTCTTCCTAAGAAAGGAAAAGGGGGCTTGATCGAAGCTAATTCACTGAATCAGCGAGTCTAAAATCCTCCAGGAATATCCAAGAGTTACTATAGCCCTGGGCATATGCAATACATGTGCCTCCTGTCGTTGTTAAGAGACTTCCTGCCTGCCCAACAGTCCTCTCCATCAGCCCAATGGAGGTATGTGGATTGCTCTCCACTCTTTGCTGCCCGCCGGGACATGGGATTTCACAGAGCAGAGCACGTTTGAGTCCCAGGGAAGCAGCAAGGCAGGTACCATCTATAGCAACCACGATGGGAGGAGGGAGGAGGTGACCAGCGGGAGAAAGACAGCTGGGCCTAGCCTGACGCAGCAGCAGCGGTGGAAGAGAATCCCTCCAGAGACAGCGGGCGTTGGGACCCGGCCCGTCCTCCACCCCCTCCAGCCTTGATTCCTCGTAGGGTCGTCGGTTCCAGCCGTCTTCCGCCTCAAGCCAAGGGAGGTGCCCTCTGAGCTAGTTACGGAAGGAGGCGGGGATTGGATCGTCTGAGCAAGAGAGGGAGGGACCGGCACTCCTCGAGCTGGTGGCTGCCAGCGTCCTGGGCTGCGGCCGTCTCCCGGCAGAGCTGCTCCCGAAGCTCCGACTGTATTGAGAGAGTGTGAATGTCCGCGTGGACTAGGGCCGCGCGGGCCCCGCGCCTCTTACGGCTCGCTCCCGCGTGCTGCTGTGTATGTTCGCTTCTTGTCACTGTGCGCCGAGAGGCAGGAGGAGTATGAAAATGATTCACTTTCGGAGCTCCAGCATCAAATCACTCAACCAGGAGATGAAATGCACCATTCGGCTGCTGGACGACACGGAGGTTTCCTGCCATATCCAGGTGCTCTGGCACCGGGGGAGGATGCAGGGCGTGCGGTATTCGCAGGGTACAGGAGTGAGTAAGGGGACTCTGAGTGAGGGTAGGCATGTGCTGGTAGGAAACCCACCTCTGCAAAGAAGCCGGGCTAGAATGCGGGATTTGCTTCAGTCCTCAAGATAGGGGCTGTGGCCCTCTGTAGTCATCTGCTTTGCATTATCCTTGTCTCAGCCCCCTTCCCTGGCATGTACCCTGTGCTCACTTCGCGTTGCTCCTAGGCTGAGGAGGTAGCCAGATGTGTCTTGCTTAACGCGGCGTTGGTCCTTTGAAGCCTATCCCACCAGGACGTAGAAGCCAAGAGAGCCTAGGGGGACATTTCCCTTACGGCTTCTTTCTCACCCACTACATGGAAAAGGACTCCACCAGCCAGGGTTTGCCCTTCTGTTTCCCGCGCCCAGATCGTTTGGGAACCTGCTTCTTGTGCCCTGCTGTCCCTCTGCCAGTAGTCGGTACTTCTCTAGTGGGGCAATGGACTTTCCCAAGTTTCCTCGAAACCTTGGGATCCAGTCTCCAGAGATAGGGTGCATATTGTAATTGAATTGGAACTACCTCAAAAGAAGATGAAATCTGTGCTTCAGAGAAAAGATTCATGAGGCTAGAAAACGGGTCCGGCAGGAAGCTGGATCGTGGGTGAAAGAGCTTGGAATATTATGGTGACTATTCACTGAGGTCAAGTTGGGGGAGAAGGTGAATTGCTTACTATTTTTATTGTCTGCTCCCTTCCTTGGGAGTGTCATTGCCTTTGAAAATATTTTGTAAACTGCTGCTGCTGCTGCTGCTGCTGCTGCTGCTGCTGCTGCTGCTAGTGGTGGTGTGTGTGTTTTGGTGCACTCACACGTTTGTGTTTCCTTTAGCTGAGGTTGTTCCGGTAGGTAGGTGTGTGCTTCTCCCATGACCTCATGTGGCATGCACATTCTGAAAAGCTTGTATCAGAACTAAGTACTGCTAGCATCAGATTTTAAGATCAAATTCATTATTTCTAAGATCCCTTCTTCTGGTCTACTACATCTTAAGGTTCTAAGACCCATGCTGTGGGAGGTAAATGGATTAGCACCTCCTAGAGGCACAAAAGCTCCTCTAGGTTGTACATGAATTTTTAAAAAGACATTTTAAATTAAAATATAATTACATCACTTTCCCCTTATCTCTCTTCCCCTCAGCCCCTTTCAAGTCTCCACTCTCCACCTTTTTCCATGCTCGGGCAACTGCACTCTAAAATTCATAGCCTCTTATTATTACGGTTGCCTGTATACAATTATATAAATACAACCTGCTGTGTGTGTTTTTATTGTTAGTCTGTATATGGTTTCAGGGATGACCACTTTGTATTGGATAACCAGTAAGAGGACCCATCCCTCTTTTTGTCATTCATTAATTGCCTGAAGTTCTTTATATAGAGGTGAGGCTTTGAGAATTTTCTCTTCAGTTAGTATGCTTATTGATATTGCTATTGTTTAGGTCTTTTTTGTGCCATTTTTATGAGAAACTATTTCACAGTAGACATCCTGGTATTCGACATCTTACAAATTTTCTGCCACCTCCTCATGATGTTCCATGAACTATAAATGCAGGGCTCTTGAAGTGGATGTATCTTCTGTGGCTGGACTCAACCTGATCTTTGGGTTATTACCAATTGTGATTTTATGTGATGGTCCATTTGCTGTAAAAAGAAGCTTCTTTAATGAAGTATGGTCTACACATTTGTCTGTGTGTATAAGAATACATTTTAGTATGTAGTTAGGAATGACAATCTATCAAGGTGGTAGTAGATTCTGTCCTAAGATCCAGGACCTCACTAGATCTGGGAAGTTGGTTAAGTTTCTAGTACCATGCATGATTTCTCTTCCATTGGGTGGTCTTTGCATTTAACAAACAGCTGTTCTTGTACCTTTATAAATATCTACTCCTGCTGGGCACTGTTGTGGCTCCTGAAAGTCACAGCTCAGGAGGGAATATTATTGTTTCCCTCCTATGCTAGTTAGTTCTATGTCAAACTTGAAACAAGCTAGATGGTTTAAGAAAAGGGAGCCTCAGCTGAGAAAATGCCCCATGTGATTTGCCTGTGGAATAGCCAACTGAGCATTTTCTTGATCGATGATTACTGTCAGAAGGCGTAGTTCCTGAGCGAGTGCTACCCCTGGGCTGATGGTCCTAGGTGCTTTAAGACAGCAGGCTCAGCAAGCTGTGATGAGCAAGCCAGGAAGCATGGCTCTTCCTGTCCTCTGCTTCAGTTCCTGCCTCTAGTTTTTGGCTTGCTTGATTCCTGCCCTTCTGCTCTCAGTGATGGACCCTTACCAGGCAGTGTAAGCAAAATAAACACTCTTCTCTCCAAGTTGGAGATTTTACCACAGCATTAGAAACCTTACTAAAACACTTCTTTTAGAGGTTTTAATAGTGTTTTCTGGTACCGTGGAAGCTAAACCACAGGAAAGATTTTAGGTTAGATCCAGCTTGAATAAAAGTAATCCAAGTCTTGTATCATAACTATTCAGTGTCTTCAGCAATAAGGACTTACCTAAAACTTCTGAAAGGCAACAGTGGCGACAGCAGTACTCTATTTGTTTTGAGAATTCCCTGGACTCTGACCACGAGAAAGGTTTCTCATACGTAATTCTGAGGGGTATGTTAGTCTGTAGTTCTTGTGGAGACTTTGTGAGCCAGTGTGTGAGTGTGTGCGTGTGTGTGTGTGTGTGTGTGTGTGTGTGTGTGTGTGTGTGTGAGAGAGAGAGAGAGAGAGAGAGAGAGAGAGATGTATAATTGTAGGTAACTATAAAATAATAAAGCTTTGTCAAATTACCTTGGTGTTTTTGTCACCTCTCATTCCTTGTTCTGTAATGACCTCCCTCTCCCCTTTTCATTTTTAGCCCCATACCCCATTTTTCTGTTTTGACCTTCATTTTTTGTGTTTGATTTTAAAATTATTTTTAAAGCTTTTCTTTTCTTTTTTTTTTTTTTTTAAACATACCCACCAGTGTTCTCCCTCCCTCCTCTCTTTCCAGTCATCCCTCTGCTTTCCCAAACCTCATACCCCATCCTCATTACCATCAAAGAGGGTAAGAACTCCCAGGGTGAATGAATGTAGTCTGACATATCCAGCTGAGGCAGGACCAAGCCCTCTCACCCCCACCCCTGTATCAAGGCTTAGCAAGATATTCTCTAGGGAGTGGGCTTCAATAAAGCCAGTTCGTACACTAGAAATAAATTCTGTTATTGTATGTTATTGCTATTCATCTCTCAACCACTTCTGCCATGTGGTTCTCTTATGCTTTCCTGGTTTCTCTAGTTATACCACATTGCATATTTAGTTTTGAAGATTTGAAGCCAGCGTGTCAAATAAGAGATAACTTGTGATGTCTTTCTTTCTGGGTTTGGGTTACCTCACTCAGAATAGTATTTCCTAGGCCCACCCATTTATTTTTGAATTTCATGACTTCACTTTTTTTTTTTTTTTTACTGCTGAATAGTATTCCAAAGTGTATATGTCCTTATTTTCAATATTCATTGAAAGACAATTAGATTGTTTTCATTTCCTACCTATCATGAATAGGGCCACAATAAATATGGCTGAGTATGTATCAATGGAGCATGATATCAAGTCATTTGCATATATTACCAAGGGGTGATATAGCTGGATCATATGATAGATGTATTTTTAGTTTAGTTTTGTTTTGTTTTTCGATGATTCTCCACACTGATGCACAGAGTGCTTGCACCAATTTGCATTCCCACCAATAGTGAATGAGGATTCCCTTTTCCCCATAGCCTCACTAGAAGCTGTTGTCAGTTGATCTTAGCCATTCTGATTAAGCAGGGTGAGATGAAACCTCAAAATTGCTTTAATATGTATCTCTCTAACTGCTAAGCTTGATCCATTTTGGGAGTTAGATCTTAGCCATTCTTATTTCTTGTATTGAGAACTCTAGGCCATTTTTTAAGTTGGCTCATTTCTTTCCTAGACTCATTTTATTTTTTATTTTTCAGTTCTTTGTGTATTCTGCATATTAATCCTCTTTCAGATGAATAGCTAGCAATGATAGCTCCCTGTCTCTAGGCTTTTTCTTCACTCATCTGGTCTGTTTTCTTAGTTGCACAGAAACTTTTCAGTTTTAAGAGGTCTCACTCATCTATATTCTATTTTAATTGTGGGATAAAGGGAGTTTCATTTAGAAAGTCCTTTCCTGAAGTTATGACTTGTAGTGTACTGACAATGTTTTCTTCTAGCAGTTTCAGGGTTCCTGCTTTCAAATTGATATCACTGAGCAACGTGGAGTTAATTTTTGTTTAAGGTGATACACACAGGTATAATTTCATTTTTCTGTATGTAGATATTCCCGGCACTACCTGTTGAAGATACTATTCTTTCTCTAGAGTATATTGCTTTAACCTCTTTGTTTAATATCAGATAGTTGTAGTAACATGTACTTATCTTTGTGTCTTGTCTAAATGCCTGGTTTTGTACCAATACCATATTGTTTTTATTTCTTCAATCTCATAAGATACTTTGAAATCTGGAATGGCAATTCATCCAATATTACTCTTTTTATTCAAGATTGCTTTAGGTATCTGGAATCTTTTCCAGTTCAATTCTAATTTTAGGATGCATTTTTTGTACTTCTGTCAAGAATGCTATTGGTCTTTTGAAAAGAGTTGCATATAATTTGTAAATTGCTTTTGATAGTCTGATCATTTCATATGAATTTTACCTATCCATGAACATGGTGTGTTTTCATTTTCTAGTTCTTGTTTAGTCTCTTTCTTTGGAAATTGAAGTTTTTCTTTTAGAGGTCTTTTAGCTCATTGACCAGACTTATTCCAAAATATTTTATTGTTTTAGATGCTACAGTAATGGGGAGTGTCCATGATTTCTTTCTCAGAATGTGTGTTGGTGGTGCATAGAATGGCTACTGAATTTTAAAGTTGATTTTGTCCTTGTAACTTTGTTAAAATAGTTGATTATTTCTAGAAGTTTTATGGTAGAATCTTTGAGCTCTCTTATGTATACAGATATTGTATCACATACAAATATGGATGATTTGACTTATTTTCATATTTGTTTACCTTGGTTTTTTTCTTTTGCCTATTTCTCTGGTGAGTGCTTTGAGTATGACACTGAAAAGGAATGGTGGCAGTGGACAACCCTATTTTGTTCTGACTTAAGTAGGATTGCTTTAAATTTGTATCTATTTGTGATAATCTTGACTGTGTGTTTATTCTATAGTTCTTCACTACATTGCAGTATCTTCCCTATGGTTTGCTCTTTCTGGGATTTTATTGTGATTCATGTTGGATTTTTAGCAAAGGGGTTTTCTGTCTCTGTTGAGATGATCACCTGATTTTCCATTATGGGATATATATATGGTGAGACCATGTGAATAAATCCAATACCATTTTTCAGTACTTTCTATGTAAGCCCTTTTAAAACTATAATATCCAATATATAATATTAACCTTTCAGCTGGGCATTATTTTGATTTTATGAATAAAAAACCTAAGATACTGAAATATTAACCTACTTGTCTAAAAGAGATTGAACTGCTGGCATTCAGATCACAATTATCTGGATCCAAACCTCTTATATGCCTTTGGCATACTACTTCATATTCAAAATAATTAAATTTCAGTGAGATTTCCAACACAGAAGCAGATGAATCCATAAAAGGCTGCCTGAACTGATTTGAAGACCAGTAGGGGGTCATGTCTCCTAATTTGCATATGGATCAAGTTCAGAATCTGGCTGAAGAGCTGGCATTCCAGAGCTGATTGGAATGCCACAATCCAAATGCCACTGCAAAACATTTTCACTCCCAGAAAATACTGTATTTTTCTTTAAGAAAACATATATACATGAAGTTAGGTTCTACACACTGTACTTTTATGTTTCAAATCAAATAATCTTTAAATTATCCTTGTGAATCAAAAGATAAACTGTGAACCAAACCCAAAGCTAAGAAGAGATTGCCTGGATATACTCTGATTTCAGACTGTGAGAGTCAAGGGACATGGAAGTTCCCAAATGTTCACACAAGCAGTACTGACTCTGGAGGGCACTACACAGTGTGATTTTGTTGTAACATGAGCTTTGGAGCTCTTTGCATTGGTGATCTTTTTACAAACATAGGACAAAAGAGAGGAGCATTTCAGAAAAAAGAAAGTGTAGCTTATTAATAAGAAAATGAACTTTTGAATAGTTCAGGTAGTTCAGATGATTGCATTTTCAAAGATAAATTAAGATTTTCTTTTAAAAAATCATTTCTATTTTGTGCAATTAATATTTAAGTATTATCCATATGTCAAGCACAGAGCTAGGACTAAAATTATATTTTAAAAAATTAAATTAGTCAAAAGGCCCTTGATCAGTTTTGGAAGGACCAACAAAATTTTTAAGTTAAGAAGAAAATGACATAAAGACTGCTGTATGCAGGTATAAAATCAAAAGGAGGCATCTGTACAGTTTGGGGATTACTAAGAATGGCTGGTTATAAATGAAACCAGTAAATTAAAGGATCAGTGAGCAGCATCTGGAAGCAGCTTAGAAATTTAAATCTAAGGGTCATTTTAATGATCTGCTTTAGAATCTTCATTTGAATGGGAGCATACATAGAAGATTGCCAGTTGATTTCTATTTATCTTTTTATGGTTTTTTTTTTTTTTTTTTTTTTTTTTTTTAGATACAGTAACATAGGCATAAATCATATAACCAGTTGTGGCAATGAGAGCTGAAGATTAGAATTAGTGGCAAAATATCAACAAAGCCTTTCAAGGATTATTCACATAGTTTTTGTGTCCCAGTACATGCTATATTATATCTCATGCTACAGTTTTTGTAATATGACTATTTACAGGCAGGGGGGATAATTAGCCATAATAGATTATGGCTAGTATAACAGTGTCTTGGTGAGGGTTTTTATTGTTGTGAAGAGACACCATGACCAGGACAACTCTTATTAAGAAAAAGGAGTTATTTGGGGCTGGCTTACATTTAAAGAGGTTTGGTTCGTTATTATTATTGTGTGACATGATGGCCTGCAGGTAGACATGGTGATGAATAAGTAGCCAAGTGTCCTTACATCTTGACTTATAGGCATCAGGAAGAGGTTTGTCTTACTGGGTGGCTCTTGAGCACAGAAGACTCCAAAGCCTACCCACACAGTGAAACACTTCTTCCAACAAGGCCATACCTCCCATTAGGCCACTCCCTTTGGGTACCATCTGCTTTCAAACCACCACAGTTATGTTAGTTAACTCCTATTCTAGAAGTATAAATTGCTGCATTAAGACCCTATGCCTTGGTGTTTAGACTTAACCTAGAATCTCAATGTTGGCTGAAGCAAGATCTTTACACACAAAAAGTCCAATATCATTTACTAATGAACATCAAAATAAAATTAAGCTCTTTAAAAATAAATTAGCCCTATTTATATAAGTTGGCTACTCATTAATAGCTGGACTAATAATTTTCCTTTGGTACTTCTATCCAAAAACAGATTTCTATCCAAAGACATACGTTCACATTACTGACTATTGGTGTGAGAGTTGTGCAAATCTTTGTGATCTGAAGTTGATGTGAACACAGGCAATGTGGTATCCCTAAATTCTTGGTTTGGGCAAGATTATTATTTATTTTGCTTTGGAATTTTTCCTAATGATTTGATGTCTTTTTCACTGAAAACTTTTTTTTTTTTTTCTATAAGAGAAAGGTTGCTAGTGAAGTTATGGGTCTTAAAGAAAAACCTAGGACTACCACTTTACTAAATCAGTATAAACCCTAATTACACTCTAAATATTTATTCCTATTCCTCCAAATAAGTGTAATACTCACCCTTCATCAAGGAACCTTGTCTTTGCAAGAGTTGTCAATCACTATACAAATTCATCACCAAACAAAATGCAGAGTTGTGGAGCCCAGTCACATGGGATACATCTACAAAGCAACTACTGCACCTAATACTCAGGGATCATTGTGGAAGAGGGTCTGGAAAGATTACAAGAGCCAGACCAAGGAGTTTATTTATTTATTGTGTGAGAATCTGTCTCCTAGTCATGTCTTACCAAAATGACTACCTAAATATGAACTGAACAAAGACATGAACTTTCACATGCCAAAGCATGTGAAAGATAGACTGTGAGAGGTCTCAACCCTACACAAAGAACTCCAAGTAACTAACAGATACTCAGAGAGGGAGAAATAGTCTTATCTAAGAAAAAAATATACCAATTGGTTATTCAGTGCTAAATGGTGTGCCCTGAACATATGTAGAACTAACATTATAGAAACTGGTTTATTTAGAAATATATGCATATACACATATGCATATAAGAATAACCAATTAAATAGAGGATATGAAATTGACAGAGAGCAAAGAAGGATCTATGGAAGGAGGGAAGAAAGAGGAAATTATTTAAATTTATTATAATATCACAAAAGAAATGAAAAAAAGCATAACAAAAAACCAAACCAACATGACATCACACCATTAAGAGAAAGCAAATGGACACAACAGAACTATTATCTTCTATTTTCATCAGTATCTATGTGCAAATTTATAGATAAACTTATATATTAGTATGTTGCCATTTTATACCTATATAGTCTTCTTTATATGCTGGTGAGATAGGGGTATTGCTTAGAGTTCGAAATTTCAAATTAATCCCCATATAATTACAAAGAGGCAAACATATAGATGATAACATAATTGTTGTCCTCTAAAATGCTTTACCTTGTTCTCTCAAGAAAGATCCTACAAGTCAGTTAAGTTCTTGCAATGTCAGGCCCTGATATTTAGTCCCCTTGAGAAAATTGAGAAAACATGTTTTGGGGCTGAGCCCAAGTTAAAAGATAACTTGACAAATGTTTCTCTTGGAGGCTTAGAGAGAAGAATAATAAAATCACTGAGTCTGGAAAAAATAAAAGACAAAACTTTATGTTCTTTCATACCACCTGGACCTTTATGTGGGGTAGCTTCACCTTCTGAGTTCCCAAACCTCAAGAGAGATGTGTTTCTCCAGATGGGTGTTCTGCCACATGGTTGAGGGGCACCTTGAGTGATAATTTTTTATTCCATGCTTAGAAAGAGTTTTTTCCACCAGGTGTAGATGGCACCTTCCTGCTCAGTGCTGATTAAGAAGGGTAAAGAGAAGAAAAGTATCATAATACAAGGGCAAATACAAAAGCTGAGTTTGCAGGTCCAGCTGCAATGTGACCACCCAAGAGAAGCAAATTAGAAGAGCAAAGCAGATATAAACATTGCCCTAAAGAGGAGGGTGGGTAATGTTTCTCTCCAAAGTGCATCTTTGTTAGAGTGTATGTTTTTATTGCTATTATCCAATCTATCTAGCTTTAAAAAAAAAAAATCCTCACAAGGCTTTTATTGAATATGCTCATTGAGTAGGAAATGCTAGTTTTTTCTTTTTCTTCCAATATATTAAGGAACTTTGAAATGGAAACATTTTCTTGGAGTTACTAGAAATAAAATGGAAAGAAGAGGTAAATTTATGTTTGTAACTTTAGGATATTCCACTATTACGGCAGAATTCAATACTTAAAAAAATACCTGTATCTATCCATGTACCCATCCATCCATCCACCCATCCGTGTGTCCCTCCATTCACCTATGTATGCATCCGCGTATCCATCTATCTTTTCAAAAACAAGCATTTTTCCAAGGGGATATTGGACTTTGTAAGCTTTCAGCTAAGACTTGAAACTTCTATGTGCTGTTGGAAATAGACATGGCTCCCAAAACTGCAATTGTTGCTATTGCAATTACTTTTAAATTACAAACCAGGAAACTTGGAAATCTGATTGGGGCTACTCACATCTTTTAAGTATTAGACTGTTTCTAAAGATGGTTAGAAGGGATTGGTATAAATAAATATACATGTTCCAAGAAATATGTGTTGAACAGAGGTACAAAAACATGAAAAGGCCTCTATTGGGTCTTTTCTGGGTATCCAGGATATGAGAAGATAAAGTAGAATATGCACCTTTCCATTCTAAGAGAATACAGACACATAAACTGATTAACACAGTAATAGTACAGTATAAAAATTACCAGAATGCTACTGGTACTACTAGAGGAGGCCTATAGTAGAGTGAAGATCAGATTTGAAGAAGGCATGAGTTTCCATCAACGGCTGTTGTTTTTATCCAAAGATACCATTTCTTAAAGGGATTTTTAAAAAATAGATCACTGACATCTTCTTACTCACATCTAACTTTTTTCTTTCCTTGGGAACATCTCGGGAAGACTTATAACTCATCATTATGAGAAAGTCTTTAGGTTTTTTGTTTTGCTTTCACCTCAGTTTTAATTACCTACTTTTCTAATTACTACATTTTTTAATTACTGCATTTCTGAGAAAGAAATAATCCTAGATGTCTGTTAAGAGAAACAAAACACATGGAATTCATTTTTAGACAGGGAGAAGTCTGAATTCAATAACAAAGCCCATGGCCCTAGGGAGAAATGGGGATTTATACTTCTTTTCCTATTATCCTCTCCCTCTGCCTCTTGCAAGACGGGAACTTCCTGGAAAGTGACAGAAATTTTCTGGAAGTCTACTGTACCCACAGTTAAGTCTCCTATAAGGAGAATATGAATATGGGTTTAAGTACCCCTAACATTGAAAAGCTCATTAGAGCTAAGATTACCAATATGTTCCCAAGGTGGGAAATTCCTGAAGCCAGTCTGAGGTGACCCTGTGAGAGTTGATCACTGCCACCTATTGTCTCTATGATGTTGTTTTGAGGACCCTAAGATGGCCCATCTGAAGTGAGCACTATTAGTTGCCTTTAAACTGTTTTTGTTGTTGTTTGGTTGGTTTCTTTTGTAGACCACTACCATTTTTATGGCCATCTAGAATGATCCATGCCATCTGTTTTTTGTTTCTTTGTTTTTTTATCTTGTTCTATTGTTTTAGGCATACTATACTTCCTAGAGCTAAGCTCTTTCCTCACATTAAAAAATGTAATTTCAAGATAAATCACATCACTTTTTGCCAGATTTTTATTCTGTCATCTTTACTGGGACAGTGACTGAAATATATGCTTTGATGCAGATATATGAGAAAGGACAAGAGAGACTTTTTCCAGGAAACTATGTGTGACAACTTTTTTCTTTTTTTTTTTCTTTTTTTTTTTTTAAGAAGCCATTGTCCAAAAACTGGCAAGTGGGCAGTGTGAAGGGGTGTAGTTGAGGTCATTCTAGGAAAAGGCCAAACTTAAGTAAAGAATTGGCATTTATGGGGCATTGAAAGACTTGTACTGCTAAAGTAGATAATGTAGTATATAATTAGAATCCTGAAAGCATTTTTGGTCATTTTCACTACATAAAAATTTAGACTATTCATCGAAGTATGGTTTGCTTGGGCCAAAGAGGACTAAAGAAGTGGTTTTTTTTGTTGTTGTTGTTGTTTTGTTTTGTTTTTTTCTGAGAATTGTTGGATGACACTATTCATGGGAAGATGTGAGCAAATGTCTGCTTACCAGATATTTGTTCAGTGGATCAGTGACAGACCAGTGTGGTGATTCTATGGTTGTAATTTAATAAGTAAAGGTTTCCTGAAGATGAGAGGGCAGAGCCAGCCACAGAGTTAGCCCTTGAGGCCAGGCAGTAGTTGCACACATCTTTAATCTTAGCATTTAGGAGACAGAGGTAAACTAATCTGTCAGTTCAAGGTCACACTGGACTACTAGATTAGTCCAGTCTAAAAAAGAAACAGAGCCAAGCAATGGTGGCACACACCTATAATCTCATGCCTTTGTTCCCATACATGGGAACATACATGCATACATGGGCTTACATGCCTTTAATACAATACCAATACTAGGAAGTTTGAAATAGGAAGTGATATGGCTAGGCAGAGAAAGGAATATAAGGTAGAAGAAGACAGGTGTTCAGCCGTTTCCTTTGACTTGAGGTCTTAGAGGCATTCAGTTTGAGGATTAGTGGAGACAGGATCTTCTCTCTTTAGGCCTGAGGATTCAGTAGTGGTAAGAAGTTTCTCTGATGGATTTTTCTTCTACTTCACTGATCTTATTACATTTACTTCAATATCTGGCTCTGGATTTTTAGAAAAAGACTAAGATTCATGCAGCAGACCACAGTTAGAATATCATCAAAGTTTCAAGATGGGGAACCACTGAGTTTTATTGGGGTTATTCACAGGAGCAAGTGACTGCAGGTTACATTTCAAAATGAAATTTCTCACTTTCCTTTAGAACATCCTGTGTTTTAATAAACTTCCCTCCTATATGTAATGTTTTATCTCTGAGGAAAGTATTATACAACAGTGGTATAGCTCATATTTCTATAGCTACAGGTAAGAGTTGTTAAATGTTCTGTGTCAGGCTTTGAATATCTTAATGAGTTTTGTAGAGGATAATCTTAGAGTTTGTAAATTCTTAGCTAAGATTTTAAATTCAAGCCAGGTAGGTGTTGGTGACACATGTCTTTAATCTCTGTAATTGTGGGGGGCGAGTAGAGTCAGGTAGATCTCTGAGTGTGAGGACAGGCTGGTCTATAGAGCGAGATCCAGAACACCCAAGGCTACACAAAGAAACCCTATTTCAAACAACCGCAAGAAAAAGATTTTAAACTCTGCTTCCACCATGAGTGAGCATATCAATGAAGCAAATTGTAACAGTGAGGTTTCTTGGTCTCGGGCGGCCAGAGGTCCAGACCCACAGATCTGCAGACCCCTTAGTCACCCACTGCTGCTCAGGCCCCAAAAATGACTTAGACACTTATATTACTTCATGCTGTTTGGCCTACGCCTTAGGCACATTGCTAGCTAGCTCTTACATCTAAACTCAACCCATTCTCATTACTCTGTCCTGCCATGTGGCCCGTGGATGGCTCACCTGTGTTCCTTACATGTTGTTCCTTTGGGCTTCAGGCCTGGTCTGTCTGACTCCGCCCTGCTTCTCCTACCTATTCTGATTCCTCCTCCTACTTCTTCTATGGTGCCTGTCATGGGCCAGAACAGCTCCTTTATTTAAAGATTGATATTCACAGCATACAGAAAGACATTCCCACATCAGTAAATCATTCTTTTTGTTTGTTTGCTTTTATTGTCTTAATTTTTTTTTTTGTTTAGACCACAGTTTCCCCTCACTCCTGTCTTCCAAGTCTTTCTGCACCACCACCTTTTCTGACCCCCATCTACTCCTCGTCCATTTCTCTCCAGAAAAGGGTGGGCTACCCATGAATATTAACAAAACATGCACATCAAGTTGCAGTAAGACTAGGCACCTACCCTCATTAAGGCTGAGTAAAACAAGTCAACACATTCAAAGACAACCCCAGTTCCCTCTGTTAGGAGTCCCACAAGATGACTAAGCTACACAACTGTAACATATATGCAAAGGTCCTAAGTTAGTCCTCAATGACTCTCTGGTTTTCAGTTCAGTCTCTGTGGGCCTCTATGAGTCCAGATTAGTTGATTCTGGGTTTTCTTGACATGCTAGATCTGACAATCCTTCCTTCCCCCTTTTCACAGGATTCCCTGAGCTCCTAATGTTTAGCTGTGTGTTTCTTCTTCTATTTCCATCAGTTGCTGGATGAATCCTCTCTGATGGCAATTGGGCACCAGTCTATGAGTATAAGAGAATATCGTTGGAATCAATAATTGACTTTTTTTCTTCTTATTATTTTTCTTCTTTTCTAGTAGTATTTGAGCTATCAAGCCTCTGAGTTCCAGTCAGTGTCAAGAATGTGCTTCTTTTTATGGCATGATTCTCAAGTTGGCCATTCCCACAATTATTCCCCATAGTCTTGCTAGGGTTACCCTAATAATCTTCTGGGAGTTTCCTTTGCTCTAGGTTTCTAGCTCATTCCTATGATGCTCCCCAGTTTCAATTGTCTCACCCAGTACTCTCTCCTTCCCTCATCCATCAAACTGATCCCTCCTGTTCCCATGCCCAACCACCCCAAGAACGCCCCCATCTACCTCCAATGTCTATTCTATTTTTACCTCCTAGAGAGATTCATGCCTCCCCCCATCTGAGCCCTCCTTGTTTCATAGCTCCTCTAGGTCTGTGAGGATTGCAGCATGACTATCTTTTACTTTATGGCTAATATACACTTATAAGTAAGTGCATATTATGTTTACATTCCTGGGTCTGAGTTACCTCATGATGATTTTTTTTCTAGTTACAAACATTTGCCTTCAAACTTAATTACATTGTTTTTTGTTTTGTTTTGCTTTGCTTTTTTTGTTTTGTTTTTAAATAGCTAAGTAATGCTCCATTGTGTAAATGCACCATATTTTCTTTATCCATTCTTCAGTTAAGGAACATCTAAGTTGTTTTCAGAATCTGGCTATTATGAATAAAGCTGCTATAAACATAGTTGAACAAGTATCCTTGTGGTAAAATGGAGCATCATTTGAATATATATATAGCCAAGAGTGGTATACCTGGGTCTTAAGGTAGATCAAATTCCAATTTAAAAAAAAAAATGACATAAAAAAAAATCCAAAGTGGTTGTACAAATTTGTGCTCCCACCAGCAATGGAGGATTGTTCATTTTGTTCCATACCCTCTCCAGTATGTGTTGGCACTTATGTTTTGATTTTACCATTTGACAGATAGAAGATGGAATCTCAGAGTTGTCTTGATTTGTATATTGCTGTGGCTAAGGATACTGAAAATTTTCTTTAAGTGATTCTCACCCATTTTAGATTCTATTGAGAATTCTCTGTTTAGATCTGTAGCCCATTTATAAATTGGATTATTTACTTTGTTGATGTCTGGTTTCTTGAGCTCTTTATGTGTTTTTGAAATTAGCCCTCTTCCAAATGTGGGGTTAGTTAGATCTTTTCCCATTCAGTAGGCTGCTGCATTGTCCTGCTGATGATGTCCTTTACCATAGCAGCTTCTCAGTTTCATATAGTCCCATTTATTAATTGTTGAACTTAGTGTCTGTGCTATCACCATCCTATTCAGAAAATTGTCTCCTGTAGCAATATGTTCAGTGCTATTCCTCAGTTTCTCTTCTGTCAGGTTAAGTATGTGATCCAGTTAGAATTGAGTTTTAGGAGGGTGATAGATACAGCTCTATTTGCATTCTTCTACATGCTGACATTCAATTAGACCATCACCATTTCTTAAACACACTTTCTTTTTTACTGTATGATGTTGGCTTCTTTGTCAAAAATCAGGTGTTCATAGATGTATGAATTTACATCTGTCATTTTATAGCTCTGTAGTAGAGCTTAAAATAAGGGGTGGTGATACTTTTGGAAATTTTTTTACTGTACAGGATTGCTTTAGTTGGCCTGCTTTTTCTTTTTTCATATGAAGATTAACATTATTCTTTCAAGGTCTGTAAAGAACTGTGCTGGAACTCTGATGGGAATTGTATTGAATCAGTAAATTGTTTTGGTAAAGTGGCAATTTTTACTATGTTAATCCAACTGATCCATGAGCATGGGAAATCTTTCCATTTTCTGATATCTTTTCCAATGTTTTTCTTCAAAGACTTGAATTTCTTGCCATGCAGGTTTTTTTATTTGCTTGGTTAGAGTAACTCCAACATATTTTACATTGTTTGTGGCTATTGTGAAGAGAGTTGCTTCACAGATTTCTTTTTCTGGTCTTTTATAATTTGTATATAAGAGGGCTACTATTTTTTTTTAGTTGATTGTGTATCCAACCACTTTACAAAAGATGTTTATCAGCTGTAGGAGTACCCTGATAGGTTTTTGGGGTGGTCACTTATGTATACTATTATGACATCTGTAAATAGTGATAAGTTGAATTCTTTTCCAATTTCTATCCCCTTGGTCTCCTTTTATTGTCTTATTACACTAGCTAGCATTTTGAGTATTGTATTGAATGGATGTGGACTTAACAGTCTTGTCTTGTTCCTGATTTTATTAGAATTGCTTTGAGTTACTCCCCATTTAATTTGATGTCAGCTATCAGCTTGCTGCATATTGCCTTTCTTGTACTTAGGTATCTTCCTTGTATCCCTGATCTCTCCAGGACTTTATCAAGAGAGGGTGCTGGATTCTGTCAAAGGCTTTTTTGGCGTTTAATAAGATGATCATGTGTGTGTTTTTCTTTCAGTTTGTTTATATGGTGGATGACACTAACAGATTTTCATATGTTGAACCATTCCTGCATCTCTGGGGGTGAAGCTCATTTGATCATGGTGAATGATCTTTCCTTAGATTTGATTTGGAAGCATTTCATTGAGTATTTTTGCAGCAATGTTCATGAGGGAAACAGATCAGTAGTTCTCTTTCTCTGATGAGCATTTTGTTGTTTGGGTATCATCATGACTGTGGGCTCATGAAGTGAATTTGGCAATGTGCCATCTGTTTTATTTTGTGGGATAATTTGAGGAGAGTTAACATTAGCTTTTCTTTGAAAGTTGGGTAGAATTCTTTGCTGTAACTGTCTGACCCAGGGCTTATTTGGTTGGGAGACTTTCAGTAACTGCTTCTATTTTCTTAGGGGTAAGGATCTCTTTAAATTGTTTATCTTATCTTGATTTAATTTTTGTATGTGGTACCTATCAAGAAAATTGTCCAAGTCTTTTAGTTTTCCAAGACTGTAGAGTACAGGTTTTTACATCTAACAGAATAATTCTTTGAATTTCCTCAGTGTCTGTTTTGTCCCCCTTTTGGTTTTTTATTTTGCTAATTTGGATACCCTCTCTCTACATTTTACTTAGTTTGGATGAGGGTTTGTCCAATTGCTTTTCTCAAATAATCAATTTTTTGTTTCATTGTAAATTTTCTTTGTTTCAATTTTATTGATTCCAACCCTCGGTTTGATTACTTCCTGTCACCTACTGGTCTTGGGTGTGCTTGCTTCTTTTTGCTCTAGAGTTTTCAAGTGCACTCTTAAGTTGCTATGAGATTGCTCTCATTTATCAAAAAGGCTAGTACTATGAACTTTCCACTCAGCACCACTGTCACTGTGTTCCATAAGTTTGCTTATGCTCTGCGTTCAGTTTCGTTGAATCCTAGGAAGTCTTTAATGTATTTCTGCCTTGACCCAGTGGTCCTTTAGTAGAGAGTTGTTCAGGTTCCATAAGTTTATAGACTTTCTATTGTTGTTGAAATCCATAGTGGTCTGATAAGATGCAGGGGCTTATTTCAATTATCTTATATCTATTTAGACTTGCTTTGTGATAAAGTAGATAATTTTGTAGAAGGGTTATTCTTCTTTAAAGAATCTAACTTTAAAGGAGAAGGTATATTGCTGTGGGCTTATGCTCTTATCCATTGTTAAAATTTGTCCTTCCTACTGGTTTACTAAAACACTGATGGGCCAGAAGGCAAACAGTCAGTATGGATGGGAATACCAGACTAAGAAAACTCTGTGAAGAGGAAGTGCAGAGCAGAGATGCCAGGCAGACACAGAAAAAAGAAGATAAAAATTCAGCTCTGATAAAAGGTACTAAGCCAAATCATGGCTTAGTTTAAGAGTAAGAGTTAGCAAGTAATATGCCTGAAACATAAGCCAAACAGTTTGCAATTGATATAAGCCTCAGTGTGTTTCTTTGGGACTGCAGGTCTGTGGGCTTGAGGCTGATGGACCAGAAACTTCTGGCTATAGTATATTCTTTTGTGTTTGGGTAAAATGCATTGTAGATATCCTTTAGGTCCATTTGAGCCATAACTTTTGTTACTTCCATTATTTCTTTGTTTATCTTCTGCTTAGATGACCTATCCATTGATGAAGTGGCATATTGAAGTCTCCCACTATTAACATGTGAGGCTCAGTAAGCTTTAGTGATGTTTCTTTTACAAATGTGGGTCCCTTTGTATTTGGGGCATAGCTGCTTAGAATTGAAACATTGTATTGGTTTATTTTTTTCCTTTTATGAGTATGAATGTCCTTTTCATCTCTGTTAAATAATTTTGCTTGGAAGTGTCTTTAGGACACTGTGCAACTTCCAACACTTTGGTTGGAAGATCTTAGGATTACTGTGCGAGCTGGGTTTTTTTTTAAAGTCCATTTGCTTAGAAAACCTTTTTCCAACCCTTTACTTTGAGATAATATTGAACTGTGTTTTTTGTATGCAGCAGAAGAAGGGATTCTGTTTTAGAATCCATTCTGTTAGTTTGTGTTTTTTATATTGCGGAATTGAGTCCATTGATATTGAGAGATATTAATGACCAATGATTGTCAATTTTTATTTTGTTGGTGGTGGTGATTACAGTAAGTGCATGTGAGTGTGTGTGTGTGTGTGTGTGTGTGTGTGTGTGTGTGTGTGTGTGTGTGTGTGTTCACTCAAGATCAGACTTTTCTTCTTTTGGTTTTGCTGGTTTGAAATTATTTATTCACTGTATTTTTTTGGGTGTAGTTAACTTCCTTGGGTTGAAGGATTTTCCTAATACTTTATCTAGGGCTGGATTTGTGGATCGATATTGTTTAAATTTGACTTTGTCTTGAAGTATCTTGTTTTCTCCATCCATGGTGATTGAACGTTTTGCTGGGAATAATAGTCTGGGTGTATATCCATGGTCTCTTAGAGTCAGCAAGATATGTGTCCAGATCCTTCTGGCTTTTAGAGTCTCCATTTAGAAGTCTGGCATAATTCTAACAGGCCTGCCTATATGTGTTACTTGCCAGTTTTGCCTTGCAGCTTTTCATATTTATACTTCTGTATGGTTAACGTTTTGATCATTTTGTGGCAGAAGGACTTTCTTTCCAGATCCTATTTATTTGGGATTCTATGACTTCCTATACCTTTGTAAGCACCTCTTTCTTTAGGTTAGGAAAATTTTCTTCTATGATTCTGTTCAAAATATTTTCTGGACCTTTGACCTGCTAATCATCTTCTTCTTCTTCTTCTTCTTCTTCCTCTTCTTCTTCTTCTTCTTCTTCTTCTTCTTCTTCTTCTTCTTCTTCTTCTTCTTCTTCTTCTTCTTCTCCTTCTCCTTCTCCTTCTCCTTCTCCTTCTCCTTCTCCTCCTCCTCCTCCTCCTCCTCCTCCTCCTCCTCCTCCTCCTCCTCCTCCTCCTCCTCCTCCCCCTCCTTCTTCTTCTATTATTTAGCTTGTTCCCACTATCTTAATGCCCCAGATTTCCTGGAAGTTTTGTACTAGGAACTTTTTAGATTTAACATTTGTGACCACTGCATCAGTTTCGTCTATTGTACCCTCTACACCTGAGATTCTCTCTATGATGTTTTCATTTGTAGTTCTTGTTCACTTTCTTGGATTTTCCTTCTTCAGGATTCCTTCACTCTACGTTTTCTTCATTGTTTCTACTTCCATTTTCAGGTCTTGAACAGTTTTAATTTTTTCCTTCACCTGTTTGTGATTTTTCTGGATTTCTTTAAGGAATTTATTTATTTCCTCTGTAAGTGCCCTGGTGATAACATTTTGCACTGGCTGATGTTATGTTCTTATTCTGGCCTCTAGCCATCTGGATTTTGGGTTGTTACATGTTCAGATGTCATTTTCTGAGTTGTATTTTTATTGGATGAATTTCTTTTTTCCTTGGGTTCTATTTCTCACTGGTCTTCTGGCCTAAGTGGTCTATGATGTGACAACTAGCTCTAGTATATTTTTGCTGAAGTTTTTGTGGCATTTCAGGAACTGGTTTGATTGGTCTCTGGGGCCTGGGGTTCCTGGAGTTCCTAGGACCCATTTAGTCTCTGGGGAAGTGGGAAGGGCTTGGGTTCCTAGTATTAGAATGGCCTCTAGTAGAGCAGGAGTCTTCTGACAGAGTTGTGGGCCAAGATATGGAGGCTTCAGAAGGAGGTGCTGTTGGAGACTGCTGAGTGGGCTACAACAATAGTTAGCAGGTGGTGGGCAATGTCTTTTCTAAGGTTCCTAGTACTAGCATGGTCTCTAATAGAACAAGAATATACTGCAGAAGTTTGGGGATGGGGCATGGAGCCCAGGGAAGGGGGAAAATAAGTCATTGTTAATTACAGACCAGGAAATTAGGACATTTTGCCAAGTCGACTTTTCCCCTTCACTATTAAGGTGGCACTGTACCCCTACCTGACTTGTATAAGCAATTTTAAGGACTCTGGGAAATCAGTATCAAAAAGCAGAGTAAGAAGCTCAAAAGACCTCAATATGCACATTGTACAGTTTTTCTACGGACTTTTTTTTTTGAAGACTTATTCTGTTTCTGTGCTATATGGTAGGTACTAGCTCATATGGCAACTGGGCACATGACTGGTATGAGTCTGCAGCTGAATTTTCAAAAATAATCATAGGAGTAGTCCTGGGGATGCATACCAGTTTGCCATATGTACACATAACTATGGTGTTGTATTTGGTTTCTAGTCCAGACTTTCCTGCTTAGCCTGGTGGCATGGACTTCCAGATCCACAGTCCCATAGTCCCACTGAAACACACAGACTCTTGTATTAATTGTACGTTGATTGGCCTGGGGCCCAGGCATATAACTTGCTAGCTCTTGCTATTAAACTAACCCATGACTCTTATCTTGTTTATCCAGGAGGCTTGGTTCCTTAGCATTTCAACTTCTTTCCTCTGCATCTGCTGACATCTCATCGTGGTGTCACCATGACTTCTCTATGGCATTTCTGTTCTGTTTTTCCTGTTCCCAGAGTTTTCTTAGTCTGGTAGGTCAGCCCACACTTCCTGTCTGTCTTCAGCCAATCAGCATTTTTATTAAGCCAGTAGGCAGTCCAATTATTTATAATGCAACAACATAATTCCACTACTCTATGGCAGACACTGTAGCAAGGTTTATAATCAATGAGTGGAACAACTAGCAGCAATTTACTAAAGCAATAATACTTTAAAATATTAATTTATTTATTTATCTATGTGGGAATGTTTTTCTATATATATTTGCACCAGATGCATGCCTGGTTTGTACAAAATGATATTGGAACCACTGGAACTGGAGTTGGAAGGGTCTGTGAGCTGCCCTGTGGGTGCTGGAAATTGAACCCAACATCAGCAAATACTGTTAACTAGTTCCTGAAATAACAATTGTTGGTACTGTTTGTTCATTATACACACTGTGCATTTCCTCTTTGCTTCATATTCATGGCTAACTTGCTTTGTTTGTTGGTATGTTTGTTTTTTCTAATTTGCATTAATTGGCAGTACCATAAGGGCTATTATAGAACACTGTAGGGTTCAACAAAAATATTGGTTAAATGAAAGAACAAATGAATTGCTTACCAAATTGTAACTACCAAAATAATAAGCAACCTACACGTATCAAACCCTACACTAAACACCTTCCATCTAATCTAAACCTCAAAAGCAGCCCTTGGAAATAGTAATTAAAAATCTTATTTTGTAAGTGAAGAAATAAGCCATAAAAATGTTGGGTCTACTTACCCAAAGTCACAAAGACTTAGTGGTAGACAGAGGTTTGAGCCTTGATCTGCTTGAATTTTGATGTTTAAAAAAATTAAATTACGAGCCAGGTGGTTGTGGTATATGCCATTAATCCAAGCACTCAAGAGGCAAAGGCAAGTAGATTTCCGAGTTCAAGGCCAATCTTGTCTACAGAGCTAGTTTCAGGATAATTGTTGCTACATAGAAAAACCCTATCTCAAAAAGACAAATGAACATTATAGTTTGATCTCCAGAGATACCAGGCACAAAGAGTACTTCTCTGTATGGAAGGCAGGGTTTTGTTAGATGAGGCTGTTGTTCCTGAAGAGCTTAGGTGGAAACACACAGCCCCATTAGTGTGCAGTGAAGAGCGAGTTTGTCCATGACCTGGGTGGATATTTTAGCAGTTGTGAATTATTCAGATGCTGAGGCAGAGTGGTTCCTTGCACTGAATCCTAAATGAATGTAATTCTAGCCCAGAGGCTCTGCCACTATTGAGCTTTCTCACCCTGCCCTCACCCCATTAATAAAAGGAGGAGAAAAAAAAACAGCCTTGAAGCTAAGTACTTTTTGCTTATTATCTCTCCCTCTATCTCTCTTCCTCTCTCCTTCTCTGTGGTGCTAAGAACTGAACCCACATTAAGTGCTTAGTCAACTGCTCATGCCCTCCACCCCAAAGTATTTGTTAAAGAGTTGGTGCTCAGGGAGTTTTCCTCATATCCTTTTAATTGGAATAGAATACAAATAATTTACAAGCTAATATTTAATGTATACAATTACATAATTTTCAACTTTTATTACATTTATTTATAGTGTGTGTGTGTGTGTGTGTGTGTGTGTGTGCATGTGTGTGTACTTATTCTATGACATACACAAGGTCATAGGATAATGTATGAGAGTCAGTTTTCTCCTATCATGCTGAAACTGAGACTTGACCTCATTGGCAAACACCTTTATCTACTAATTCATTCTTCCTGCCCCAGCTGCATTTTAGAATTTTTCAGTACTAGCAAGAAGCAATAGTTTTTGACCCTGCCACAAATCCTTGCACTTCTAGATAACCAGAAACTGATATTATGCCACTATATATTTTTTTTCCTATTTTTATACATTTCACTTAAATGGAATCATTCACTCTGGTTTTGTTATTGTCTATTTCCAATTTGCAAAATGTTTTTAACATTCACTCATGTTATAGAATCTATCAATGCTTCATTTCTTTTTATTGACAAACCATTCTTCTTTGTGTGTACAACAGCTTACATGTTCATTAATAGACACACATTCAAGTGGTTTATATTTTTGACTATTAAAATTTGTCCTACTTAAAATTATGCTAATATATGTTTTAATGAAAGTACAAATGAATACTTAGTTTCCTCCCATTTATAATGTTTTTTGCATTATGATTGTAATTATTTGCTTGACCCAAAACACTCCCTTATTAAAAAATAGTTCTTGTTTAAAAAATTCAAGTATTTCTCCCATTTTTATAAAAATTTTTTATAATTCAGTATAATTTGGAAAAAATAATTTAGTTTTTAAATTGTACTTTAACTTCATTTACTTTAGCTACAGATACCCAAAGATGTGAGCTAATAATTTTTAACCAATTTATGCAAAACACATCAATCTCTAATAATAACATTCCTTGCACTTTATACCTTAGGTACTGCATTTCTTTGGTAAATTGCCAATTGTCCTATTTATAATTAGCTAGTATTGAAATTAAACAGGGTTTACATTTTAGCAATAATAAGAAAATGAAAACCAACAGTGAGTCTTTCTAGGATCCCTTTTCCATTTCTAACCATTTTAGTGAAAACTAAGATTTAGATAGACTGAATTCTGTTTTCTAAGAGATCTACTCTCTTGTTTCTATCTGCCGTTAATATTTAATACATAAAACCAATCTTATTTAAATGTTTAAAGGAATCCTATACTGTTATATAATTTGCTCTAAAATGTGTCTTTTCATTTATTGTTTTTTAACTAAATCTGGTATATTACCAATAGAATAGACTAGATTAGAAAAGATAGTATCCATGATAAGAACTATGATAAGTTAGATATTAGAGACCAATCTCCTAGACTTAAGCTAACTACTCTACATGTGGATGAAAATATAAAATCATGTTGACAAAAAAGAAAAAAAACCTTAAAAATAAGAGATAAGAGATTTGTTTAAAATTTGTATTTAAAATTTGTTTCAAATTTAAATATGAAATTTAATAAAGCACAAAACTGTAAATATATCGGAAAATATTTAGTTAGCTTTAAAAAAGTATGTAAACTTTGATTTTTTAGAAATGTTTTTTCATATTTTTTTCACTCCACTGGGCCAAATAGTGTTCATGATTATTTTAAGTATAATAATTCTATTCTTTTTTTACATGTAAATGTTATGCGAGGCACAGAGTATAAGATTTATAATTAAGTAAGATTCATATTATGGTGGTTAATAGTTTTGCATGATTCGGAAGTTTCTTTCTTAATGGTTTAGCTGGTTAGTCCTTGCTCCTAAATACTGTTCTCTTGCCTTACTCCTGAGTGTCATTAATACCAGATCCTAGGAATGACCTTTCTAGCCATGTGGGACATTATTTATAATTGTTAGCAGGAGAACTTGAAATAAAAATTCCCAGAAAGAAGCTGTGTCTGCAAAAGGTGACTGACAGAATAGCACTTCCATAATATGGAGAGGTTGAAATGTTGCAGGTCCAAGGCCTAATTGCACTTCATTCCTAATAAAGGGATTTAAAAAACCTTTGAAATATATTAATGTAATAAAACCTTATTCTTCATCAAGCAAAATATACTAGGCATGTCACCAGATAACATCTGAGGCCTAGAGGAAAGATTTATATTGCTATAATTTCTCTGATGTTTTCTTTGAATTTTGAAATTTTAAATACTTTTTAAATGGCTATATTTATGAGTTTCTTTGTTCTGTTGCTGTATCATCATCATGAAACTGCATCTATGTTGGAACATAAAATTTGATAGCCTAAACCTTGTTTTTAGGCTGTCGTCACTCATATTGGGTTCAGAACAAAAATATTTCTTCTTAAAAGCAACAAAAATAATCCTTGAGTATTTGTGTGTAAGCTTTTATGCAAAACAATTATTTTCATTTATTTGGAAGTATAGTTGCTATGCCCATGATAATTCTGTGTTTAATTTTTTGAGGAATGGCCAAGCTGTCTTCCAAACCAGTGCATTTCCTCACGCACTGTGTTAGGCCTGTGATGACAGGAAATCACCTTTACTAACACACTTGACTTCTTGGAAGCCATGATCCTCCTGGATTTCACATAGTAAACAGATTAGTATTATGGTTTGGATTACTTAAGATTCTACTTATATCGTGACTTTATTTTTTATTTAATTTTTAAAAAAGTTTTGGATAGTTCTCAGTATTAACATTTGAACAGTTGAGGAAATTTAGACTCAGCAGGTTTGCTTCTGTGGACAACTTTCATGTATATACATCTTTAATCTTAATCTGCAGATCTAGGGGAATTGTGAATTCACATGAATTGTTACTTCACCATCAGGACTTCACATATTAGCCACATGTATAGCAGCAGAAATTTTTACTTATTACAACATCCAAACAAAATGAGACCTCTTAAAGATTTCTTTAGTCTGTACAACTGTTTAATGCTCTTATAGAATCACTAGTTATTTTTAAGGTAAGAATCTGAATTCTCTCTCAGACATTTCAACTTATTCTGTAGGTTTAGAGTCACTTGGGAATTTGTCATTTGGGGATAGATCACAGGTGATGGTTTTGCCATATTGTTTGTACTTTTTGTTGTGTATTGTGCATTTTTCTTTCAGTTTTGACTTCTCTTTCTCCAGAGCCCATTGGTATATTTTGTTTCTATGATTCTTTCTATAGGTATATCTGCATGAAGTTCAGCTATGGAGAATAATAAAACTTACATTGATTGGCAAATGGTGTTGATGAGATGGTCCTCTTTGGTCTATTGCCTATAGTAGGGTTTTACTCTAAGTACCAAGGCAAGCAGATGGGAAGAAAAACATTGGTTACCCCTTGGATTCTATAAACCTTCTAGGGGCAAAATATCCAATGTCTGACCTACAGAAGTGTGTATATTATTTTGCCACTGAGGTTAGAGCTACAGGTTCAAAGTAAAGTCTGTAATCACAGCAGTACAAATTCTGAATATTGCAATGGCCACTAGAACTTCGGAAGTTTGAATCCCACATTCACTAGAGACTACTGAAACTTAAGTTACAGTCACTCAGGGAACACTGGCTTAGAAAGAAACTCAGGCTTTGCACTATCTTCTGAAGACACTGAACTGGCATCCTAGTTACAAGGTGCTGAAGTCCAGGTCCTCTCTGATGCCTCTGGAGCTAAAAGTTTTGTCACATAGTACTCTCAAGCCACAAAGAAGTCAGAGGGCTGAAATTTTGATATACGGTCCCAATGAAACCAAGGCCCAAATACATGTTGTTCTTTGTCTCTGAAGCTTAGTGATGTACTCCAAGACTCTTGGAAATTAACCAGCTAATCCCAATTATAAGAAATGGCAGTGACATAAAGATAAGGGAAGAAATTAATGAGAAAACAGAAAGTCAAATAAAACTAAAAAGGAATTGGTTCTCCTTTCCATAAAAAGCCTAGGATCAGATAAATTCACAGATGAATTCTATAGAATTTTTAAGGAAGAGCTAATATCAATTCTTCATAAGTGCTGACACTCAGTCTTCCCATCTGGCTGAAACATGTGTAGTTTACATGTGCATTGTTACAGTTTATTCATATACATATAAACCCTTTGTGTCCATAGGATTCTGTTTTCTTGAAGTCATTCACCACATTTGGCTGTGACAATCTTCCTGCTACCTCTTCTGCATTAATCTCTGAGATCTGAGTAGTAGGAGTTGATAAAGACATCCCATTTAGGGCTGTATGTTCTGGAGTCTTTCACCTTTTCCACATTGTCCAGTTGTTTGTCCGTTTCTGTCAACTACCAGAAACTTCTCTGATGATGGCTAACCAAGGCTCTGATCTATGTGTATGACAATATGGTATTAGGAGTAATTTTATTGCTCTGCTCCTTATCAAAATAGTAGTAGTAAGTTTTCTCCAAATCCCACGATCTACCTAGTCTTGGTTTCTTTGACACTTTAGCAATGTAGAATATGGATATTATCTCATAGAACAGACATGAAATCTAATCAAATAGTTGATAATTCCTACAACATTTATGCCAGTATTACCAGTATAGCTTATAACAGGGTTTGTAACTGGGTGATATCAACGATTATACTTCTTCTATGGTATCATGCAGAGTGATCTTCATTACTTCTGGACACCAGTAGATAGGAGTAAGGCCAGTTGGGTGTTGTAGTGAGGTTTCTTGGTCCCAGGTGGCCAGAGGCCCAGACCCACAGACCTGCCGCGCCAGACCCATAGCTACCTGCCTCTGTTGCTCAGGCAACAGATGCTTATATTAACTTCATGCTGTTTGGCCTATGGCTTAGACACATTGCTAGCTTGCTCTTACATCTTAACTCAACCCATTTCCATTAATCTGCCTGCCACGTGGCCCGCGGCTCACCTGTGTTCCTTACATGTTGCTCCTTGGGCGGCTTGCTCAATCTGTCTGACTCTGCCCTTCTTCTCCTACCTATGCTCTGATTTCTCCTCCTACTTCTTCTATGGTGCCTGTCATGACCCAAAACAACTCTTTATTTAAAGATTGATAGTCACAGCATACAGAAAGGCATTCCCACATCAGTTGGGCACCAGTTTGACTTCTTCATGTTTAATGACATAAGTACTATCTTAGCAATATAACCATACCATCAGGCTGTATAGAGTAAGAAACTAGGAAACAGTCTGTGTTGTTTGGGGATTACCACTGTGCACCTTTGACCAATGACTCAATAATATGCAAACTATTCTGACCATTGGGGGTTTTAATTCATAGGGTGTTGTCTTTCCAAATATTTGGTGAATCCATTAAAATTTCTTTTGTGTGTGTGTGTGTGTGTGTGTGTGTGTGTGTGTCTGTCTGTCTGTCTGTCTGTCTGTCTGTCTGTCTGTGTAATAAGTTTCCACATTACTTTTCAAGTGGCCTTTAGTGTTGTCTGTTCTTACACTCCCTCTGTTTCTCTTTTCTCCCATATGCCTCCTTATTTAATCCTTCCTTCTAGTTTCCTATTTGTCTGTTTGTTACAATATATTCTGTCGTCATGTTGGTCAACGGTGATCCAAGTAACCCCAAACCTCACGGGCTATTGCCAAGGCTATTGGTTACTGTGCTGACTAGCTTTTATTGTCAATATAGTTAGTACAAGTGTCATTGGAGAGGAGGACAACATAATTGAGAAAGTGCCTCCATAAGAACAGACTGTAAGCGATACTGTAGGGCATTTACTTAGTTACTGGTTGATGGGAGAGGGCCCAGCATAGTGTGGGCAGTGCCATGACTGGCTTTATAGTTCTGAGTTCTAGAAGAAAGCAGGCTGAGCCAGTAAGCAGGAGCAAGCCAGTAAGCAGCTCCCCTCATGGCCTCTACATCACCTCTTGCTTCCAGGTCCTATCCTGTTTGAATCTTGTCCTGATTTACTTTGAAAATGAACTGTGATGTCAAAATTTAAGTCAAATGACCCCTAATCCCCTACCAAACTTTCTTTGGTTATCTGATATGTGGCCCTCAAAGAAATTACAAGCCATAGGTTCAGAACCACTACCTTAAGAGCCTCTATCTGTAAAACATTTAACATTTGGGCACTTATTATGTGTGTACTTTTTAAAGCCATTTTCCCCCACATTCTAATAGTATATAAATTACATCCCATCTTCTACTTTAAAACCATGTGCATTTCACACTCTCCATATACTATTATCTCACCATTCTGTCACCCAGGTACTTGATTTCCATAATGGATTCTATGTCTTGACAGTTTTGCTTCACCTGACTAGGTGGATAGGCAGGTGCCTCCACTGCAGCTAACCAATACCTAGTCCTGATGGCTAATAATAGTCTAGCTGTATCTTCTCCTTACATTCAGTTGTTCATTCCCAGGAAGCTGAAGACCTTTGTTTTGAGCTGCAACATTTGGAACTTAGTATTTCTGAATAGGAAGATGAGTTTAATAATATGCATTTTTCCCTGAACTGCCTATGGGGTAGTGATCTTAGAATAGAAACATTAGAAACAAATATAAATACTAGTGTTACAAGCTTGGATGGTTCCAAGCATCTACCTTAGAACCAAGTCAATGGCTCACAATTGCCTGTAATTTGAAGCCCAGGGGAATCAGACATATTCCTCTGGTCTCTGCAGGCAGCATGAGGCATACACACATGTGGCATACATTCTCATAAAGGCACACATATACACAAAAATAAAAAGTAAATTTTAAAATTGTCAGTTGACTCACCACAGGGTTTCATTATGGCTTATTCTGTAAATAACATCAAGTTTTTAATACTAACTCTTCACAATTAGCTTCTTAAATACTTAAGATAAATAATAAATATTATGAGCTTATTCTGTTTAAAATTTATTGTTGCATTTTATGCATATTTCAAAGTGATTCAACTTCACTCTCTGGATTGAGCAACACAAATAAAAATGAGATTTCCATACTTTAGAGGACAGGGGATTGTGAATTGGTCATTCAGAGAATAAATTATGTATTTTCTTGCCTTCCAGGCCAGCTTTAAGTTCTTCAGTTTTCTTAGAAAAAATCTGAGATCAAGTACATCATTTAATTTTTATTTTCAGTTCACAAAGTTGAGCCCAGAACAGTAATGCTAATTGAAGCGTGGAGTTTAAGAAATGGTGGAAAGACCTCTGCAAGATGATTTCCAACAGGTAATCAAAGTCAGTGTTTTAGACACAGCTTTGTCACTGGGTTGGCTTTTTACAGGGGCTCACAGTGATGCCTTCAGTCTGCGCATGTGGCAGTATTAGGATCTAGTGGAATTATGACCTTTGTGTAAATATAATAAACACGTGAAGTTACAGTTCAACCAAGAAATTCCTGAAACCTAGCCGACAGACCCGATTCCTTTCTTTTCAGAGAATTGTATAGCTGGTTAGTAGTCCCATCCTCTTATCTTGAAGGAAGTAGCCAGGCCTTTCAACAGATTAAATGACAGTTTAGAGAGCCTTTCACTTAATTGTATGTTAGGTTCTCAAACATGAAGTGTAGTTACTAGTAACTCTAATTGAAGGGCAATCAATGTGATTTGTTGATACCCCTTGATTTTCCTGTTAAATATTTTGACTGCCACCCTTAATTCCTAGAAATATCCAGAGAGGTTTCTTAATGAGTTACCTTAGCAAACACTATTGTTCTCCCGTTGCCCATACTTTCTGCATGGTTCAGCCAAGCTTCTGATGTTCAACACAATGCATTTCATGAATATAAAACCTGGGGCTCTTCTGGTCTCACTATGGTGACATGAACTAGGTTTCAGGAGAAGCAGGAAATGGTGAGAAAAGTTTTTACCTAGACATTCTTTTACTTCTTTGAGCTCTGCCAATAAAGTTGAGTGGACTTTGAAGTAAAAGCTGTTAGTTCTTGATGCTAAGAATGCTGAGAGATAGAGGAGACTGGTAACTCAAAGTTTACATGGTGTAAGTCACCTCAGCCAAATGGAAACTTGAAAATCAGACCTAGCTTCAAGCCCCATTTCCTCATCTTACGGAGTGGCTGTATAGTGGCTCATAGCCCTTGATTTACTTGAGGAATTGTTAATATTTGAAGACATAATAGAGCTTTCAGAACTGAGTTGGGGTGATTTGCTTACTGTGTGGATACTCCCAGAAGGTTACTGATGCAGCACCTTGCCAAGTCTTCCTGGTGCCACTTGAGGACCTAGAGTTTGATTTTGTGGCCAAAGGAGTGTGTCCACTGGTGCAGTAAAAGGGTTGTTTGCCATGGATGTCTGTGTTAAGATTGGATATGGTTGTGTGTACTTTTGTATCTCACTCTCTTGTCTGAATGTCTACCTTCAGCCTGCTCTGAATTTTGCCTTAAGAGTAGGAGTCAGAGGCTCAGCTTTATGCATGGCCAAGTAGGAATATGATACATAGACAAGGCAAGAGTGAAAATGCAGTGGAGGGCTGCAGTGGAAGTGGACAGGTGCCTTATCTGGTGTTACTTTCAGTTAGGTGATAAGTCTCTTAGAGAAGTGGGTTTAAGATCATGTACATGAAGATTAGAAGCTATGATGACTATGAGGAAGTACCATTAAAATTAGATTACTTTGCAAAGCTAAGAGTTAACCTTTAAAATTCTAACCAAACATAAAGGCAAGGAACACATCTACAGCTGCAATTTTTTTTTAGCTTGAATACAGGGAATTTACAATTTCTGATGCTATTTAAAAAGAAAAAATATATTTATCTGCCTACTAAGTGTGAGATGATGTATTGACCTTTTCATAAATACTTAGATACTCACAGAAATCTTGAAAATAGGTCTCATGTTCTTCATTTTAGATCATAGAAAAGACAAATACTTTGCTTTTGTTTACTCAACCAGATGTGGTGTCCACAGAAATTGGCACCTTGACTTGTCCCTTAGTCGAAAAGCTGTTCAACCTCATTATCACTGGATTTTGTAGTCACTGTCCAACTGCTGGCTTCCTACACTATATGAACATTTGCCTTCACTGGAGCCAGCTGTCAGTTCTTATCCACCCTCTAGCTTCTGTAGGTCCAGGTTCCTAGGCCCCTGCCAGTTGAGACTACATGTTCCCTTGCTGCTCTCTAGGTAGGTTTCTTGTGAGTCTGAGCCTGATGCTTGTTTGTGGTTAGTATTTGTTTTACTTAGCTGCCCCCTCCAGGTTTGGTTTCCTTTCAGGTTGGCAAAGGTGATTAAGAGGCCTGTAGACAGATTCCTACTATAGACTACCTATCAATGGTTTCACTGGAGTGGGAGTAGCTGCCTTGCTCTTCATTTATTTCTAACCTTTGACAAGTTGGAGGCAAGATCTGCAATAAGAATGGTTTGGAAGCTAAACTGTGTTAGGGAAGGGCGATGTTATTAGCTATATAAGGTTGTATTTTTCCTCATGAATATAAATAAATCAGAACATTTGGAATTTATTAAATTTAGTACCCCATACTAGGACACCAGAAATGCTGCTAGAGATGCAAGGGACTTACCTAGTTTTCAGAAGATTCTTCATTATGAATATATGTGCATCAGGTTAATCAACTAATTTGTGTTTATTTGTGACAAGGTTTGCTAGACAGGTTAAAAAAAAAAACTTGACATAAGCTAGGGCAGAAAGAACTTCACCTGGGAAAATGCCTCTCTCAGACTTGTCTATAGGCAAATATGTGGGGGCATTTTCTTGATTAATGATTGATGTATGTGGGCCCAATCTATTGGGAGGAATGCCAACCCTGAACAAGTGTCCTGGGTTTCATTAAAAACAGGCCATGGAGAATATGCCAGAAAGAATTACTCCTCCATAGCTTCTGCTTCAGTTTCTATCTCTAGGCTCTTGTCTTGAGTTCTTTCCTTCAGGTAATAGATTCATGGAAATGTAAGAAGAACAAACCCTTTCCCCCTGGAGTTGCTTTTGCTTATGGTGCTTATTACAAGAATAGAAAGGAAACTAAGACACAGGATCTCATCTCACCATGTCACTTGTATTTGTCAGGCTTCTCTGCAGAAATGAAACTGAATGAACTGAATCTTTATCGCTCTTTCTCCCTCTTTCATCTATCATATTTACTTGTCATCCATCCATCCATCCATCTATCTATCTATCTATCTATCTATCTATCTATCTATCTATCTATCAGTGTATCTCTATCTATCTATCTACCTGTCTGCCTGTCTGTCTATCTATCTATCTATCTATCTATCTATCTATCTATCTATCTATCTATCTATGATTTATCAGTATTTTGCCAGCATTTGAAATATTCCCACGATGGATGTTTTCCATCAGAAAGCCCAAGAATCCAATAGTTTTTTTTGGTCCACAAGGATGGCTGTCTCAGGTTATCTTCACAGAAATCACAGAAGTCAGAATCCTCAAGAAGTAGTCTTTAATACCAGTGAAGAAATGAAGTTGCCAGTGAAATTGAGGACAAGCAAGCCAAGAGCAAGATCTTCTTTCTTTCATGTCCTTTATATATGCTGCCTGTGACACAATTAATAAACCTCATAATTATCATAAGGAGATATATTATTAAAGTTAATATTTATTTAAGCAATTTACAATATAAATGTAGGAAATGAAGAAGAAAGGATCCACTCATCCAAAACAAGACTTCCTTCCAGGTGGTAAAAAAGCAGAGAGGGCACTGCCTTTATGGCACATAACTTTAAGCTGTTTATGGCCATGCCAAAAGGCTATAGTATTAAAGTACACAAATAAACCCCCAACGGGCACTGGCCCAGAAGCCATGCCCTCAAGTCAAGAAGGTGCTAAATCCCACTGGAACTGCCATCAGAAAGAGTGGCCCAGATTTAAGGTGAGTCTTTCTAACTCAAATAACTGGAATTTAGGATTGGTTTTCCCACCTCAATGATCCAATCAAGAAAAATGTCCCACAGATACACCCACAATATTGAGTTTTAGTTACTTTAGTTATAAAAAAGTTGACAATCAAGAATAGCCACCACACCCAGACTGGCCTTGCAGTGAAGATCATATATGTGATTACACAGCTTCCTATATTAATATTTTTGTAAGGTAAATAATTGAACTGTTCATCTCAAATACATTTACATTATATCCAAAAATAGAAGTTAGTTCACAAGTCATACTAAAGTACAATATTAAAGTACTGAGAATAAATCTATCACTAAGTTCTTATAGACAGATAATATTTCAAAGTCCTTAACTCCAACTTGGGACAGAATAAGGAAATAGACGATATAGTCTATATTAGGTTCAGCAATAGCTAACAGTGAAAACAGAAGCAGAATTTTACCTCATTACTCATCAAGCTCCACATTATAAAAAAAAAAATCAGAACTTCATATTAGTGGTAGTATGATAGATGTTCACTTTTGTTCAATGTGGTCCACATATACTGTCTGTAGTGTTGACTTTGCTTTGGAACAGTGAGAACGTAAAGAAGAGCCAAGCTAGCTCATAATCTCCCTGCCTTGGTACCCCTAGTTCTGGGATTATAGATCCATTCTTCAGTGCTGACTAATTTTTGAAAGAAAGTCCAAAGAGAGCATACAGTACTGTCCTTGGGAAGAAATGAATAGGAGATGACTTACCCTGGGTTTACAGTTTTCAAACCTAGTATTCAAGATAACCATCAACCATTGATTCTGGAAGCCATGCTAAGTAAGAGCTATGGGAAGTTGACATTGGCTGTATGGGAGGAGTTTGAAACAATTCAATCATCTTCTTGAGGTCCAGTCCTCTCACCTAATCTCTTCTGAATATTTACTGTCTAAAGATAAAATGATGTGGGTAGTGACAGGAAAAAGAAAAGAGGAACAAATACTAGACATGTACTGGCTTTCTCAGGAGAGCAAAGGTGTGGTGGTTGTTCTATATACTGTGACTTAACGCTACCACAGAGGTGACATACATAGAGAAACAAATCTGTTATATTTATACATATATATGTGTATATGTATATACATACATGCAAATATATAAAATAATGAAAATAATGAATAAAGAATAAAGAATGAATTTGAAAGATAGCAGGGAGGGGCATATGGGGGAGTTTGGAGAAAAATGGAAAGAGAGACATATATGTTCTGTTTTATTCTTTAAAGTTAAAAAAAAAAAAGTTAGATTCAAAGCAAAATGTGATGAGCACACTTTGAATCTCAGCACTCAGGAGCCGGATCTCTGGGATTTCAAGGCCAGCTTGATCTACACAGCAAGTTCTATGTCTGCAAGGAATACTTAGTGAGACTTTGTCTACACACACACACACACACACACACACACACACACACACACACACACACAAGACTTAGAAAGATCTGAATTTACATCTTCGACTTAGGGTTTACTAAATGAGAGCTTTGCTTTTCTTTAAAAGATCAGAAAATTATTATACATTAGAGTTATTGTGAAGATAGAAAGATTTAATGTACACAAAGCATTATGCTTGGTAAGTGGAAGCTCAGCTCGCCAATAGAGTCTCTGCTTTATCTGGATGAAAAATGAGAAAAATCATGGATCCACAATCTACAGCTGGGACATCTTCAGTTAGAAAAGGAAAGTTTAATGTATGTGTTTGTTTTGACCAGGAAGAAGCAGTTGTTCACTACTATTTAGTAATGTGACTTTATGATCTAGAACAGGAAACAGATGTTTTCTCATGTATTAATGAGTTTTAAAGGCTGAACATACTTAAATGTTCTCTTTCTCAGGACTGTTAACCTTGATTCTCTGATTATGGCTATTCCTGGTGGAGGTTCAGAAGTCTTAAGCTTTTAATCTATAGATTATTTTGTTTTTATCCCATGAGGCTTAATGTGAACATTTAAATCCTCAATTTTCAGAAGCATAACCCAGATTCAGATCTATGATTATTTTCCTGTCCTCTTTGTAAGTACATGTGACTAATACACCATGAACTTTCCCTGGTGAACTACCTTGGTCTTGAATACAATAGTCAGAAACAAAATTGACATTGTCTATAATTCGCTAGATTTATCCTTTCAGCAATGATGGGTTATACCACGCTGTGTAGTGTCCCCTCTCCTAAATATCAGTGGCTTTGTACAGTGTTTATTTCTGCTAATACGTCAGTGTCTCCTGGCAGTAACAGAGCCATTTAGATCTTTATATCACACAATTATGTTGGTGAAAGAAAATAACTCCCCAAAAGAGTGACCCTATTAGGAAGTATGGTCTTGTTGGACTAACTGTGTCACTGTGGGATGGGTCTTGAAGTCTTTTGTTCTCAAGCTTCCCTTAGTATGATAATCAGCGGACTCCCTCTTACTTCTGAGTCAAAATACAGGAACTGTCAGCTCTAGCACATCCGTCTGCATGTTGTCGTGCTCCCTGCCATGTTGAAACATCTGAACATCTGAAACTGTAAGCAAGCCCCCTCAATTGTATGTTTCTATTGTAAGAGTTGCCATGGTCATGGTGTCTCTTAACAACAATAAAAAAAAAAAACCCTAACTAAGACACAATGATCAAGTACAATCAGAAGCTTTATATCAAATGGTGCCATAGTTATTGGAAGGCGGTCTCATGGATCTTTCAGTGGCTCACTGGCCTGAACAGTCCCACAAACAACATATACTTAAGGCACAAGATTCAATTTTATGCTTAGAAGAAAAAGAAAATTAGAATATATACACCTCCTTCTAAAGATCACCCCCTCCCAGGATGAAACTCAGTATTCAATGCCTTGATACATTATTTATAAATTCCACCTGAGCACAAGTTCCTATTTCAATATTAAATGGAGACTTATAGAGGTAAGCTAATTATTCAAGAACACATAGGCTTGAAACTGTACCTGTTCTCTCCAAAATGTGTTAATGTTCTTCTATAATGCTGCCTAAAACACCTTAGGATTTTTATCTTCTTCCTGAATCTATGATTAATTTCTATACACTATAAATATCACTAAACATCATAGATACACACACACACAAAGAGTTCGAGTTTGAGTTCTTACTGTGTAGTCTTGACTTTCCTGAAATTCATTATGTAGACTAGGCATTGATGATATTTTTTGTATCCTGTAAGAATAAATCTTGCCTAAAGATTAGAGTGCAGATCTAACCAGAGAATTAGCCATGAAGGCCAGGTAGTGTTGGCATGCACCTTTAATCTTAGCACTCAGGAGACAGGGGCAAACTGATTTCTCAGAGACCACACTGAACTACACAGATTAATCCAGTCTAAAAGAGAAACAGAGCCAAACAACAGTAGCACACAACTTTAATCTCATGTTTTTGTTACCAGTATTTGGGAAGCATGCATGCCTTTAATCATAGCACTGGGAAGGTTGAGACAGAAAGTGATATGACTGGGCAGAGAAAGGAATATAAGGTGGGAGGAGACAGGCCCTTTCCTTTTGGCTGAAGACTCAGACCATTCAGTCTGAGGATTCATGGAGACAGGATCTCCCCCTTTCAGCCTGAGAATTCAGTTATGGTCAGAAGTTTCTCTAGTAGCTTGTTTCTCTCCTTCTCTGATCTTTTAGCACTTACCCTAATATCTGGCTCCAGGTTATTATTATAAGACCAAACAGGATTTATGCAACACTAGGCTATCCTTGAATTTGCAGAGATCCTTCTGACTATGCATTCCAAATACCAGGAATAGAGACCTGGGCCACCATACCCACATTCAACTTTTGTACCTTAAAAATTGTATATCTGGGTTTGTAACACTGACAGTTTCTTAAGGAAATCTACATGCATATTTAGGCTCAAGCTTTCAGAAATCCCCCTGCTTCCTCTCAAGTATTTCTTTTTTAGAGAGAGATCTATGGAGTCATGAGTTGTAGAAGAGAAAACTCATGTTTTCTCTGCAGTACACCTGAGTTTTCAGAACAAGTTTTTATGGCCCTTCCAACTTTGAGAGACAGAGACAACACAGAAAAAGAAGATTGTTTCTTTATTGTCCCCAATCTGGTTGTCTGACCTACTTAGCGGCTGTACTGTGGTGTACATGATAATGGATGCTCACAGTTGTGCAGAAAACAGTCCCTTTAAAAATCACAGAATAAGCAGAGGGATATTACTTATGTTCTTTATTAAACACTTACTCTTAAGGTCCCGTTAAGATATCATCAGTCAGTGACATGCATGGTGCTCTGCAAAAAGTGTTTCTTTTTGCAATTTAAAAATAGAGTTTGTAGACATCATCTATGTGGAGTATGCTATGTGTAATTATCTATACCATATTCTATAATTTTACTTTGGAAAATACATTTGCTTTTCTTTTTTGGAAAATTTTGTCAGGTTTTCTTGACTTGAGACTTTTCTTAGTATCATTACTAGTAATTTAGGAAGAATTTTTAGACTTCTTTCAGCCCTTCCAGCCTCTCTCTATGAGTTTGCTTGTAGTATCAGAATAGACAATGTGTGGGAGGTGAAACAGAGTAAAGGCTGATGCTGAGAAATAAAGTATTCTTCTGTGCCCTCACATGCCCTCCTTTTTGGTTTTTCTCTCACGCTGCCTCTTGTCCTCCTGGGGATACCCTTCACTTTACTTATTTAGTTTGTTCAGTGACAAACACACTCATTGAAATGGAAAAGTCAGATATAAAGTTAATTTCTTGTAGCAATCAATCTGAATAGGATACTGGGCCTAATAAGATGCAAGTATGACCTGTCTCTTTTTTCTTTGCATTGTTTTTAATTTGTCTAGAGGACTCAGTTCCATGGTGTATCTGGGTTGCATGCTAAGGTTTCTGTTTGGTCACACGGTGGTAGATTCCTCAGGAAAAACTGATATGCAGGGAAAGCCCTGGGCTGTGGTTAGTGGTGATGGTCTTAGCAAAACTATGTGAGCTAATGGATCCTTGGCTCAAAGTATTTTGGCAATAATTTTGAACTCAGATATGGGTGATATCATAGAATTGGCATTCACTTACAGAACAGAGAGATGACTCAGTCAAATGACAAAGAAAATCTCAATGTAAAATTTTCAGTAAATGAAAATGCTTTGTGTTAAGTTTCCACTTAATTCATATAGTTACTACAAGGTCATCACCACTGGCCATGGCCACAGGACCTCTTCATCCATCTAGTACCAAACAGCTTCTCCTATTCATATGTAATTTGAATCCATAAAGATTTGTTTAACATATTAATGAAAGAACTAGAAAGAACACAAAGCAAGTTCAAAGAAACATAGTAAGCATACACACTAAATCAAACAGAATGAGGCTAAAAGAACATGTAGCAAGACATAGCTTTGATCGATCTTAACAATAAGATGTTAAAATGATAAACTTTGAAATTGCTCTTTTAAATTATTCTTACCTTATGAATCTCCTACACGTTAAGTATATACTTTCATTGTGTTATCTTCAAGGATAATAAACATGAAGTCTGAGTTTCAGTTTTTAAAGAATGAGGTGGCTCTTGCGTGGCTGTGTGTTTCAGGAAGGTTTATGTGACATTGGGATGACATTTAATCATCTTGTTTTTAAAGTTTGGATCATTTTTCTTCATAATACACGATATGATTATTACAGAAATTGTTCTTGTAGGCAACATTACAACAGACTTCTAATTTCTTGTTTGAAATTTATTATTCTATTGAAAAATGAATGCAATGTATTCTGTAAAATTTCCTTTACTCATCTTTTCCCAGATGATCCCCACCAATCCAGTTCCATTACCCATTTTTTTCTCTTTAGAAAACAAATAGGCAAATAACAGACAAAACTATAATTTAAACAATAAACGAGAGCTGAGCACTGGACAGAGCTCCTGGTCCAGCTGAGAGGGAGGGAGGAGAGTCTTATGATCAGGGGAATAGGGATTACGAGGAAAGTGACCAAGGTGATGGCTGACTGTAGCTCTGGGAAACTCACTGATCAGGAATGGCCACAGGAGATCCATCTGGAGTGGGAGCTGGGCCCTCCGGGGGTGGACAGCTTTCAACTGGCATGAACAGAGTATGGAGCCACTAGGGGAGGGATCAGACTGTGTTCCAGTTTGTGGGCTGGCACCTTTAGCCCATTCCCTGTAGGGGAACACCCAGCCCAGCATTGACTTTGGGATGAGTGAATCGGGCTTCTGGGTTGGCCCACCTTGGGACTTTTTGCCCTTTGCAGGTAGGGGGAGGGGATGGGTGGATTGGGAAAGGCAAGGCTGAGGGCTGGCTGGGAGGGATTGGGAGAGGGAGGGGAAGAGAGCCGGGGCATATATTGATGGAGATGACAATTTTTAAATGAAAAATAAAGTTAAAAATACACAAAAAATGTGTGTGTGTGTGAGAGAGAGAGAGAGAGGGAGAGAGAGAGAGAGGGAGAGAGAGAAAGAGGGAGAGAGAGAGAGAGGTAAATCTATACAAGCACAAAATGGGAAACAAAGGGGGTTTGAGCCAAATGGAGTTATAGCACTGAGAAGAGGAAGAGGACCAGGGCTCCCGTCTAACCGAGAAGCTCTCCCCGTTGGACGTCTGTGTGCAAAGGAAAATTGGGTTCTCTCCATGTCCCACTAGGTATATTAACTACGGTTAAGGACAGGCCCCATTCTCCACAATAGATAGCCAACACGAAATGAATTCAATTGTACTTTTAATCTCATATTGCTTTGTTTAGACTTTTTATTTTTATCTTATTTTGTTAGGATACATAAATAAGTTTGTATTATTATCCTCTTAGGGATTAACTATTTAAGAATTGCCTGTAGGTTAAGAAATTTCTCTCTTTACTTCAGTATTGTTTCCTGCTCCCACAGTATGTTCTGTTTTCAAAATTCTTGGTTCCTACGTAAATTTTTTGCTGTTTAGCACTGTGAAACACAAATATAACCCCAATATTACTCTATTTAGTTCAGATTGGAAATTTTCAGTCATAGAATAAACAATGCTTACTTACCTTTAAATGACATGGCTATTTTGGTAAAGGAAAAATTGTGGGTTTTGTCTAAAACCAGAGCAGAGTCTGAATAGATCATAAGAATGTAGAAAATGACTATTTTATAGTTAATTTTATAAACAGTGTTTCTAATTAATAAATTCATATCTTTTCATTGCCATTTGAAGCAGGATTTTTTTTCCTGAATGAGTTGATATATTCTGCCTAAACCCTCTCTATCCAACAAATCTTGTTAATTTATATTACCGTAGAGAAAACTGTGATTAATCTGTATATATTCGTTCTTTTTTTTTACTAAAAAAGCTAAGCGTAGTGAAGCCTCTCGAATCCTTCGTAATCACAGCTGTGAAGATAATTTATGTGTTATTTTATTTTACTGAGTTTATCCCCAAAGGAACAAAACAATAAATAGTTTTTAAAATAGTGGATTAGTTCCACTATTTCCCTCCTTTTTTGGAATTGTTTAAGATGCTGGAAAGTCAGAGAAAAAGATGAAATTTTTAAGACAATGGACAACTGGGATGAGAACCATAGTCTTGCGACAGTGAGAAGAAGGAATGCATGTATACAGATTCCAGTAATGCATTCTGGGAATTTCTAAACCTGTTCTTGAATATTTAGGTTGCTCTCTTTCCTTAAAATTATATTCTTGGAAATTATCATTTTTTAAAGTCAGATTCTAGAGATTTTCCAGCAAACAATCCACTCAATTCCTGCATATTATAGTCTGAAAATCTCATTAAAACCAACAGGGAAAAGGAATGTTTAAAAGTAGAGTAATGAATGTACATTTAAGATTTACTGAGTCAGGATCTATGGATGAAGGAAGAAAACTTTATTTGAAAGCCTTCCAGGATATCTTTAAAAAAAGATAAAAATCATTCAAATAGATGTTGTTTCTATACTCTCCTAATTTATATCTCCAATAAATATATAGTAAAATATGCCACAACAGATGATGTTTTCAGTGAAGCCATTTTGACTTTTTGTTAAGCAATCTAGACAAAAAAAAAAAAAAAAAAAAAGTCTATCCAAAGCATAGATGATTAAAAGACAGTCTTGTTAACAATGGTGTTCACTCATTCATGGTTTCAGGAAGGGTTCTGTTGCCTCTATGATTGTGCAGTAAGATTATTAACAGTAGGAAGCTTTTATCCTAGACTTTGGGGCTTTCTCATCCACCATTTTGTTTGCAATGGCTTCATATCTAACTTTAAAGAGGCACAGAATTGTTTTGTATGAAGACTTCTTGAATTCATCAGATTTTAACATTTCAAACATTTTGGATAAGAAGATTTCCAAGATGAATTTTCATTTAAAAGACTTTGGAGAAATAACATGGAAGTCCTTGTGTGCTTTGCTTTTTTACTAATATCTCTTTGAGCAGATACAGAATTGAGAAGTTCTGAATAAGCAGTATTAGCTAAGCTATTCAGATGTTAGTTCCTCAATGGAATTATATTGATTTGTTCAAAGGAGAAGCTATAGACTGCTGACCATACTTTGTATCTTATCTTCTCCCATACCTACTACTTGTTTGCCACTGGAAACTATAAGAATCTCTGGGTTTTAACTCTAAGACATTGGGAGAGAAACATTGATAATCACTATTTTATTTGGCATTGTCATTGGTGATAGGACAGTAGCATAGCTCCATATATTGCTGACAGTAGGCTTTTTAAAGTTTTTTTGTTGTTTTTTACATATCCACCACTGTTCCCAGTCCCTCCCCTCTTATCAGTCATTTCCCAGATTCCCCCAAACCATCTCCCACCCACTCCTTAGGGATGGTAAGAACTCCCAGGGTGAGTCAATGATATCTGGATTAGATAGGACCAAGCTCTTCTCCCCCACTATCAAAGCTAAATTCCTCTGTAGGAAGTGAGCTCCAAAAGGCCAATTTATGTACTAGAAATGCATTTTTATCCCACTGCCAGAGGCCCCACCAGCTGCCCATGCCATTTGACTGTCATAGAGGTTAAAAGGACCTAGTTCAGTCCTATGCAGGTTGCCCAGTTGTCATTTCAGAGTTATGAGTTCCCAATAGCTCAGGCCATCTGTCTCTGTGAATTTTCTCATCATGATCTTGACCCCTTTGCTCATTCATATACTCTCTCCTCTGTCTTTTTGACTAGACTGTAAGCTCGACCCAGTGCTTAGCTGTGGATTTCTGCATCTGCTTCCATAAGTTGCTGGGTGAAGGTTCTATAATGACAAGTAGGGTTGTCATCAACTTGATTTTAGGGGAAAGCCAGTTTAGGCAACCTCTTCACTATTGCTTGGAGTCTTAGCTGGGGTTATGTTTGTGGGCTCTTGGGTATTTCCTTAGCAACAAGTTTTTCCCTAACCCCAAAATGTTTCTCTTTTCAAGATATCTATTTCATTCTCTCCTTCTCTGTTGCTCCCCAGCTCAACTACCCAATTCCTTCATTGTTCTTTTTTCACCTCCCTTTAGCCCCTCCACCTCTATGACACCAATTTACTCAGGAGGGCTTGTCTATTTCTCCTTCCTAGGAGGATCCATGAATGTCTCTCTCTTAGGTTCCTTCTTGTTACTTACCTGCTCAGGGTTGTGAATTGTAGCTTAGTTATCATTTGCTTTACACCTAGTATCCACTTATGAGTGAATAAATACCATGTTTGTCTTTCTGCATCTGTGCTACCTCACTCAGGAGTTTTTTTTTTTTTTTCAAGGTCCATCCATTTGCCTGAAAATATCAAGATGTCTTTTTTTTTTCTTTTTTACTGCTGAGTAGTACTCTTAGTATTCCATTGTGTAGATGTACCACAGTTTGTTAAACCATTCTTCAGTTTAGGGGCATCTAGGTTGTTTTCAGGTTCTTGCTATTACGAACAATGCTGCTATGAACATAGTTGAGATAATACCTTTAGGGAATGTGCATCCTTTGGGTGTATGCCCAATAGTGGTATTGCTGAATCATTGGGGAGATTCATTCCCAGCTTTCTGAGGAACTGCCATACTGCATTCCCAAGTGGCTGTACAAGTTTACATTCTCCCTTCCACATGCTCTCCATAATAGGCGGTCAGTGTTTTTGATCTTAGCCATTCTTGCATGTGTAAGATGATATCTCAGAATTCTTTAGATTTGTACTTCCCTGATGGCTAAGCAATTCTTTCAGTGTCTTTCAGCCATTTGAGATTCTTCTATTGAGAATTCTCTATTTAGCTCTGTTCCCAACTTTCTAACTGGATTGTTTTATATTTTGACTCTAATTTCCTGAGTTCTTTATGTAGTTTAGAGATCAGCCCTTTGTCAGATGTAGGCTTGATAAATATCTTTTCTCATTCTGTAGGTTGTCATTTTGTTTTATTGTCTATGTCCTCTGCCTTAAAGAAGCTTCTCAGTTTCAGGAGGTTCCATTTATTAATTGTTGTTCTTAGTATTATTGGTGTTATATTTAGGAAGTGATCTCCTGTCCCAATGTATTTAAGGGTATTTCTTACTTTTTTTCTATTAAGTTTAGTGTATTTGGGTTTATGTTGAGGTCTTTGATTCACTGGATTTGAGTTTTGTGCAGGGTGATAGAGATGGATCGATATGCATTCTTTTACATGCTACCATCCAGTTATGCCAGCACCATTTGTTAAGGATGCTTTTTCTCCCATTGTATATTTGTGGCTTTTTTGTGTTATGTGTTCATAGGTGTGTGAATTATTGTCAGGGTCTTCAATTCAATTCCATTCATCCATAAGTCTGTTTTCATGCCAACACCATGCTGTTTTTATTACTGTAGCTCTATAGTAGTACTTGAAGTCAAGGATGCTGATGCTTCAGAAGTTCTATTACTGAATGGAGTTGTTTTGACAATCTTGGGGTTTTTGTTTTGTTTTTCCATATGAAGTTGAGTATTGTTCTTTTAAAGAATTGTGTTGGGATGTTGAAGCCTGGACTGAATCTGTAGATTGCTTTTGGCAAGATTGCCATTTTTACTATGTTGATCCTGCCTATTGAAAAATCATGGAAGATCTTTCTATTTTCTGATATATTCTATCATTTTTTTCTTTCAAGGATTTAAAGTTATACTGACAGTAGACCAAAATCAGGATCTGTGTCTTCCAGGAAGGAAAGAAGTGAGCCTCTATTAAACATAGTTGGAGAATTATTGAGACACACTTTTAAACTTAAATGTTAAGAACAGAAAGGCAATCTGGGAAAGAATAAAACATAACAGAGCATGGACATAGGCTTCTCAAAGAACAGTCACAGTTATATTTCTTCATACATAAAGCATAGCATAGCTTTGGTGGCTCTCAAAGCTGCTAAGAACCTCTCTTCTTTTCTTTATGTCAGTGTCCAAAAACTGTAGTCTGTAAAGTAGATTTATAGAGCAGTGTTTGGGTTTTGGAAAGAGGTAGAAATGTTCAAGGTTAAATACTACTTGCCCCCTTCCAAAAAAAAAAAAAAAAAAAAGCCCACACAGTTTAGTGGCTGTCTTTGACATCTCTGTCTTCCTCTTCTAACCTCTCACAGTCATCCTTATTGTTGAGCACACAGACTTTGATGACATGCTTAAGGATTGCTTCTACAAAGTTATTTGTTAATATATTTATTTTATGTAACACTCACTATTTTTATTCTTTTTTCATCTTTAAAAATTAATATTTATAAATGAAAAGATTTATTTCATACTGAACTTTAAATTATTGTTATATTGAACTTGCACACAATTATTTTACTAGGCTTTGTGTGGGTGTTTTGACCTTTGTTTTGAATATTTTTCTCCTGGCCTTTGAAAATTTCAAAGGATTTGGAGTAGTGGGTAGTACTTTCCATCATATGTCAGTGGTTTTTACTGTAGTTCACATAGAAAAACAATCTTGGAATGTGAGGGGGCTCTGGAAGAGTATGGGCAGACCAACTATGGGGAAAGAATGACATAAAAGACACATAGTCACATTCTTCCTGGGCCATGGGGTTAGCCTGGTAGAGCATTGCCATCTGGAAGAACTTCAGTATTCTTCCCAAATAGATTCCTTGGCTTTGAGGCAACTCCTTATCTGGGAAGTTGCAGAAGTAGCTTATGGAGCAGAAGATTTCACCAAATGTCTAATTTCAGTTCATTGTTCACAGACAGCAGGTAAACTATCCAGTCTCTAAAGAAGAAACTACTGAGAAGTACTGCCTATGTTCTTTCTTTTAGAAAAATATTTCATTTATGTACTTGTTTGATTTTTTATTGTGTATGTGTATGAATGTATGGGTATATGTGTGCATGTATGTATCATGGCACACATGTAACTCCAGGAGGACAACTGGTAGGAGACAGTTTTATCAATCATGTGAGACTCAGGAACTTGACTCATCCCATCATACTTAGCAGCATCTACCATTGACTGTTGACCCATATCACCAACCCTATGTGTTTTCTTTTTAATGCAATGTTTTGATGGCTCATGCGTATTAATCCTCATCAATTATAGATCAACACAAAGAGATAAAACATGGAAAAAAGATGTAGGGTTGGCTGGATAGGACAATGGCGCTAGATCTAGGAGGACTTGTGGAGTTTAGCCTTGACTAAACTCAGTGAGTAACAAAACCAACCTTGGAAAGGGACTGGTAGGGAAGGATGTGATAGTAGTGAAAAAAATGATATAAAGGGTGAGGGGCAAAAGCAATCTGAATTTATTATATATGTGATTGTAAAGGAACAAAATAAAAAAAAAGCACCAGGCTCCTATTTAGCAAAATGGTGGGAATATTTTAAAAGTTAGTCGCTAAATGAGCTGAAACTAAATGTTTTATTTATAAATGACATTGGGCCAACTTGGGCATAATGTATTTCTAATATACCTAAATTTGGTGAGCATGTGTATAAAAGTAAACGTACATATAAGAATGATTTTTCATTCTCTTTATGAATGATTAAATTAATTTGATTTTGTTTTGTTATAAAATGCACTATTATACTTTTATCTTTTGTGATAAAAATTATATAACCTCTTTCTATCTTTCTAGAGGGTATGGACTCACTTGTTTAATGATTCTTCAACTCTTCTAGGTCATGCCAGATAGTTTTATAAAGACATATTTATTTGTCTTCCTATAAGCAGAATATGAGTCTCCAGTTTATCTGGATCTCATTATTATTTTGAAATGGTGAGTTTCAAAGTTAAATGGCTGCCATTATTATAGGTATTCAATTATATTTTGATTTTTAGTTATTGTTTTGATTTCTAAATGGTTGAACATTTTTTTATTTTTGTTTTCTTTTTTAGTTCCTGATTATTTTTGCCCATTTTCTCTATTCTTTAAAAATGTTAAATTATAGATATAGTCTATCAGTATATACCATGTTTTATATATTAGTATATATGTATATGTTATATACTATATATTCATATATTGTCTGAGTTACTGTTCTATTGCCTTTAAGAGATATTATGACCAAGGTAATATTTATAGAAGAAAGCATTTAGAGCTTGCTCACCACTTCAGAAGGTTAGTCCATTATCATCATTGTGAGAAGCTGACAGGCATGGCACCCAAGCAGTAGCTGAGAACTTTACATCTTGATTTGCTGGCATCCAGCAGAGAGAGATCAAGACTGGGCCTTGTATGGGCACTAGAAAGCTCAAAGTCCTCCTCCAACATCACACCTCTTCTAACAAAGCGCACCTACTCCTGTAGTGGGGAACAAGTGCATTACCTTGACCTAGAGGTGTGGCCTCTTGGCCTCTAACCATCTAGGCTGTAGCACTGAGGCGTGTCTGAAAAGGCAACTTAAAAGTGTATTCAAAAGGGGCAGTTGATCGCTCTGCTTCCCTTTTGCCCATGGAAGGAAGACCAGTTTTGTTGAGTGTATTGTCTCAGGCTTTCTGCATAATTTATGTATTTGTAAGTTGCCATTAACCCTTTAATAAATATTAACCTATTAATCAATTGCCAGTGATTAATTACCAACAACATATTTCAACAAAGACATACCTCCTAATCTCTTCCATACTGTTTATGAACTGGAGATCAAGCATACAAATATATGAGTCTATGGTAGCGGCATTCTCATTTAATCCACCACAAACATAAATATATATATGTTTAACTATATATACATACATATATGTGCATAAAATTATATAAATACATGTAAATATATATATTTATAATAAGTTCAAAATCAGTTCATGATAACATTAACTGGTACCTTTATTCGGTGAACATCTCATGTTTCCAGCCTATTATAAGGATGAATCTAAGCCGAGTAGACACATACTGAGGTTTTCAAATTCTATGTCTTAGAATAAATAATTTGACTAGGGACATATAGATAGTGAGCTAATTAGTTTTTACATCCCCTTGACACAGGTGGCTCATTTTCCTCAATGCCTTACATTTTTTATTAGACCAGATTGTCTCTGGCTTAGTTAGACTTATTTCCTGAAAAACTTTTGGGGCTATTGTGCAAGGTACTAATGCTCTGACTTCTTTTTTGGTTTGTTACTTTGTTGAAAGTGTCTATCATCTGTACTATTTTCCTAGTAGTTTTTGAGGTCTTTTCTTTATTATGTGATACTGCCTGGAAAAGTTTTTTTTTTTTTTTTTTACTTCTTTGTCTCCTTCAGTTACCTTATTTACCCAAGTCTCCAAGTACTATATCAAACAGGTGTATAAATGATAAATTCTAGTAGAAATGTCTTGAACTCTGTCAGTGTAGGATGATGCTGGCTGTGTATTTGCTGTGTACAGCTTTTAGCATGTTAAAATATATCTCTTGTAACTCTAGTGTCTTCAGCAATTTTATAATGAAGTAATGTTTAATTTTTTCTAAAGGCCCTTTCTAAATCTAAAGAGTTAATTTGTAGTTTGTCTTTATTCTGTTCATATGGTGAATTATATGTGTTGATTTATTTATATTGAAGCATGCCTAGGTATCTGGAATAAAGCTAATTTAATTATAGTATTCATCTTTTAAAAAATATATGTTCTTGCATTCATTTTGAAAGTATTTTATTGAGAATTTTTGCAGCTGTTACCATAATCAGTTTAGTTTTCACTTTTGTTGAGTTGTGTCATTTTGATGACAAGGTAAAACTGGCTTCATCAAAAAAAAAATTGACAATATTTTTTCAGTTTTAATTTTTAAACATAGTTTGAAGAGCATTTGTGTTAATTCTTCCTTAAGGATCTAGAAGAATTCTGTGCTGAATCTATCTGGCCCCTTGGGGTTTTTTGTTTGTTTGTTTGTTTTTTGCTGTTGCTTGGATATTTTTAATTACTGCTTCTGTTTCAATAGAAGTTAGAGTCTACTTGTATTGTTCATTTCATCTTCATTTAACTTAAGAAAGTTGTACATACCAAGAAATTCAGCCATTGCTTTTAGATATCCCAGTTTGATGGAATACAAAATTTTAATGTTTGTCCTTATGGTTCTTTGAGTTTGCTCATTGTTCATCATTATGTCTCTAATTTTAATAATTTGGTCTACCTTTCTTTTTTAATTAGTTTGGATAAAAGTTTGAAAAACTAAAAAATATTAAAAAGCACTGTCGATTTTTTCCATTATGTTGGTTAGGTATATTGTTCTTGGTTTGCTTACTTCTTTCTTTTTATCTCTTCATTATTTCATTCCTGAGTTTGATTGTTTTATCCCATGTATACTTTGGGGGTGTTATTTCCTTTCTTTCTTAAAATCTCTCAAGTATGTCTTTAATTTACTAATATTAGATTTCACCAGGTTTTTTGATGTACTACTTAATGCTATGAACTTTCCCCTTTGTCTTCATGTGTCACATGTTTTTTTGTATTTTGTGTTTCCATTCAATTCTAAATATTTTTAAGTTTCTTTATTGATTTCCATCTTAATTCAATTTTTATTCAATGATGAGTTTATATTCTATGAGTTTGTGTACTTTATGTCACTTCTATTATGCTTTAATTCATGGTAATTAGAATGAAAGTTGTTATTTAAATTTTCTTGGATATATTAGTATTTGCTTTGTGTCTTAATCATGGTTAATTGGAGAATGTTCTTTGGGCTTTGGAGAAGAAATTATTTTATTTAATATTTGGGTGGAATATTCTAGAACTGTCTTTTCCATTCATTTGATTTATGATCTTATTTAATTCCAGAATTTCTCTGTTTAGTTATTGTCTGACTGTTCTATCTGTTTGTAAGAGTGCATTATAGAACATAACCAATATCACTGTGTTAAGGTCAGCATGTGGTTTTATGTATTATAGAATTGTTTTTATGAAACTGAGGAACTTTTACTTTGGTGTATAGGTATTCATAATTGTAAGATCCTCTTGGGGATGTTTTTTTCTTTAGTGAGGATGTAATGTCCTTTCTTATCTCTTACAATTAGTTTGGATTTTAAGTATTTGATCAAATATGAAAATAGTCAAAGTTAGTCTTGGAGTGTGTGTGTGTGTGTGTGTGTGTGTGTGTGTGTGTGTGTGTGTGTGTGTTCAGGACAGCCAGAGTTCCACAGAATAGCCCTATCTCAAAAGATACATGAAAAATTATAATTTTGAAAATAGCCAAGCTTGATTATTCTTTTGGTTTTTTACTTGGAATATATTTTTTACTATTTTATCCTAAAGCTATGTTTGTCCTTGATGATAAGGTGTTTCTTGGCGGCTTATATTTTGTTTATTAATGCAATTTGCTAATCTGTATCTATTTATTTGGGAACTGAGACAGTTAAGAGTTACCAATGAGCAGTGGCTTTTTGTTTTGTTTTTATAGTTTCTGTTATTTTATTGTGTTTTGTTTTCTTCTTTGCAGACCTCTTTTGGTTAAGTATTCTGGGATTATTCATTCTTCATGGCATTTTGGATACAGTTAGTGTCCTGTTCAGATTGAAGGGTTTTTGGGTGTTTTAGGATTGTATTTATTTTTCTATCGTCTTTTGTAGAGCTTGGTAGGTGGACAGAAATTTCCCAAATTTGTTTTTATCATTACATGTTCTTCTTTCTCCTTCAATTACAATGGAATTGTTGTCTTGATAAAATAAAAATTGATAATTTTTCTGAGTATAGTAGTCTGGCCTGCCATCTTTGGCCTTTCAGAGTTTGTTGATCCTTTCAGTAACTTCTGGTTTTTACTGTCTCCTTTGAAGTGACATTCTGATGGGGTTACCTATATATATGACATGGTCTTTTCTCCTTGCTGCATTTAATATCGTTATTTTGTTCTGTACACTTAGAATTTTGATTATTATGCTTCACAGGAGACTCTTTTAATAACCCACTTGCCATTTCCAATGCCTCTTGCACCTTGAAAGGCATCACTTTCTTTAGATTTGGAGATTTTCTTCAATGATTCTGTTAAAAGTAGTTTCTGTGCCTTTGATTTGCATTTCTTCTTGTACCACTATGCCAATTATTTGTGTGTTTGATCTTTCTATAGTATCTCATACTTCCTGGATATGTTTTACCTGGATTTTATAGGTATCATATTTTATTTGATGTTATATTTATTTCTTCTAATTAGTCTTCAAAATCAGAAATTCTATTTTTAGTATCTTTTAATTTGTTGTCTGGGCCTGTCTCTGACCTTTTTGTTGACTTTCTGAGTTTTTCATTTTGACTTTATTTCAGTTTAGTTTTTCTCTAGTGATTCCATTTCTTTGTGAAATTCTACTTTCATATCTTTAATTTTTCCTTATTCCATTCAACTGTATTTTTGCAGTCTTCACTGAGGTATTTATTAATATTTTCCTTGAGGTCTTTGACTATATTCAAAATGGCTGTTTTGAATTTCTTTGTACTGTTCTGTTTTTTCTGTCTATATATTGCTTTATAATTTGTATCCAAGAATGCATGTGCCAGTTGCCTAACTCTTCTTTGCTAATTGGCAGTGAATCAAAAGAAAGAAAAGGAAAGAAGGAAGGAAGAAAGGAGGGAGGGAGGGAAGGAGGACGAGTGATTAGGATTCTGTTAAGTTCCCTAAACCTATACTGAAAGAGTCTGAAATTAAATTTTCTGAAATTTGACATTATTTCATGTCAAGACCTCTTTCACCTGTTTCTCATAGGCCTGTAGTGACATGGTTTCTTCCATATGCAGATGTACCCATGTGCACATATGCATGCACACAAAGCAGGCGGGTATGCATGCTCACCAGAATGATATCTTACAAGTATTTAAAGTTTAAAAGGCTGGGCTCCCCAATTATACCTCCTCCTCATTTCAAGAGATTAGTCATGGACAAGGAAAAACATCTTGATTATACTTGTATCTGTTCTGACAACACAGCAACCAAAGCCAAGGTTGTTTTGTTTTTAGGAACCTAAAAATATACAGAATGCCTGGTAGCAATTTAGTCACTGCTATCAGCTATTGCAAGCCTTTTTGCTCATTAAGCCTCCTCTGCCTTTTTTACTCTGTGGCAGATGGGAGGTTCCTGGAAAAAGAAAAATATCATATTCATTCTGCCAGATCTTTATTCTTGAAAATCATGCTTTCCTCTATTTCAGCAAGGCTCTAAGGCAAAGCCTGACCAGAATGCATGATCACAGGAAGCAGCCTGGGTTATTTTACCTGATATTAATGAAATTGTGTCAGGGAATCAAATGTAGTAAGGATTTAGTTTGGTGGTTGGCTTTGTGCACCCCTTGTTTTGAATCAGATAATTTCCTGTGGGCCTCTAATCTTAAAACCAAATGTATGAAACCTATGTTTTAGAAATATAGTTGTCTCAGTTCAATGTTCTTTATCTATGTTATTTTGAAGTTTGTAATGGCTTGAGTATTTGTGGTATGAGGAATATTTATATATTTATTTCTGAGTTTTTAGTTTTCTGAGTCTGTAAAATTTCTGTGTTCATATAGGTCTGAGCTAATAAATCTTCAGCTTATCTGTGCCTCAAAATATTTTGACCATAAAATAAAAGTTTTCTTTCATGACGGTGTTTGAAGGTGCCTCAGAGTCTGCAAATTCTCGGCGCAAAAGAGATTTATTTATGCTGAAGGAGATGAGTATGTCTGGCGGGGGGGGGGGGGGGCTGCAGAAGTGATTATTTTCTTAAGCAGAAAATGGCAAGTCTGTACTAGGATAAGTTAGTAAGTCCTCACTGAACATGTTAGCCATGCGTCCAGATAACGTATTTTGAATTCTACATAGACCTTGCTGTTTTGATAGCTGGGCTCTGGAGTTTCAGTAAGGTATAAGAAATTGGCCAAATAAAGGAATCTTGGTGGAAGCTTTATGGTATAATCTAATGGTTTAGCAGGAGAGAAGGCAAGAACTGCCAGTACCATGCTTGCAATGCATGGGTCTGTTAGAAAGCTCTTCAAAGTTCACTGAGCAAAAAGTAAAGATTGTCCTTTTAGGGTTCACTCTTAAGAAGGTATTCATAGATAGATATTCAACATGTATAGAATATAGGTAATCATCTTGTAAAACATGTATTTCACATTTGTTATGCATGCACACATACAGTGATATGGACATGTCACAGAAAATAAAGACTTGAAGGTGACAAACATAAATGTTAACAGTGATACCAGTGGGAGATAGTCTATTCCTACATTTTTGAGACTTTGCATTTTTGAGCAACAATCAGTGTTTTATATTTATACTGATAATATCAGTATAATGCATTTTTTTTATCATGGAGGGAGTAGTTTACTTTTTGGAGGTAACATATACATAGATATTATCTTTTAAACCACTGTAAAAACAAATATTCTTGTAGGCAGAAGTTTCTTTGTCATACCTGACCAGCCATTTAGTCCAAAGTAATCACACAAAGGCTTATATTAGTTATAAACAGTTTGGCCTATGATTCAGACATATTACTATCTAACTTTTATTTATTTATTTATTCATTCATTCATTCATTCATTCATTCATTCATTCATTCATTCATTAAAAAGTGTCTTTTCCCCCATGAATCCCTTACTTGTCTTCTCTTCCCTTCTCCCAATCCCTCCTAGTCAGACTTCAGCCTCCCCTCATCCTCACCAACCCCTCTTCCCTTCCCCCAAAAGGGCAAGACATCCCAAGGTGGGTCAGCTCACCCTGGTGTATGCACTCCAGGGAAGTCTGATTCACTCATCCCAATATCAAAACTGAGTTAGGTGCTCCTCTGCAAGGAGTGGGCTCCAAGTTGCCAGTCCATACTCAGGAACACAATCTGATCCCATCCCTCAAGTCTCCACATAACTGTCCATGCCAATCAACAGTTACCTACAATTGGAGGGCCTAGCTTCTTTTCCTGATGGCTCCCCAGTGGCTGTTCTTGATTCAGTGAGCTCCCCAGAGCTCCAGCCAGCCATCTCTGTGGGACTTCTCCTCACAATCCCTATCCCCTTGATCATACATATCTCAGGTAGACCATTGTTCAGCGATGGATCTCCTCCTCTGCCTCTATTCACTGTTGGATGTAGTTTCTGTGATGACATTTAGGGTGGTTATTCATTTGATCATAGGAGAAGTCTTTTTAGGCATCTTTAGGCATCACCTCCACTATTGGTTGAAGACCTATCAGAGACATCCTGTGAGTTCTTGGAGGTTTCCCTAGTACTTGGCCTTTTTCCAACCACACACTGGCTTCCTCTATCAATATATTCATCTTTTCTTTTTCTCCATTTTTGTTGCTTCTCTCACTCAACCATCTCCTCTCATGATGTGTTCCCATTTCTTCTTGATTAAATCCCATTGTGAACCCAATTTGCTAATGAGATGTTCTCTATTTTCTCTTCCTAGGAGAATGCCTGGATGTCACTCTTAAGTTCCTTCTGATCCCAAGCTGTTCAGGGATTGTGGTTTGCAGCTTGGGTATTTTTTGCTATTTTTCTAAAGTCCACTTATGAGTGAGGACATACCATACCTATTTTTTCTGGGCTTGTGATGCCTCACTCAGGAGGATATTCTCCAAATCTATCCATTATAACAATAAGGTTTCTTGGTCCCAGGTGGCCAGAGATCCAGACCCACAGACCTGATTCCTCAGACCCCTTAGCCGCCTGCCGCTGATCAGGCCCCCAGAAATGACTTAGACACTTATATTAAGTTCATGCTGTTTGGCCTACGGCTCAGGCACATTGCTAGCTTGCTCTTAAATCTTAACTCAAACCATTCTCATTAATCTGTCTGCCATGTGGCCTGTGGCTCACCTCTGTTCCTTACATGTTGCTCCTTTGGGCTTCTGGCTCTGTCTGTCTGACTCCGCCTTGCTTCTCCTACCTATGCTGTGATTTCTCCTCCTACTTTTTCTATGGTGCCTGTCATGGGCCAAAACAGCTCCTTTATTTGAAGATTGAAATTGACAGCACACAGAAAGACCTTCTCACATCAATCTATTGCCTGCAAATTTTAGAATGCTATTTTGTTGTTGTTGTTGTTGCTGAGTAGTACTACATTGTGTAGAAGTACCACAGCTTGTTAATCTACTCTTCAGTTGAGGGTCATCTAGGTTGTTTCTAAGTTCTTCCTATTATGAATAATGCTGCTCTGAACATAGTTTAGGTAATGCCATTGGGGTACAAATGTGAATCTTTTGGGAATATGCCCAATAGTGGTATTGCTGTATTGTTGGGGAGATTGATTCCCAGTTTTCTGAGGAACTGCCATACTGCATAACAGAGTGACTGTACAAGTTTACACTCCCACCAACAATGGATGAATGCTCCTCTTACTCCATATCCCACCCAACATATGCTGTCATCTCTGTTTTTGATTTTAGCTAATATGACAAGTGTAAGGTGGTATCTCAAAGTTATTTTGATTTACACTTCTCTGATGTCTAAAGATGTTGAGAAAGTTTTTAAGAGCTTTTCAGCCACTTGTAATTCTTCTGTTGAGAATTCCCTTTTTAGTTCCAAACCCCATTTTTAAATTGGATTATTTAGGTTTTTGAGCTCTAGTTTCCTGAGTTCTCTATATATTTTAGAGATCTGTCCTTTGTCAGAAGTAGGGTTGGTGAAGATCTTTTTCCATTCTGTAGGCTGTTGTTTTGTTTTATTGACAGTGTCCTTTGCCTTACAGACGCTTCTCAGTTTCAGGAGGTTCCACTTATTAATTGTTGTTCTTAGTGTCTGTGATACTGGTGTTATATTTAGGAAGTGGTCCCCTGTGCCATTGTGTTGGAGGGCATTTCCAACTTTCTTTTCTATAAAGTTCCCTGTAGCTGGGTTTAGGTTGAGGTCTTTGATCGACTTGGATTTGAGTTTTGTGCAGGATGATAGGTTTCGATTGATTTGCATTCTTCTACATACTACCATCTAGTTATGCCAACACCATTTGCTGAAGATACTATCTTTATTCCATTGAATATTTTTGACTCTTTGTCAAAAATCAGGTGTTCATAAGTGTGGGGGTTAATGTCAGAGTCTTCGATTTGATTCCATTGATCCCAAAATCTGTTTTTATGCCAGTTCAAGGCTGTTTTTTATTACGGTAGCCTTATAGTATAGCTTTAAGTCAGGGATGGTGATTACTCCTAAAGTTCTTTTATTGAGCAAGATTTTTTTTTTTTTTCAATCCTAGGTTTCCTTTTATTCCATATGAAATTGAGTGTTGTTCTTTCAAGGTCTATAAAAAAATGTTTGGGATTTTGATGGGGATTGCATTGAATCTGTAGGTTGCTTTTGGGGGGAAAAATGTCATTTTACTATGTTGATCCTACCTATCCAGGAGCATGGGAGATCTTTCCATTTTCTGATAACCTTTTCAGTTTCTTTCTTCAGTGCTTTAAGGTTTTTATCAATCAAGTCTGCTACTTCTTTGGTTAGAGTTACACCAAGATATTTAGTGCTGTTTGTGGCTATTATAAAGGATAATGTTTCTCTTATTTCTTTTGAAGCTTTTTTATCCTTAGTGTATAAGAGGGCTATTGATTTTTTTAGTTAATCTTGTATCTTGTTGCACTGCTGAAGGTGTTTTTGAGTTGTAGGAGTTCCCTGATAGAATTTTGGGGTTATTCATGTATGCAATCTGCAAACTATCTACAAATAGAGATAGTTTGACTTCTTCCTTTCCACTTTGTATCCTGTTAATTTCCTTTTGTTGACTTATTCCTTTAGCTAAAACTTGAAGAACTATATTTAATAAATAAAGAGAGAGGATAGTCTTGTCTTGTTCCTGATTTTAGTGGTATTGCTTTGAGATTTTCTCCACTTAGTTTAATGTTGGCTGTCAACTTGCTGTATATCACCTTTATTATATTTAGTATTTTCCCTGTATTACTATTTCTCCAGGACTTTTATCATGAATGTTGTTTTTTGTAAAAGATTTTTTCAGTGAGATGATCATGTGATTTTTTTTTTCTTTTAGTTTGTTTATATGATGGATGATGTTCACAGTTTTTCATATGTTGAACCATCCCTGAATCACTGGGATGAAACCCACTTGATCGTGGTGCATGATTTTTTTTTTTTTTGATATGTTATTGGATTCGGTTTGCCAGAATTTTGTTGAGTATTTTTTCATCAGTGTCCATGAGAGAAATTAGACTGTAATTTTCTTTGTTACATCTTTGAGTGGCTTGGGTATCAGGGTGATTGTGGCCTCTTAAAAAGACTTCAGCAATGTACCTTCAGTTTACTGTATGGAACAGTTTAAGGAGTATAGGTATTAGTTCTTCTTTGAATGTCTGATAGAATTCTTCGCTGAAACCGTCTGGTCCTGGGCTCTTTATTTTTGGTTGAGACTTTTAATAATAGCTTGTATTTCCTTAGGGGTTATAGTTCTGTTTAGGTCATTTATCTGATCTTGTTTTAAAATTGGTAAGTGGTACTTGTCCAGAATGCTGTCCATTTCCTTTAGGTTTTCCATTTTAGAGCAGTATAGAATTTCAAAGTATGACCTGATAATTCTCTGGATTTCCTGTTGTTGTTATGTCCACATTTTCAGTTCTAATTCTGCTAATTTGGATACTCTCTTCTGCTTTTTGGTTTTTTGGATAAGGGTTTATCTATCTTGTTGATTTTTTTTCAAAGAACCAACTCTAATTCATTGTTTCTTTGTATTGGTCTCTTTGTTTCTGTTGTATTGATTTCAGCCCTAAATTTGATTATTTCCTAACATCTATTCTTTCTAGGTGAGTTTGCTTCTAAGTGTTCTAAAGCCTTCAGCTGTTCAATTAGGTCTCTCATGTGAGATTTCTCTAGACTTTTCACATAGGCATCTAATGCTCTGAGTTTTCCTTTTAGCACTTCTTTCATTGTGTCCAAGAAGTTTGGGTATGTTGTTGATTCATTTTCATTAAATTCTAGGAAGTCTTTGATTTCTTTCTTAACTTCTTCCTTGACTCAGAGGTGATTCGAGGGAGAGATGTTCAGTTTTCATTAATTTGTAGGCTTTCTATGATTTTTGTTGTTGCTGAATTCTAACTTTAGACCATGGTGGTCTGTTATGATACAAGGAGTTATTCCCAATTTTTTTTTTGTATCTATTGATATTTGCTTTATGACAAAGTACGTTGTCAGTTTTAGAGAAAGTTCCATGGGGTGCTGAGAAATATGTAAATTCTTTGTGTTTTCGTGGAAGGTTCTGTATATATCTACTAAGTCCGTTTGAGTCATGACATCCATTAGATCCCTTATTTCTCTATGGAGTTTCTGTCTGGTTGACCTATCAAGGGTGAAAGTGGGGTATTGAAGTCTCCCACTATTAGTGTGTGGTATTTGCTGTGAGGTTTAAAATTTAGTAATATTTCTTTTATATATGTAGGTGCCCTTGTGTTGAGGGCATAAATATTCCGGATTAAGACTTCATCGCTATGGATTTTTTCTGAGATGAATATGTAATGTCTGTCTCCTTTGATTGATTTTAGTTTGAAGTCTATTTTGTTAGGTATTAGGATGGCTACACCAGCTTCTTTCTTAGGAACATTTGATTGAAAAGTCTTTTTCCAGCTCTTTATTCTGAACCAGTGTCTGTCCGATATTGTCTCCATTTATGGTGATTGATAGTTTTTCTAGGTATAATAGTCTGGGTTAGCAGCCATGCTCTTTCAGTGTCTGTATAATATCTGATGAAGACCTTCTTACTTTCATTTTTTACATTGAATAGTCAGGTGTTATTCTGATGGGTCTGCCCTTATAGGCTATTTGTCCTTTTTTTTGCAACTCTTTGTATTTTTTCTTTGTTCTGTAGGTTTAGTGATTTGATTATTGTGTGACGAGCAGACTTTTTTGGGGGGAGGCTAGTCTATTAGGTGTTCTGTAAGCTTCTTGTATCTTTATAGGCATTTCCTTCTTTAGGTTGGGAAAGTTTTTTTCTATGATTTTGTTTAGTATTTTTTTCTGTGCCTTTGAGCTGGTATTCTTCTCCTTCTTTGATTCTAATTATTCTTAGGTTTGGTCTTTTCATAATGTCCCAGATTTCCTGAACATTTATTGTTAAGACTTTTTTAGTTTTAGCATTTTCTTTGACTCATGTATCTATTTTCACTTTTGAATCTTCCACTCCAGAGATTCTTTCTAACATCTCTTGCATTCAGTTGCTTTACTTGCATGTGTAATTCCAGTTCATTTTTGGGGGGCTTTTTATTTCCAGCTTTGCCTCTGTTTGTGCCCTCTTTATGGCTTCTATTTCAATTTTTAATTCCTGGAATGCTTCTTTCACCTCTTTGTTTTCTTTTTCTTGTTTTCCTTTCATAGATTTGTTAATTCTTTCAATTTTGTTTTTTTTTTTTTCTATTTTTTAAGGGAATATTTATATCCTCTTTTCATGCTCTTATTATCTTCATAGAGTTCTTTTTCTTTAAGATCATTTCTTTCTGTTTCCTCTTCATTGTTATGCTTAGATCTTGATGTTGTAGAATCACCAGCTTCTTCTGGTGGTGTCTTGTTGTTCTTTATATTGTTATATGTATTCTTGCACTGGTGTTTGCCATTGCTTCCTTGGTTCACTCTTAGCTTTTGGTCAACTCTTAAGTCAGTTTTGGGCCTGAGGGCTGAGTGTCTCCAGTAATTGCAGGGGCTGTTCTTATTTGGCATTTAGTTGGCTATAGGCCCAAGGAGCTGTGTTTCTCCAGTTGTTGCAGAGGTCATTATTAGTTGTTTCTTAGTTGGCTCTTAGTTGGCTTTTCTGCTGTATAGCAGGGATCTGTGGAGTCTCCAGTTTTAGTGTGTGATGGGGCATGGTTTGCCATGGAATGTCCCTCCAACTGTGTTTGTCTTGGCTGTGGGTTACCCTGAGGTGGAGAGAGCTCTCCCTGCATTTTTTGGGGGGGGGGCAGAGCTGGGTGTTGTTGATGTGCCGAGGCTGTGTCCCCCAGATGGTCTTCAGAGACCATGGTCTCTGCTTGGCCTGGGGGTCAGGGTAGCACTAACTTCTTGGTCGGCTGTGGGCCAGGAGGTTCAGTGTCTCCACTATCTAACTCTTATACTTAAATTTACCCATATTTCTATTTGTGTTTAGCCACATGGCTTGGTACCTTTTTGTTCAATGTATCATTCTCATTCTGCATCTTGATGTCATCTGCTACTCTCTGTTCTTCCTCTTCTCAGAATTCTCCCTGTCTGGTAACCCTGCCTATACTTCTTGTCTGCCTAGCTTTTAACCAATCAGCATTTTATGAAACCAGTATTTACAGCAACACTTATTTACAGTGTACAAGAGCATAATCCCACAACACATTCTTTTCCCCCCAACTTAATATTTGTATTAATTATTGAGAAATTATGTACAATGCATCTCAATCACACTTACTTGAAATTCTCTCATTCCTCTCAGGTGCACTCCAACCATCATGCCCCACACCCCCAAAAAACAGAAACAAATAAAACCACAATGTCCAATTTATGTTGCCTATATACTTATCAGAGCCTTATCAAATTCTTAGTGGCCAGGCCCTTAAAGAAAACTGATTCCTGTGCCCCACCATAGAATTATCAACTGTGAAGGGCTTTATTACAGCATCTTTGTCACAGTTTTAATGATTCTTCTAAATAGCTTCCTGTCTGGGCCTTTTTTTTTTGGGAGGGGGAGTAGGTCTTGTCACAGAAGTCTTCAGTGTCTCACATTCTCAATTTTTAGTATGCAGTCATTGATACTATTGCAGAAAAAGCTCCCTTGCCATAGTAGTGGCAGCAGCATGCATAATAGAACTTCACCATGGTTTCCAGTAGACATCAGTATGACTTCTGGCTACATAATTGACCATGGACATCAAGGTGGCTTCTTGTGAGAGAACAAATCGCAAACATCAGCATGACCTCTAGTGGCATTCTTAGGACTTGAAAACCAGAATTCCAGTTATCTTATTACCTAGAAATGATGACTTAGTTTTTATTTAAACAAAGATTCTTCATATGGAAGTGAGTTTACATATACTAGTATTTGAAAGATCAAGCCACTAAAGAAGGCATGGAAATTCTGAATGTGACTAAGTCTATTGTTTAATTTGCTGAGTTTTACTTCTTTATTTTTGATATTTAGGATGTGTTATTGTTGTTGTTTAGTTGTATTGTAGATTTATAGTTAGTTTTGCTTTATTTTCCATGCTTTTTACATTACTTTTATCAATCAAAATATCCCACAAAATTTCCCACCATGCTTTTTTTCATTCACTACCTTATGGAAAGAAAGCATTTTTTTTTCTTGTCACAATTCTGCTATTGACATCTTAAGAATACACAACAATATGGTGCTGGCATAACTGGATTGTGGCATGTAAAAGAACACAAACAGATCATTATCTATAACCCTGCAGAAAATTCAAATCCAAGTAGATCAAAGACCTCAACATAATCCAGTTTCATTGAACCTGATAGAAGAAAAAGTGGGAATAGCCTTGAACACATTGACACAGGAGACCTCTTCCTAAGTATAACACCAGTAGCACAGACAATAAAAACAACAATCAATCATTGGTACCTCCTAAAACTGAGAAGCTTCTGTAAGGCAAATAATATAGTCAATAAGACAAAACTACAGTCTACAGAATGGAAAAAGATCTACACCAACCCTACATCTGACAGAAGGATGTTTTCTAACATATATGAAGAACTCAAGAAAGTAGACATCAAAATATCAAATAACCCAATTTAAAAATGGGGTACAGACCTAAACAGAATTCTCAACAGAAGAATCTCAGATGACTGAAAGACATGCAAATCAAAGCAACTTTGAGATGACATCTTACACCTGGGAAAATAGCTAAGATCAAAAACACTGATGACCACCTATGCTGGAGGGGATGTTGAGTAAGTAAAACACTCTTCCATTGCTGGTGTGAATGGTCTTCTACTTTGGAATTTACTATGACAGTTTCTTAGAAAATTGAGAACCAATCTACCTCATGATCTGGAAATACCACTATTGGGCATACACCCAAAGGATATACAATCACACCACAAGGACATTTTCTCAGCTATGTTCATAGCATTACTTGTTAATAGTCTTAACCTGGAAACAACCTACATGCTCCTCAACTAAAGAATGGATTAAAAAAAATATTGTACATATAAACAATGAAGTATTACTCAGCAGGGAAAAAAAATGACATCCTGAAATTTGAAGGCAAATAGATGGAACTGGGGGGGGGGGGAACCTTCCTGAGTGAGGTAACCCAAACTCAGAAAGGTAAGCATGGTATGTAGTCACTCATAAGTGGATATTAGACATAGAGCAAAGAGTAACCAGGCTACAATCTACATCCCAGAGAAGCTAGGTAACAAGACAGACCCTAAAAGAACAATCTGTGGATCCCCACTGAGGGGGAAATAATAAGATCTCCTGAGTAAATTTGGATCATGGATGGAGAGGAGTAAGGGGAGGTGGGAAAAGAACATGAGGGAATGGGTTGGATGAGTTGGGGAAGGGACAGAGAGGGAGTGTAAAGAAAGAGATATCTTGATACAGGGAGCCATTTTAGGGTTAGGGAGAAACCTGGTGCTAGGAAACTTCTCAGGAATCCACAAGGATGACCCCAGCTAAGACTCCAAGCACTAGTGGAGGGGGTACCTAAACTGACCTTCCTCTGAAATCAAATTGATGACCACCCTAATTGTCATAATAGAACCTTCATCTAGCAACTGATGGAAGTAGATGCGAAGATCTACAGCTAATCACTGTGTCAAGTTCTCAGTCCAGTCAAAGAGGGTTTTTATTAGCAAAGGGGTCAAGATCATGATGAGGAAACCCACAGAGACAGCTGACTGGAGCTACTGGGCGCTCACTGACTCTGGACTAACAGCTAGGGAACCTGCATGGAACCAAACTAGACTCTTTAAATGTAGATGCTAGTTGTGTGGCTTGAGCAGTTTGTGGGGCCTCTGGCAGTGAGACCAGGACTTATCCCTAGTGCATGAACTGGCATTTTGGAGCACTTTCCCTATAGAGGGGTACCCAGCTAAGCCTTTACAGGATGGAGGGGCTTAGTCCTTCATCAACTTGGTATGCTAGATTTTGTCGGGTCCCAATGGTAGGCCTTACTCTTTCTGAAGAGTGGATGAGGGTGGCGGGGTGGGGAGAGTGGTGGGGAAGGGAGGGAGGGAGAACTGTATGTAAAATCTTTTAAATAAAAAAATAAAAATTTGTAAAGTTATCCACAAAAGAAAAAAATGTGAATATTGCTAAGGGCAAAGAAATTTGATACATGAAAAACAACAGTAGCTGTGTGAAAGTAACACATCATAGAATTCGCTCAGCAGGGTTGGAGCAGCGGATGCTGAACTCCAGCTGGCTCTCCAGTTAATCTCTCCAAAGGCAGCCAAGTTGTAAAAGTGTTTTCCAACTCCAAACTGTCAAGGTACTTCATTGACTAAATAGAACATGTTGGTAGAAGAACTGAGAAATTGCCTGGTCCAGTGATCACCTATTTCAGTGTGTTATACCCATATGATTGGTTACTAATAAATTGCACTTGACCTGAAGTGTTCCTTCATTGTTTGCACTGAGTGAAAAAATCTGAGTTCAACAAACAAGACATCAAATTTGTACTAGCTTCAGTAATAAGTGGACATCTCTTTACATACATTTTAATAGTTCAGTGATTTGAAGACAAAGTCTTCATTTCTCTGGATATTGGATTCTAGCCAACTAGATTTCAAACTGTGGCAGCAGTTATAGGCTGCATGCCCTTGCTTCTTATTACCTGGAGTTAAGAGAAAGTTTTTTCTTTTTTTACTCTTTCAGAAAAATAAACAAATCATACTATAACCCCTAAGAAAGTGGTTTATATGCTATGTTGTATGTGTTTCTAGAACCGGACAGACAAGTGAAGATGTATTATCTTTACATCAATCCAAACTGAGCTCTGGAGATAGGAATGGGTCATATTTCCTTGAGATGTTCACTAGGTTTGCGTATCTATATTCATGTACAAAGCTGCACAATTTTGGGTGTCATTAGGAAAGACATGGGAGTATTAGGATACTGGGCAGTCAATGGCTTCACTATATATGATGTGCTTAATATTTTCTGAAAAACAAATCCCATCTTTCTAGATATATTCTGTTTTGTAACCCAGTGTCCCTCCCTATTCTAATAGCTTCCATGGGAAGAATATTAACTAATCAGTAGCTAGTTATGACATTAAAGACATAATCGGTGAAAGCAGTTCATGGTATATATTAAGTATTTAATTAACGAAGCAATGTTTGCCATTATTATGTTTTTATCATTATTCCTAAAGGTAACTAACTATTCCATACACTAAGCTTTGATTTAAAATTAACCTTTTCAATGATGTCCCTTTTTAGACTTAGCCAATCTTTAAAAGAGAGGAAAATGTCTTAGATTGGAGCTTTAGGAATTGAAGATTAAGGTTTTTATTATTTTTCATGGGACAGTATATCACTGCTGGAATAGGCCATTTATTTTTGCATATTTTCAAAATTACAACTATGTTACTGTTTTGACTTTGCCACTGATCCAGGTAATTAAGAGAAATGCATTATTGGCAACTGACTGTTGCCGAAAGAATTGAATCCTTTCCCTATTACCCCCCCCCCCCTCCCTCATAAGGGTTGATTCTAGGAGGTGAACTACTCGGAACAACATCATCGAGTCTCAAATGACCCTTGACACTGGAAATGATAAATGATATTTAAGTTTATTCTTAATGTTAGTAATAATGATGTATCACTGTGATTTGCCATTTCTAAGATGGTTCATAATTTCAGACAACAGGGATTTAAGGTCCCTAGCTTTACAAATAATTGCTTGCTATATTTCCTTCAGTTTTTCTCTAATTGCTATCTAGTGCATGACACATGTTTAACAAATATGTCAGTAAGACTTAAAATAATCTGTTAGAGGTAGACCTGGGAATTATTATAATTAAAACCCATTTACTAAGGAAAAACTCAGCCTCAAGATTTCATGACTTGGTGAAGGCAATGCAGTGTTTTGTTTTGTTTCTAATTTTTGATGCCTTCTTTGGAGTGGTAAGGTGTTAAGAAATTTTTTTAAAAGTAGCCTATTTTTTTCATAAAAATTAGATTTTTTGAGGCATAAGTAAGTAAAAGACCATTGAGAGTAACAGGTTCTGTAGTCAATCTATGTTTAATAAGAAAATTCTGCTTACTCTAGTCCACATGTCAGCCTTCAAGGCAAGGACCATAGCATCATTAATAAGATGTCTTCCTGTTACATTATACTACAGTTGTTTATTTTATTTGTTTTGAGACAGGAGCTCATTGTATATCCCATATGGGCCTTGAATTCTTAATCCATGTTCTTCAACTTCTTGAGTCCTAGAATTGAAGGCATTTGCCACATTTAATTATAGTTTTCATTTACTGAACATCTACTTGTTGTCAATCCTTAAATTTGTTTATTTTCATTATTATTGTTACTATTATTTGCTTTTTGAGTCTGAGTCTTTGTATATAATGCTGTTTAGCCTGGAATAATGTAGTACTTATATTTTACTATGTAGCCCAGGCTGACTTAGAAATTGTAATCCTCCTGCCTGAGCCTCTGCCTTACAACCACATGGGATTACAGGTGTGCTCACAATGCCTAACGATCATCTTTAAAATTCTCATAAAATAGGGAATAACTTACCAATAGAAATTCAGAAAAACTAAATGATGTTTTTTTTTTCTTCACAAAATGATTCCCAAAGGAATCTAACTGGAATAGTGTGCGTTATAATGGACAGGAAAAGAGAGCTAATAAACTTGTAACAATTCTAAAGCACATTAGATGCCTCATCTCACACTGTTGGACACATAGATGTTCACTGACCTGCTGTTTCCCATCCTTGAACTGCTGAAATAAATCCTGTTTGTCACTCTGATACAAGGTTGGCAATGAAGCTATTCATTAACAAAATTTTCCTGCTTTCTGATCAAACACATTGTCTTTTTATATGAAGACTGTTGAAATAGTGTTTTACCATCACACTGATGAAATTTTGGTCTACTAAAATTTGTCTTCTAAGATATTCAAATTATACCAAGCACTCTGCCATACACAATGGACCATCATGTTCCAGTTCATGAGAAAGGAGCAGCAGAAAAGGTGTGGTCTTTGCAAAAGGTTGGGGATCTATAAAACAGAGATAGTTGTCTCTCCAAACAAGTAGAGAATATGGAGAAAACATCAAATCCATTCACATTTTGAGGCCTCTGAATTAATGAATTTCCCACATGAAAGCAAATAGTTTGAATCAGAAAAAACACTCTCTGGAATGGGATCTACATTTGTTCTGTTCTCAAGCAATCCTCCACTCCCCCCCCAAAAAAACGCATTAAAAATGAATTTCTATACTAATCATAATGAGAATTTTAAGAAGTAGTTTATATTAAAACATAGTCTGTGGAGAAACTTTTATAAAAATTGCTTAAAAATTTTCAACATGGAATATTTATTTATATTTATATTACTTTAGTTACATATATTTGGAATATACCAAATGTACCAAATCCTTTAGAAGCCTCCATTTCCATTGGCCTGATCTGCTTTCACAGGAATGAATTTTTCCTACCACAGTGGCATTTATATATTCTAGTCATTAGAGTTTTGCAGTAGTTATTTTATCTCAAGAGTCTTGTATAGCCTTAGAGAGGTATTGCTAAGAGTTATAAACTAGTTGCTGTAGTCAAAGTCGCCTAAGAGTTTTGTTTTTTTTTTTTTTTTAAGTTGCTAAAGAATTCATAAAACACTTTAGGGCTAGAATATGACCTATAAACAGAGATTCACAAATTGGAGCTATCTCTTCCCTTAGGAGAAAAAAGACATTCAAGTATGTTATGCAAAAACAAGTTCTTTTTGATTCCTTGTGAACAATCCTTGACCCACATAGCTTTTTAAAATTTTCTCACATGTGATAAGATGTAGATGCTTATTCAGAGAGCTTGCAATCAATCATAAGTGATGAGCTTCTGTTATGTTCAGTCAGTGGATCAAGTTCAACTTCTTTAAACTCCAAGGCTTTAGAATATTTTGGAGATTGAATTCAGCCATCCTAAAGCAGAATTTGTCATTTCAGTGAGCAGATTCAGAAACCAATTACCATTTTTTATGAAGAATTTAGTTAGATAATTTATCTTTGACCTCTTAGAAAAAAAAATAAAGCTTCCCAACTCATGTTAGCAACTGGGACTTGATTTTAGGAAAACAATGGAGGCTTCATATCATAACACCACCTTACATGCTCCAGAATATTTTTAGTTAACTCAGACCAATGGCTGACTTATTAATCATAACTTCCTTAGCTGCTAATAGAATTTTGTTAAATGCCATTATGTAGAGAATAAAACAAAATAATCTTCCTTTTTAAAACTTTTTTAGCTCTGGAATTTAAAATATAATTGCATAATATTCCTCTTGTCTTTTCTCCCTTTAAGCCCTTTAGTGAAGCCTCCCTTCCAAATTCCTGGCCTCTTTTTTCTTAACTATTGTTATCTTTCATCTATCTATTTACCCATCTATCTATCTAACTATCATCTATGTATCTGTCATCTATCTATATATTACCATTATTTGTGTAGCTACATATATATTTATGTATCTGTTTATCTGTCTGTCTATATTCCTAATTATGTAAATACAACTATCATTCAGTTTTTATCATGGTACTTGTATGTTTATCTTTTCAGGACTGACCATTTCGTGTTGGATAAAATTGATGTGCTCTTCCCTGAAGAAGACTACACTTCCTGTTCTCATAATTTCTTAGTTACATGAAGTTTTTCTTTAGACTTGAGGCCTCCTGGGCTTTAAGACATTCATGTCAACATGTCTATTGGTGATATGTTTGTATTTACACAGTCATGTAGGTAAGACTTCATGGTTTAGATACTACTGTTTTTCTACCCTCTCTTCCACAGTGATCCCTAATGCTTGTGTGCAGGAGTTGTGTTATAGATCTATCAGTTTGGACTGGACTCTAAAACTCTGAATTTAGGTTAGTTGTTATTTTATGTATTGGTCTCTTTTTACTGCAAAATATAGTCTTCATGATGAGGAGTGAGAACTACATTTATCATTGCATGTAAGGACAAATATTTAGAATGTAGTGAGAAGATATGGTAGTTTAGTATAGTGGCGATTGTGGCTTCACTAGCCTTTGAAGATTGGCAGGTTTCCACTACCAGGCATAGCTTCCTCTTATAGAGGTGGCCCTATGTCCTAATTAGAGAGCTGCTGGTTACTGACAAGGTATGCATGCCACTACAGCTCTCTTAGGTTATTGTGCCATACTGCTCTTTGTTATGAGGTAGGATAGGAACATTGGTACCTTCCATTCTTTGAAAGCTCGGACCTTTTGGCATCTTGAAAAGTAGTCCTCAGAGAAGAGGGATTCAGATCAGTTTCACTTCAGTGTCTTCTGGGCCTTGTGTCAGAAGTCTATGATGTATTCAGCAGTAAGAACTTCAATTCCAACTCTAGAGACAACCAAAAGCAATAGCAGTAGCCTTTATTGTTATGATATTCCCTTTAACAGCTCTCACCTAACAATCAAACGTTAGAGCTTCTGAAGTCTGGTAGTGGAGAGTTTGTTAGATGGTCTACTGTTCTTGGTGGAGGCATTGAATGCTCAGATGAGAAAACTTCATTTAAACTATATATGTATATTTAAAAACTAACTTCTGTGTATTTTATGTATTTTAGGCAGTAATTAATATTATAGCTTATTGTGAATTTTTCAGACATTCTTAACATTTTGATAATCCTCCTTCCCCCTTTTCTGTATCTATCACCCCTTATATAGGTAGAGTTCTCCCACCCATTTTCTCCCATTTCCCCATCAGACCACTTGTACCCTGCTATTCCCTTATATTAGTCCTTTATCTTCTCTTCCATCAGTGGTCCATTTTTACTTTTCTGATTCTGTGGTTACTCCAGCATATGTGTTCCCATGAAGATTTGGAGTTCTATGAAAAGAACATGTAATACTTGTATTTCTGGATCAGGGTTATACCATTCAGTATACCATTAAATCATTTTATGATTTCGGTGAGATTGCTTTAAGTTTCCCTCCATTTATGTTGATGTTGACTATTGGTTTTATGTATAGTTCCTTTATTGTGTTGAAGCTTGTTAACCCTAATCCTTTCTCAAGGACTTTTATTATGAAAGCATATCAGATTTTCTCAAAGGTTTTTCCCTACATCTCTTTGAATCCAATTATACAAATCAATTATATAAATCATTGATGTATTCATAGTAACCCATTCCTGTATTTCAGAAATGATGCCAACTGGTTATGGTAAATAATATCTTTTATGTATGTATATATTTGTTTTTTCAAGTATTTTATTGAATAATATATGTTCATCAGGGATACTGGCCTGTAGTTTCATATTTTTTGTATCTTTATCTGGTTTTCGTATCACCATGATAATGGCTTCATAGAAGATTTTTGGGAATTCTTCCTCTCTCTCTCTCTTCCTCCTTCTTTTTCTTTTTCATCTTCATTGTCATCTTCATCTTCTTAACCATAGGTATCTGTACATCTTCAAAAGTTAGATAAAATTGTTTTGTAAAAATATCTGTCCCCATTCTTTCTTATTGGCTACAAGAATTTTGAAATAATATTTCAACATCCTCATTAGTTATAAGTCTGTTTAAGTTTTGGACTTCTTGGTTCAATTATGGTAGCTTGACTGAATTAGAAAGTCATTATTTTTATTGTTTTCTAGCTTAATAAAGTAGAGGTTTATAAGGTATTCCATTATAATGTCCTGAACTTCTTTTTATGTGTATGTCTGCAGTAATGCTTCCCTGTTCATTCGATTCTGTTAATTTGGGTCCTTTCTTTCTTTTAGTTAGTTCATCCAAGGACCTATTGATCTCAAAGAAACAGCTTTTAGATTTATTATTTATTTTTTTCATTGTGCCTATTTCATTAATCTCTACTCAACTTTTACTATTAAAGTAATGAATGTGGCTCACATTTTTTGGTTTTTATTTTTCCAAATTCTTGAATTATTTTATTAAGTCATTTATTTGTACTTGTGCTCTTTCTGATTTTATTTTTTTTAAATATAGGCATTCAGGATTTAATCATCCTGCTTAGGACTAGCTTTTATTGTTGTCCAGGGAATTTTGTTGTGTTGTGTTTTAATTGTCATTTAATTGCAATAATATTTCTATTTCTTTCTTGATTTCTTCTTTGAAATCATTCAATAATAAGTTGCTTAATCTCATGAACCTGTGTATTTACAAAATATTTATTTGCTGCCAATTTTAAGCTTTATTGCCTTATGGTCAGATAGTATGCAGATTTGTTTTTATTCTTTAAAATGTTTCAAGATGTATTTAGTGACCCATTATGCACAATTTAACCTTTAGTCTGTCATCTTGACTGGCAAGTGTTCATTGTCAAGAGTCATTGGTCCAGCTCAGGTCCTCTGGTTTCTGCTACAGGGATGAGCTCTCTCATTGGGGTTTCTCTTGCATATCCTGTTGTTCTGTGTCATGGAGAGCCGGATGTTTGGGATCTGTAGGTTTCTCCTCTTCACATGCTCCAACAGTTTATAGATTCAGTGAATGTAGGGGTGGGGCAACAGATAGCTGTGGTTCTGGGCCTGGGTGGCAGCTGAGTTGGTTAGCTAGCTAGCTTTCCCTCATGTAGCATTCCCTACTTTGATGAGCTCTCCAGCACTGCCTTGGCTAACTCACCCAATGTTGACTACAGAGAGAAGCAGAGTCAGTTCTTCTGCTAACGGACCCTCAGAGCCATGTCTCCCTCATTCATAACGCTAGATACATCTCTGCTGTTTTGTCCAGACAAGATTCAGGGCTCTATGCCCTGCTTGCTATAGGAGAAAGATTGGGGGTGGGAGGTGGTGATGGAATCAGCTCTCCTGTTCTCACATCATCATGGCTGGCTCCCCTGCTACTCAGACAATAGGGTCGGCTCTAGTGTGCCGTCCAGATGGAGTATAGAGCTGGTTCTCCTGTGTACTGTAGCTGGTGTAGGGCAGGGCTAGTTTCTCACTCGTGACCCTGGGGCCAGCTTGCTTGCTGCCATAGGTTAAAAAAGGGGGTGGGAGTGAAAGGTGGAAGGCATCATTCCCTCAGGCATGCCACACCTAATGGCGGACTAGGGATTAGACAGGTCAGCTCTCTCGGTTTTATCCCGGCAGGCTGACTCACCTGCTTTTCTGACAACAGGGTCAGCTCTAGCGTGCTACTCAGACCAGAAGCAGAGGCTGCTTTCTGAAGTACTACAGAAGGTGAGGGTCAGCGGCTAGCTCTCCTACTCTTGTGACCCCAGGGCCAGTTCTCTCACTTGCTGCAAGTGATAATGGGGGTGGGGGGTAGGAATGACATCTTTCCTTTGCCCATGACACCACAAGACAGAAGAGGGAGGATGGGATCATCCCTCCCACTCCTGCAAGGAACAGGACCAGCCATTCTAGGACCAATGAAAAGTAGAGCTGGCTGAGCACAGCATGGTTCCAATGACCTCCATGATAACATGAGTCATGAACATTACCACAGACTCCAGCTGCAACAGGACCTTGGACCCAGACATGGCTCTTGCAGCAGCTCAGGCTCAGACATCACCAAAGCCCAGTGGCAACACAAGGTCCTCAGATCAGCATGCCCCAGCAATAGCACGGCCCTGACGCATCAACATTGTCCCAGGTGGTTGGCTATCCATAAAGCCCTTAGTGGAAATGGCTCCACCCCAGATCCCAAACCTTCTCAGGGCCACTGACACAGATTTGTCTATGCCAGGACATCTCACAAAGATTCTTTCTTCTTAACTTAATGGAATGGTTCTACTGGTTAGTCTAGGTTGGCCGTGATGGTCTTTTAGTACTTAGAATTCAGTGCTCCAGTTCCTATTGGTTTTATAGTTTTCACTAATAAATCAGATGTTATTATGATAGTTTTTTTTTTTTAACTTTGCTTGTTACTTGTGTTGCTTCTCTTGCAGCTTTTAATGTACTTTCTCTTTGCTCTATGCTTAGTTTTTACAATGTAACAACATAATCTCCCACATAGGATTTGGGGCCTCCATTTTGTTTTAAAAAGAGAAAAGAGGATACATGGAACTACTATATATAACAGACTACTCCACTAAAGACTTGTGCATAATCCTACATTTTTCTTTGGATTTCTATGAGATTGCCAATGCCCCCAATCAGCAGGAAGTAGCTTAGAGAACGATGCCCACATTCCCTAAACATGGATTATGGATGTTTGTATTTATTTACAGTGTGTTTATAAGTTGTTATAGATAAGGGGGAAAAGAATATTAGATGTGGAGTTCTTTTTGTTTTAAAAAGAGAAAAGGGGATATGTGGGAGATTATGTTGTTCCACTATAAATAATTGTCCCATCCACTGGTTTAATAAAAAGCGCTGATTGGCCAAAGGCAGGCAGGAAGTGTGGATGGGGCTAACAGACTAAGAAGACTCTTAGAACAGGAAGCACAGAGCAGAATGCCAGAGAGAAGCTGGAAGAAGCAGAGGACAACTATGCTGCTGTGAGAAAAGGTACTGAGCCCCATGGCTGTACAGGATGAGTCATGGGTTAGTTTAAGGGTAAAGAGTTAACAAGTTATATGCCTGGGCCTTAGGCCGATCAGCCTAAAGGTATAGTAAGCATCTGTGTGTCTCTGTGGGACTCTGGGACTGCGGGACTGCGGGACTGCGGGACTGCGGGTCTGCAGGTCAAAACCTTGAGGTTAGGCCCAAAAGTCCGGGCCAGAAAACTCCTACCACAGAGACTTGAATGAGAATTGGACACACAGGCTAATACAGTTGAATGTTTGGTCCCTAGTTGGTGGAACTGTTTATGGAAGGATTAGGAGGTGTGGCTTTGGAGGAGATGACTCTGGGGTGGGTTTTGAGGTTTAAAAAGTCTGTACCATACTAAGTCTCTCTCTCTCTCTTGAACAAGATGTATACTTCCTTGTCATACCTGCTTTTTTGCTGCCTTGTTCCTTGTCTTGATGATCATGTACTCACCTGCAAGCTTTTTATTGTGCTCTTTTTATAAGTTACCTTGGTCATTGTGTTCCTGTGCAGCAGTAGAAGAGTAAATAAGACAGTATGTGTCACCACACTCAGCCTAAAGCTGTTCTTAATATCTTAAAACAATGACCCATTAATCTCTCAAATTTTAAAGTTTTATTTTATAGGTCACAATACATTCCTAAAGTAGTCTATAGATCTGTCAGCAACTAAAACAAAAGATTTATTATATACATATATATCATATACATATACACACACATATATATTTATTATATATACATCTATATTGTCTGTCTGTGTGCCTGCTGGCAAAGGAGACCAGAGTAAAGCACTGGATTGCTTGGAAACAGAGTTACAGATAATAGTGAGCTACTATAGGTGCTGAGAGCTAACTCTAGGTCCTTTGCAAGAGCAGCAAACAAGCTTTTTCACTGAGCCATCTCTCCAGTCCCTTGTCAGCAATGTTACTGAAGTATGTTCCTCTCTTTTGATTTTTATCATGGTTCTCAAACTGAAGAAAATGAATTTCACAACAGTGCTAGTGAAAGTCAGGATATTCCATGCCTTTCACTGCACATCGAATCTCTTGGTGGTTTCGGAATATTTCAGAATGACGAGGTTGGACAGAAATCCACATTTTATATCCAGGTTCTGTGGCTGAGATCTTACCTTTATCCATGCTTGTTGTGTTAGACAAGTCACTGAATTATTTTGCAGCTCAGTTTTCTTAGAAAACTTAACAGATAAGTAACAGAAACCATTTAGAGCAAAGAGTGAAAGGCACTGTAAATTTGTAAATTGTGGGTCCACTCATGATATTGAATGTGAAATGTTTTCTCAGTTACAAAAATTGTAAAGAACATTAAATGACCTGTAATAGGATGAAATAGAACACACAAGAGCACATTGTACCAATACAGGATAGGAGATATTGCTGGGTCTCCCATTGATTCCACTTTTGGATGTTCTTCAGATGTAAAGAGTGCATGTGGGGGGGGGGGCTCACTCTTATGGTTTGAATGTCAAATGTCCCCTGTAGGCTACTGTGTTTTAACATTGACTTCCCAGATGGTGGTGCTATTTGAGGCGTTTGTGAAACCTTTAGGATTTAGAACCTCACTGGAGGAAATGGACTTCTCTGGTTGGGATTTGAACTGGTTTTGCTTTTGTCAGTTTTGTTTTGTAAGTTTTTGTTTTAGTCTTCTCTAGCTGTGCTTTCTTTCATCCTTCTTTTTCCTTGATCTGCTGGAACATGCACAAATAATCTTGCATTCATTGCCATGCTTTTCCTGCCAAAATAGATTCTATCCATCCAAACATGAATAAAAATAAGGCATTTCTACTTAAAGTTGATTCTTGTCACCTACTTGGTCACAAGAACCAGAAAATTACTAATGTGCTCACCTAGAAAGATATGTTGCTTGTTGATGAGGTTGTAATTTAAAAGTATTGGAAACCCTTATGCCAGTGTCTGAAGTAGCCAAATCCGTTGTTCTAAACACAGACACAGTTGGGTAAATAAGGACTCCTAAGAATGGAATGTGAATGTGCATGTGAAGCCTGGCTATAACTTAAATGCACTTCTTTTACAGAGAGAGACCAAAGGGCAGTTTCTTATTGAATACATATGCAACTACTACAGCCTGCTGGAGAAGGACTATTTTGGAATTCGTTATGTGGACCCAGAGAAACAAAGGGTAAGAACAAATCTTGATCTCCAAACTATAGTGTTGGGGGATGCCCTAAATGTCATGAATTATTGTCATGAGAAATAAAGTAGCTGGTGAATGTGTGACTGGAAGACTACCTGACTAGAAGTAACAGGAGGGAAAAAAAGGCCTTTCAGAAAGATGGTTTCAGTAGCAATGCTCCTATGCTCTTCAAATATAGACTTTGCAAACCTCTTTAGAGTACATGCATATAATCCAATTATAGAGAACACCCCCTACACACACAGGCACAAACACCATAAGAGTCTTCTGGGAGAGGTGGGGGGTGGACTTAGTAGGAAAAGGGTCTCCCTGTGGAGTGATGAAAATGCTTGGAATTTGAGATAGGTGATGCTTAACCAACACAGCCAAAGCCACTGAAATGTACATTTTAGAAATGGTTCATTTCACATTATTTGGAAAAGACTTTTGGGTAAAATGATAAATCTCTATATGGAAACAGGCAAGAGGACCTTGCATGTCGCCCATCTGCAGTGCAAGGCTTTATGGAGGTCATTAGAATCCACAAAGTGCTTTCCTTTACACAGAGTGACATTGCATGAACAGTGAGTTTGACTGCCAAAAGCTGGGTACATAGTTGGAGATGACAAATAGTCCAGAAGGCACTGAAATAGTGCAAAGATTGAATGCGAGTGTGTTTTGTGTTGTGTGTGTGTATGTGTGTGCAAATAATCAAAGAAAATGCTGTCAGGTTGACAGGGATTGAGGAGGGAAGGAAACTTTGGAGGGGCTGGCTGGAGTAAAGGAAAGATGTGAAGTGGTGTAATTCTATTGTAATTAAAAATAGGATGAAACTGCTTGTTTCCAATAAATGTATATCACTATCAAAATGAATGAATTCCAAATTTCAACTAAGAAGGATTGGAAAGGTATATCAAGAAAATAGAACTAGAAAGGAAAAAGTAACTGCTGTTCCTGTATATGAAAAAAAAATAGATTTAAATTAAAATTAGTAAAAAGACATAAGGAATATCTCTTGGTGACTTCATATGTTTGAAGAGAACAATCTGCATTGCAGATTGCAATTCTAAACATAGATACCCTAAACACAGCTCTCAGAACAGAGTCAAGAAAATGTTACAGAGGAGGGAGCTGTAATTTCTGAGTGAAGAATGAAAACAATAAATAGAATATTTGCTTTATGATTCTTAAGGAAATTATAATAGGTATGTAAATACTTGGTACATGGCATATGGCATATTTGACTATGTGTTATATGTTATTTTCACTGTGAATTAATGCTACTGCTTTTACAATTACTATGCTTTCACTAGGTCCAAGTGAGTAATAACAGGTATGTTTAGTGTCTATAGAACAAACAAATGTTTGTAACTTTTTTTAAAGGTAAGGGGGATATTATTAAGAGTCCTTGATGACTTAGTTATTTATAGAAAACAAATCAGTTAAGAAAACCAGGTGATCTAGAGAAGCAAAGTGTAATTACCCATATTGTGTAGTTAGTGAGATATCTGTAGTATGAGGTTTCTGGCCCAGACTTTCAAGCCTAGACTCTAGGTTTAAGCCTGCAAACCCACAGACCCATGGAAACACAGAGATACTTACAAAGTTTTAGGCTGATCCACCTAAGGCCTAGGCATATAACTTGCTAACTCTTTACCCTTAATCTAATCCATGACTCTTATCCTGTTCAGCCATTCGGCTTGGTGTCTTTTCTCAGAGCAACATAGTTGTCCTTTGTTTCTTCTGGCTTCTCTCTGCCATTCTGCTCTGTTCTGCCTGTTCCTAGAGTCTTCTTAGTTTGGTATCCCCACCCACACTTCCTGTCTGCCTTTGGCCAATCAGTGCTTTTTATTAAACCAGTGAGTGGAATAATTATTTGCAATGGAACAACATAATCCCACTACAGATATCTGTACCTCCTCTCAGCCTCATTGAGAGTAAATAATTGTAAATATTATTATTTTAATTCGACCATATTAATTTTACCATAAAGTTCCTCTTGGAATATATTTTTCTACAAGTAGCTGACTTTTATAACTCAATTTTATTATTATGGTTTCATATGTACATTGTACTAGATCTCTCTATATATTTTTGTATCTGACTGCAGGATATTTGTTTATACTATGTAAAGATATGTCATTGTGATTGCTTTAATAAAAAGCTGAATGGCCTATAGCTGGGCAGAAGAGAATAGGTGGGACTTCTGGGTAAAAAAAAAAAAGATCTTGGAATAAATCTAGACACATGAGAGAGACTTCAGTGAGACATTAAAGAAGTTTAACATAGGGTACAGAGGAGAAGTAACCAAGACACATGCAAAAATGTAGATTTCTATGGGAAAATGCTCTTGTACACTGTAAAGATTTGTCACTTGAGTTGGTTTGATAAAATGCTGCTTGGATAGTAGCCAGGTAGGACGTATCAGTGGGACAAGCAGACTAAAATAATTCTGGGAAGAGGAGGGGCAGAGTTGGGAGTTGCCAGACAGACACAGAAGAAGCAAGATGAGAATGCTGAACTGAGAAAAGGCACCAAATCACATGGCTAAACATTTATAGAAATATTGGTAAGCTTAAAGTATAAGAGTTAGTGAGTATCAAGCCTGAGCCAATGACCAAGCATTTATAAATAATATTAAATTTCCAAGTCAATTATTGGAAAGAGCCTACTGGGAATTTGAGAGTTGTTTGGCAGGACAGAAACTTCCAACTATGGTAGATTAAAAAATATGGCTTAAATTAAGTTATAAGAGTTATTTGAGAAAAAGCCTAAACTAAGACCAAGGTTTCATAATTAACAATAAGACTGCATATCATTATTTCTGAGCTGGTGGTGCAAAGTCTGACTACAGTACTCCTTATCCTCTTCTCCAGATCTAAGCTAGGAAGCCACATGTTATGCATTAGAAACAAAGCATACTCTAACCACCAGCCCAACCAAAGAAGAATTAGGCCACATCTAGGCTGTAAGTAAATGGTTTATATTCTGGGGTACTCCTCTTAATGTAAGTAAACACAGCCCTGAGCTTTTTATGTAGGGAGTCAAATAATGAGCCTATTGTTGTCTTATTATGTGATTATTAAATAGAAAAAAAATCATGTCAGTATAAGAACAGTTTACTTTTTTACAAGTACCTTCAGGAGGACACAGAATAAAATAAACTATTGGGAGGGTGGCAGAAAGCCAGAGGGTATTATGTCCCACCACCTGTTCCTTCTATTGAAAGGCTGCTTCCTGCTGGTCTCCTCAGGGATAATTGCTTCTCAGATGCTCATCATTGAGAATAGGAAAGGAACCAAAAATTTAGGACAGCTCTGAACACAACATGATTTACTGCTGGCAGAAGTCCCCGATTATGGATTTGCCTGCTCAATGAATTTTATTTTGTTTTTAAAGATGAGCAGATCCCTGTGGCTTAACAATGCTTGTTGCTCTTAACAGAGGACCTGAGTTTGATTTTTAGCACCCACATTGGGCATAGATTATGTTATGTTCTCTTGTTGCCTCTTCAGGCACCTGAATTCACATAAAAATACACACAGAGACATAATGCACATACACATAATTTAAAAACAAAAGCATTTTTAAAATTACAAATTTTGGAGTGCCTTGAGGGATATGTACAGATGACTTGTTTCTCCTAAGGAGAGGTTTTAGTCACTGGAGTCACATCACACAGAGCTCCGACATCACCTCTTTAAAGCTGGATATGTTATGAAGAGGTCCAGGAGTGGCTCAAAGAATTAACATTGCCACATTTGAGAATGACATAAGAATACTTCAGCAGACAACAAAATGTGGAGTTTAATCATAATTATTGCACATATCTGAAGCATTTCAGAGAGGGAAAAAGAAGAATTGGAAATTACTCAACATAATTTTATATCATTAATTTAACAGGAAATGGGAGTAAATACACAGACTAGTTGTTATCTTTCAGACATAAGACATAAGTGATATATGTGGAAAATGCAATTTAACCTAACTGGAGTCAGGAAAACAAAATATTAAAAGTAGGGAATTTTCTCTCATTTTGCTGGACAAGAATCTAAAGAGGAATCATTAAAGAAATGAAGTTTACACAATATCAGTGAATAAAGAAGAATCAGTTGGAGTTTTACAGCAGCCATGAACATAAGATCTCTCTAAAACCCAGGGACTTGGAAGTTTTGAAATGGCTTTCAAGACAAATTTTAAATAGAGCTGGGAAGAGGTTACCATTGCTATGATGCACAACTTGAAGAAATATGGTGTAGCCAGGCAGTGAACATTTGAAGGGGGGTTTTTGTTCTGAACTATAAGCAAGTTATTTTCAAAATTGAATTCTGATGAATGAAACATGACAAGGAAATGATCATTGTATGAGTTATCTTGCTGTGTAACCAACCAGTTTCCATATAATTTATTGGCTTAGAACATCCAATATTAGTTTTATATGTCACAAGATACATACAGACTTGAGGTTAAGGGGCATGGTAAAAGGCATGGGGGGGGGCTTATTCTCTCTAAATTTAGTTTCAGGAGATCTGAGTCATGACATGGATGGCTAGGGCTCCACATATAGATAAAGCTAATCATGAAATGAGTTGTATAGAAAGTGAGCAACACATGTATAAGTGTTCATATTAAGTTTGGAAAGTCTGTTAGCATAGCTAAAGTTTTGAGACTATAAATGTTTGAAAATTTGAGTCAGAGGCTGAATAAGAAGTTTGGACCTCAGATATATAATTGTAGCCAATAAAGTATTTTATTTCTTCAAATGCTGGGATTTTATTGTAAAGCTATGGAGGAAAATGAAAAAGCTCGGGCACACTTATATTTTAAGGTATGGCCTAGAAAAAAAAAAATGAGGAAGACCCAAATAGAGCAGACAGGAAAAAAATAATTGAGGAAAACAAGGTTAGCTCTAGACTTAGCACAGAGACGACATGGGCCATTGCTAAAATATTTTCTATGTAACAATGGAAAGACTGTCTGCACCAGTTGCCTCTTGAACAGCCTTGTATAGATTCCTTATCATTTTATCCCTCAGCTTCTTCAACTTCTGACAAGTAGTAACTAGTTTTTTAATGAATCATACATATTATCCATCTTACATAATTGATTTTATATGCCATATTTTAAAGAGTATAAATAGAGCAATGGGGATATCTGACCTTAGAACAATTCAGTAATAGTGCTGTTGATTTTATATGGCATGATATCTAATGTTATGCATTGGTAAGTCATAAGCTTGAATGAATTCCACAAGTTCTCTGATCTTTAATTTCTAATATATGTATATGGATGTGTTCCTGTATGTATGCATATGAACTATTTACATACCTAATGCCACTTGAGACCTAAAAAATTTTTTAAATTCCCTAGAATGGTAGTTATAAGCAGTTTATGACCACCATGTGGAGGCTAGGAAACACTACAAGTTCAGAGTGTGGACGACATGAGCAAAAGGAATCTGCACCCAATTTCTCACCCCCAACTCTGCATCTTTTCCTAGTGCTATTGTAAATAATAAAAATTACAGTGTAGAAGTTCTGGGACTCTCTACATTTTCCTCCTTCAAGTGTCTCCTATTCTTCCTCTTGCTTCTTTAAGCTTCTCTCAGTCATTAACAATGTGTTCTAACAAAGGACTTATGATATCGTCAGGCTGGATTTTGTGGACACTAAAAGCCCTTTTATTTTTAAACATGGTGTGTGGCCAGAGTTTCAGTTGAAGCTAAAAGAAATGAATCTCCAAGAGTAGAATACTAGATACATCAAAGGAGAGGTAAGGCTTTATTAGATCTGGTTCTCTAAATCAGGCCTTGAGTTAAAAGATTTCCCTAAGTGATTTTAGGCAGTGTTTCCAGGAAAAGTTGTGGGAGACAGGGGTTTGAGATATAGAACGGAAGGAAACAAAGCAATATAATAATATTTGGCAAAGACCTGTCTTCTGTCTCACATGGAAGTTGAGGAATCAGAAGTCATGCATTGTTTAAAAATAGCCTTAGTTTGTGGAAGCTGAGATAAATTATGGATGCTACCCTACAGTAGCTTCTAATAATTTAAGAAGCAACATTCCTAAAAGACAAAGGCTATTATCTTAGTTAGATTGTGATAAGAACTACAACCAAAAGTCACTTGGCATGGAAAAAAAGTATTTTTAACTTAAAATTGTAGTCCAGCATGGATGGAATTTGTAGCAGGAAATCAAGGCACTAACCTGGAGGCAGAAACTAAAGCAGAAGCCATGGAGAAGCACTACCTACTGGCTTGCTGTCTAAGCTTAAGTTCTGCTACCTGGCTTATACCTCCCAGGACCACCTGACCAGAAATGGCAATGTCCACAATGGCTGGACCTTCCTACATCAATCATTAATAAAGAAATGCCAAACAGACTTGCCTATAGATCTATCTAATGAAAACATTTTATCACTTGATCATCTTGTTCCCAGTAACTCTACCTAGTGTCGATATAACAAAAAACTAACAAGAACTCCTTGCTACTGATCTCATCTGCTTCTTAAGCCCTCCTGGTACTTTCAGGAAGCCTCTGTTTTGCCTTTCTCCTTCACTTTATCATTTATAATCAATGATGGGAAAATAGCTTGGTGACTTTTATTCTGCAAGAATAGTAATGAAATGAAGTATTTGTCAATAGTATGAAAGCACATATTAGGTTGGCAGATTTTTCTTTCTGCCATAAAGCCTACCAGGTTTCAGTTATAAAACAGAGTTGTTTTTAAAGTAAAATCCATAAATTCTAGGTAGCAAATGAACATAAAATAGAAGCCTCATATCTAGGCCTCATATTTAATTTTTAATTACGCCACATAATGGTGTTATAGTTTTATACTTGTGGATACCTAGTGAAAATAGAAGTTGCTGACATGCTTCGGTGTTGTCTTTATTGGCCATGGCTTAGCTCTAATGGAAAGAACAAGCAAAGGAAGGAAACAAAAGAAGGAAATGGAGAGGCAAAGGGCTAAAAGCTGCCTAGCAAATGCATAAATAATGCCCTTATGTAGAGGAGAATGAAAAGTGAGACAGGAAGGGGAAAGAGATCAATAACAAACGAATTTATTGAAAGCGACCATTGTACCAGCCAAGGAGAAAGATTGTGACCCTGAGTGCTGAGCTGAGCTTCTACTCTTCTTGTTATATGGAATTTTTTTTTTCATGAACAGTAAAAATTACATGAATTTCTCTTTCATTCTCTAAGTAGAACTTAGTTTTCTGAGTTTTTAAATGTATTTTTATTATTCGTAGAATTTCTAATACATAGAAAAACATTAAGGTTGAAATGTCTCAGATAAAATGCCACACAAAAGGCTGAATCTCTAAATTCCTTTGGCCAAAATCCCTAAATTTGTGCCCTTCACTCATATCACACATTCTCCCACTGGTATCATATTGTAGGAATTATTCACTGGCAATTGATTATATAAGGAATGATATTATACTAGTTTATAATGTTAATGTTATAATATTATATAAACATTCAGTGATACAAAATTGAATCTTAAGGCAATTCTTGAAGAATTGAACTGTCCTGTACAATGATGGTGCCAAGCCTTTCCCCAAGGACGCAAGAACAAACAGAAGGGCAGGCAGCATGCCACAGGGTCCTCGATGGGGGCAGGCCATAGCCCATCTAGGGTCCTGAGACCCCAAAGCTACGTCTTTAGGTCTCTCTCAATAATGCCTGATTCGAATCCCACCACAATATCACTTTAGTGTTTTGCTTCGACACTTTAAAGAATAGTTTTAGAGTCTATTTGTTTTTCAAATATATTATAGCGCTTTATATGTTTTATTTTCAAAATAAATCATGTTAATTATGATAAATCATTCAAATTTTTCTAGTTTCCCAATGTATGGTTCACTTACCATCTTAGTCTGTTATTTCATTGGTGCCTGTAGCTGAAGAACAGTTCCATATGATACCTAAGACTCAGATCTAAAGACCAGAATAATCATTCATGTACTATCAACATGGTTGCACGTTGGAGCATTTTGCACATAAGTTTTAAGAAAAATTACTATTTTTATTTCATCCTAAAATAAGTACAATTACTCATAAAGCCAGATTTGCAGTTTTTCAGTACTCATAGGATCATACCAAACATCAAGTTCTTTATGTGTTCTTTGACAAATTTTGGATATTATCTGCCTTTTATCACAACATGTAAACTAAATTTGCAAAATAAAATGACATTAAAATTAGTCAAGCACAAACTAATGTTATAAATATGAACTCTCTGGAATGGTGGTTGCGGCCTTGACAGATGTTTTCCATGACTATATTCCTGTAGATTGCTAACTGCCACTAAAGTTATAAGTTGTGATTTACTTTTTCATCCTTCATTGTGTCTAAAAATTGTGTCTATGTTACACATAAATTTTATCTCATATAAAAACTCCTTATTAATCATGCAGAATATTAGCAAATTACAGTTTATTTACCTGTTTTCCTAATGATGGTCATTGGTGTTATTTGCAGCCTTTTACTATTTCATATAAAATTGCAATAAAATTCCTTGCTGTGTATTTCTTTTTTGCATGCTTGAATTATAGAATAAAGAAATTCTTTGGCCATTGTTGTAACTACTATTAACAGATTAAATTTAGTCCTCTTTGAAAACATGGTTTCCTATAATCATTTGAAACATGATTATTGCTAGTTTTTTTTCCACCCTAGGTCTCATTGTCTTGTGATTGTGATTATGTCCTTGAAAAAGAATAGTTACCCTCAAAAAAGTAACTATTGGTAACACTGTATGTATCAGTCACACTGTATAAGTAAATGAGGTACACAGAGACTCAAAGGAAAGAAAATGGAAACCGATATGAAACTGTGAGGTGTATTTCTTAGAGCAATGAAGAAACCAGCTCATTTTAGAATAAATAATTTATTTAGGGCACAGATGGTAAGTACCTCGAAGGCATTCCTTAAATATTTTCTATCCCTGTCCTTGGCAGACATAGCCAATCCCAAATGACATTCATTCTCTTTGAGCCTTCATCCAATACTAGCATCATCTTCACAGGACATGACATGCAACAGATTCATTGATCCCCTGAATCAGAGTGGCTTTAGAGAAATGGGTTCAAATTCAGCAAATGAACAGTAAGAATTTCAAAGGATGCCAAGCAAGAAGAACTTCAAAATGTTTACCTTTCAGGGTAGCACAGTGATGAACTTTATCTTCATAAAATAATAATAAATGCAAGTCTCTGTTAGCTTACTTTTTTCCCCTGAGCTTAATTTTAAATTGACCTATTGATCTCTCCCAAAGTGATTTAATCACAGTGAGGATTGTTTATTATTTGCCTCCATGAAACTCACTGAAAGTTGGAGCCCATCAACTAAATAAATTATTCAAACTAAATAAGAAGAATGGCAACAAGAGCAAACTTGTAGGTTTTACAGTGCTGCTAAGAGACCCAGATTTCCTAACTTTATAATAACTTTAAATTCTTGAAATATTTTTAATGTTGATGCTAGGTCAATTTTTACTTTATATTTGTGGTATTGGAGGTGCAGGGACTATTCTACACAGGGTCTATAGATGCTTAGGATGCATAATTTTTGATTATTTATTATAATGTGGTAAAATTTTCAAAAACAACATGAAATAGTTTTGGCCAAAAGAAAAGAAACTCGTTTTTTAAAAGAAGTTTACCTATGCATGGTTTCTTGATGAACTTTTACATATTGAGGCCATTTAAAAAAAAATGTCCCTTTACTACTCTTGAATACAAGTGGGACATATTAGACTAGGAACTACTGATTTGGCTGCTCAGTTTTTCAGTTCCCGAGAAAATAAAAAATATTCATCAAATATTGCTTTATCATGCGAATTGATCAATAGGAGTCTGCATAGCTCTAAAGCTAAAGACTACCTCTCTCTTTCTCCCCCATTATGATTTAGTTGGTAGACCTAGGCAAATCTTTTAAGATTAAAAACCATAGACTTAGCAGATATTAACTGTGAGAACTAAATAAGCTACTCTGTGTTACAATGAGGTTTCTTGGTCCCGGGTGGCCAGAGGCCCAGACCTACAGAACTGCAGCCCCAGACCCCTTAGCCGCCTGCCACTCCTGTTCAGGCCCCCAGAAATGACTCAGATGCTTATATTAACTTCATGCTGTTTGGCCTATGGCTCAGGCACATTGCTAGCTAGCTCTTACATCTTAACTCAACCCATTTTTATTAATCTGTCTGCCATGTGGCCCATGACTCACCTGTGTTCTTTACGTGTTGCTCCTTTGGGCTTCTGGCTCCTTCTGTCTCTGACTCTGCCCTGCTCCTCCTACCTATTCTGATTCCTCCTCCTACTTTTTCTATGGTGCCTGTCATGGGCCAAAACAGCTCTTTATTTAAAGATTGCTATTCACAGCATACAGAAAGGCATTCTCACATCAACTCTGTACAAGAAGAAAGTTTTGAAGAGCACCTGGTATTCAGTAAGCAATAAATAAATAACTTTTTTCAAAGTTTTGTGAACATGATTTTACATTAAACAGTAAGTATAATGCAGAGCTTTGAGTTAGATAGTAAGACAGACAATGTTATGGGGAGCCCAAAAGAAATGACCTCTTAGAGTGTAAAGCTATTTGAAGTCTTTTATTCCAGCCAGCTGTGATCACATTTAAGCATTTGGGACCCCAATGTAGCTCCAAGCATTTAGAGCAAGGGGCTTTTTAAAAAACACATTTATCTATCTATCTATCTATCTATCTATCTATCTATCTATCTATCTATCTATCTATTTTACATCTCAGTCCCAGCTTTCTCGCCATTCTTTCTTCCCAGTCCCTTTCTCCACCTCCCTTCTGTCTTTACCCACCAATGCATTCCTCCTATATTTTGTTTCAGGAAAGGGCAGGTTTTCCATGTGTCTCTGCAAAACATGGTGTATCAAGTTACAGTAAGACCAAACACCTCCCCAAGAATTAATACTGGGCAAGGCAACCCAGCTTGAGGAGTAGTGTCCCAAAAGCCAGTAAAAGAGTCAGAGACCATTCTTATTTCCACTATTAGGAGTCCCACAAGAGAACCACCCTACACAGTTGTAGCATACATGCAGAGTGCCTAGCTCAGTCCCATGAAGGCTACATGGTTATCTGTTCAGTTTCTGTGAGTCCTTATGAGCCCAAGTTAGTTGATTCTGTGAGTTTTCTTTATGGTATTGTTAAACCCTCTAGATCCTAAGGAACTTTCTCCTTCTTTTCTTCAGAATTTTCTGACTTTGCCTTATGTTTGACTTTGGGTCTCAATCTATTTCTATCAGTTGCTGAAATGAAATCTCTCTGGTGAAAATTGGGCTAGCCACCAATCTCAGTACAGGAGATGGCCAGTTCAGGCTACATATCCACCACTGCTAGGAGTGGGGGATCATCCTTGTAGAATGCTGGGAAATTTCCTTGTACCAAGTTTTTACCTGACCCTGGTATGTACTCCCTTTCCTGAGAGAGCAGGGGCTTTTAAAGGAAAATCCACATCCTACTTAGCACCTGAAGGGGAGATTTTGATCAAGCAAGCAGTTTAAAAGAAGCTAAGACAAGCAGTTAGCTAGATGGGAAGGTTTGCACCAGAAAGCAGTTTAACAGAGCTAAGTTAGCAGGAGCATCTTGAGCTCAGGTACCTAGTCATTTCGTTTTCCATGCAATTCTTTATCTAAGAGATCGAATTCTAGTTAAACTTGAAATGACCTCAGAAAGAATACAAGATGAAGAATACAAGATGCACTATTAAAAAGGATGTAGAGTGAAGTGTAAAAATTCTGTTCTTTTCCTTTCTAGTATGGAGCAGGCAGGTGCATATTAGATAGATTTCCCTGAATTCATGATGTTTTTGACACAGAAATACAGCTCTCACCACAAAGGTAATAAGAGAAAGTTTATTTTGCAACCAAATATGAATGACCATGACTCAAGAACACAGATTTAGCTTACTCAAATCCTGTGTTCCAACAACAAAGCAATTCCATTAAGTATATACAATAACAGAACAAAGAAAATCATAAATCAAAACACTTTTCAATACTTTGATGGAAATTAGAGAGGTTGTGTTACAGAAATCACAGAGAACAACTTTTAGGTGCTGCTTGACAGTGTTCTTAGTCCTTTGACTGGTGAGATATGGGTTTTGCTAAGCTAAAGCACTCATAAGGGGTAGATCAATACACAGAAAAGATTTCTTCAATGCTTCCAGGAGAAGCCATAGCCAGGCTTCATTGGGTTGTATCTCTATGTCCTCCTTGAATAAGGGAATGAAGAGAACACTTCTAGAAATGGTTCACAGTCCCCTGAGACCTCATTGATCTTAGAGGTGAAAATATTCTTCCTTCTATTTCCTCTAACCATATTAAGCTAGCCTCTAAGAATGGATAGTAAACATACAGAAAGTCGGTTACACTAATCTGGTACTTCTAACTACTATATAATACTTTAATAGCCAAAAATGTCAAAATAAGCTTTGATTTATTCAACATACATTTTAACCAGATTTTTGCAATTGTTGTTCTTAGAGCTTAGAAATGTTGAAACATATATATTATATAATAAAATTGGCTGAGATGAACTATCATGCTCCTCTTTTGTGAAGTATTAACATTTAATACCATTTTATGCCAGCCTAACTATTATGAAATGATAGTGATGTACCTCAGAAGATAGGACAGAAGTTCTATACTGGTACTTTGAAAAACACATTTTTCAGAAACAGAATTAAAATAAGGATCAAGAAGATAATGTTTTAGCCAAATTGTATGATTATATATGTTTGTCCTGGGATTCCTAACAATGGGAGTAGGGAGTATATCTGACTCTTTTTTTCTGCTCTTGGGACCTTTTTTTTTTTTTTTCCTACTGGGTTGCCTCAACCAGCCTTGATATGATGGTTTGTGCCTTGTCTTATTGTAACTTCTTGTTATATGTTCAACTGATATCCCTGGAAGGTCTGCTCTTGTCTGAAGGGAAATGGATCCAGGGAAAGGAGAGGTGATGGTGATAGAGGGAACTGGGAAGGCTAGAGGGAGGGGAAACTGAGGTTGAGATGTAATGTATAAGAATAAATAAATATTTTTTTTAGTTTAGAAACCAAATGGTAATTATTTCAAACAAAGATTTAAGACCAAATTTATAAGTTAATTTTCAATTCATTATAATAATAATTATTGTTGTTGTTGATTTTAAATTATAGTTTTACTAGGAAAAGAAAATGAAATGGAGCCAAGCTAATAACTTTAGTTTACATGAGCATTTACTTTTAAGTCAATTCTGTGCTAAGTACATGTTGTGAAAGAACAAACCATAATCATGTGTGGACAGATAATATATATAATATATATATAATCAAACATAAGACATATACTAATAAGATATATATAATCATACATAAGGCATATACTAATAAACCAAGATTATGAGCATTATTTTGTTTGTATTATGTTTTTTTAATAATCTCATGGTAAGAGAAAAACTTGATATATATTGCAAACACATTATTAGATTGGACAGAAAGAAAAATAATCAAGTATAAAACAAAGTAAACAAGTCTGAAACAAAAGAGCATTAGGGGCAGGAAATATCTTATATCAGAAGATAATGGGTCTAGAGACCCCAGGCAGAAATGGCAGCAGGCATTAACACCCAGCTGAGGTTACTTCACTGGCAACAGATTATGCCTGTTGGGATATGTGAATATTTCTTGGGCTGTTTTGTTTTCCTTGCCCCTGTCACAAAGTCAGGGGGCCAGCCTGACACAGGACAGAGATTTGTAATGACTATAGACCTCAGTAGACAGGTTCCACAACTAGAGCTTTGTTTTCAGGCAAGCCAAAATGTGTGAGAATGGTGGTGATCTTGGACATCACTAAGGCTTCTTTAATTTACTATAAGCAGAAAGTGGCTGTAAATGAACAACTAGGGATTATAATGAGCAATTTCCAATTCTAGCAACCTTTCAGCAAAACCAAAAGTAGGAACCTGGAAGAACCCCTGGAATTCAAAATTCTAGTGACTTGGAAAGCAAAACTGAAGACACATAGGCTTAAGTGATGGTATCGGTCCACAACACCCTTAGACTGAATCTGAACTTTACTTTGATGCATGAATGTTGGATGCAGTATGGTTGGATGACAAAATGACTCTGGAGGTCATAGGGGCAACAGAATTAGGTCAATAGTGAAAAGAAAGGAAAGGAGACAAAACCTGAGTTTATCCCAAGGAGCAATAAACTCTTCCAAACAGGGGAATGTTACATCATTGGGATTTTCATTGCTTACCTGAGCAGAGGCTCAATAAGTAATTAGATTGACATTTTAGCCCATAGTGAGTTTGGAGTGCTGAGGATCTCACAAGGTGTATAATAAAAGGAAGAAGCAGTAGAGAGGAAGAGAGCAAAGGGAAAGTGAAGGGGTCAACTGGGAAAGGAACCCTATTGAAATTCCTCCCTGCTTTCTAAAGTTTTAGATTGAATGAACTGACATCTGGCAAAGAAATGGTCGCACAACTCCAACATCAACAGAAGCAACTGTCCTTTAATTAGGACAATGAAGGACAGTAACCACTCTGCTATAACAGAGGTTGAGCCTTCAATAGCCTTTGGGGAAGGCTTATTATCCCATGGAATTGAAGGTGTGGAACTTGCAGATGTTGACTGTTGGCTGTTTGTGGGTTTTTGTTTTGTTTTGTTTTTAAGAATATTTAGGGGCTAGAGTTCCAATAGTATTCACTCAATTAGAATGTTCCTGGCCAGGGTTTGAGGAGTGAAGCCTAACATTCTGAGTGAAACTAAGTTTATTCTCATAGGAGAACTTTGGGTATGGAAGACTCCATCTGTAGGTCAATTCCCCTGCAGTCTCAGAGAAGATACTAGTTTGGGTTTAGGGGATTGGACTGTTCATCTCTTCAACAGAAACTTCCACAGATGTTATCAGTCAAGTGACATTAACTCTTCAGACCAATGACTCAAAGCAAAAATCTGGAAGCAATCACTGAAACAGAGACCACAGAGCAAAGCTGTTTACTGTTTGCTCAATTTGTTTGATTTTTGCAGCCTGCTTTCTTATACAATCCAGGACCACCTTTCCAGAGAGGCAGGTATAGCTAAATAAAGGAAGCTTTTCTACAGTCCCATGATGCTATCTGATAGTATTCTTAGCTTTTGGATTGCTGAAAGCTAGTTGTCTGCTAAGTTAATAGATTCATAAAGGTATTTCATTTGTTACTCACAAAAGCATAATTCAGACACAGTAGTGCGCACGGATTTGCTGTTCTAGAGGGTTAAAAATATCACCTATGTAAGATAGCTAGCCTCTGTTCATGTAACACTCCAGTCTTTCCACAGTACTGCAGTTCTAAGCATTTCTTTTCATTCACACCAACATTCTCTGTTTCGTTTTGTTTTCTCCCTAGCACTGGCTAGAACCTAACAAGTCCATCTTCAAGCAAATGAAATGTAAGTGTTAAACTATGGTTTTACTTCTGCTACAAAATATTAAAAAATAAGTTGTGATTCCTAACAAAGTGGCTTCTCTCTGGAGATAACGGTAGAGTGAAAGATACATAGGTGCATGACAGCTCTTTTGAGATCTGGAAATCTCTTTTTTTTCTCTGACCTTGACTCTGTAGTTAGTTCTGTGATCTGCAGCACCTCTTCTTCTTTCTGCCCTGTTGGCTCTCATATTTCTTTCTGCAATACGATCTTTGAAATTGTATGGTTAAATATTCATTAACCACAAATGCTTGCCTCTGCATTCTAAGGTTGGCAGTGTGGTTTAAGGAGTTGTATGTAGTCTCAAGTGAGGATAAGAGAAGAGGGTAGGTTTGGTAACTAAAATTACAATTAGAGTCTCACTCCACAATATTAATTTTTTTCTTTCCCCAACTCCAAAAAATTAAGTAAAAATCATTTTTTTCTGGTAATTACTTTAAATGTCTGATGTTTTTAAATTAACTTCTCTCTAGAATTCCTGCTTATACACTTAACACTGTGAATAAGGTGTTGATTTTTCTTGTGATATAATTCTTTGTCTGAGCCATCTCTTCCAGAATGTGTGCAAACTGATTTTGCATATTATTTCAATGAGAACTTGAGCAGGTATGCAAGAACCTTGTTGCCTTGTCTTAAAATCTATACTATCCTGTGATCGCTATTTATTTATTTATTTATTTATTTATTTATTTATTTATTTATTTATTTATATTTATTTAGTCAGTTTAATACAAACTAGGATAATCTGGGAAAGAGGAACTAAAATTGGGAAAAATGCTTATTATCATATTAGGCTGTAAGAAAATTTGTGGGACATTTTCTTAATGAATGATCGAAGAGGGAAAACCAAGCCCTTGGCAGATAGCAAAGAAAGCAAACTGAGCAAGCTATAAAGAGCAAACAAAGTAGGCTCCCTCCATGGCCTCCACTTCTATCCTGTCCTTGAGTTCCTACCTTGGATTCTCTTCAAGACAGACTATAAGCTGTAAGTTGAATAAACTCTTTCCTCCCCCTAGTTGCTTTTGATTATGGTGTTATTTCATATCAGTGGATAACTAAACCAAAAACCAGTACAAGGATTACAAAGATATTGCTCTGAAGACTTTACCAAGTTTTTCTTGTTGGTTTGGTTTGGTTTGGTTTTGATAGGATTGAAGACGTGTTTAGAAATTTGAACCACTGAGAGCTTAATAGACTGCTGCTATAGGAACTTTAGAAGATAATGCTGGGAGCAATAAAAATGATGGAAGCTTGGTGTTTGAAGTTTCAGTAGGAAGTCAGGAATCCCCAAAGACTCAATTAACACTATTCATGTGATATTTTGAATGAAGAATTTGTTGTTCTTGTCAGATAAAGCTGAAAAATCAGTTGTGTTTAAGAAAATATTGGGGGCACTGATGTGAACTATTTGTCATACTGGGACACTGGAGGCAGGTTATATATTTCTGAGAAATTAGCTATGATTAAGAAGAAACTAGAAACAGTGGGATAAAATGCTTTTTATTTTGGTTCTGTGATAAATACCAGAACCAAAAAAAAAAAACAAACAACTTGAGTGGAAAGGGTTTGTTGAGCTTATAACTGCATATCACCACTGAGTGAAAGTCAGACCAATGACTCAAAGCAAAAATCTGGAGGCAATCACTGAAACAGAGGCCACGGAGTGAAGCTATTTGCTCAGTTTGTTTGATTCGTTCATCCTGCTTTCTTATACAATCCGGGACCACCTTTCCAGAGGTTATACCTCTCACAGCAGGTTTATCTACATCAGTAATTAATCAAGGAGGTGCCGTATAGACAGTTTACAAGAGGTATTTTATCAGTTGAGGTTCTTCCTATATGACTCTAATGTGTGTCAAGTTGGAGAAAAATAATTAGTATTATTGGTCCCTATTGTCTACTTGACACACATACAATACATTAGTCTTCTTCTTTCTTATATATCTATCTCCAGGATCTTAAATTAACATCAGTATCACAATATATAACATTCAAACTTTAAAAGACCCCTGTTCTTTAAAAGTTCTGTCTTTGTGATCTATCCAAAGTCTCTTTACTGTGGTTTCTGGTAAAATCAAAAATAAGTTCAATAATTTCTTACTCTCAGAGTGAAGAACCAGGACAATAGTGGCAATCATAGCAAAGTAAAGCCAAACTCCAGCAGTATAAATACCTCAGTGTCCAATTTTCTGGAATTAGTCACAATCTTCCAGACTCCGAATTGCTTGAGAGCTTCAGTTTTATTTTCCTGCCAATCTGCAGCACATAAAGCTTGTCTACAATGCTTAGGCTGACTCTACTCCTTGATTGCTTCTGTCCTTGGTTGTCATCTCATGATGTGCAATATGCTGGGTCTACACTTTCACAAATGGCCTCCTGCCATATTTTCAGGGACCCTTGCCTTTTCATTACCCCTTGGATTCTGGTGTTTCCACTGCAACTAAGCTGAACCTTCACCAATTGTTCCCCTTGACCTTCTTCAGTTTCAAGCTTCAGCTTCTGTCCATGAACCATGATTACAAAATTCTACAAGTTCTCTACCACCAAAACTAGTACCATGTAAGAGACTCTGAAACATTACCAATTTTTTCTGCAAGCTTGAAATGCAATCTTAACTTAACTCAGAACTCCCCTCTGTGTGTGAGAAAAAAAAGAAAAACTTCCCAGATTTCAGCTTACTGATGAATCTCTTTATAATCATATTTCACCCCTAGCTAGCCAACAGCCAGTGAACAAGTAAACCAAAGGTTTTGCTTCAGTGGTGCTGATCTCTTGTTGAACATAGTCAATTCTTCAGCCCCAACTAACTAGGAGTCACATATTCTTAATTCAGAGTATCTCATAAACAGCCCTGATAGGGTATATAAGGAACTCTCAAACTTAATTCTGAAACTTTGCAAGCCAGGTCTCCATTATCCACATTTCTCTCAACAGTCTCATCTTCCAAACACATCCAGAACAACCCATTAAGCAGCATCAAAGGGCTGTTTTAGTTCAAACTCCCAAAGTCTTTCTATAGTTTTCTCCTAGCAACATGGGCAGATCTGTGACAGTGCTATCTACAGACTTGCCACCAATTTCTTCCATCTTGCTTATGATTGCTGGAACAAATCCCATGGCTCAAACATCAATCTGAAGATGAAATAGTTTATTTGGTTTACACTTCCACATTTAATCCATCATTGAGGGAAATCAGGGTAGGAACCCAAGGCAAGAACATGGAGGAAGCAGACTGCAAAAGAGACAGAAATGCATACTCGCTTCCTCTCGATGTATTGCTCATACTTTTCCTAAAACAGCATAGGACCAAGATCAAGACTAGGTCCCACAGTGGGCTGGGACCTTCACATCAATCATTAATCAAGAAAATGATCCAAAGCTTTGCCTATAAGCAATAAGGTGTTTTGGAATCATTTTCTCAGTTTAGGTTTCTCTTTCCAAAGGACTCTAGATTTTGCCAACTTGAAGAAATTTAAACAGGAGAGGACAGAACAGCTAGAATAGCAGGTGTGGGTAGTCCAAAAAAGCCAGGTTGCTGGAAAGAGGATGGGCCATTCTGAGACACACATCTCCTTTAAGGCAGAAGGACAGAAAGCCCAAGAACCTTTGTATGAGATCATAATGCCAAAAATAAGTTAACACACATGAGAAAAGATAATTAATAGCTATTCCCCTCTTCTTTTCTCAAAATTTCTATTTGTGTTTGGACAATTTTAAATAGTGAAGCTATTTTCCAGTAATCTTATTTATATTGAACAATTATTTGACTTTAGTTCTTAAATACTATACAGCAGTCTTTGTAGGCTAAATCTTAGACATATAAATTTGTCTTTAAAAGGACTTAAACACTTAACAAGTGGAAAATTGAAATTTTTGAGGAAATGTCTACTATATAAGAGCTTTGTCTACACAGAGAAACAAAACTGAATATCTGGAAACACATCATACCGACAACAGAAATGGTTTCACGTTGACCTTTGACCACTGGAAACTTTCAAACAAGTTACAAATGGAGAAGAAAAGTAAAATTTAAATTCTAATTGGACAACGTGAATTGTTGATTTTAAACATTAACAAGATGTATAATAATGATCCACTCCCCCACCTGTTTTGTTAAGTACACTACTGAACAACAAAGCTAAAATATCTATTTTTATCAGGTTCAAAACTGATGTAATATTAATGATGTCTTCATCAGCTGAGTTATCAAAATGGAAACCCCAAGTTCAGAGAAAACCCCTCCTCAAAAGATATGGTAGAAAGCACTTGAGAAACGCAACCACTGGTAGCTTCCAAATGTGCATAAATGAGCAACTGCACTGACACATACACTTGCACATTAATAAAACACATAAGGACATATATGAGTAAGGTCATCGATGGTCATAGTGATGAGGATAGCGGTGGTGGTATTGGTAGTAGAGAATTTCTGTATTCTCATGTATATTTAATGCAACTAATTTTATTGCAAATTAGGAAGAAGCAAAACAAAACTAAAACAATAAACCAAAAGTTTTGTACAATGGCTTACTAATTGTTGACCCCAAAAAGCTGAAACCAAAAGTAATATTACTTTTATGTGTGGTCATATCTTTTCTCCCCATCCCCCTCTCTCTCTCTCTCTCTCTCTCTCTCTCTCTCTCTCTCTCTCTCTCTCTCTCTCTCTCTCTCTCTCTCTCTCTCTTCTATTTTTGTTTCTCTGTTTACCATGCAGCTATCTATCATCATTTATCTGTCATCTCTTTTTCAGCACTACTCATGAGTACTAGGTCCTTGTGTGTTCAAGGCACACTGTCAGCCACTGAAATACATATATTTCTATCATTACCATGAGCCTTTTAAGATACTTCTGTCCATGGGTGTTATGAGTTATTTTGTTTCTCACAGTTAATTAAAGATGTGATGTGCTAATTACAAAACTTTCTACAAAGGAATTACTATTTCTTATTTGTCTTTGAGTACGATGTTATATTTATGGTTCTCATGCAGATCAGAAAGGGGTTTTTGTTGGGGGCAGAATTCTAGACAATGTTTTTCTGTGTAGTCCTGGCTGTCCTGAAACTTGCTCTGTAGATCAGGCTGTGCTCAAACTCAGAGATCCACCTTACTCTGCCTCCCAGATGTGGGGATTAAAGGTGTGCACCTCCATCACCCAGATTGGTCAGAAAATTTTAAGATGAAAAAAAAACTATTTCATTTCTCTCTTCTCTACATAGCAACTACTACTCAGAGAGATAACTATTGTTAGCAGTATACTTGAAAATAAATTAACTGATTCATGATGACTATGACTATTTGTGGAGTACTATGTGAAAAATATATAATGTATAATGGTCACTCTGGGGAGATATTTTGTATACCCTTTTGTTACAATGTGGTTTCTTGGTCCCTGGCAACCAGAGGCCCAGACACACAGACCTGTAGCCCCAGACCCCTTAGCCGCCCGCTGTTCCTGCTCAGGCCCCCAGAAATGACTCAGACACTTATATTAACTTCATGCTGTTTGGCCTATGGCTCAGGCACATTGCTAGCTAGCTCTTACATCTTAAATCAATGCATTTCTATTAATCTGTTTGCCACATGGCCCATGGCTCACCTGTGTTCCTTACATGCTTCTTCTTGGGCGGCTGGCTCAGTCTATCTGACTCCACCCTGCTCCTCCTTCCTATGCTCTGATTTCCCCTCCTACTTTTTCTATGGTGCCTGTCATGAGCCAAAACAGCTCCTTTATTTAAAGATTGATATTCACAGCATACAAAAAGACATTCCCACATCACCTCCCCCTTTCTGTCTAATCAAAAAGGAAGGTTTCAATTTTGACATAGCAAATTTACACATAACAAAATAGCCATCAAGCAAGAATTACAGTTACAATACCCTTTTTGTGTGTGTACCTCTGTGAGTGTGTGCACATACATGTATGTGAAAGTACACAAACTTGTGGACACAGACACCAGAGAAAGGGGTCTAAATCCTCAGAGTTAGAGTTCACTCACTTGTAGAATGCCTAATTCATTTAGTGGTTGCTAGCATCCAAACTCCAGACCACATGGTTGAGCAGCAAGCACTTTATTGCTCAACTATCTCTCTTTTTATATTTTTCAGATAATATATTGAGTAATAAATTTTTATGGCAGATATATATAATTTAGTTTTGTTCTTATTTATTCCCCTTTACACACAAACATCTCCATCATTATTATTCTATAACTTGTTTTCTAACTTCAAATAATCTCCTTTGCCACTTTCATGTCAAAATTTTCTCATTTCTTCTCATAGATCCCTTTTTACTTTCGTGACTTAAACAAACATATGAACAAGCATGTGCATAAATGTCCATTTAGGTTTTAGGTTTTTATAATACTGTTTTTTCCCATGCCTCATTTTTAAAATTAAGCCATTTGTTTTACACACACACACACACACACACACACACACACACACACATTTAGAGTTTTAAATTGTTTATTCTAGATATGAATCTTCTATAAGATTTATAGATATCCTGCTTACATTTATTTCTAGGTATTTTTTGAGTCTATTGTGAATGGAAGGTTATCCATGATTCATTTCACAGCATGTTTGTTGAGAGTATATATATATATATATATATATATATATATATATATATATATATATATATATATATATATATATAACTACTGATTTTTGTAAGTCAATTTGTATCTTGCTACTTTACTGAAATTGTTGATCTATACTAAAAGTTTTCTGATGGAATTTTGTGGTCTCTTATGTAGAATATCATACCCGCAATTAGTAATACCTTGGCTCATTTTTCCCATTTATAGCCCTTCAGTTTCCTCTTCTTACTGCTCTATTGTGTACTTTAGAATTATTTTGAAAGGGAAACATGAAGGTTGATAGCTCTATCTAATTCCTTATTTTAATGGCGTTGCTTTGAGATTTTCCCCATTTAGGATGATGTCTTGACTTTTATAGGTTTTATTATATTGAGTTATGTTCCCTCTAGCCCTAGTCTTTCTAAGACTTTTGGAATAATGGCATGTTGGATTTTGTCAAATGCTGGGGTTTCTTTAATCTATTGAGATGATTTTATGATTTTTGTCTTTTTTATCTTTTTAATTATTTGACTTATACTTATTTACAAACTATGTTGTCCTATCCCTGTCAACTTGATCATGGTTGATAATACTTTTGATATGTACTTATGTCCTAAGTATTTTATTGAGGATTCTTAACTCCTATTCATCACGAATACTGGCTATTAGTTCCTTTGTTGCTGTATCTTGACCTAGCTTTGTTGGTAAAGGTATACTCACATCCTAGGAGTTTGGAATCATTTCTTTTTTCTCCTTCCTTTCCATCTTCATTTATTTATAATATAAAAAGTACTGGTAGTAAAACTTTGACTGTCAAAAGGAATTCTACTATTAAATCTGCCTGGGCCTGTGGGGTTTTTTGTTTTTTGGTTTTTTTTTTTTTTTGTAAGGCTTTTATATTACTGTTTAATATTTTATTTGTTAAATGTATATTTATATTGTTGATTCCACATTGCTTTTTTATTGGGAGAATTCAGAAATTTATCTATTTCTTTAAGACAGCTTAACATAATGGAGTATGGATTTTTAAATCATTCCCTTACTTGGTATTTGTTGTAATGCTTCCAATGCTTTTCTGGTTATGTTTACGTGTGTCAACTTATTCTTTTGGTTAGTTGGGTTGAAGGTCAGTCATTCTTGTTTATCTTCTCAAAGAACCAGCTCTGAAATCTGTTGATTATTTGGACTGTTTTCTTTTTATTAAGTTCTGCTCTGATTTTTTTAGTATATCTTGCTATATACCGGATTTGGGGTTTGTACTTTCTTTCCAAATTGTTGAGTTACATTACTGAGTCATTCATTTGTGCTCTTTCTGGCTTTGTTGTTGTTGTTTCGTGGGAGTGTAAATCTATAAACTTTCCACATAGGTGTCTTGTAGCTATTGAGATGTGCCTTAATTTCATTCCAGAAATTTTCTATTTCCTAATTTTTTTCTTTGTCTTATTCATCACTCAAGGTGAGTTCTTTCATCTCTTTTAGGTTTATGTACTTTCAAGATATTTGCTTCTCCCTCCAGCATTTTTTTAATTCCAGTCAGGATGGCTTCAGCTCAGTCAGATCTCTTGTGATTCCATCTTAATCTTATGTTGTCATTTTTTTTTCTATTCCTTTCATGAGCATTTTCATTGCCATTCCATTGAATCTATGAATTACTTTCAGTAGAATGATTATTTTCTCAATATTAGTTCTACCAATCAATGCATATAGGAGGTCCTTCCATTTTTCCAGTATCTTTCTATCAATCTCTCTTCAGGTGTTTACATTTTTTATTGTAAAGTCTTTCATCTTATTGACTAGATTTATTCCTAGATACTTAGTATCATTGAGACTATTTTTAATGGGGGTGTGACTATGATCTTCTTGTCATGGTGTTTATTGTTAGTATATTAAATGCTATTGATTACTGAATCCTCATAATTTGCTAGAATTTTATATTAGTTTTATAAATTTTCTGGTGAAATCTTGAGAATCACCTGGGTATAAAATTAACTTTTTTTTTTAAAGAGATAGTTTGACTATTTTTTCCTGCTTATATCACTTTGGTTTTTTTTCTGGTCCCTTATTGCTCCTGCTGGTGTTTGTCCACTGCATTAAAGAAGGAGTGACATTATGTATAGCATTCTTTCTTTTCCAATTTTAATGAGAAACGTTTCTTTTTTATAGCAAACTTTTTATTTTTGTTCATTTTATATTTCCCATAATGGTTATACAACAATGTATATGAATCAATGACATTTGTGTTTGTTTCTGAGAGAACAATGGTGTCTGGTAAGAATGCCTTTTGGAGAGAAGATTGACTGCAGACACAGAAAGTTTAGCAAGACCATAGTATGCTTAAGAAAAGAGACAGTGCCAGCTCCACATCGATACCTGGGCCCCTAACAAGTCCTAAATTTCTTACAGAAGATTTTTATAAATTATCAGAAATAGAGAACCAGGAAAGGCATGGCTTTGGAAGTGAGCTACATTATGTGTGACTCACTGATAGAGAGGTAAAATTTTGAAAATTTGAATGAACAGTTTGAAAGAGATGCATATCAGAGAATGAAAGGTTGAGTTAAAGATATGAAAATAAAAGAGAGCCACTGGAAGTTCATAGAAGATGTATTCACTTGTGACAATCAGTGTCAAGGTTCAGTGATTTTCAGAGTCACAGTGAATTGTTACTCATTTGTTGTTTGCTTTTCTTTAATACGGAACAGCATTTCCACCCCATGCCACATAGTGTAGATCTTTGCAAACATGTTGCATAGAAGACAAGTAGTTTTATAACTTCAAAATTCATGTCTTTATTCCTAAATATTTTATTATTGAGATCACCCAGATCTTGGCTAAATTTAAGCTGAAGCAGGCTGTGGGTTTCTCACATGTGGCCTTCACTAGCTGCAATATTTTCCATATGGTACTATATCCTATGATAGTTTTATCATGAAGTTGTATTGAGTACTGTCAATGAATTTTTCTGCATTTATTATGATAATTATGTAATTTTTATCTTTAAGTCCATATCTACCATTCACTACAATTTTTGACTATTATATGTTGAAACATGCCTGCCTCACAGAGATGTCAATTTGATCTTGATAGATAATCTTCTTTACATATGCCCATTTTTAGTTTGTGATTATTGTTTTAAATTTTGCATCTATGTTAATCAGGGACTATACTTCTTCTTTTGTCAAATTTTTACTGATTTTGATATGAGTCATATAATCTTCATAGAAGGAGATTGGGGTTATTCTTTCTGCTTCTCCTCTTTTTTATTTCTTTTAAATAATTTAAAGGGATTGGTCATCAATTATCTGTGAAACACCACAAAATCCTGCTGTGAATCCATCTATAAATGGCTTTTTTAATTTTTTGTCAGAGGGTTTTATCTTACCACTTCATTGCTGGTCCTGTGACACTTACAATCTTCCCACCACCTCTTCTTTAGTGTTTCCTGACCCTTATGTGCATTTGTGGTTTCTTAGATATATCCATTAGGACTGAGCTCTACAAATTGGCATTTTGATCAATTATGGCAAATGTTAACTGTGAAGCTGTATTTGTTTCAAAGAGACATTTCATTGATGATAGATGAGGACCACACTTATCTGTGAGTATAAAGACAAATACTTAGGATGTATTTAGTGATTATGTTTGTTTAGTGCATTAGCAGTTGTTAGTTCTCTGAGATCCATGACTTCTATTGCACTAAATTGTTGGCAAGGTTTTCAGTACTATGCATTATTTCTCTCTTGCTGGACTCTTAAGTCCAAGTAGTGAGGTTTAGAGATCACCAAAGTATGCTTATCAGCACTGTACCCTTGCTGTTACTGTGCCATGTTGATCATTGTTATGATCCATAGGCATCATAGCTGGGTTGTATTGCTGATTGCTTCCACATATAGAAGGTTCTCTTACACTTACCATGATACTAATCTGAGGGAGGAGGCTTTGAGGTCGATTTTAGTTGAGAGGTATCCAAGACTTGAGTCTAAAGTGCATGATATTTTTAGCAGTATGGACTTAACTTCCATTTCTGGCAGAAGGGAGCAACTGAAAGCAATAACAATAGCCTGAAATATACTGAGAGTCCTTTGGATAACACTGACTACAACTCAAAAGAGCATATTTCTTGCTTGGTTTTGGAGTCTTTGTTAGATAGTCTTTGGCTCTTGTGAACTGCCTTTTTAGCCCATATGGAAAACTTACAAAACTATACATATCCAGAGACTTACATTTGAAAAATTTAAGTAAATAGTTAATATTATGAGTCTTTATGACTTTTTCAAACATTCTTACTGTTATTTTACCATTCTTCTTTCTTCTTCTGTGTTTATGTTCCTTGCCTACCTTTAAATAGACCATTCCTATTTTTTCTGTTTCCCCAATCAGACCACTTATACCTTTCTATTTCCATTTTTATCATATTCCAAACCTTCTCCCCACCGTGATGTCTTTACTTTTCTGATTTCTAAGATTGCTCCATGAGACATATTTGCATCTGAAAATTTCCAGCTAGGAGCCTCCAATGAGAGAGAGCATGAGATGTTTGTCTTTCTGAGTCTGACTCTTTGCTTAACTCAGCATGATCTTTTCTAAGTCTGTGTTTCTGCAAAGTTCATGATTTCATTTTTTGATGTGGGATGCCTTTCTGTATGCTGTGAATTATCATTGGATAATTAAGAAACTGTTTTGGCTTATGACAAGGCATCTTAGAAGCAGGCAGGAAATCTGAGCATTTTAGGTCACGAAGCTACAGGTGGGTGCAGACCTCAGGGAGAGGCAAGAATGGGCAGGTCAGAAACTTCTTACTATGATTTTTCTTTACAGTTTAAGAGTACTCTGTAGTGTTTATTGACCATATTTTCATTATCCTTTATTCTGTTAAAGGACATTTAGATCATTTCCTCCTTATTGTGAATGGAGAAGCAATGAAGATGGCTGAGCAAGTGTCTGTGGTGTAGGATGTCAAATCATTTGAAATATTTTAAGGAGTGGTCATCATGGCAAATTAACATGAAGGTCTGTGTGTAAAGGCCTTCAGATCATTTCCACTTGATTACTGAGACATAAATCCAGGTGAAGAACGACAAGGTTTATGTTTTTTAGCTGTTGGCGTGTTTCTCCAAGATGCTTCAAAGCCAGACGGTGTTATAGTATATCATATTATCCTAGTTTTCTTCTTTAGATGAAATTTATATCAACTCTTTACTCTGCACCATAGCAGTCATTCAAGGAAATTATAAATGAGTTTTCTGTTAGTAGGGACTTTTGGAATAAAGAAAACATCCCTCTATACATTTTCAGATTATTCTAGGTCTTTTCAAATTGCTAGCATATACTTTTCCTCACCATATTATATAGATATCCCTGGGAAGCTTATTGGTGTGGTTAGAAACTATTCTGTGGATCAGTTTCTCTTTATAATTTGAGTCTGTCACTTTCATCCTATCTTCCTTGGAACTGCCTCACAATATTAAAATGCAGATATCTGTTGGTTTTATGTCAATGAAGCAACCCTCCTCAAGAAGCTCTAAAAATCATTCAATTAATGAATAAATCAATCGGTAAGCACTGGAAAGATGACTAAGCAGTTAAAAGCATCTACTACTCTTTCAAAAGACTCAAATTTGGTTCTGAGCACCAACCTCTGGTTGATAACAAATGACTACAAATCAAGTTCCAGGGAACTCAACAGTCTCTTCTGGCTTTTATAGTGCCTATATACACATAAGTAGTTAAACTTGGTTAAAAAGAAAATTTCATGTTACAGTGCTGCTACGTACTGAGAAGATATTTGTTTGCATGTGTATCTCTGGCTTTTGTTTTAGTTTACGATTCAACTTAAAAATGAAAATTTAGTGTTGTTATCTTCTGAGTTCATCCTCAAAAAAAAAAAAAAAAAAAAAATGCCTTATCTCCTAGGAAGATAAACCCTTACTGAATACAGTAGGACATGGAAGTTCAACAACCCAAGCGTTTAATCTAGAACAATTTATTCAAGTGAATATTTGAGGTGAGAAATAGTGGACCACGAGGTCTCATCCAGAGACCCCTGGCCCAGTAGGAGTGGTTGGACGACTCAGGGCCTAAGTATTTAGAAGGTAACTCCTCAGCAGCCCTGTTTCTTCTAAGTTCGTAGAGTAACCAGTCGGGGCATACAGTGATTGTGCCTGTGTTTGATAGAGAAAGCCAGAAGCAGAAGAAAATAACTTCAACATGATTTAAGATGCACAAACCAAGCAACCACTACACAAAACAGAAAGAGAAAGCATCATCTCTGCCTTCAAAGAAAAGGAATGAAATGGTCATTTCGATACAAATGATAAGTGATCGCTGTTGTTAAGAATGCCAATAATACAAATTCTAACTAGAAGAAACCAAATGTTGAGAAAGCCTGTGTTTTCTGTAATTGGCTTATTCCCACATATTCTAGAAAGACCTCTTTGCTAGATGAGTAAGTGAATTTCTGCCCTATGGGTGCTCGTGCTACCACATATACATGCAAATACCTGCTTTCATGTCATTTTTTATGTCATCCAGCATGAATGAATTTTGTTGCCACTGTTCATGTCAGGCAGGAAGTCACTCTGAAGTCTCATAAAATTACAGAGCAGAGACTGTTACTTGTCCAGAATAAAAAGCATCAATTGTACAGAAAAGTTTGAGAGCGTTCAATATGTAACCTGAGTTCTCTTAGAAAGCAAATAATCACATTTTTAGGTATTAGAAGTTTCTAACAGAGTCCTTTGTAATGTTTCTGTAGGGCTTGATGAATGTATAACACTTTTTATTATTTTTTTCTTCTATAAGCTGTTGAACCACAAGAAAAGGATTTCAAAGTAACAATTGTAACTATATTTGAGAACCTTAAAAGGTATATGAATAAATGCCTTAATGAAGACCGTGAAAACACAATTGAATGAAATTACAAAAACAATTCAAGATATCAAAACAGAATTTAACAAAGAAATAGAATTGTTAAGGAAAAGTCAAACTGGAATAAAACTGTGACTGAAAAACTCAGGAAGAAAAATAATAAAGTGTTACAATAGGGTTTTTTGGCCCTGGGCGGCCAGAGGTCTGGACCCACAGACCTGCAGCCCTAGACCCCTTAGCTGCCCACCGCTGATCAGGCCCCCGAAAATGACTGAGATAATTATTTTAACTTCATGCCATTTGGTCTATGGCTCAGGCACATTGCCAGCTAGCTTCTTCATCTTAACTCAACCCATTTCCATTAATCTGTCTGCCATGTGGCCCGTGGCTCACCTGTGTTCCTTACATGTTTCTTCTTTGGGCGACCGGCTCAGTCTGTCTCTGACTCTGCCCTGCTTTCCTACCTATTCTGATTTCCCACCTACTTTTTCTGTGGTGCCTGTCATGTCTTTATTTAAAGACTGATATTCACAGCATACAGAAAGACATTCCCACATCAATAAGGTTCATAAATAAGCCTAAAAAAATGGGCTAAAAGAATGGGAAATATCAGATCTTTATTTTATGTGACTATAAAGCACAGAATAAATTCTAATAGCATGCTTTTTTAAGATTCTATAACAAACTGTAATATCTTAATGCTGTACTATTATAATTATTCACTTTCCGCTAATATGCATGGAATGTAATTTTAATTTATATGGTCATATATGTTGAATATGTATAGTTTTTTTTTTACCTCATTATCACCTCCATTGAAGATTATTACAAATGAGCACGGAGGTACTCCATTATTGCATCAGTATTTCATAATCAAATTAGAGGAAAATGAATGATCACAAAATAAACCGATCAGGTTGAGAATGATATGTTAATGTTGCATTGCAAATGTACAAGAGATACTATTGAAGCCAAGAAATTTGTCTGTTATGATAAAATCATAATGGTAAATTTACCTATATCATCATAAATCCAAATATTATTTATAACTTGTGCCTCATGCTGTACGTCATAAATTATCATGTATTAATAAGTTGAGAAATTTGAGTGGTTAGTCACAGTTATAAAACATATCCTTCAACACAGGCCCCAGTGCTTTCTCTAATTGCTACCAATAGGAAAGCCTAGAGAAAGAAACCACTCTCAAGAACTCACTTAGCTCTCAAGGATTGTATCCCAGCTAGACAAAGAAAGAAGAGAACTAAAATTCTGTAAAGGGGAAAAAAAATTTTGAGAATGAGCAGATACTTCTTTTATCTTTTTGCTAGCAGACATTAATGGTATGTCTAATTATTAATTAAAGATTGTCAAATTCCACTCAGGATTATTTTTAGATTTATTATTTATTTATTTTTAAGATTTAGTTGTTTATTATGAATATAGTGCCCTGCCTGCATGTGTCCTTCCAGACCAGAAGAAGGCACCAGATTTCATTATGGATGGTAGTGAGCTACCATATGGTTGCTGAACTCAGGACCTCTGGAAGAGAATCCAGTGCTCTTAACCTCTGAGCTATCTCTCCAGCTCTCACTCAGGATTTTTGAGTCAGTGTCTATAAAACACCACTGCTCCATGCTACTTCTTACCAAATAATTGTAAATTTAACAAAAGAAGAAAAAAATGAGAAACATTAGGAAAAAATAGAAAATGTACTGATGATATTGTCTTTCTTTTTATTTTTATTCCTGTTAATTTGTGTGCAATAAACTGATTGTGAATTTTATTTTTTTAAAAAGATAATATCAGGTCTTAAACACAAGGTAGAAGATATGGTCAAATAAGTTAAAGTCAAAGAAAATGTTAAATCTAAAAAATTCCGTGTGGCAAAACATCCAGGGAATAGAGGACACTTTGAAAAGACCAAACCTATGAATAATAGGCACATAGAAAGGAGAAGAAACCCAGGTCAAAGGCATAGAGAGCATTTGTAACAAGAAGAAGAGGAAGAAGAAGAAGAAAAGTTTTCTAGTCTGATGAAAGATGCCTATCAGTTCACCAGAGGAAACAGTAGACTGGTGCATCAAAAAAACTTCCTACAATGAAAAATTACCAAAACTCTGAAAGTTCTGAATGAGAAAGGATATTTAAAACTGCAAGTGGAAAACACCATATCACATATAAAGTCAGGACCAGTAGAATTACACCTGACTTTTCAAAGAAGACTGTGAAAGACAGATCTCAAGGATGAAAGTCATACTAACTCTGAAAAATCAAAAATAGCTTTTTCATTTGTTCCTATTTCCCACATCAGCTTACTTGCACCCTCTATGTAATATATAAAAGTAGAAATAGAATCAGTAAAGTAAAACAACATTGAGATTAAAAAGTTTTCCCCTGAAATCCCCCTTCTACTGCCTCCCCCCCCCCCAAACACACACACACACAAACCCTAACTATGGCTCATTTTCTGCTATCCTGGTTCCTGTAGTTACTCCAGGCTTTTACTTAAAACGAGGAGCTTCAGATGAGAGAGAGAGCGTGTGACATTTGTCTTTCTAGATGTGGATTACCTCACTCAATATGGTCTTTTCTGGATCTATTGATTACTTGCAAAGATTATTACTTCATTTATAGTAGTCCAATGTTCTTATGTGTCGCTTTTCCACCATATATTTATTAGTTGGTGGACATCTGTATTCTTTTCATTTCTAGCTATTGTGAATAGAGCAGCAATGAATATGACTGAGAAAGTATCTGTGCAGTAGGATATCAAATCTTTCAGGCTTATGCCAATGAATGATATAGCTGGGTTATGTGCTGGATTTAGTTTTAGTTTGTTGAGGATTCTCTATGCTGATATCCACAGTAGATGTAATCTCGCAAACAATGAATGAGATTTTTTTTTCCATCCCCATGCAGCACTTGTCAATTGGTTTGATGATCTTTGCCATTCTGATTAGGAAAAGATGAAGTATCAAAGTTCTTTTAATTTATGTTTTTCTAATTTTTAGGGTCAGTGAACATTTTCGGATATTTTTTAGGCCATTTTCTTTTCATTTTCGAAAACTCTTTATTCTTTTTTAAGGTATATTTTCCACATATACCCCTGCTTCCCTCCCTTAACTCTTCCCAATCCTTCCCAGTCCTCCCTCAATCTCACCCAACCCTATCCCTTCATCTATTCCCCAGGGAAAACAAGAAGTCCCAAGGTGGGTCAGTTCATTCTGGCATATCCACTTGAGGTAGGTCCAACTCCCTCATCCCAGTATTAAGGCTGGAAAAGGTGTTCCTTTGTAGACAATGGGCTCTGAGATTCATGCACCAAGAACATAGTCTGATCCTATTGCAAGAGGCTCCACAAACTGCCCACGCCATTTGACAGTAATCTACATTTTGGGGAAGGAGGGTTAATTCCTTTCTCTGAAGGTTCTACAGTAATTTTTTTTCTGAGTCAGTGAGCTCCCAATAGCTCAGGTCAGCTGCCTATGGGGGTCTCCTCCTCATGATCCTGATCCCTTTGCTCATATACTTTCTCTTCTCTCTGACTAAAGCTGGACCAGAAGTTCAACCTGGTGCTTAGCTATGGATCTCTGGAAAGCTCTTTATTCTATTACCAGGTTTAGGTTTTGAACAGGTTGCCTTGTTTTGTATGACTCGTTGGTTTTGGAGTTTTCATATATTCTGGGTATAATCCTCAGTGAGATGTAGGAAAATACAAAGATACCATTTCTATGGAACTTCATTTCATCCATTTGACTCATTTGATTGTTTCTTTAGCTATGCAACTTTTTATTGTTATGAAATTCTACTTGTCAACTGGGGACTTTAAATCTTGGGCATAATGTCCTCAGTTAGGATGTACACCTATATTTTGTGGGGGCTGCCCATGTCCCCTAACAGTTTCAGGCCTCATATTTATGTTTTTGACCCACTTGAAGCTAGATTTTGTACAAGGTGATAGATTCTGATTGCATTTCATTCTCTTCCCTGTAGGTATCTGGTTTTTCCAGAACTATTTGTTGAAGATGCTTCCATTTCTCCAAGATAAACTTTTGTCAACTTTGTCATATATTAAGTGGCTAAAGTTATGTGTTTTCATGACAGGGCTTTGGTTTTGTCCCATTGACATACATGTCTGTTTTTGTGCGAATATGATTTTTGCTGTTACCCCTTTGGCCCCATACTTGAGACTTGGAATGGTAATCCTTCTAGCGTTGTGCTTTTTGTTCAGGATTGTTTAGGCTATTTGTGAAATTTTAAGGTTTTATATGAATTTTAGGAGATAATGATGATGATGGTGATAATAATGATTATTTCTGTGAAGAATTAGATGGGAGTTTTGATTGTAATTTCATTGTAATGAGGTTTAGTAGACTAGTCATTTTCTCAATATTAATTCTACTAATCCATGAGCATGGGATTTTTCTGTTTTCTAGTGTCTATCATTAAAGTTTTCACTCTTTGATTGGGATTATTTCTAATAATTATTGATGGTATTCTTAGTGGAAGTGTCTATGACTTCTATGTATGTTTGTTGTTGTATAGGAAAACTATTGTTTGTGTGAGTCCAATATTATTTGATACATATGCAAACAGATCTCTTGACACATTGCTGAATTTGTTTATTGTTTCTACATGTTTTTTGGTGGAATTTTGAGATCTCTTATGTAAATTCTATATCTTCTGAAAATAGGAATAGCTTGACTTACTCTTTGCCTATTTGTTCCCCTTAAATTCTCTTTCTTTCCTGATTTTCCACATAGAACTGTGATTCCAATACTGAGAGAGAACAGGAAGAATGGAAAGCCTTTCTCATTCCTGAATTCAGTAGAATGACTTCAAGAATGCTATGAAAATGCATTGCATGATTTTTTTAGAAACCAATACATATATAACAAAAATATCTTATTCATTTCTGAAAATAATGACTATGAAAAGAAGGGTACTTAAGGATCTGCTGATAAAAAGGGGGCCACACTGATATTCCCTTAAGGAGACTCTTGGCCTGTCTGACAAGGTTTGGTCTGTCAGCCAGTACATACTCTTGCGTTTTCCAGAGCAGTTGCATGATCCTGGCATTTAATATGGGTTTTGTGTGTTTTTTCCTTTGCTGCCGCTTCTCAGTAGTAATGGTCACATACACACACAGCCCCACACCCCCACAGACTTATCCATGGCTTAGTCATCCTTTTCAGCATTTGAGCAGAGCTAAACTTACTCCTCCCCTCTCTTCCCTCCCATTTCTAACTCCTGTTTCTATCCTTCCTAATAATAGTATATTTCCTACCAAGAAATCTTTTATTTACCTAAAGCCCCAAATAAATAAGTCAAAAGACCAGTGCATTCATCCAAGCACGTCTTTCAAAACAGGAAGCATTAAATTAAGTGGCTTGCTCAAGAATGCTTCTACAAGTTTCCTTTAAAGCTTGGGGTCTTTCCTTTAAAAGGATATGGTAACCCCACCATCATGGTCGCTGAAGCTGAGTATCAAAGTAAAGACATACAACTGTTGAGGGACAATCTTCACTGGCAAAAAACAAACAAACAAAAACAGTTCACAGAGGCTTTTCTTGATGATATTGTCTGAATTGGACACTGATTCTCTGCTCTGATTCTGCCTGCTATAACATAGATGAGAATACCCTTTAACTCAGTTTATTTCCTTGAAATGAAAGAGTAAAAAGATGTGGGTGTCAGATTGGGTAGACACCTATTATCTATTTAAAAGGAGAATCATTTATCTAGAAGGAAATTAAAGTCCTTGGACATGTTCCAAATAAGTACCAGATGTTTTTTATCACTTAGAACGGCTCCTTTTCAGCAGTAAGACATGTTATATGGGTAGATATCAGGGCTCAGCATTCGCTACCTTCTCACCCTAAAGCAGTGCCCACTGGGAATTATAAAGAGCTCCTCTGTATTTTCTTGTTTGTTAGATGAAACACACACACATGTAAATGGCTATATTTTTCAACTCATTTGTTTCTCTAGTAAAGAGAGTTGGAAAAACTCTATTTTATTGTCTGCATGAGACCAATGCTACTGGTCAAGTATTAATAAGATATGATGGGTTATATGATAATAGAAGAAAACAAAAAATGGCCTTGAAAAATAACTTTTTTTTCTTATTGCCATAAGTCATTCCTTCTTTGATAATGGGTCTAGCAATAATGAATCATCAATACAATATATTTGTTTTTTCTGTGATCACATCTACAAAAAAGTAGGAAGATATCAGGACATAGTGGAATTTTATGTTTTGTGACAAACCATAACACATATGGAAATAATTAATATAATAATAAATAAATATGTTTAAGACTTAGTGCTAAGGAGGCATCAAGACCCTATGTTTAAGGAAGCACAAAGTGTCCATGGAAAAACTTGGTCTATGACAATTACAAATGTATCTTAGAAGAAGGAGAAAGTAGAATTGTGGGTATTTGTGTCAGAAAAGACAAGGTAGGACTGGAGTGATGACTGCAAGGTTATAATCTTGTGTTGTTCTTGCAGAAGATCTGAGTTAATTTCCCATATTCTATCTGCCAACAACAACAGTCTGTATCTCCAGATCCAGTTACCCCATGACTTCTTTTGGCCTCTACAAGCACCAGCACAGAGGAAATGTACATACATATATGAATGCCTAATAGTCATAGACATAAATCAAATAAATGTTTTAAAAGTTAGAAAAGACGGTAGTAATGTGACCACTGTTTTCTAACAGAATTGTCTACATCTAGAATTCTCACATTAACAGAGGCAGCCTTTGAGTTGGAGAAAGGTTGATGGAGTAAAGGTGTTCTTCTACTCAAATATACTCGAAGATGTGACTGTAAAGCTATGTTTTTCATTGTAGAATATGTAATCTGGATTTTGGAGTGATGAACTTATCTGTGTGCTGCACCCAACTGTGGGGAATAAGTCTATGCCATAGAAGATTATGGCCCTATTTGAAGGGCACCTGTGTTATTGTCTTTTTTGTAATTTTCCTCCAGTGAGGAATTGCAGTTTTCTATATCTTTGAAGATATTTTCAGTACATTTTGACCCAGCAATTCCAGTTTTTGAGTATACCATGACTTAAATAATGCACACCACATCATACATATTTTAATTATAAAATTTTGAAAGTAGCCCAAATTATAATTAAAGGAAAATATGTGAGTAAAAATGGATTTGCATATAATGGCAATAACAGCTTATAGAAAGTAAGTTGTATAATATTATATCTTCCCTAATGGAGGAAAGTACAGGTACAGTTTTACATGAAAGAAATAAAAGAAAAATGAATTATTTGATTTAATTTTGAGATAATAATTAATGGACACCTCCACATATATTAAGCTTATAACATGAAGTCACAAAAGTTACAAAAGGATGTAAAGAAATTTGTTAATAGTGAGACAGGAGATTGCATTTAATAAGATTTTGAACAGTGAAAGGTCAGAAACAGAGAAACTAAAGGAGAATGGCCTACATATCATTCTATTTACTGGGCATTTTTCTATGTATTTATCTATCTGTCTCTATATTGACAATTAATGTTAAAATGACACTAAATTAGAAAATGTTAATAAAAGATGAAGGAGGAAGAAATAAACAAAATAGAGAAAATTATCCTCTAAAATCATTGGTTCAGACAATTTGACAACTGGAGACCCCAAAGCCTCCCTCCCAGTCCACAGCTGACTAAGAGGTAAGTGGTACCCTTAGACCCTTAGGCCAAGCAGAGACCAAAGTCTCCAAACTCCTGCCCAAGGACACAGCCCCTGGCACCCAACAACACCCAGTTTTACCCTAAACCAAAGAAATCTGGAGAGCCACCCCCCCCCCAGTCTAATACCCAGCAAAACACAGCTGGAAGGACATCCCATGAGCAAAACCCTGCCCAAACTGCAATTTGCATCATCACACTTGGACAACTGGAGAGACACAGGTCCTTGGCCTACAAACAACTAAGAGCAGACTAAGCAACCCCTGCAACAACTGGAGAAAGAAAGAAAGAAAGAAAGAAAGAAAGAAAGAAGGAAGGAAGGAAGGAAGGAAGGAAGGAAGGAAGGAAGGAAGGAAGGAAGGAAGGAAGGAAAGAAAGAAAGAAAGAAAGAAAGAAAGAAAGAAAGAAAGAAAGAAAGAAAGAAAGAAAGAAAGAAAGAAAGAAAGAAAGAAAGAAAGAAAGAAAGAAAGAAAGAAAGAAAGAAAGAAGAAAAAAAGAAGCAACTCATTATCACAGATGGCGCCCAACATGGGGTTCCCATGACCCTGGGATTAAGAGTCCCATGCTCTACCAACTGAGCTAAGTCTGTGCGTCTGGACTTCTGGCCGTTCAGGGCTAAAAGACTTTATTGTAACACATAGGCATGTAACTTACTAGCTCTTTACTCTTAAACTAACAAATGATTCTTATCTTATTCAGCCATGTAGCTTGGTACCTTTTCTCAGCAGCATTTCAACTTCCTTCCTCTGCATCTGTGGTCATGTCATCTGGTGTCTCACTGGTGTCTCTCTGGCATCTCTGCTCTTCTTCTTCCCAGAATTTTCTTAGTCTGGTAGTCCCACTCACACTTCCTGTCTGCCTTCTGCCAATCAGTATTATTAAACCAGTAGTGGGATAATTGTTTACAATGTAATAGAACATAGTCACACTACAACTTCTAGTTGTTATGTTCTGAATAAAGAAATCTAGAATAGGTAAGATGCCATAGAACAGTGAATCTCAACCCTTTCGGTTCATATATAAGATATTTAGCATATCAGATTTTACATAATGACTCAGAAAAATGGCAAAACTGCAATTATGAAGTAAAAACAAAAATTTATGGTTGGGGTTTACCACACCATGAACAGCTATATTAATCAGGAAGGTTGACAAGCACTTCCATAGAACATGGTGGTTAAGAGTGAATATTCAGAATCAGACTTTGTTCAAATTCCAGATGTCCTTAGCTATGTGTTCACAAGGGTCTTGGTTTTTTTTAACTATAAAATAAGCATAATGTCAATGAGAAATTAAAAAAAAATCATTGGTTCAATGTTCTTCTCTTGCAAAAAATTAGTTTTCTGTTAAAAGCATGGTCAGGTGGAAGAAAGGGAGGAGAGAAATGATGTAATCATAATCTGAAAAATAAAAGAAAAATAATAAAAAGTACAAATGTTTTATAATGAAAATAAAAATCCATTAATTTCATAAAGATGTTTTTATAAATTCTAGATAATCTTCAGTGATAAAATATTTTACATTCTACATATGAAGGATGAATGACTTTAGACTCATTGCATTTTTCTAAGTTGCATTATTGCCATAGGAAAAGTGTCCCTTTTTCCCTGGTACTTAAGAAACTATGCCACCTTGCATTGTATTTGTGTGTATGGTGTGTACAGTATATGCACTTGGGTGAGTTTATGCATTCACCATGCACATGCATTTGAAAGTCAGAGGAGGACATTGTCTTCTTTAAATATTTTATACCTTTCAGGAGTCAGACTTACTTGCTGAACCTGAAGCATACCATCTAGCTAAACTGACTAGCTAGCAAATTCAGGACCCACCTGTGTCTGCCTATCAGTGCAGGGGTAGCAGGTTTACACAACCATGTTGTCTTTTATGTGTGTGTTAGGGAACTTGATCTCAGATCCTCTTGCTTACACAGTAAGCACTCTTCACTCTAAGTCATCTACTCTGTCCCTTCTTTCTTTAATTAGAATTTATTGTTTTTAAAAATAAGGTTTCACTACTTATCTCTCATTCACATAGAACCCTGTGTCGACTATCTGGCTTCAAACTTCATTTTCCTTCCTTAGCTTCTTGAGAACTGGAATGCAGATGCACATCAACACATCAAGACCTTCCTTCCTTAAATCTAGGAACACAGGGTCATGTTGGTAGAAATAACTTGGGAAAATTTCTGGCATGAAAACAGCATCCTGAGTCCTGTGTGATTATGTTTACTCGTGTGTGTGTGTGTGTGTGTGTGTGTGTGTGTGTGTGTGTGTGTGTGTGTGTGTGGTATGTGTTCAGATTTTCTTCACAAGCATAAAATTGCTACTATTATGGTGGATATATTTTCTGTTAGATTGCTGATAATTATGATTATTCTTTTACTTGGGATAGAGTGTGGTGATATATCGTACAGCTAATCAAGTCTGCCTGATAATCAGGGGACAGAGTCAACTACAGATTTAGTCATGAATGTCAGGGAATGGTGACCCACACCTTTAATTGTAGCATTGGGAAACTTGAACCAGGAAGTGGGATAGCTAGGTGGAGAAAGAAAGATAAGGCAGGAGGAGACAAGAGTCAGCTCTTTGATTGGGACTCCTTTCTTTTTTGACTGAGGACAGAAAGGTAATTAATCTGAGGATTCACTGGGACAGGCTTGAGGACTTGGCTGGGTGAGAAGTGGCTGTGGCTTGCTCCTCTGTCTCTCTGATCTTCCATCATTTCCCTTATATCTGGCACAACTTGAGGACAACTTGAATGAGTTGATTCTCCACTTGACCATACAAGTCTCAGGGACTGAACTCATGTCATTAGGCTTAGGAGCCAGCTTCTTCACTTGCTAAGCTATCTCAGCAGCTCAACTATAAAATCAGTGACAATTATTTTCCATATGAATGTTGTTCATTATACAGTCAGACTTAAAACTGTTAATTTTTTCTATGAAAGAAATTTGATTACAGCTAAAACAGTTCAAATACTGTCCACTGTCTGGTGATGATTTAACCTGTGCTTACCTTAAAAGAAGAATTAGAAAATAAAATTTCACTTAACCTCACATATAGCTAATAATAAAAATCTATGAGTGTGTAAATGGCTAATTTCCATTATCCTTCAAAGACACCATCCTTTTGGATTAAGAACACATGTATAATGGTTTTTCCACTTTAGACACTAAAACTACTTTCATGCACCCAAAATCTGAATGGTGATTTTTGGAAGTTTTGTTATTTGCATGAGGATGTGAAATACCAGAGGAGAAAATATTTCTTTGGAGCTGTGATCTGGCAAGGTGAAGGGATGAAGATGAGTCATAATGTAGAAAGACTTCCTCCTCAGTCGTTTGTATTCTGCATTTGCTCTGGATACCCTGTTAAGCACTTTCTTTGTGTCATCGTCATGTTATTTTCATTCTATTGGCTTCTTCCTTATAACACCCCTCCCTTCCCTGCTAGTCTATAAGGCTTTATGGCTGACGTTCCTGTGTATATTTGTCTGTGGTCTTATGCCGCTTATCTCATGCCTTTTCTTTATGATGTTTCAGCTCATCCACCATACACCATGTGCTTTAGAGTGAAATTCTACCCACATGAACCCTTGAAGATTAAAGAAGAGCTTACAAGGTATCTTTCTTTTTCTGCATATTTACCACTTGTATCCAGCTAGAGTCTCTGCTGTCATAAAGGCAAACATTCCTGTCATCTCAATCAGAACACCTCCAGGAATCAGGCTCTAGAGTCAGAATTGTGATCCTCTTACTCGTGATGGTCTTGTGATATTTTGTAAAGAACTATTGTCATTTAGAAAGTATTATCTGGGTCTGGAGCAATGGGTCAGAGAGTAAGAGCATTGGTTGTTCTTCCAAAGGTCCTGAGTTCAATTTCTAGCAACTACATGGTGACTTTGGATCGTCTATAATGAGGTTTAGTTCCCTCTTCTGACATGCAGGCAGAACATTGTATACATAATAAATAAATCTTTTTTTAAAAAAAGAAAGTATTGTCTGTACAAGACAGCAATGGCTATGAGAGAGAGACACTCAGAGAACATCTAACACTGGGGTGCTAACAGTAAGCATAAGATGTGGACAAATGCAGAGGGCAACTCTAGTCTGTCTTTTAGATCTAAGCCTTTATAAAAGGACAGATTTCTGGGCAGAGTGGACAGTTAATTGTTTTCCACCTGCTGAATAGGTGCTAGGTACAATCTTCTTCATTTGTACTCTCTTCTCAAGCCAACTCATAACTGTCCACTTCTCAGACATTCTCTTTGCTGGGTTGAAATTCAGTTAATCTTGGAGCTTTGTTTCCTTGAAAAATGTGGTAAAAGTTGTTGAGCAAGACTCCTAAATAACCACCTTCTGGATGGATATGTGAAAGAACTGTCATGCACTTAGTTCCTGATGAAGCTCTAATTTGGTGATGTCAAAATTGCCACATGTAATTATACCTAATAATAATCTTCATAGATCCAGATTCAAATACTGTTGCTCTGATTATTGGATGGTGGAAAGTGAAGATCTTGGCAGATGTTGCTTTTTTGTAATTTATAACCTATGGTGATACTTGGCATGAGAAATGAAGGGAATAAATAGTTATTTTATATGATCAGTTTGTCCACAGCCCTTTCATGAGGTTTGTGCTGAGTGTACAGGAACAGAAAATGAGTGTGTATGTGTGTGTGTGTGTGTGTGTGTGTGTGTGTGTGTGTGTGTGTATGTGTATACAAGTGTATGTGTTATGTATGTATCTGTGTTTTTGTGGGCATGTGTGCACATGTATATGTGTGTGTGTGGATATGTGGATATGAGTACATTGTGGTATTAATGAGGTTTCTGGCCCTGGGCAGCCAGAGATCCAGACCCACAGACCTGCAGCCCCAGACCTCTTAGCCACCCACCACTGCTCAGGCCCCCAAAAATGATTCAGACGCTTATATTAACTTCATGCTGTTTGGCCTGTGGCTCAGGCACATTGCTAGCTTGCTCTTACATCTTAACTCAACCCATTTTCATTAATCTGCCACATGGCCTGTGGCTCACCTGTGTTCCTTACATGCTTCTTCTTTGGGCTTCGGGTTCGGTCTGCTTGATTCCACCCTGCTTTTCCTACCTATGCTCTGATTTCCCCTCCTACTTTTTCTGTGGTGCCTGTCATGGCTCAAAACAGCTCCTTTATTTAAAGAGTGATATTCACAGCATACAAAAAGACATTTCCACATCACCTCCCCCTTTCTGTCTGATCAAAAAGGAAGGTTTCAATTTTGACATAGCAAAATTTACATATAACAAAATAGCCATAAAACAAGAATTACAGTTATAATATCTAGTCTATTTGTATTTAGCAAAATTAAAGAAAATACTCTATCATCTACCTTATCCTTATGAATCATATCCAATATCTTTTCAAATGACTAAGAAAAACTATACCTATGACTATCTAATCTTCAACTCCATCAAAGACCAAAGAAGGATTCATTTACCCAAGTAAACCGGAAGTGCAAGCAACTTCCAAAATCTAGAAATGACAGAGATGACACCTATCTGCCTAGACAGTCACCCAAAGTTCCTTTATAAAGTTGGGGCATCCATATTCAGCCTACAGGCCCAGAGTCTTTTCATTTCAGTGAAGCAGGAAATCTGCTCTGCCCATTCATCAGTTGCTTCTCCTCAAGTCCTGAAGAATGTCTGACAGTTTTCTCTGCAAAGCAGGAACCTGAAGGACCATCTCGGCTTGCTCTGTCAAAGTTCAGAAGTCACTTTCATAGGGAACCTGCATGTCTAGTTTAAACAGCATCCTGTCAAGCAGTCAGTACAAGAACAGTTTCATGTCCAGTGGTTAGCGGATGCTACAAAGAAAATAATCTCCATATGGAGTTTCTTCGATGCTCATTTTTCTCTTGAAGTAAATTGGTGCTGCCAGGAGCAGATCTGTCTCACTATCCAGAAAAGTCTAAATTCTTAAAACATTTTAAATGCCATATTCTGTAGGTCTTAGAAGTATTTGAAGATTACCTACCTAATTGAAATATATCTTTGTATACCTAAAAATCTAACTAACATGCATTTCTTAATTATACATTACAATTCTAAATCAATTACATAAACATCTTATCTTAAACAAGAGTAGAAAATACATACAGCATAAGAGAATTGACCTTAAATTCTTAAATTTGTATCAATAAACCAAAATCCATACCAATGTAAAACATTTTGAGAATAACAGCTGATTTTCTAATCTAAGTAAATTCAATAATCTATTTTTTTTAATCACTCATATACCATATACCCTTTTTCTTCCTAGAAAGATATTAACTATGACTATTAACCATTTATAATGAAAACAAACATTTACAAACAATATTTTGGGAATTTTGGTGTAGTTTTCCATTATTACTTTCTGCTGATTAAGGGGCATTGAAAATCTCACGAGTTCTTGAGACTGGATTATAATCTGCAGTCCTGAAGCTGATATGGCCATCTATTCCCATCAGAGATTTTTTTCAGGGGTCTTGGTTGATGAAACCATATTTGCCTGGAAGCAATCCACAGGTTCTCATCTTCTGTGGAAACAAAAGCAGAACTCTTCCAAAGCAATAAATCCTTAGACACAAATTTCAAAATCAAAATACCTTTAAAATATATATTCTTATTTAACTTAGTAGCCTTTGCATTTGCAATCCATTCTTTCTGCAGTTAGCTCATTAACAGTTAAAAAGTTAAAAGAAAACACAATAACAACCAAAATCCAGATTTTGTGTCTATTTTCAACCTTTATGTGGCTTATTATATTTTCATTACTCTATTTCTCTTTTTAAAGACTTTCTCTATCCTCTTTTTTTTTTCTCTGAAGACTATGTACCTTTTACACACATTGTAACCTGTTTACGGGTTTTTCTTTTCATCTGAATCTGTTTTTATTGTGAATCCTTAATCATCTTCCAACCATAAGAGCTTTTAAAATACTCGCACTCTCTTAAAAAGCCACATAGTTTTTGCAGATAAAGCTGAACCAGGTCTCTGTTCCTGGCCAGCAAACAGAGCAGACTCAAGAAAATGCTGCTACTAAGAAACCATTTGACTCTGTTTCCTCTTTATTCAAAGTAAACATAAACCTTAAATCAATCACATGCTACCAAGTCTTCTGTGAGACTTCAGGAATCAGCCTAGTTGCAGCTTACACTGCCTGCCTCCAGTACGCTGATGCCATTTTGAATGCGGCCTGAATGCCACACTTTCTCTGTACAATGACCCATGTCAGATACACAATTTGGAAGCTGCCTTGACTCAGATTCTGTGATCTACAGCCCTTTCTAATCTTTCTCAGGCTTCAAGTGGATATTCAGCCCATATTGGATGCCATCTGTTGTATTAATGAGGTTTCTGGCCCCAGGTGGCCAGAGATCCAGACCCACAGACCTGCAGCCCCAGACCCCTTAGCTGCCCGCAACTGCTCAGACCCCCAAAAATGATCCAGGCGCTTATATTAAGTTCATGCTGTTTGGCCTATGGCTCAGGCACATTGCTAGCTAGCTCTTACATCTTAACTCAATCCATTTCCATTAATCTGTCTGCCACATGGCCCGTGGCTCACCTGTGTTCCTTACATGTTGCTCCTTTGGGCTTCAGCTCTGTCTGCCTGACTCTGCCCTGCTTTCCTACCTATGCTCTGATTTCTCCTCCTACTTCTTCTATGGTGCCTGTCATGGCCTAAAACATCTCCTTTATTTAAAGATTAATATTCACAGCATACAAAAAAAATTCCCACATCAGTACATCTTCATTTTCATGTGTGTATACATGTGTGTGAACATATATATGTATGTATTTGTGTGTGTGTGTGTGTGTGTGTGTGTGAAATGTAAAGGAGAAAAAAATCTATAACAGATATTTTAGGTAATGTTATTTTGCAATCCTATTTTATTTTTCATTGGACTAAATTAATAAACACATTAATTTCAAAAGCACATTCACAATATTGGAAAATTATTACCACTATTGAATTTCAGAATATTTTCACTACTTTCTTAGAAAAACAAAACCACAAACTACTTAACAGCAGTTTTGATCAGTGTCTTCATTCTAGTCCCAGGCAACAACTAAACTATTTTATATGTCTATGCATTCATCTATTCAAGATACCTCATGTCAGTGAAATCTTGGAGTACTTAGCTTTGACCTGATTTGGTCTGATTTTTTAAAATTTATTCATAATTTATTTGATTGATTTTTTTCTCAGTTTTAAGTATCTACCTAGGTGGAAGAGAACAATGAGTTAGATAATCAATCAAATAAATAAATAACATTCAACATAACACAAAATCAAAATATCACCTTTGACACCACCCAAACCACAAATAACAATAAAAAAAAAAACTAGAGAGAATATGCACAAAATAACTAATGACACACCTAAGGCCACTATGGTGATATATATTTAATAAAATTAGTCTGGATTTTCAGAAGAGTCAACCTCATAGCCAAGCCATGAAGGTCAGGGAGTGGTGACCACATCTTTAATCCCACACCAAAACACCAAGAGGATTTTTTTTAGTTGGAAGAGTCTTGGGATGTACTAACAGTATAATTAGGAAAATATATACATACATATATATTATTATATATCTATGTGTATATATACATGTATATGAATATACCTGGTATATTGTGTATGTTATATTATGTATAAATTATACACCTGTGTGTATATGTGTATTATATATACATTATATACAAATTTGTATATGTATATAATAATAATAAATACTATCATAATGGGGGTTGGAGAACCTGAGAGAGATTAGAGGGAGAGTATCTGGGAGAGGGAAAGTGGAAGAAAATGGAAAGGAAAAAGCAATATAATTTTATTTCAATTGAAAACAGTACAATGATTCATTTCTGTCATTTATCTCTATATGAATCTTTTTCTTCTTTTATTTTACTTTATTTTTGAGAATGTACTATAGTTACAATCTCCCTTCTCTTTTCTCCCTCATGCTCTCCTTCAGAGTCACTGCTGCTTTTTTATTAATTATTATTGCATGCATATGCAAATAGGTACATACATACATACATGCATACATACATACATACATACATATATACATACATATATACATATATATATATACATATATATTCCTAAGTTTAACCTGTCCAATCCACATAATGTTAATTTGAAGACTGACCATTTGGTTCTGGACACATCAAAATCTAATATAAAGAATTGTCAGTTGTTAATAAAAGTCTCATTTAATAATAAAATTCATATACGATATAGTTAGCTCTAATGTCTATTGGCATTTTACTTTTATACTTAAATTGTATTTTATTGTATGTGTATATATCACATTATCTATGCATTCATTGGTTAATGAACATTTAAGCTGTTAATACATTTTAGTTATAATTAATAATGAACATATATATACAAATTTTGATCAGAGCCCAGATGCTGATTTAGTTGGCTCTAGGATACCATTTAAAATATGCAGAATTGGCATTTTTTTCACTAATCTTATTTTTAATTAGTTCTTTGAGAATTTTCTGAATGTATCTTGATAATTTTCAGCCTCCCATATCTATGCCACCTCCCTACCCACCCAATTTTGTGTGCTTCCCCATCCCAATCAAGAGCAATTTGTGTTGTTCAAATATTCTTGGATGTGTGACCTTCCACTAGAGCACAGTAAATTATCACAGGCTGCCTTCTCAGGAAAGTAAGTAAATAAGTATCACTTTCCCAGAAGTCAGCAATTGTCAATAGCTCTTTTCCTGTTGCTTTTATCTTCATACCGAATTCCCACTTCCATGCTGGAATTTGCTCTGGTTTTGACTTAACAAGTCTTATGTATCCCATCACAAAAGCTTTGAATTAATCAAGACAGCTTCCTTTCTGAGTCCAAATGATAATGTTTCTTTATAGTCATCTACATCTGGCTTGTACACTCGTCTGTCACCTTCAGGAAAGGAATATTCATGTTCCATTTAAGGTTGACTATTCTGTAGTCTCTTATTCCTTGTACCTTGGCCAGTTGTGAGTCATTGTTATGATCATCATGTAGTGCAAACAGAAACATCCCGATGAAGATATAATGATAAATCATAAAGATTTGGTTTAATAAAATATAATATACATTTAGCAGAATAGGAGTAGTAGGTTCTCTTCTAGGGCCTATAACCTAGCTAGTCAGAGTTTCTCAGTTCCATAATGGTGCCACATATGGGTTTTATCTTGTGAAGCCAGCCTTAAATCCTATGAGAAAATTGTTAGTTCTTTGCATGTTGTTCAAGCCACTATTGCTCTAAATGGTTTTCATGCTAGGCCAAGCACTGTGTCTTGCATGGTCCACTGATGGCTATAATTAATGTTTATTCTGACATCTGGTAAATTACTCAGTCTCCCTCTCCCCACAACTCCTTGTCTTTAATTTTCCCATAATTCTCCTTTAATCTTTTATACCAGTAGTTTTTTATTATGACGCTCTTGAAAGCCTCTTTTCTATGAACACTTTAATTACTCACACTAAATAAAGAAATCATTTACCTAATGACTCTGTGCTAATGTGTACAAATATGAGAAAATGCAATGTTTGTCCATTCTAGGCCAGATCCATTCATTTATTTGTTATTTTCATAATAACTGATTTTTATTCTATTGAGTAAATATACCATATTTTCATTGTCCATTTTCTGTTCATAGACATCTGAGCTGTATCTATTTCTGGCTGTTGTGAATAGTGTAGCAATAACATATTTGAGGAAGTATCTTTGTAGCAGAATAAGCCTTTGGGTATATGCCCAAGAATAGTATAGTGTACCATATATTAGATCTGTTTATGTTTTTTGAGGACTCTCCATACTGATTTCCATAATGTTTGTGCCAGTTCACACTCCCATAAGCAGTGAATAAGTGCTTCTCATTTCCCATATCAGATTCAGCAGCTGTCACCATTAGTTTTTTGTATCCTATCCAATCTTACTGGGGTAAAATGAAATCTCAAAGTACCTTGAATTTGCATTTGTCTGATTGTTAAGGATAAGAGTCCCACCTCCCCTAGTGATTCTTATGTTCACAGGAGATTGAGAAATTTATTAATCAAAGTGCAGCTCATGACAAAGAATCACCAGGTAGCTATTGAATACACAAATATCCTGCCTTCCTACTGAATCATGGTAACAGTTTAACAATATCTTTGGGTAATAAATGTGTTCGTTAAAGTTGGAAGGCTTCAGTGCAGAAATTCAGCCTAGATTGGCAATTCAAACAGTAATAAAGTTATTACCTACTTTATCTCTTTAATGCAGATATGTACTAAAATGAAAATAGGTCTTTTGAACCTGTCATGTGTTCATAATACCTTGATGTCTAGAACAATGCATAGTGTAAAGTATGGATGTGAGATAAAGATCAAGGTGATGAAAACACCAGCATGCTTGTGAATCCTCTATTGTGTTTAATATGATTTCAATGATGTAGCCCCCAAATTGGCAGCTCCCATGCCCTGGACCAAGAAAATCTTTATATTGGAAAACAAATCCTCCTCTCTGGTTTTCCATTTCTTTGACCTGATCTGTAATGTGAAATAATGCTTTTTCTCACCTTAATACTTAGTGAAGAGCAAATTATTAAGCAGTAGAGGTATTTAGGGGTTTTCCAGAGAAACATACAATAAGGTGTGTGTGTGTGTGTGTGTGTGTGTGTGTGTGTGTGTGTGTGTGTGTGCATGTGTGTATGCATATGTGCTCGCTCAAGTTCATATGTACATGGGTGGCTAGGTATGTGTGCTCACATGAAGTTTATTACAAGGAACTAGCTTGTATCACATCATTATGAAGTTTGAAAGGCCTCACAATGTTCAGGTGAGAGGTTGCAGAAGGACAGTGAATTTCATCCAGGTCTGAAGACCTAAGGATAAGGAATACAAAAGGCAGATGCTCTAGTTCACATTGTTAGAGTAAATTTACCCTCCCTCTGCATTTCTTACCCATTCAGTTCTGTAACACACTGCATGATGTCAACCCAAAATAGAGTACTTTGCTGTTTCACTCACTCAACTACAAATTATGCACATAAGCACCCTTAAAGGCACCCAAAACATATTGTTAGCTTCATTTTCTGGGTATTTCATGGCCTAGTTAAGCTGATATTTAAATTAACCGTCTCAAAGTTGTAATTTACTGATTTAATGGTGTTTTAAGGATTTCCCTAAGGACTAAAGATAAAAAGAGGGAAAGTTATGCTGTAGGTAAATTTTAAAATTGGCATGAATGGATTACAGACCCCAGGCCTGAGCCTGGAAAAGAAGAGCCAATTTGGTTAAGAAAAAGCATCAAACCTGAAAACAATTTGATCAGCATTCATGAACCCGAAGGACAGTGACAAGGGAGTAGAAGCCGCCTCTCAATTTTTTCAAACTATAATGTTCTTTTTAAAGTATCTTGATAACACTTATCAATGTTTCCCTTGTAAATACAGTCTTCTGAATTTTACAAAGTGGATGCATCTGTTCGTTCAGCTTTCCTACAAGACAACCCAGACAGAGTTTTGTGGTAGTTGATCCTGCCATAATATAGCCCACTTTTCATTCTGTTTCCCCATTTCACTTTACCAGACACATTTGTGCCTCTTCAGGAATCTGAGTTTGTCTGAAATGGACCAGAGACCAAATACAAACACAGAAGACCCTAATCCAAGTGTTAGTCAACTGGTTTTGGCCTCATAATGAAATTTGTTGCTGCTTATTGGTTCTTATTGAGTAATTACTCTGATGCTGTCACTTTGCGGGGGAAGAGTATTTCTCCTTACATTTTTCACATCATTGTTCAGCGTACAAGGAAGTCATGGCAGGGACCCAAGCAGGGCAGGAACCTGGAGGCAAGAGCTGATGCAGAGGCCATGGGGGGGTGCTGCTTACTGGATTGCTCCCCTTGGTTTGCTCAATCTGCCTTATTATAGAAGCCAGGACCAGAAGCCAAATAATGGTCTTACCTTTCCACACAATAGGCTGGACACTACTCCATCAAACCCTAATTAAGAAAAAAATGCCTTAAAGCTGGATCTTATGGAGTTACCTCAACTGAGGTTCCCTTTCTTCAGATAAACTCCAGCTTATGTCAAGTTGACGTAAGACCAATAATGTCACTTCTTGAGAAACAATAAGCATATACTAATTGATCCCAGCTCCTGATTACACACACACACACACACACACACACACACACACACACACACACACACACACATATAATAAATTTTTAAAAAAAAAAAATCACAAACACTTAGGCTATGGATTATATAAGTGGTAGTTTTCCTTGAGTGGTGACTACTAGGCCATGTGTCTTTTTTGTTTGTTTGCTTGTAGTTTTATTATTCTTTGGTTTCTTAGGAAGGCCTAGCCCCTTTACCTTTAGAAGCTCACATAAATGTTGAGTTTATAAATTCTGAAATCTCTACTTCTTTCTTGATATGCTCACAAAAAGGAAGCTTGACCTGTCTAAGCTACTGCCTAGAGCAAGGTGTGCTTTAGTGGTTCATAGATACAGCATAAAAATTCTTACTTCCAGGCTTCAGCTATAACTTAGGATAATTATTTCTCCTTTTTGTTGCAGATACCTTTTATATTTGCAAATTAAAAGAGACATTTTCCATGGTCGACTGTTGTGCTCCTTTTCTGATGCTGCCTATCTGGGTGCTTGTATCGTTCAAGGTAAGTCCTGCCCCAGAACTCTCATCCCCACTACCGAATGGGCTATGGAACTTTATTTCCTCTGTTCTCTGCTATCTGTTACCATCATGTCTTTCTCTATGAGTGAATCTAGATACAACCATGTAGTTTGCCACAGATGTATATATTCACTTTCCCTCCAGGCTCACTGGTCCTGGTAAGAGGCAGAGCTCCAACATTCACAGTGCTTTGATCACATTTGAAGACTTTCAAACTCTGAAGAGTAGAAATAGAATCTCTTTTTTTCAAGGAGATAGACAAAGATTTTATAAGATTTTCTAAACTGATATGTAGTAGTTTCTTGGTCCCGGGCAGCCAGAGGCCCAGACTCACAGACTCTGCAGCCCCAGACCCCTTAGCCACCCACCGCTGTTCAGGCCCCCAGAAATGACTCAGACGCTTATATTAACTTCATGCTGTTTGGCCTATGGTTCAGGCACATTGCTACCTTGCTCTTAGATCTTAAATCAACCCATTTCTATTAATCTTTCCTACCATGTGGCCCGTGGCTTACCTGTGTTCCTTTCATGTTGCTCCTTTGGGCTTCTGACTCCTTCTGTCTCTGACTCCACCCTGTTCCTCCTACCTATTCTGATTCCTCCTACTACTTTTTCTATGGTGCCTGTCATGGGCCAAAACAGCTCCTTTATTTAAAGATTGCTATTCACAGCATACAGAAAGACATTCCCACATCAGATATGGGTATCCTATGTTCTGATTCCACCTATCAAATATGAGGCCTGATAGGCATATCAAGGGATGAAGCCATATCAAGTTTAATCATATTTAAGTGTGCATATATTTCTAAAATTCCTCAGCTTTTCTAGACATATAAAATAAACAGACCACTAAATTCACAAATTTATTCACTGAATCGTTCCTCCTTGTTCCCATTTTGTCTAACCTAAATTAATTGAGATTTTTAAGCTTCACTGTTTCCCTACATAATATGGGATAGACATAAATCCATCTACACATAAAATTTCATGACACTACTGTGAATTAAGCCAAAGGAAGTCAAGGGAACATAAGAGGTGGCTGTTGTTCTTTTTAGGGATGAACATAGCCCTAGTGTATCAGAAAGACTGCATACATTCACTAGACTTGGAGTTTGGATGCTTCCATCCTTTCGTTTTACTGCTGGTTTAAAAATATATACAATGCCTTTGAGTTGGTATAATTTCAAAGATTGGCTTCTCATTTTGTCATTAGTTCTTTTGGTTTTGAGATTATAAGTATATCATTTTTACCTTTCCTTTCCTCTGTCCAAATCTTCCCATATACCTTGGCTTGGCCATTTTCAAGTTCATAAACTGTTTTTATCAGTGTGTGTGTGTGTGTGTGTGTGTGTGTGTGTGTGTGTGTGTGTGTGTGTGTGTGTACATACATGTAAGATCTGCTCAGTTTATATGATGCTGAACTTTTTCAGGGCTGTGCTTTTTGCTGTGCTTTTCCAAAAACCAAGTATTTCTCCCATCTTCAGCGTACTTTAGTTGCCTGTAGTTCTTTTGTATAGGATTTGGGCCTCTTGAGCTTAGCCCTATCCAGCTCTGTTGTTGGTGTCCTTATTCAGCAATGTTTAGGCAGACATGCTGGTGAGTAGCTTTTAACAATTTGAAAGACACAATCTTATGGGATCCTCTGGCTCTTACAAGCTTTACTTCACCTCTTATACAATATGACTTGAACCTTGAGTGTAGGAATTTTTTTTAATCAATACATCTATTAGGGCCAGGCTCTACAGCTCTGCATTTTGATTGGTTTTGGTTTTCTGTATGTTCTCTGTCTCTTGCAAAGAGAAGTTTCTATGATGAGATATGAGGACTAAACTTACTTTTTGTATAAGAATATATGTTAAGATTATGGTAAGAGATTCTGCTGGCTTAGTAAATTAGCAGTTGAAGGTTTTCCTCTAAGATTTATAGCTTCACTAGTTCTAGGTAATTGGTAGGTTTTTAGTACTGAACATTAGTTTTCTCTTATTGAACAAGTCATAAGTCCAATGAGAGAGCTGTTGGTTATCATCAAGTTATGTGTACACTCGCTACTGTACCCTTAGAGTTATTTCACTATTTTGATCGTTGTTGTGGTTAATAATCATCATATTTGGATAAGCTTATTAATTACATCCTCCTTTGGAATGTTACATGATACATTATGCTACTGTTAAAATCAGTCCTCAGAGAGTAAGCTTTCAATTCAGCTCTAGCTCAGTGTCCTTTGGTCCCTGTTTCTGAAGCAATAGATATTTAGCTTCTACCTCTGAGGGTTAAACAATAACAACAGTCTGTAATATTTTGTGAGTTTCATGAGCAGCTTTAACCAGTTTGGGGTTTCAATAAGGTAGTCTTTGACTCTTGGATGGAGCATTGTCAGCCCACATAGGAAATTTTCATAAATTATATTGCATATTTATACAGACTTAAATGTATTATAAGTTTTTAAGGTAAAGGACTATTATTTTAATCCCTTATTAATCATTGAGAAATTATGACAGTCATTTTATACTCCTCTCTCCCTCCCTCTTTCTCTCTCTCTCCCCCTCTCTCTGTCTCTCATTCTTAATTAGAGCACCTCCTGTTTTTCCCTTTTTCCATTTCTCCATAAGATCACTTGAACTTTTCTGTACAAAGCCTTATTGTGCCTCTAGCCTCACACCCCTGCAGTGGTTCCTTTTTACTTTCTTGGTTTCTGCACTTATATCAGGATATATACTCATATCTGAAAACCTCAGGTAAGAAAGACCATGGGATGTTTGTCTTTTGGGACTGGGTTACCTTACTCAATATAATTTTTTTAATCTACATATATACCTTCAAAGGCCATTTTATATTTCCTTATTGCTCAATAGTATTTGATGGTGTATATGTACCACACTCATTATCCATTGATCAGTTGAAAACATTTAGGCTGTTTCCATTTCATAGCTATTGTGAATAGAGCAGCAATGACCATGGATGGCAAGTGTCAGGGGCGTAGAACATTCAGTCATTTGGGCATATGACAAGAGATATAGATTTGGGTTTATTTTTTTAGGTATTCTCTACACTGATCTCAAGATTTTCTGGCTTAGTTTACAATTTCACCAACAGGGAATGAAGGTTTGCATTACCTCACACCTATCCAACATTTATTATTGGTTGTTTATTCTGGCCATTCTGACAGGGGTAAAAGGAAATCTCAAAGTTGTTTTGATTTGCATTTTCCTAATTACTATGGATGATAATTTTTTAAAGGTGGCTTTCTTCTTCCTCTTCCTTCTATTTTTTTCTCTGTTTATACCCCAGTTCAGGTTTTGTGGAGTAAAAAAATCCAACCCATCCAAAAAACTGAACTGGGCCATAAACAAATCTAGCCTAAGTCCTATATCCAGTGTCTTATCCTAGTCTGAACACTCTTGGCTATACCACAACTAACCTCTAGGCCTATACTAGGACCTTCCCTCTGTGTTCTCTACCCCACAGGCTTCTCCTATGTCACAGTCAGTCTCTACACTCAGCCATGTCTACACTCACAATCCAGATATGCCCCAATCTGCTCTTTCCATATCAGACATAATTCTAATGAAAGAAATCTACAGACCCAGATTCTATTGTAGAATACATCTTGAATAGGACTCTACTTGCCCAGTAATTAAGACCATCAACTTACAAATGGGGCTTTATAAAACTAAAAAGCTTCTGCATAGCTAAAGAAGCAAACAGGTAAATAGAACCTCATAGAATGAGAATCTTCCCGAGCTATGACATCTGACAGAGGATTGATATCCAGAACATCAAAGAACTAAAAAAAAAAAAAAAAAAAAAAAAAAAAAATCAAAAGTAAATAAGCAAGTAAAACCACCACTTCTAAAGGAAACTTACTTTTTTTTCTTCTAGCAGCAGCCAAAAGTCAATGACTCTTCAGCTAGGAGTGGGATTTTGTGTCTACATTCGCTATTCCATGCTGGGATTTTGTCTGACTTGAGTTTGTACATATCTTGTATATGCTACTTGGTAATTGGTTTATTTATTTTATTAAATATAATAAAATATTTTATCCTTTGAATATTTCAAAAAGTAAGTCACTTCCACTTCTATGTCCTTTCAGATCTTTTCTGCTACCTATTCCACAACTTCATGTTTCCTTCCCCATCCTTTCTTTTCTCCTTCATCCAGATTGTGCACACTGTCACCATCTCTGTTTCTTTGGGCTTGTCCCATTTTTTATCTGGGAAAAAGTTTTTTAAAGTTATCTACTGCCCGTTCCTCTTTCCCTATTGATCCTTGAGCCTTGAATGGAGAGATATGATATGCATGTGTAATATAGGGTTGAGAACACTGAAGTTTCTTTTTTCCTGCATATTGTCCAGTGTGTCTCTATGTTAATTGTTTCTATGATGAGGATTAACTTCTATTCATTTACCGGAATGATAGGAGTAGATTTTCTCCTAGGTTTTGTGCCTATGAGTGCCTTATTTAGTCAAAAGTTCTTAACATTAACAATGTCCGGTATGGGTTCCATCTCATGAAGTGGTTCTTAAGGCCATTTAAAAAACAAGATTGTCATCATAACATTTGTGCTGATATGGCATAATTTGGCATATCTTGCCAGGCAGAGTATTATCTAGGCTTATAGAGTTCAGAACTTGATAATATTAATGATTAATTATTTTCTCCAATGGCATTCATGGGAAACACCAGCAGTATAAAAACAAGTCAGTAGGGAAGAATCTTCCATTTGATTACCAGCTAAATTTTTCCATGCTCTGTAACTCAAGAATATGATATCTTCATCAATAGGTTCTTATGCACTTCTGGATAACTAATAGCATTGGAAATAGCTTGTAATGTTGGGAGAGAGGTCTATGTGAACTCACTGGCCAAAAACTGAAAGAGTGATGATTTTGATGGTTCTGATGACAGTAGCAGAGAAGATGAATATACACACAGTAGCACTGTCACAAACTGTAGTGGTATCATGGACCTGCCCATTCACCAGCTCTCTTCCCCATTCTATACAAAGACAACAAAAAATGTGAAAACCTTTGCATCTTCTGATAGTCTAGTCAAGGTCCAAGAAGTAGCAAGCTGGCTTTTGGAAATGAATCAGGAAGTGCTCTCTGTGGACAGCAAAAGTTTTATTTTAAAGCAAATGCTACCAAGTTTTACTCTACAACATTATATAGTGGGTCATAATGATTTTACTGTTAGTTGTTCCTTCCCTAAAACTTCTCTATTCTTTCTTTCCATACTCACCCAACTTAATCTTTCTTGTTTCATTTTTGCCCATGCCCCTTTGTAACATATTCTCTTTTATCTATCTTGAAACATACACTACTCCACATGGGCTTATTATTATTTCCCTAACTTCTATGAGTATTCCAAAGAAAACATACATATTTAAATTTTGATAGATAATATCCATATGTAAGAGAAAATATGCAAAATTTGTCTGAATTTTCATTGTCATACTCAGAGTAACTGTTCCAATTTCCATACTTTTATGTGGAAATTTTATTTCTTAAAAGCTTCAATACATTTTCATTATTTATTCAATGTTTTCTGGAACTCTAGGCTCTTTTCATTTCCTGAACATTGTGAATAAGGCAGCAATAAATGTAAATGAGTAAGTATATCTATAGTAACAGAGTCTATTAGAGATAGGTTCAAGAGTAGAATGGCTGGAATTCAAAGAAGAACAATAATACTCCTCAAAATACTCTGCAAAACAGAAATTTGAAGGAATTCTCTTAAATTCTTTATTATAAACCCAGTATTCCTGTAGTACGAGGTTTCTGGCCTGGGCCTAGCCTCAAGGTTTAGACCTGCAGACCCACAGACCAGCAGACCAGCAGACCCGCAGACCCACAGACCCGTAGACCCACAGACCCGTAGACCCTCAGTGACACACAGAGGCTTACTATAATTTTAGGTTGATCAGCCTAAGGCCCAGGCATATCACTGCCTAGCTCTCTACCTTTGATCTAACCCATGATTCTTCCTGTTCAGCCATGGGGCTCGATACCTTTTCTTAGAGCAGCATGGTTGTCCTCTGCTTCTTGCGGCTTCTCTCTGGAGTTTTGTCTGGCCTTCTGTTCTCAGAGTATTCTAAGTCTGGTATCCCCACCCACACTTCCTGCCTGCCTTTGGCCAATCAGCACCATTTATTAAACCAGTGGGTGGGACAATTATTTACCATGAAACAACACAATACCCCTATATATTCCCCTAATAGCTAAACTGGGGAAAGACTCAATGACACAGATCTTCTCCTACAGACTTCCTCACCAACCTATCCCTTTGTCTCAGCCTACTAGCCAAGCCAGCCAGAGGAGGTAGCAGGTAGGTAGTTATATAAGCAAGTATGTGATACTCATATCTTCCCAACCTTCCTCATTTTCTGCAAATTCAGTCCCCCCAGTCTTATCCACAGATAAGTAGCTTGCCTGCTGTGGTCTCTTCTTCCTCTCTGATCCCATTCTAAGGGACTATGTAGATCCTGCTTCCATAGCTTCTTTTCCCTCCTTCCTATGGACACTTTGGCCCACTTTCTAGTCCATCCCTATTCCTAAGTGTCAGCACCCTATATCTACAAAAAAAAACATTCTACTCAGAACCTTCAGTGGCCATACGGGGCAGGATCTAAAAAGGATTTCCTACCAGGAAACATACAGCTACTACAATTTTATACTTACCAACAAAGGCAAAAAAACCCCAAAACAGAATGCCCGCCCAACAAAGATAATAACAGACATCAGCAACTAGTAAAATTATCCAAATCCAGATGTCTACACACCAGTATAAAAATACAATCAATGACTAGAAGGACAGTGTGTCTCCATTAGAGGCCAGTAACTCTACTACAGTAGGCACTGAGAAAAGCAATATAGCCAAAGTAAAAAAGAAAGGGGAAACTTCAAAATTGCCTTTATGAATGTTATATTTGTCCTTAATTTAAAAAAAAAGTTAATAAACCCCTTAAAGAAATACAGGCAAACACAAACATACAAAGGAAAAAAAAATAAAAGTATTTAAGACCTGAAAATGAAGGTAAAGAAAATTTAAATTGAGGGGATTCTATAAGTGAAAATTTTAGGAATTTAAAAAAGAACTATAGAGACAAGTTCCACCAATAGAATACAAGAGATAGAAGAATGAATCTCAGAAATTTAAGATACAATACAAAAAGTAGATACACCAGTCAAAGAAAATATTAAATCTAAGAGAAATCTAATAAAAATAGCCAGTAATTGCTGATACTATGAAAACATCAAATCTAAAAATAGTAGGAGTCAAGGAAGGAGAATCCATTTTTTAAACCCAGAAAAATTTTAACAAAATCATAGGAGAAAATTTTTGTAACCTAAAGAAAAATGTGCCCACAAAGGTAAAAAAGGGAAGCCTCTGAATCCACATCTGACTATGAGGTGAGTGGAAACCCAACAACTGTCAGGCCTAGCAGAGATCATGAGTCCAAAACTCGAGTCCAGGCACACAACCCCCAGAACCCCAACCACACCCAGATCCACCCTAAATCAAGGAAAGCTGAAAGAGAACCCCCCGAGGCAAATCCCAGCAAAACACAGCTTATGAGACATCCCAAAGGTCAAACCCCATCCAAACCATAATCTGCCTCATCATGTTTTGACAACTGGAGACCTCAAGCCTCCTGGTCCCCAGATGACTAAGAGCCGACTGAGAGCCAACTAAGACCCTACTAAGAATGACTCCTGTGACAACTTTAGACACACAGCACATTGGCCTACAGCCAACTAAGAGATGAATAAGAGTAGCCCCTGCAATTACAGGAGACACTCAGCCTCCGGGCTTACAACTGATTAAGAGCCTACCAAGACCTGACTAAGAGTGAACCAAGGAAGTAATGGACAGACACCAGTGTAAGAATACACATAACAGTATGAAGAACAACAGATGTCACCAGAAAAAGCTGGTTGTTCTACAACATCAAGACCTGAGCATAACAATGAAGAAGAAACAGAAGGAAACAACCTTAAAACAACTTTCTGAAGATAATAGAAACTTTAAAAGAGAAGAGGTAGAAGAAAATATAAACAGAAGATTGGAAGAGATGAACAAATCCCTGAAATAAAATTTAAAAAAAAGAAAAAGAAAACAAACAGGTGAAAGAAACATTTCAAATGTTAAAAATTGTAATCGAAGCAATAAAGAGGCACAAATCAAGGCAAAGCTGGAAATAGAAAACCTGAAGAAATGAACCAGAACTACAGATGCAAACATAACCAACACAATGCAAGAGATAGAGAAATTCTGGAATGGAAGATTCAATAGTGGAAATAGATAAATCAGTTAAAGAAAACACTGAAACCAAAACAGTCATAACACAAAATTTCCAGGAAATCTTGGGGTACTGTGAAAGGCCAAACCTGAGAATAATTGGAATCTAAGAAGAAGAATACCAGCTGAAAGGCACAAAAAATATATTAAACAAAATCATAGAAGAAAACTTACCCAAGCTAGAGAAAGAAATACACATAAAGATACAAGAAGCTTACAGAACAACCAATAGACTAGACCCCCACCAAAAAAAGAACTTTGTTTGTCACATAATAACCAATGTATGTAGTCTCAATCCTAAATATTTATGCTCCCAACACAAGGATACCCACATATGTAAAAGAAACATTACTAAAGCTTAAATCTCACATCACACCACACACACTAATAGTGGGAAACCTCAATACCCCACTTTCACCCTTGGATAGTTCAACCAGACTGAAACTCAACAGAGAAATAAAGGATCTAAGAGATGTTATGACTCAAATGGACTTAATAGATATATACAGAACCTTCCACAAAAACACAAAGAATTTACATATTTCTCAGCACCCCATGGAACTTTCTCTAAAATTGACAACATACTTGGTCATAAAGCAAATATCAATAGATACAAAAAAATTGGGAATAAATCCTTGTATCATAACAGACCACTATGGTCTAAACTTAGAGTTAAATAACAACAAAAATCACAGGAAGCCTACAAATTCATGAAAACTGAACATCTCTCCCTTAAATCACCTCTGGGTCAAGGAAGAAGTTAAGAAAGAAATCAACGACTTCCTAGAATTTAATGAAAATGAATCGACAACATATCCAAACTTCTGGGACACAATGAAAGAAGTGTTAAGAGGAAAACTCATAGCACTAGATGCCTATATGAAAAATCTAGAGAAATCTCACATGAGAGACCTAACTGCACAGCTGAAGGCTTTAGAACTCTTAGAAGCCACCTAGAAAGAATAGATAGCAGGAAATAATTAAATATAGGACTGAAATCAGTACAAAAAAATAAAGAGAACAATACAAAGAGCCAATGAATTAAAGAGTTGGTTCTTTGAGAAAGTCAACAAGATAAATAAACCCATATCCAAACTAACGAAAAAGCAAAGAGGGAATATCCAAATGAATAGAATCTGAAATGAAAAGAGGGACATAACAACAGACATCCAGGAAATGCAGAGAGTTATCAATTCATACTTTGAAAATCAATACTTTGAAAATCTTTCCTTTCACTAAAATGGAAAAACCTAAAAGATATGGACAGTTTTCTAGACAGGTACCACTTACCAAAATTAATTCAAAATCAGATTAAAGACCTAAAGAGATTTATAACCCCAAAGCAAATTGAAGCTGTTATTAAAAGTCTCCCAAGGGCAGGGGGGATAGGACCAGATGGTTTCAGTACAGAATTCTACCAGATGTTCAAAGAAAAAGTAATACCAATATTCCTCAAACTATTCTATACAGTTGAAACTGAAGGAACATCGCCAAACTTTTTATGAGACCACAATCACCTTGATTCCCAAGCCATTCAAAAATGCCACAAAAAAAGCAAATCAGAGATCAATCTCCCTCATGAACATTGAAGCAAAAATACTCAATAAAATTCTTGCAAACTGAGTCTAACAGCATATCAAAAAAAAAAAAAAATCATCCACCATGATCAAGTTGGCTTCATCCCAGAGATGCAGGAATGGTTCAACAGACAAAAATGTTGTAAATGTCATCCATCATATAAACAAACTGACAATAGTATAGTCCCTTTTTTGTTATTCTTCTGTCCCATATCAGGTGGCTTTTCTGATATGATTCAGAGATCTTGTTTTCCTTTAACAAGTATGCTTGAGTTTAGAGGAGAGAGCCACACTATAACTCTTAAAGCCAGCTTTAAATTATAATTAAACTGGACTTCAACTTACAAAAAAAATTGTAGTGGTTAAGCAATGAGATTTTTACCCTATGAAGTATACTGGTACCAATAGTTCTGATATTCTTTTGCTTTCAAATTTTTCTGAATAGCCTCCTTTTTGCTTTATACGTCTAGTGTCCAAGGTCTTTTAAGTTCCTGAAGATAGGTGTTTCCAGTTTTCTGTAATGACAACAACAGAAACCTGGCCCCATCCTATTGTACCAAAAGGTTTCTTAGCCCCTGGTGGCCAGAGGTCCAGACCCACAGACCTACCCCCCCCCCCCAGAACCCTTAGCCGCCTGCATCTGATCAGGCCCCAGAAATGATGCAGATGCTTATATTAAGTTCATTATGTTTGGCCTATGGCTTAGGCACATTGCTAGCTAGCTCTCACATCTTAATTAAGGCAGGAACAAATGGGCCTCCCCAAGATCTCAGCAGCCCCTCTTGAATGGGGTGGTGACTTCAGGAGCCCGGGACCCTGGATAAGTTTCTTCCAACCTTATCAACTGACACCTGAATCCCACCACACCCTAAAGTATTGTAATATGGGTGGATGAGTTATCAATTCTTATTTTCATGAAGTTTCTCTGGTTCATATTGAGTCTTTATTAATTTTGGTGGTATCCATAATTTTTCTCCATCTGTGAAACCAAAAGGAAAATCCCTTCTCCAATGTAGCACATACCCTGGCTTCCATTCAGAGATTAGTACAACTTTGAAGTAAACAGGCTAATTTAGTTCAGCTGTTTTTTTCTATAGTCCAATGCCTTTTAGCAGCTGTTGTTCCTGTCTTGTTAGCATTGAGAAAAATCAAAGTTAATAAAGCATTATGTAATCTAGGATAACTTCCTGCTGGCAATGGAGTTTGGTCATAGAAATAACAGGTGGGAATCCATTTTACAATTTATTTGGCTTGTTGTCAAGTGATAGAGAAATCTCTTTTAAGTCCTTTGCTATTATGTGATGGTTTTTATGAAATTTTGAGGCCTCTAGTATATTTCCTATTACTAATTTATTAATTTCATCATTACCTTGTGCTAAAGGACCTGGCAGACCCATATGGGATCAAATGTGTGTTATATAGAAGCGATGATTTCTAGTCCTAACTATTTCTTCTAACTTAATAAATAATGAAGTTAATTCTGATTCATCATTAATAAAATCAGCCATTTCAATGTGTAGAGCACTTTCTGCGTATTAAGAGTCAGTGACTATGTTAAGAGGTTCGGTAAAGTCCATTAATACCATCATGATAGCATATAATTCTGACATTTGAACAGACTTAAAAGGGCTTTGAGCCACTTTATTTATGTGTTCTGATGTGTAACCTGACTTTCCTGATTTGTTTGCAACAGTATAAAATGTAGGGGCTCCAGAAATTGGTTTATCTCATACAATACAAGGGAGAATCCAATTCATTTTCTTTAGAAATTCAATTCTTTTGCTTTTAGGATATTTGTTGTTAATATCTCCAAAAATATTACTGCAGGCTCTTTACCAAGGTTCACTTTATACCGATAATTGGTCAATTTCATCATTGGTTAAAGGTACAAACAATTTCTGTTGGGTCCATTGCTGTCAATTGATGAGGTCTTAATTGTCCTTTAAAAATAAGTTCAGAAATCTTTTCCACATATGTCTTTAATTTCTTACTCGGTTTATGTGGAAGAAATATCCATTCTAATATAACATTTCCCCTCTGCATTAAAATTCCCATAGGAGAATGCTTAGAGGGCAAGATAACTAGAATATAATTAAGGTCTAGGTCCATACGATCAACATGTGCCTCCTGTAATTTCTTTTCCACCAAACCAATTCTTTCTCAGCTTCAGGTGACAATTCTCTCAGACTATTTAAGTCCTTGTCACCATTTAAGATTTTGAACAAATTATCTAGTACATCATTTTTAATTCCAATAGTGGGTCCTAAGTTGGCAATGTCTCCTAGTAGTCTTTGGAAATCATTAAGTGTCTTCAATCTATCTCTCCTGATCTGTACCTTTTGGGGTCTAATTTTTTGTTGACCTATTTTATAGCCTAAATAATTAATGGAATCCCCTCTTTGTATTTTTTCTGGGACAATCTGTAATCCCCAGGTATTGATATTTGAATTGGCCAATAAGATATCATCCATGTAATGAGAAATTATAGATTGTGGGAATTTGATAAGTATTTGTTCTATTGGCTTTTGTACAAAATACTGGCACAGAGTAGGGCTATTCAGCATTTCTTGAGGGAGGGCCCTCCACTGGTATCTCTTTACAGGCTGAGAATTATTATAAGTGGGCACTGTAAAGGCGAATTTTTCTTTATCTTGTTCTTATAAAGGTATTGTGAAGAAATAGTTTTTTAAATCGGCCATTCCTTTGGTAATAGAGAAGGCAAAGGAATCCGAGACTGTAGAGAGTCCATTGGCTGGATCACCTTGTTTATCACCCTTATGTCTGTAAAATTGGATTGGATTTGATATGAGGGCTTTTGAAAACCCCCCTGGGGTGTTTCCCAAGGGCAGAAAATTACCTGACATGGGGGCTTTTGAAAGACCCCTTGGGGTGTTTCCCAGGGGCAGAAAGTTACCTTATCTGTCACTTGTTGATCTGCACTCATTCATCCAATATCTTCCTTTTCCACACCTTCTGCATACTCCAGAAGGGAGGGTCCTTCTCTTGGGATTATTCCTATCAAAAGCATTGTTTCTGGGAATGCCTTGTTTACAATCTCTTTTTATATGATCTTGCCTTCCACAATTGTCACATTTGGCATTTTGAGATTTTCTTATACCTCTTGAAATAAGCTCTCCTACCCAGTTATCATCACTGTTGTAAGACTCTAGATTAATTGTTTCATGAACCCAATCCTCCAAAGGTGCTGACCTTGCTTTTAAAGGTCCAAGTATTTTTCTACATTGTGCATTAGCATTATCAAAAGCCAGTGATTCAATTATTTTTCGCCTGGCTTCTGAGTCCAGTATCATTCTGTTTACTGCTGCAGTTAATCTGTGCAAAAAGTCTGTAAAAGTTTTTGGGGGGCTTTGAATTACTTTTGTGAATGATTCAGTTTTCTTTCCTGTTTCTTCAATCCGGTCCCAGGCATTTAAAGCTGCCATGGGACATAAATCCAGAGTATGTTCACTGTAAAAAGACTGCATTTCAATATCAGCTTAATCTCCCTCCCCAAGAAGTAGGTCTTGGGAGACTTCTATGCCCTCTGGCCCTGCTTCCTTGTTCTATTGTTTTAGCCTCCTCCCTCCACCATGATTTCGATTGTATAAGTGGTCCTGCCTCTAGCACAGATGTAACTATATAAAACAAATCTTTAAGGGTGACCCAGTTATAGCATGACCAACTGTGAAACATTTGTTTTACAAATGGTGAATATATCCCATATATTACAATTGCTTCTTGTACTCTCCATAATTCTAACTTTGTACTGGAGCCCAGCTAGCTTATGTATCATCTCTATCATCCTTCATTTTTTTTAAAGGTTACTGGGTATATTAATGTTGCCTGTTTTGTGTAATTTTAAATGACCTTGCTGAAATTGATTCTTCATATTCCTCTGTTCGAATTTGAGCATAGTTGTGTTCTCTCTCAGCAGGTTTTTTAAAGACCTTTTTCTTTGGATTTATATTAATTGACGTTTTAAGTGATAACATAGAAATCAAACAAAAAATATTCATAGTAAACAGTATGATAAACATTATCATAGTTCCATCTACCTTATTTATGTTTTCCTTCACTGATTTTAATACCAAATCATCTAACAAAAGGTTACAGTATGACCAAGCACCCTCCATTGTTTTAAACAAATTTCCTCTTTTTTAAAAAAAAAACAAAAATTTGATTTACTCACCGATTGTTGACTGTTGATGAATCAATTGATTGTGAAGGCGGCAGCTACCTAGTGTGATAGCAACCCAAGTTGGGTTCCAAAAGGAAAATGAAACAACCCACCAGATAAAGAGGCCACTGTCTAAAAGACTTACCGAGATGAGAGTGAAACAGAAACACATGTGGCGGGTTTGTCTAAGGCTGGAGGCTAATTCAGAACAGAAAGCCTAGCCTGCCAGTAATTACTCATCTGGCCACATGTTATTCTGGCCAGCAAGTGCAGTTTTTTGTGTAGGGAGGGGAGGAATTTGTGCCCCAAAGTTGGATACCAAATGTTGCATGAATAAAGGAAACTCAGGGCCAGATCTCCGGGAAAGTTGGGAAAGTAAACACCACAGTCAGATCTTACCCAGCTGTCTTTCAGCTTCCTCAGCCTGGCTCCTCCTGGCTTCTTCTAGCTCTCTGTCTTTCTACACCTGCCTTAAATACTCTTTTTTCTCAGTTAAGGCGTGGCCCCACCACTGCCTGCCTGGGAGTCTGGAACACTTTCTGTAATCTAAAATGACCTGGGACTCAGTTTGTATTAAGGGCATAGGTCACCACTCTCAGATATTCCCTGTGATGGGATTAAAGGGGTGAATCACCACTCTCTAATCCTCCTAGACTGACTGTGGGTAGATTGCCTCTGATATCTCGGAAACTTTTGAATCTTTATTATATCCCCACAGACTGATCTCTAAAATATATAGAGAACTCAAGAAACTAGAGCCTAAAAGCCTAAATAACCCAATTAAAAAACGGGGTTTGAAACTAAAAAGGGAATTCTCAACAGAAGAATTACAAGTGGCTGAAAAGCTCTTAAAAACTTTCTCACCATCTTTACGCATCAGAGAAATGCAAATCAAAGCAACTTTGAGATACTACCTTACTCCTATCAGAATGGCTAAGATCAAAAAGAGAGATGACAACATATGCTGGAAGGGATGCAGAGCAGGGGGGAGCATTCCTCCATTGTTTGTGGGAGTGTAAACTTGTACAGCCACTCTGGAATACAGTATGGCGTTCCCTCAGAAAACTGGGAATCAATCTCCGCAACGATCTAGCAATACCACTATTGGGCATATACCCACAATAAAAGAACATTTGTATCCCAAAAGCATTAGCCCAGCTTTGTTCATAGAAACATTATTAATAATAGCAAGAACCTGGAAACAACCTAGATGCCCCTTAATTGAAGAATGGATTAACAAACTGTGGTACATCTACTCTAAATGGAGTGCTACTCAGAACTGAAAAATGTAAAGAAAAAATGACATCCTAAAATTTGCAAGCAAATGGATGGGTTTGGAGAACATCCTCCTGAGCAAGGTATCACAATCCGAAAGATATGCATGGGATGTACTCACTCATAAGTGGACTTTAGACAAAAAGCAAAGAATATACAAACTGCAAACCACAACCCCTGAACAGCTTGGGATCAGTAGGAACTTAAGAAAGACATCCAGAGATCCCCCTAGGAAGAGAAAATAGAGAAGATCACATTAGCAAATTGGGATCATAACAAACTGAAATCAAGAAGAGGTAGAAACAAATTATGAGAGAAGGAGATGGTTGAATAAGAGGAGCAACAAAAAAGGAGAAAAAAGGTGGATATCTTGATAGAGGAAAAGAGTGTAGGGTTGTAAAGTGACTGAGTGCTAGGAGAACCTCTAAGAACTTACAGGATATCCCTGACTAGATCTCCAACCAGTAGTAAAGGGGTTTGCTTAAATGTGACTTCCTCTATAATCAAATGAATAACCACCCTAACTGTCATCACAGAACTTACATCCAGCAATGAATACAGGTGAAGGCAGAGATCCATGGCTTAGCACTGGCCCGAGCTTCTGGTCCAGCTTGGGAATCTTTTTAATAACAGTTCCAGTTTCCCTTGGGTTTATCACTTATATAGTCTTTTGTTCTATTTTCCTTTCAATTTGTGAGTAGTAAATTTTTTTTAAAAAATTTATATTCTGAGTGTCATGCACTAATCCCAGCACTCAGGAGGCAGAAGCAAGTGGATCTCTGCGAGTTCAAGGCCAGCCTGATCTATAGAGCAAGTGCAGAGACAGCCAAGTCTACGCAGAGAAAGCCTATTTCAAAAAGGAAAGAAAACAGAAAAGGAAGGAAGGAAGGAAGGAAGGAAGAGAGGGAGGGAGGGAGGGAGGGATACAAAAAGACCTGATTTCTTGAATCTGACAGAGAAGAAAGTACAGTATATATTTGAATTTATAATCACAGGAAAACCTTTTAAACTTAATCTCTTCTCTATAGCAAAGGACGTCATTATTTGAATAAAGAGGTAGCTCATGGGATAGGAAAAATGTTTAGCAGCTATATTACTAATGGTTTTGTATCTACACTATATAAAGAACTGGAGAAATAAACACACAGAAAAAAAATCCTAAAATGTGGTATAGAACAAAATACAGAGTTAGCAGAAGATGAAATGCAAATGGCTGGTAATGGTGTGTGATGAACCTGACTTTGATTTTTATTTTCAATTATGACTGAATTTTTGAGTCACCAGGGAAGCTTTTATCCATATCCATTATGGAAATATAAATTAAAAGCATGTTGAGGTATCATTTTACCATTATTGGAATAGCTAAGAATCAAAAACAATAATGATGAAAACATGCTGGGGGGAAGGGGAAGATTTATTTATTGCTAGTGAGAGGCAAACAGCAGCAGCCATTTTATCAATGTGGAGGTTCCTCAAGGAGTTGAAAAAGATCTACCACAAAACTTTGTTTATATTTATAACATGTAAAATGATGCTTCAAATGTATGCATTTTATGGCTCATAATTTAAGATATATATGTATATGTATGTTGTATTTGTATATGTATATATAGTGTCCTATTACATATATATTTTTGTGTGAACATTCCAAATATACTCTAGTTATTTTTTTAAAAAAAGGTAGTATGCAAAGTATGCTCTCTATTTAGCACAACATATCTCTTGAACGTAGTTTTTTTTTTTAAGTTGATTGAAATTTTTTATGTTATTATTGGCACTACCAAAGATTTTGCTACGAACATTTAGTGACTATAAGGTCCTACAAATCTGTGGAAAATCTGAAACAATAAAATTGTTCACCACCCTAAATGTCAGTAGTGTCCTAATGAAAGTCAACAATGTTTTAAATTATTCTATAACACAGAAAATGGGGCACAAAAAGGGTTAACAGGTACCCACATTCATATACTCATGGATAAACATGAATATGTCTCTGGAAAATGAGACTGGTGTCATTCCGAAGAGTACAAATCCACTATATTGGGTAAGCTCAGTCTATATTCTTATTTCAAATGATGGAAGACTATGTATATGTACCCTACCTATGTTGTTTTTAATTTTTCTTTTTCTCCAAATTGTTATGGTTACAGCTGAGTTTGGCGATTATTATCCTGATGAGCATCCTGAGAATTATATCAATGAGTTTGAGATTTTCCCCAAGCAGTCACAGAAGTTGGAAAGAAAAATCATGGAAATTCATAACAGTGAACTCAGGTAATTTGAGTTAAAATACAAAGTTGGAAAAGCATTCTTAATACATAGAAAGTGAGAATCATATGAAGTCATACTATTTGAAATTTGAGTGGGCAGCTTTAAATTGTAGAGAAACATCCCTGGACCCTACAGAGGATGAATTGACATCTCAATTAGTGTAAGTTTTTCCCAAGATAGTGCCTATAAGTGATCAGAAGTGAGAAAAGGTATGTATTTTCTTATGTGAGTACATTCCTAGCCCTTCTGAGTTTCTGAAAATATGTGTGAGGTTAGCAAGCCATTTTTGCCTATTTAAATCTTGCTTTTCCTTTCTTGTGACCCCTGCTACAAGTGCTGGTTGTAAATAGAACTGAATTTGTTGAAAAGGTTCCATTTTCTTAACTGATTTCAAGATGATATTTAATGTGTGTTATTCCTTTGCTTGTTTCTAATGCTCCAGAATAACTTTAGGGTAAGAACTGCCAGAGAACCAAGTAATAGAATATCACAGAGTACCAGACAGCATCCTATTTTATACAATGAACATACTGACTCAATTAATCTTCACAACAATGTAGGAGGTTATACTATGATTTTTTTCTTCTTTATGTGTGTAGGAACTGGGTCCAGCAAAGTTAAACAAAAATAAATAATACACAAACCTATAATGCTGTGCCCAGGAAAATTGCAAGAGCTGAAGGAGAAAGAATAAAATTCTGTGGTATAAATGAAATAAAAGAATTCTTGTTCAACAAACCAGCCCTATTGAAAATGTGAGAAACAATACTTCAGAGTGAAGACAGTAAAAAAAATATAAGCAAGACATTATGGAAATAGTGAAGCTACTACTATGGAAACAAAAAAATAGGATTAAAAATTCAAACATTAGAAAAAATATAGCATTCAACATATACTTTTTGATAATGATTTTTCAATCTTAGGAGCCACATCTTTCCAATCAAAAGACAAAGGGAAGCTATATGTATTAAGAAACAAAATGAAAATCCATCTTAAAGTGAAAGAATGGGAAGGAGATTCAAATTGAGACTAGAAAACAAGCAAGTGTCAATATCCTAATACATACATACATACATATGGGCTTCACCTGATTGGTGCTATGAAGGTGGAAATCAGAAAAAAGGTTAGGGAGGACGATATAAAGGGAGAGGGATAGGGGAGAGACAAAACACTAAAGATGTTTGTAAAAGTCTTAGGACGTAATTTTATGCTTATCTAAAATTAGTGTTCCATAAATATATCAATAGATAGGTAGGTAGATAGACAGACAGGCAGACAGACAGACATACAGTGAATAAACAGATAGACAGATAGATAGAGTTTAAATGGACTTATGTCATTGGAGTGATGTAACTCCTCACAAGACCCATAGACTATTTAGCAAAAGTTGTTATGACAGTCATGAGAATCCTCCTATTCAGTTATTGGTCAGGAGAATCCAAGAGACTTCTAAGACAATATAGACCATTTACTTGCCTTTGAATGTCTCTGAAATTTGAAGATAAATCCCTAGTGCTGAAGAAACTATACACTTTGAACACAGGACTTGGCTTATCAAGATGCAAGTGGCTGGTGCATCTCCTCCATGAAGACTAGCTTTTATAGAACTAAAAAGTACATACAAGGAGCTGTCAATTAAGAAAATAAATCAATAGTCCTACCTCGCTGCAATGCCTATAAACCACAACAATTGCTGGCACAGCAAGATATACTCAGAGGTGCAGTAGTTACAACTAACAGCTGTCTAATTGGACTTGAGTCCAGTTAAGAAGGAGAGAGTTCATGCTTGGGAATGTAAACCTTACCCATAGCTGGTGAGACAAGAGAAGCTAGAAGAGAATTTGTACTGTCATTTTCCCAACCAGTATACTTTTTAAAAGCATAGGAAATACTTATCCTTATAACCACAAATGAGTGTCCTCTCATCCCTCATAAAAGAATATTCTTTTGCAAAAGTATGAGACCATTACAAAAAAGGCACACTAGTCAAAATGCAAAGAACAACTGGCTATGGTGTACCCATGCTTAACACAGCCCCTAAGAATTTGGTTGAGTGAATATCAGAGTAGGTGGGCAAAGAAGAAAAGTCATAAGAGTCAAAAACCAGGACATTTACTGTGCACTTATGTCTTTTATATAGTACAGGGAAGTTGTACCCATGAAGTCAAAACAGAACAGTAGCCTGAACAATACATAAACAATGATAACACTATTTGATATCCGATGTAGATGGTGTTCTAGCTAGTTTTTGTGAACTTGATTCAAGCTAGAATCACTGGAAAGGAGGGAACCTCAATTGACAAAATGTTTGAATAAGATTGGACAGGCCTGTAGGGCATTTTCTTAATTAATGATTGAATGGAGAAGGGCCATCTCTGGGCAGGTGGTCCTGGAATCTATAAGAAAGCAGGCAGAGAAATTCATGGAGACCAAGCCAGGAGGTAGCATCCATTCATGGCCTCTACATCATCAGCTCCTGCCTCCAGGTTCCTGCCCATTTGAGTTCCTTCAATGATGTACCACAGTGGAAGTATAAGCCAAATAAATTCTTTCCTCACCAACCTGCTTTTTGTTCATGGAGTTTCATCCTAACAAAGAAAGGTAGTGAAATTTCACAAGGCACCATCACTAGATGAAGAGCTACAGGCAATTAATGACTGCTAAGAAAAGTAGTGTCCATCTTTACTAGGGATAATATCTCAAAAAAAAAAAAAATAGTTGGGTGGTGGTGAGTCACACCTTTAATGCCAGCACTCAAGAGTCAAATCTCTGTGAATTTGAGGCAAGCCTGGTCTACAGAGTGAGTTCCAGAACAGCCATGGGTTAATCAGTGAAATCCTGCCTCAAAGCAATTTAAAAAAAAAAAAAAAAGAATAAAGGAAAAAAGTAATTAAGAGACATAAATTTACAGTATTAATTAGAAATTACAAAGTAGGATGCTTCATTATAATCAAGGATGCAATTAATCAAAGTAATCAAGAGGACATTACAATCTTAGCATTTATGTTCTAAACCCTAATGTGCTGGATTTAATAAAATATACTACTGAAATTAAAAGCACCCATTAGCTCCAATTCAGTAATAGTGGGTGACTTTAGTGCCCCATTCTGTCCAGAAGACAAGTCATATAGGAAAAAAAGGAAGATTAACTTAAATAAAATTATATATTAAATGGACCTAAGCAGTATCTACAGAACTTGCTCTTAAATACCAAAGAATGTAGAGTTTACTCTGTAGTTTGCAGACAATCCTCTATAGTTGACCACAAATCTTTTTGAAGATAGTTGAATACAAATCTTGTTTTTATACACAATGAAATGTTCTTTTCAACAATAACTAATAGGCTGTTAAATCTTAAAAGAGTTTCTTTACATTTTTTGAGATATATAATTACATCATTTTAATATGATGCATAAAGCCATCTTCTGAAGGGCTGGTCTTTTTGGTTCCTCAGGGACATCACAGGCAACTGTATTTTATAATAGCTGCGACCACAGTTGTTCATGCATTCTTGCCTTGATTGACAATCATGTTGTTTTCATTTCTGTTATAAACAAAATTACTATAAAAAATAATAACATCATTCTTCTCTTCCTTTCCCTCCCTCCAAGCCTCCTATATAACTTGTTCTCTTTCAAATACATGACTGCTTTTTATTTAATTACTGTTACATATATGTGTTTACGTGTGTACATGTGTTATGGGGAGTTCCTACAAGCCCTTCAATCAACAGAAAAATGATTCTGGTGAGATTAAAAAAAAAAAAAAAACTCAGCTCAGCCTGACTTAGTTAGTCAGTGCTAGGCCAAACTTCTGAGGTCTGACACCAGCTGATTTATTTAGTATATGTAAGCACAGCAGAATGTTGGGGAAAAGTTTTCTAATGACAATTAACTTCAGTCAGGTGTGCACAACAAAGCATAAGACACGTTTTCACTAAAACTCTTTACAAAGTACATACTCCTTTTTTCATAAAGATGAATTCATTGAAACAGTGCTCAAGATAAGGGTCTAGAGAGAATGACTAAGGTAAACATAATGCCTGTGGGAGTCACAAATTAACAAAGCCCTGAAATAACACAGAAATTACCCAGGCTGTTGTAATGTACAAGTGACATCTCTCATAAGGATGGATTTTATGGACTAAGAAGCAATGCTCAGGATTTGGGGGCTTTGGGGGAGAATTTGATAATAAAGCTCTGGAGAGACACAGGCATAAAAGTAAGAAGAAAGAGAAAAGAAGAAGAAAGGAAAGAGAGAAAAATGGAAGAGCTCCTAAGAAAAGATAAAGGGAGAGAGAGGGAGATACATGTGGAATCTCGCTATAAATGGGGCTTGACTTCAGAACTCAGAGGGCATGGCTTTAGAAGCTAACAATTAGAATTACACAGACAGGCCATGCTCATGGGTTGATACAATTAATACTGTAAAAATGACCATTTGATCAATAGTTAAAAGATTCAATGCAATCCCAACCAAAATTGCCCATGATGTTCATTACAGAAATGGGAAGAGTCCTAAAATTCTTATGAAACAATCAAAGACCTAAGAAGCTAAACAACCCTGAGGAGAAAGGTCAGTCAATACTGGAGTGATTAAAATACAATATTTCAAGCTATGTTACAGCTATAATAATATCAAAAGGACCATGCTAAGTATGTTACTAATAAGTATACACCCAAACAGATGTTTAGGTCAATGGAACAAAGCAGAAGACACAAACAGGAATAAATGTGACTATAGCCATCTGACATTTGACAAAGATGCCAAAAATACACATTGGAGAAAGGACCGTGTGCTGGTACAGCAAGTTTTTCACAGAGAGAATAATGAGATTAAACCCATTATCACCCTACACAAATAATGTTCAAATGGATGAAAGGCCTCATTGTGAAACACTAAAACTGCAAGTAAATAGACAGTGCCTTATAGAAAAAAGGTGTAAGAAAGAACTTCATTAGTAGGGATCCATTAGCTTGTGATTAAGGCCCACAGATAATAAAACCGACATCATAAAACTAAAAAGGTTTTATATAGGAAAGAAGAAGCCATGGAGTTCATAAGATGGAATTCATTTCCGGTACTGTAAAGTATCAATGGCTGGTGAGAACATGGAACCTAGAAGAAAACCTACACCTGCCACATTCCTGAACCAGTATAATTTTTAACTGTATTCTAAATGTGTATTCTTATACCCACAGATCAGTAATTCTTAGCCTTCATAAAGAAACTTCTCTTTTCAGCAGATGGAGATGATCACAGAAAACCACACTAGTCAAAATGCAGAGAATAAGGACCATGATGTGCCCTACCCCAATTTATACATATATAACACAACCCCTAAACCTTTGTTTCAAAGACCATCACAAAGAGGGAATGGAAAGATTATAAGAGCCAAAAGACCAAGACTTCTGCTGTAACTTTTATCAGTGATACTGCTTTCCCAAAGCCTTAGTCCTGAATGGCCTCAGTTTGCCCTAATTCTCTTCTAATAACAGAGTCTCTGCCCATATTTGCCACATTGTACCTAGTGTTGGACATGCAGATAGGTAATTTCAATATATACCATCTCTAAGTCAATGAGTAGAAGTGACAGGCAGTCCTTTCCCAGTTCAGATACTTAAAAGGCATGCCACATTGATCTCCTCTAGCTCTAAATAAATAAATTAAGTAAACACCAAAATCATATTTTTTTAATTTTTTCAAAGATATAAGGACAGATAAAAAAGAGTTAGAATATAGCATGTCCTATGAAGCAGAAACACATATATGTTGTTGTTGTTGTTGTAATTATTTTCATACTCCCCAAAGACTGAGGAATGATAGAAGTGTGCCACAAATGAGTAAAGAGCAAATAGCCAAGTCTCTAATCTGCTGGACAACTTAATGACTCTCCATTGCGATATCACAAATACCAGCCAAAGCAAGGCACTTCTTACCCATGGTGAGCCTGGGACACTGCGTAAGAGTATGATTTTACAGTGCTCAAAAGGCCAGTGATTGGGTCTGAAGGACACATTAGTCTCCCTACTGACCTCAGATTCTGCGGTCAAGCTGTAAATCATATACTCTCTGGAGCTTCTTAAATTAAGATCCAGCATATACTGAAAGACAAATAATAAGAGAATGCGCAAACATTTGAAGCCAAATGTGAGGAAAATTTTTAATTGTCACAATGTAGGATGATTAAATTTCTAACCAAGTTTCAGCAAAGTCTAACTCAAATGGATAATCCCACTGCTCAAAGTGAGAATGCTTCATTTATCTTCTTCCCCTGAATTTAATTTTGGAGTTACTGCATCCAAATGGGTCAGGCAAAGCTAAACTCATTCCTTTCTCTGCTTGTACTTTATAATCAGTTAAAATATGGTCAGAAATATTCAATATATAATTATAAATTAGAGGTGACTAATAACCATTTATTCTTGTTAGCTGTATGCGTTTTTGGTTTTTGGTTTTTTGTTTTTTGTTTTTTTTTTGTTTGTTTGTTTTTTTGTCTGTGAAGGCATACTCATAAAAGACCAATCTAACAAAGACTGCTCTTTATTAGCTGAAGTATCTGGGACATGCAGTATAAGACAGGCAAATACAGCTAAATACATAATTATACAACCTCAGAGAATTTAGTAGAATCTTAAGAGAATTATATCTTAGAATTATTGTCTCTTAAAAAAAGTAACACAGCTAATATCTTCTCCTTTTTTTCCCAATGTCTCATTAGAGAAGCTTCACCTAACAGATTTTCATTTTCTTTTGCCACATTCAAAGTTTTTCCAGTGGGAGACTAAAGGAACAGAATTTCATTACTTACTGTGAAAACAAATGATTAAATGACTTGTTCCTCAATGATCTGGGGTCTCGGGAGCTGTTCATTAAATTCCTGTCTAACTGCCATAGCTCTAGCCTCTTGCCTTCTCTAGTATTTGTACTGAATCTTTCTTTGTGTATAAATTTTTCAAATAATTTATTCAGACCCTTAGCTAGCAGAAATGTGCAGATAAACCCAAGCAAGCAATGCTAACATGAGGATTTATATTTTAAGGATAAGCCTGTGCTTTGCTATATCTAAACATTTTACTTGACAATTCACCTCAGTAGGTTGTATGATGTCAGTCATGTTCAGGGGTAATAATGGAACAAATGCTAAATCTAAGGGGAAGAAAATGGGGGGGGGGGGGGGGCGGGAGAAAGACTAAGTCTAAACCTCATGGGAAACCACAGAAGATCCTAAATAAGCAGAACAATTGAGCAACATGAAAAAAGCTAAGGAAATTCCACTAGCTGCCTGAAGAATATATAATCAAACTGTAGTCAACCAAAACATCATGATACTGGCATAAAGCAGACACAAAAACAATGAACCAAAATAAGAAGCCCCAAAATAATTTGATACACTTAACAGTCAGTGATACGCATCAAAGAGCCCAAAACACATGGTAGTTAAAAAAAAAAAAAAAAAAAAAAAAAAAAAAAAAAAAAAAAAAAAAAGTATTGTCTTATCAACCTATATTGGGGAAAGCAATTATTCAGACAAAAGAATAAGACCAGATTCACGCATTTCACTATTGTCCTTATCAGGAATACTACTGCTTTGATGAAACAATCAAGAGTAAGTTGGGGAGGAAAAGGTTATTTGGCTTGTTTGATGGTCAAATGAAGCCATAGTAGGAGCTAATGCAGGGCTATGGAGGAGTGTTACTTACTGGCTTGCTCTCTGTGGCCTGTTAAGCTTATTTTCTTATAGAATACAGGACCACAAGTCCACCCACAATGAGATGAACCCTTCCACATCAATCACTAATTAAAAAAAATACTCCACAGGCTTACCTATAGACCAATCTTACAGAGGCATTTTCTCAATTGAGGTTCCCCCCTCTGTAATGACACTAGCTTGTGTACAGTTGAGTATAAAACTAGCCAGGATAACTATATAAAAACCAACTCAAAATATATTAGATTTAAATTTAAGATGTGATACTATGACACATATGAATTTTAATACTTTAGTTTTAATTTCAGTTTTCTCCGTTTTTAAACTTAGAGAAACAGGGATTCAGTACTTAATAGTGTGTCTAGGTTCTTTACCTCTATATTTGTGACATCAACCCATTTTCTATATATCATTGCATTTGATTTATTAATTTTTATGGCTGTACAGTAACATAAAATTACTCTACTGTTAGTAGATGTACATTTACATTGATTTTTTTATTTGCTATTACAAAAGCCACTACTGTGAAACTTTTATATATTTCTTGGTATAACAATTGAGATTATATTGAGTGTGTAACTATGAGTAGAACTGCTCTAAGTTCTCATAAACAAAGTAAATTTTAGCAGATAGTGCCAGTTTTGATTTCTATATTGATTACACTAACTTGCTTCTCCTCATCACCATAGGATGATGTTTCTATTATGCACTCTCACTGTTGCTAGGTTTTTGTTTTGGGTTTTTTTTAGGTTTTTTTTGTTGTTGTTGTTTTTTTTTTCAGTTTTATCCTATCCAGATATGTTAGGGTTTCTTCATAGCTTTACATTACATTACGTTATGTTACATTTATGTTTTGTTTGTTGTAAAGAGGTTGAGGGGGTAGATGGTGGAAAGGTGGGAGCTGAATGGAAGAAGGTGAGGGAGGGGGAACTGTGGTTGGTATGTAAACTTTAAAAAAAAAAAATCTTAAATAAAAAAGAGCACTTGCTGATCTTCCAGAGGACCCAGGTTACATTTTTAGCACCCACATGGCAGCTTACAATTATCTATAACTACAGTATCTAATATCCCCTGCCGGCCTCCTGGAACACCAGACATGCATGCATGTGGTACACGGAGATACAAACAAGTAAAATACTCATACATATAAATAATTTAAAATAAAATAAAAACGCACCAGCCATTTCATCATCATAAAAGTGGTCATCTCTATACAGCAGAGGAGTTCTAACTAGCCTGTGGTAGAGTAAGATAATTTCAACTAAAACAAAAGTATGAGTCCACAGAGAGCACTGTCCTGAAACTTTAGAAGCAAAGGAACACATTGACTTTGATCTTGGTGCCCCATGAATTCTGTTCAAGTTTCTAAGACAGACATTAGTAACATTCTGGATAGCACAGCTTCATTGGCTTTGTCATAAAGCAAGTAGGAGTGTGTTTGTACTAGAGAGATAGAGAGATCAGGAAAGAGAGGTTGAACTAAAAAGCCAGCACAATACTGATTATGAAAACGATGATCTCCAGACATACTGAAACAAAACTTCAATGCAGTAAGAGTAAAGGAAGAATCTGAAATGCTTCAGGGGGAACACATAGACACCATTTTAATTTAAAATAATAATGAGTCTTTAGTATTTTGAAGGGATTGAGTGACTATCCTTTTATATGTAGAACCTAAAATGCAGTTAGTTTTAGTGGCCAATATAATTCTATAGTTAGAATATAAAGTGACATTCTTTTTTTCGTAGGATACACTTCTTGACTGGGAATGGTTTGGATTCTCTGCAATACATGTGAGATGCTCATGCTAGTCAAAGTTGGATCTTTGAAATATTACATTATCTCAACATACAAGTCTGTCCTTTCTGAAACTAGACTTGCTAACCCCCTTACCCTGCAGCTTGCTTTTCAACTTAGGGGATAGTATATAACGAATATTTGAGGTTTCCTCTGATGATCCATGAATTTTTACAGAATTACTTATAATTTTTTTTATGCCCAAAAGGTTCCATTTAGAATTATTATTGGAGGATAAGATTGCCCTCTTTCTGGTCAGAACAAGAAATACCGCTCATCCTGGATAACCTTTTAAAGTGTGTAGTAAAGAAGAGATCCTGAGTTTTCTTTTGTATTAGATTTTGTGGGAACATCCTTCCTGCTAACTTGATATTATTGATTAACTGTATACTCATAGTATGGTGGTGATATACAACAGTGTGTCTTTGTACGATTAGCTAAAAAAAAATGTGACATTTATAAAGGGCTCTGCATGGTGAGAAATACTGATGGATGTACCTAGTTCTATTGACATATGGATCTTTAAATTAGTAACATTAAATTAATTAATGTTGTTTTGACTAGTTGTTTTGTTGGTTGTATTTCATTTGAATGCTCTAATTTGTGTGTGTGTGTGTGTGTGTGTGTGTGTGTGTGTGTTGTCATTTTAGAGGTCAGAGCCCAGCGATTGCTGAATTCAACTTACTCCTGAAAGCTCAAACATTGGAAACTTATGGGGTGGATCCTCACCCATGCAAGGTAACTGCCTCAGGCAGGTAACTGTATAATCATCATTTTGTCCAAAATAAAACTATTGGCATGTAGTCCTGCTGAAGTACCCTTAGATTTATACAGAATGATCACAAAAATCATTTGAAAGACATAAGAAGTAGACTATGCCCACATGTTTTGGATGTGACTGCGGTCTGTGCCAGAGAACTGCAAATGCTCACTCACTAATTATATTGGAGTAGTCAAATTTTCCTAAATTTATATGTATACATTTATTCATCTAATGGATTATTTCCCTCAGAAAGTGAGAGTATTCAAACAAGTTTACTTTGAAGTTCTTTAACAACAAAAGTGTAGCCTTGGGGCCACTCGTTCCAGACTTTCTTTCAAGCTTATCTCTGTTCCTCTTTGACGCCCATGTACCCACAGAATCCCTCTATACCATAAGCCCGTAGTGGCTAGGCTAGGTTAGGACTCAGGTAGGTTATCTTTATTATAATCCCTGACTTCCATTCCTGACTCTCCTGACTTACTCTTACTACTGCAGCAAACTGTACACAGGAGTTTCTCCTCTCCACTTACCTTCATTCTCTAGGAACTTTGCTTCTTGATGCAGACACGGGGTACTCCTGGTTCATTCCTGTTACCTATCAGCCTTAGGCAGGGGAATGTTCTGTAGATATATCCATTGGCACTGGACTCTATAACTCTGCGTTTTGATTGGTTGTGGTTTTCTGTAATTGTCTCCATCTGTTTCAAACAGAAGTTTACTTGATGGTAAGTAAAGGATACACTTATTTGTGGGTATAAAGACAGTTTTTTAAAGAGAGTTGTTAGGGATTAAGCTAGGCCCTGATTCTGAAGTATATGGTGTCTTAAACAAGAGGATTCTACCTTTCTATGTTTTGAGAGTCTCTTGGACATCTCTGACCAACAAGTTAGTGTAACTTATGTAGGTTACAGTCACAAAGAAAAAATTATATATAACTTCTAAATTTAGTCTTCAAAAAGGTGAAGGAAAAGAAACATTTTAAGTTATATAAAATGAGAATATTTATTCTTTTCCTTTTTCTCATTTCTTGGCAACATTTTTCACAAGAATTAGCATTAACAACTTTTATCAGAATTATTTATGCTCTATCTCAGAGTTACAGATTATTTCTTTGAGTCTCTGACTATATCTTTATCTCTCTCATGCATGTGATACTTGTGTGTGGTGAGTGGACACCACATGTGTACTTACATGGGGAGGTCCAAGGTCACTCTTGGATATCTTTCATTAATCTCTCTACACCTCGATTTTATTAGAGAGTCTCTCACTGAACTGGGAGCTTACTGATTTGGCTAGGGTGGCATTTTAAATAACCGCTCCTCTTTCCTTAACCAAAGTTAGGGTTGCCAGCATATATTATTAAGTCCAGATTTTTTAGATGTGAGCTTGGGGATCTCAAGTTCAATATTTATATTTGGATGGCTGGTACTTTGCTATTTAACTATCTCCTAAGATAGGCAATTTTCCTCTTAGGAATTTTCTAAAATGATTTTGTATTCATATTTTTTTAGCATTTATATTTACCAATACCAATCTAGCTTATTAGCTAAGTATTGGATCTATTATACTCAGATCAGTCTGCTCATTATTAGCATTTGGGAAACATCATAAAGATTTGCTTGTCCAGAACTTACCCAACTTCTATTACTTCAGGTTGTGTGAGCTTGGAAGCGAGGCTGCCAGTTGACACAGACATGCTAGGATGGCTCTACTTGTCTGTATTGACATATGCATCTTCTTTCTCTGCCTGTACAATTGTTTCATGATATTCCCCCAGATGCCTCGATTGATGATACAAATAGTTTTATTTCACTTGGTGAAATAAATGTATTCCAGAAATGTGTTCCCCTCTATCTATCTATCTATCTATCTATCTATCTATCTATCTATCTATCTATCTCTCTATCTATCTATTTGAAACATACTAGATTTTTATTGACCTTAAGTTATCCACAAGTTGCTTAGAGTATCAGGTTTGGCTGGGAGTTAAGTAGGCTGTTTTTGATTGTGTTTATACTGATATTGCCAGAAATATTGCATGTGGGTGAATCAGGTTAGCACAAGTGCTCAACATTTTGATTTCATTGTATTATGGAGCTAATGGCAACTAAGAATAGTTTGCTGGCATTATACAGAAGATTCAGAGCACAAGCAATTCAAAACACTGGAAACGAGTGTTTGCAAGAAAGAAATCTTTATTTTTTATGTATTTCCTGCTAGGGAAAGATGTCTGTTTCTAGAAGAAAAAAACAATATATAACCCTGGATTTTTTCCAAAGTTTAAAAGTTATATTCTTGAAAATTCCATCTTATACACTTAGTTTATGGATATGGTTGCTGGCCTTGGCTTGAATTAATCCAAAATGAAGGAAAATGAGCTTGTCCTTTATCATTTATATGTCTTAATCCAAATAGTTCTTTATTTTTACTTGTTTAGGATTCAAGAGGTGCTACAGCATTTTTAGGATTCACTGCTGCAGGGTTTGTGGTATTCCAGGGAAATAAGAGAATCCATTTGAGAAAATGGTAAGTACATCTCTAGAAAAAAATGATTTATCTTTTTCTTGATCTTTCCGCCTTTTTCTTTAGCATTATTTTTTTCTGGCACTGTTGGGTAGTGCTCTGCTTAGTTTTAACTGTCAACTTGATACAGCTTGAAATTATCTGGTGTTTTTGTTAGTTTTCATCAACTTGACACAAGTCCTAGATATACCCGAGAAGAGCGACTCTCCACTGACAAACTTTGTCAATAAAAATGTCATTAACCCACAGGCATATCTAGAGGTCATGTTCTTGATGGCTAATCTATGTGATAAGGCCTACCCCACTGTTGTCTATGGCATCCCTGGGAAGGCAGACCTGTGCTGTATATGAAAGGCAGCAGCAGTCCAAGCCATTGGAACAAGCAAGCTTGTTTCTCCAAGGTCTCTGTTTCAGTCTTGCCTCAAGATTAAAAAAAAAAATTATATTTTTAAAAATTGGTACCAGGAGTAGGATCTTGCTGGGACACACCTGAACATGTTGGTTTTGGAGGAGATTGTTAAAGGATTTTGGAGCTTTGGGGCACAAAAAAATTGACTAGAGGTTAATGGGCTGTTTTGTGAAAATTAGAATATCATACTGTAAACAATGGAAGCCCGGACTGTCAAGTTTCAGAAGAAAGAAAAGATGCTATTAGGGTTATTTTATAATACTTTCTACTAAGACTTTGTGGAAAGGAAACCTTCTTTGCTTTACTGGAACAATTAATAATGGTTAATGAAAAGTCAGCTGTTATTAATAAGACCACCATCAATGAGGTGAAATCTACTAGGAACTATTTTCTCAGGATCAGCACACAGAAGCTGATGTCCAGAGAGGGCCAAAGCTGCATCTCAAACTGAAAGCCAAACATGTTAATATCTAAGAGTCTCCCAAATCATACTGCTTTTAAAGGCATAAAGCTGTCAGAAAGGACTGCTGAGACTCGGTACTATGTGGCAAGTTCAGAGTCTGTGAAGACGGTCCAGGAACAGCCAATTGTAATGCTGCAGTATCAGTTGCAGTAGAAACCCCAGGAATGAAGGGATCATAGGGGAAAAAAAAAAACAAATGAGAATTGACAGATGTGGCAGGATCAGGGTTCCTGAAATGAAGGCAGATAGCTATCGTGGAGGTGACAGCTAATGGCACCGGCAGGTATAGAGTAGAGCATGCTGAGACTCTCTTCTACTGATTGTAGAGCTAGAGTGATGGTGTGACCCAAGCACTTTGGAGCCCAAAAAATCATGAGTGAATTCCAGATATTGAACACTGAGCTATTTTCACCACTAGAGTTTGGTTTTGATTTGATGATTGTTCCTGTACCCTGGTGCTTTTGGTTTTTTTTTTCTCTTTTTAGAAATAAGAAATGGTGACATATTTTGGATTTTACAAGAGTCAACAGTAAAGTTAGTGAATTTTAAAAGAAAACTTTGACTTTTAAATTATTAAAAGACCATGAGTCTTTATTTTATTTAAAATAGAATGATGTTTTACATTGCAATATGAACATGAGATCTTGAGGACAAAGTAAAGTTACGGTTTAATAGTCATTTTTTTTTTTTATCAAGGAAATAAGGAATAGATTCTGCTTTTGTCAATTGGACCCAAAATTCTAGACATGCATGAGAAGAGAGACTATCAAATGAGGAATTGTTTCTATCAAACTGGCCTATGGGCATGTCAGTGAGGGTATTTCCTTAATAACTTGATACAAAGGGTACTACTTATTCTTAGTGGTGCCACCTCTGATTGATGGCCCTGGAGTATATAAGAAATGTAACCAGGCAAGTCAGAGAAGCAAGCTAGTAAGCAACAGTCCTCTGTGGTCACTGCTTCAGTTTTCATTCCAGGTTCCTACCTTGAGATTCTGCCACACTGACCTTCCTTAGCTATTACCTATAAGTGTAAAATGAAATGAATCATGTTATCCACCTTCTCCACAGAAACTAATTTTTTTTCTTTTTTAATTTTATGTATTTGTTTGTTGGTTGGTTTTGGTCTTGTTATTTATTACTAAATTGAGAAATATCCTAGATCAGATTGGCCCGTGGGCATTTCTGTGGGAGATTGTCTTGATTATTAATTGATATAGGAGGGGCTATCTGATGTGGACAGCATCATTCCCTAGGCAGGTAGTTTTAAACTGTAAGAAAGCTGTCATCTGATTAGCTGTGAAGTAGATTTCTTGGTTGGAGCTTGCTGTGTGCAATAGAGTGCTGGACTGCCTTCAAGTTTCTACCTGGAGTTCTTGATTTAACTTCTTTCAGTGAAGGATTATGTCCTGGAGTTGTAATCTGCATAAAAACTTTTATTCCCTTAAGATCTTTTGGTCAGAGTGGTTTTTTTTTTTTTTTTACATCAATAGAAAAAGAAGTAAAGCAGGTAGTAACCATTTATGCTGCAGATTTATGATAGACTGATTTATAACCTATTAAGATAAGAATTCTAAAAGGGTACCAAAAATATTTACAACCAATAGTTCTTAAATTATTAAAAAAAAAAAATAGAAACATAAAATACTTCCAAGCCTCTACTGTGAAGCCAGTATTATTCTGATAGCAAAACTAGGTATACACACATGCTTATTTGTGTGTGTGTGTGTGTGTGTGTGTGTGTGTGTGTGTGTGTGTGTGTGTGTGTGCGCGCGCGTGTGTAAAATCCTTAAAAATTGAATATAGGCATGTATCAAAAGGAGCATGTCCCATGGTCAAGTTGGTCTTATCCTAGAAATACCAATTCAACATAAGTAAAAATAAATAAATAAATAAATGTAATAAACCATGTAAATTGACAAAAAAAAAAAACCCACATGATCATCTCAGTAGCTACAGAAAACGAAAAGGCCTTTGACAATGGCTTTATAATAAAAGTCATTAAACAAGTAGGGATATAGAGAGCATATTCCAACATAATAAAGGTTATGTATGACAAACCCACAGACAACATTATCCTAATAAAGAAAATATCAAAACAGTCCCACTAAAATCAGAATTTGGAGAGGTGTATCCACTTATTCTCATTATGTATCAATAATATGTTTGAAGCAGTAGCTAGAGCAATAAGTCAAGAAAAGGAAATTAAAGGGATACAAAAATCAAATTATTCTTAAAATGAAGGTTGGATGATTTTATATCCAAGATTCCAAACTTCCCCCAGAAAAAAAAAAATTGTAAAAACTGTTAGTAATTTCAGGTATGTTTTAGGATACATTATTGACTTACAAAATTCACTCATCTTTATATAAACTGTTAACAAGCAGGCTGACAAAGAGATCATAGGTATACTCCTACTTCTAATTTTTCAAATAAAACAAAATATTCAGAATAATACTGAAATCCTTTGGAGACCAGCTCCAAAGTTGTTCTCTCAGGATCCATAAGAAAGATGCTAATTTTGGCTAAGAATCTACTGGAATATCAGTGAATAGTATAAGTACCCAATTCTCTTTATTTTATTGTATTTATTGGCACAACTACAACTCTGAAGGCACAGACTTTTATATTCATGCAAGCAGCAAATCTTTGGCAAGGCAATTCAGGATGTGAATTTCTCAGGGTCACAGAGAGGGCATAAGATTCACAAGGGGGCAGTAACTTCCACCTTTCACTTATGGTACCAGGTTGGAGTGGCTAATAGAAGGTTTCTGGTGGGGTCAACTAAAGTTTAAATCAACAAAGCATACTAAAGGAGGAAAATCTTGTGCTCCAATTACATTCCTAAATGTGGCTAGGTATAAGGTTAAAAGTTTATTGATCAGCAAAAAAACCATGAACAAGGTAAAAATTTCTGTGCTTTTTCTATTGGTTCCACTGTGCCAGCACTTTTCTGGCCACTGGGGTGAGTATCATCTGTTGCCCTGGTCACCTGGTAGGCAAAGGAGGAAAGCATGCAGCTTTTGTTCTGCTGGAGCACTTTCCATAGGAAGTTGTTAATACAGGATCCTTAGACCTAAAGAGAGGATAAAGCTCAATTTTCACAGGAAATGGAACCTGATACCTTCCCTGGCCACTGTGGTGAAACTCTCCAGAGCAAATGTTTCCTTTTACACCTGCAGCTACCTTTTGGTAATTGGCTGATTACCTTTTCACTATATCACAAACTATAAATCTTTAAACTAAGATCTTGTGTTAATGAATCCAAGTGTATGCAAGTATAGAGAGTTAGGGTTTGAGATTAGTGGTGTTACCTCAGGATAGTTCTCTTATCTGTAGGAGAGGTGAGTTTAGGGCATACTACAGCTTAATCTAGCTGTAGCTGTCCTTTGGATGCCTGAGAAATGTTTCCAGTGAAATATTTTGTCTGAGGGCTGATTCTATCCAGGTATCTAGTAATAATGATAATTACAGAGAGGCAGACTCTGAATCCGCTCTGGGAGATTTGTGAGAAAGAGATCTTGTCTGTGTGACTGTTTTCGCACAGAGCTAGAGGAAGTTATCTTTATGTCCAAGATGTATGAGGGAAAGTGTGCCCAATAAATGATCAATCACACTGCTAGAAGTTCCTGGAAAATGAATCCCAAAGTAATAACAAATGGGAAAGCTACACTTACATACAAGAAGATTGATACAGGGAACAGCTATACAGTTGAAAGGCAACTAACACCAGAACTCCTTGTATTTTGACTTTACCTCCACCAGGGACCTTGTTTCTGATGGGTCAGACTTGTCAGTGTCAACTGAGTTCCTACTACATATTACTGTGGCTTCCAGAAATAAACCAAACAAAGCAGGTGAAAACAACTCTACAATGAAAACTTTAAATCTGTGAAGAAAGAGAATGAGAAACATACTAGTTATTTGAAAAGACCTCCCATGCTATGGCTTGCTAGAATTAAGACTGTAAAAAAGACCTTCCTACCACAGTTTACTGATTCATTGTAATCTCAGTTAACATCCTCATCTTACTCCTCACATAAACAGAAAAAGTCCTCAAACAAAATACCCAAAATAGCCAATTACCCCCATGGTAGAAACTGTTCCTACTATTTTTAAGTGCTAGGTTCATCTAAGACCCCAATTTTTATATAATATCTATTCCTGCTGTATCATTGTTTTATAATCAGTCATTCTTTAAATTCTCCTTTGTGCCCACATGTCCTCTTCTTCCACAAGTAGAAACCTCAGAACTTACCCTTAAATTCCTTCATTTTCAATGTATTCACTCATGGAATGGATATTACCTACATCTTATATCTTAGAAAAGGTGAAGGAATTGGAAGAGAAACAAATGCAATGATTTTAAGAGTGCTGTGGAAATCTGGTATAATTTGATATCTATAAATTGTTATATGATGTTGCTATCTGGTTTTCTTCTCTAGATTTTCAGCATCTGACAAAGAAGCTCCAATGTGTTTACTTCAGTCAATTCGAGGGTAGATACCATAGATATCTCAACTTAGTTTGGGAAGCATGGGTAACTTGAAGACTGCCCCCTTCAATCCCAGGACTAAAAAAGTCTTGGAGGATATTATATACAGGTTTTTTAAATTAATTGAGACCTGAAATGGTTTAATGAGAAGCTGCTGCACCTAAATGCAGATAGAATCCCTGTTTTTTTCATTTGACTTTTTACGGAGGGGTCATTGGAAACATGGAGGTGAATAGCTTCAAGTATTTGTTTCGTTTTCATTTCTTCAGGTTGCCTATGTTACTGGTACTGTGTTCACATGGATCCCATTTTTCCTGGTTTCTTCTTAAACATATTTATTTGTTATAACCATGCATCTCTTGTTAAATTTTCTTCTCATGTAAATCATAGTTGTTGTATATTTTTAAATTCAGCTTTTTTACTATTTCAAAAATTCTATACCTAAACTGAAAAAGGTGAATGAAGCACCATTTCTTCTGTCAGGGGAAAAATACACATGTAATGTAATTATCATAGAAATTAAATAAGAGAAATTTTTAAAATCCATCCTTCCTTTCACTCATCAAGGAAAAGACCATGGATCTACATTCAAATCAGGTTACTACAAATAGCTTTCCACAATAAAATCAAGGTTGTCTTTTGACCACGACTTTTTATTTGTTGGGGATGGGAAGGTAATTTCAATGTGGATAGGAGTGATTCTTTTGAAAATTTAAAGTGTGGTATATGTTCTTCCTAGAGATGGATGGAGAAGAATGGAAAAGAATTAAAATCTTTGAATCAATAATATTCTGTTAGCATTCTTTCGGATTTGCAAAGTGAGTTCACCAACTGATGTTTCGGTTGCTAATGTTTACAAATAACTCAGAGCCATTTAAAGGAAAGATGTATTCTAACTGAAAAAAAAAGAAAAAGAAAAAAAGGAAGGAAGAAGAAAAAATAATTCTGAGCTTGCAGAATATTAACTCTTGGGAAGAAAATTGCTACATAATTTACTCAGAAACCACCATTCTCAATAGACCATCACTTATGATTTTTTTTTTTAAAAAAAATTGATTCATTGAGGTTTCCTTGGCATTTGTGAGTCAGATAAATTTATATGGCAAAGCTAGCTGCCTTGTTTAGCTGTAGTTTGGGGTTTTTTTGTTTTTTTCTTCTCACCCAGAGACTTTGTTTTCTTAGGCCAGATGTCTGCAAATTGAAGTTTGAAGGGAAGACATTTTATGTGATTGGCACCCAGAAAGAGGTCAGATACTGAATGTATTAATTACTTGACGTATGTGCATGTGTAAGCATGTATGCATAAAAGAAATCTAAGAATAAAATAGTTTTTATTATGGTTACCCCCCACCAAGAGAGGGACTTTGAAGAGTTGTGATAATGGAATCTGCATGCTGAAACATTTTCGTGTTGGGCAAGTTAATGGTAATCCACAGGTATGAATAAAGTGAATGAGCAATGTTAACTCTATAGACCTATGTAAAAGTCAGACTGAGATAAACTTTATTCATTAAATATAAGACATGGAGTCTATAAGTTTTCTATTCATTAAATATAAAACATGGAGTCTATAAGTTTTCTTTGTCTAAGATGCAAATAAATAAAGCAGAAGAGAAATACTTAGAAAACTAGACATCAATAAACACTAGATAAACTATTATGGCCACAGTATATGTGCCCAAGTTGTTTTTCCTCAAGAGTTTTTAACGGTCATCAAATATAGTTTGTGAGCTCACCAGGGAATGGACTTAGTGAAAGGCTATTACCAAAATATGGAACTTTAAACCTAGATTTGAAGTTTACTGATTTTCTTAACTTTTGTTACCCACTGAAACATTCTTGTAGTATGATAAGTAATTTTTTAGATTAATCAAGGGTTAGCTGGAGTATTCATGAAGATTTTGAAACAGCATTTAAGTAAATTAATGATGTAAATTAATGAGTGAAAAAAAAAATGCCTTGCCACTTGAACTGTAATAAGCATTGTAATAGTGAATGGGTTGCTGGAGAGAAGGCCCAATTGTAAAGTGTTTTACAATAATTTTAATTAAATACCCAGAACCCACATAAACCCTTGCCACCAACTCCATGTGAAAGAGAAGGGGCTATTAGGACTTGGTGGCCAATCTCTATAGTTGAAACCATGCACTCCAGGTTCAGTAAGAGACTGTTTGAAAAAGTAAGTTTAAAAGTGGTAAAGGGATACACCCTACACCAACTTTTTGCCTTCGCACAAGAATTCATATAGACCTACATGCCTAAACAAACTCCATGTACATATAAAAAAATGTATAGTAGGCTACAAGTACATAAACATCTTAAAGAATAACATGAATAATATGAACTATGATATACCCTTTCCTGTTATTTTTTTTTATTAGAAAAATTCTGTCTTGGCATTCCATACTTCAACACCAGCAGCCTGCAAACATCTATGGAAATGTGGAGTAGAAAACCAAGCCTTTTATAAGTAAGACTCTTGTGTTAATTTGATTATAGGTTTTTAAAGCATTCATAGATATCTTTATGTCTTACCAATGACTGCATATTCATCTTGTTTAACACCATTCTTTGTATTTATTCTATCTAAATGTAATATAAATTTGGGATATAACAGTTTATCATATACACATCTGATAAAGGATTAGTGTCTAGAATATTCAAACAATAAAAAATAAACAAAAATGAACAACTCTATTGAAACTGCTATGGAACCAAACAACCAGAGTGCTTAAAGAAGAAAATATTTATTTTTATTTTTTCCTCTTTCTTTTTGTTCTTATTATTTTTTTCTTTTTTTATTAGTAAAAAATTCATTTTTCCATGTATCACCCTGCTTCCCCTCCCTTCCACCCTTACAATCCCTCCCAGTCAGCCTTCAGCCTCGCCCTTCCCATGCCTGAATGCCCGCCACTAAAGGGCAAGAAATCCCCAGGAAGGTCAGCTCAGTGTAGTCCATCAACTCCAGTAAGGTCCGATTTCCTCATCATAATATCAAGTCTGGGTTAGGTGTTCCTCTGCAGGGAATGGGCTCCAAGGTGACAACCCATGCACATGAACACAGACAGACTGATCCCACCCCTCAAGGCTCCACATGCTGCCCATGCCAATCAACAGTTGCCTACACTTGGAGAGTCTAGCTCCTTTCCTAATGGTTTTTCCTAGTGGCTGCTCTTGATTCAGTGAGCTCCCCAGAGCTCCAGGCAGCCATCACTATGAGAATTTTCCTCATAATCCCTATCCCCTTGCTCATACAGACTTTTCTCCTCTGCTCTCACCTGGACCAGTGCTCAGCCATGGATCTTTGCCTCCATCTATATTCACTGTTAGCTGTAGGTTCTGTGAAGACACTTAGGGTGCTTATTCATTTGATTATAGGGCAGTTCTGTTTAGGAACCCCCTCCACTATGGTTGCAGACTTAGCCAGGGACATCCTGGGAGTTCTTGGAGGTTTCCCTAATACCAGGCCTTTTTCCAACCCCACATTGGCTTCCTCTATCAAGACATCCATTCCTCTTTTCTTTTCTCCCTCTTTTTTGCTCCTCTCACTCAACCATCTTCTTTTCCTTCTCTCATGATTTATTCTCACCTTTTCTTGGTTGCTAACCATTATGATCCTGATTTGCTAGGGATATCTTCTCTATATTCTCTTCCTAGGGGACTCTCTGGATGTTCTTCTTAAATTCCTTCTGATTCCTCACTGTTCAGGGGTTGTGGTTTTCAGCTTGTGTATTCTTTGCTTTTTGTCTAAAGTCCATTTATGAGTGAGTACATTCTATGCCCATCTGGGTTTGTGATATCTTGCTCAGGAGAATATTCTCCAAATACATCCATTTGCCTGCAAATTGTAGGGTGTCATTATTATTTTATTATTATTATTAATTATTTTACTGCTTAGTAGTACTCCATTATGTAGATGTACCACAGTTTATTAATCCATTCTTCAGTTGAGGGGCATATAGGTTGTTTTCAGGTTCTTGCTATTACGAATAATGCTGTTATGAACATAGTTGAGCTAATGCCTTTGGGGTATGAATGGGCATCCTTTGGATATTTGCTCAATAGTGGTATTACTGGATCCTTAGGGAGATTGAGTCCCAGTTTTCTGAGGAACACCATACTGCGTTCCAGTGCGGCTGTTCAAGTTTACACTCACAGCAACCATGGAGTAATGCTCTGCTTGCTCCACATCCTCTCCAGCATAGGCTGTCATCTCTGTTTTTTATTTTAACCATTCTGACAGGTGTAACGTGGGATCTCAAAGTTGTTTTGATTTGCATTTCTCTGATGGCTAAAGATGTTGAGAAAGATTTTAAGTGCCTTTCAGCCACTTATAATTCTGTTGAGAATTCCCTTTTTAGCTCTGAACCCCATTTTTTAATTGGATTATTTAGGTTTTTGGCTTGAGTTTTTTGAGTTCTCTGTATATTTTAGAGATCAGTCCTCTGTCAGATGAGGGTTGGTGAAGATCTTTTCCCATTCTGTAGGCTATTTTTTTTGCCTTATTAACTGTGCCCTTTGCCTTATAGAAGCTTCTCAGTTTAAGGAAATCACTTGTTAAATGTTGTTCTTAGCATGTGTGCTACTGGTGTGATATTTAGGAAGTGGTCACCTGTGCCAATGCTTTGGAGGGTATTTCCCACTTTTTTTTCTGTCAGGTTCGGTGTAGCTGGGTTTATGTTGAGGTCTTTGATCCACTTGGATTTGAGTTTTTTGCAGGGTGAAAGATACAGATCTATTTGCATCCTTCTACATACTACCATTCAGTTATGGCAACACTATTTGTTGAAGATACTATCTTTTTTCCATTGAAATTTTTGGCCTTTTTGTCAAAAATCAGGAGTTTATAGGTGTGTGGGTTAAGGTTAGGTTTTTAGAATCGATTCCATTGATCTACAAGTCTGTTTTTATGCCCAGTACCAGGCTGTTTTTATTACTGTAGCCTTATAATATAGCTTGAAGTCAGGGATGGTGATTCATACTGAAGTTCTTTTATTGAGCAGGATTGTTTTGGCAATCCTGGGTTTCCTATTATTCCATATAAAGTTGAGTATTGTTCTTTCAAAGTCTGTAAAAAAAAAAAAAATGTGTTGGCATCTTGATGGGGATTGCATTGAATCTGTAGGTTGCTTTTGATAAAATTGCCATTTTTTACTATGCTGATTCTACTTATCCAGGAGCATGGAGATCTTTCCATTTTCGGATATCCTCTTCAGTTTCCTTCTTCAGTGACTTAAAATTTTTGTCAAGCAGGTCTGCTACTTCTTTGGTTAAAGTTACCACAAAATATTTAATGCTATTTGCAGCTATTATAAGGGGTGATGTTTCCCTTATTTATTTTTCAGCTCTTTTGTCCTTAGTATATAGAAGGGCTATTGATTTTTTTTAATTTTTAGTTAATCTTATACCCTGGTACATTGCTAAAGGTGTTTATCAACTGTAGGAGTTCCCCAGCATAATTTTGGGGGTCACTTATATAAAGGATCATATCATCTGCAAATAGAGATATTTGACTTCTTCCTTTCCAGCTTATCTCCCTTAATCTCCTTTTGTTCTCTTACTGCTTTAGCTAAAACTTCAAGAACTATATTGAATAGATAAGGAGAGAGAGGACAGCCTTGTGTTGTTCCTGATTTTAGTGGGATAGCTTTGAGTGTTTCTCCATCTAGTTTGATGTTGGCTCTCAGCTTGGTGTATATCGCCTTTATTATATTTAGGTATTTCCCCTATATTCTTGATCTCTCCAGGAATTTTGTAATGAAGGAGCATTGGATTTTGCCAAAGGCTTTTCTAGCATCTAAGGAGATGATCATATGGGTTTTTTACTTTCAGTTTGTTTATATGATGGATGACATTTACAGCTTTTTTGTCTATTGAACCATTCCTGCTCTCTGGGATGAAGCCAACTTGATCATGGTGAATAATTTTTTTTGATATGTTGTTGGATTCAGTTTGCCAGAATTTTATTAAGTATTTTTTCACTAGTGTTCATGGGGAAGATTGCCGTGAAATTCTCTTTTTTTTGTTATATTTTTGAGTGGGTTGGGAAGCAAGGTGATTGCCGCCTCATAAAAAGAGTTCAGCAATGTTTCTTTAGTTTCTGCTGTATGGTACAGTTTGAGGAATATTGCTATTAGTTCTTTTTTGAAAGTCTGGTAGAATTCTGCACTGAAAACATCTGGTCCTGGGCTTTTTTAACTTGGAGATTTTTAATAACAGCTTCGAATTCCTTGGGGTTATAGGTCTGTTTAGATCATTTTTCTGATCTTGATTTAATTTTGGTAAGTGGTAACTGTCCAGAGAGTTGTCTATTTCTTTTAGATTTTCCATTTTAGTGGTGTATAGATTTTCAAAGTATGACCTGATAATTCTCTGGATTTCCTGTTGTTATATCCCCTTTTCATTTCTGATTCTGTTAATTTGGAGTCTCTCTCTCTCTCTCTCTCTCTCTCTCTCTCTCTCTCTCTCTCTCTCTCTCTCTCTCTCTCTCTCTCTCTCTGCTTTTTTGTCAATTTGGATAAGGGTTTATTTTATCTTGCTGAATTTCTCAAAGGACCAGCTCTTTGATTCATTGAGTCCTTGTATTGTTCTCTTTGTTTCTATTGTATTGGTTTCAGACCTATGTTTGCTTACTTCCTGCCGTCTACTTCTTCTAGGTGAGTTTTCTTCTAATTGTTCTAAAGCCTTCAGCTGTGCTGTTAGGTCTCTTGTGTGAGATTTCTTTAGGTTTTTCATATAGCCATCTAGTGCTGAGTTTTCCTCTTAGCACTGCTTTCACTGTATCCCATAAGTTTGGGTATATTGTGGATTCATTTTCATTAAATTCTAGGAAGTCTTTGATTTCTTTCTTAACTTCTTCCTTGACCCAGAGGTGGTTCAAATGAGAGATGCTCAGTTTCCATGGTTTGTAGCTGTCTGTGATTTTGTTGTTGATCTCCAGCTTTAGACCATGGTGCTCTGATATGATACAAGGAGTTATTCCCATTTCTGTATCTATTAATATTTGCTTTATGACCGAGTATGTGGTCAATGTTAGAGAAAGTTCCATGTGGTGCTGAGAAATACGTAAATTTCTTTGTGTTTGGGTGGAAGGTTCTGTATATATCTAGTAAGTCCATTTGGGTCATAATATCTGTTAGATCCCTTATTTCTCTGTTGAGTTTCTGTCTGGTTGAACTATCCAAGGGTGAAAGTGGGGTATTGAAATCTCCCACTATTAGTGTGTGGGGTTGGATGTGAGTTTTAAGCTTTAGTAATGTTTCTTTTACATATGTAGGTGCCTTTGTACTGGGGCCTGTATATTCAGAACGGAGACTTCATCTTGGTGAATTTTTTCTGAGATGAATAAGTAATGTCCATCCTGGACTCTTTTGATTGATTTTAATTTGAAGCCTATTTTGTTAGATATTAGGATGGTTACAACAGCTTGATTCTTAGGACCATTTGATTGGAAAGTCTTTTCCCAACCCTTTACTCTGAGCCTGTGTCTGACTTCGACATTAAGATGTGTTTCTTGTATGCAGCAAAAGGATGGCTTCTGTTTTTGTATCCATCATGTTAGGGTGTCTTTTTATAGGTGAATTGAGTCCATTAATATTAAGGGGTATTAATAACAAATGATTGTTATTTCCTTTTATTTTAGGGGGTACCTCGTGTGTATTTCCCTCCTATGGGTTTTTCTGTGAGATTATTGATTGTTTTTGGTTTTGGTTTCAATGGTGTATCTGGTTTCCTTAGGTTGGAGTTTTCCCTCTAATGCTTTCTGTAGGGCCAGATTTGTGAATAGGTATTGTTTTAGTCTGGTTTTATAATGAAATATCTTCTTTACTCCACCTATGGTGATTCATATTTTTTCTGTATTTAGTCGTCTGGGTTGACTGCCATGCTCTTTTAGTGTCTGTATAATATCTGACCAGTACCTTCTTGCTTTCACTGTTTTCATTGAATAGTCAGTGTTATTCTAATGGGTCTGCCTTTCTAGGTAATTTGACCTTTTTGCCTTTGCAGCTCTTAGTGTTTGTTCTGTAGGTTTAGTTGTTTGATTATTATGTAGCAAGCAGACTTTAAACAAGAAATTTAAGGCTAAGAAGTCTTATTTTCTCCTTTTAAAATATATTTTTCTCTCATAGAATACATCCCAATTGCAGATTCCCCTCCCTCTACTTCTTCCAATTGACCTCTCACCTTCCCTCTCTATGAGATCTACTGCTCCTCCCTTTTTGTTCAGAAAAGAGTGGGCCTCCAGGGAATATCAGCCAAACACAGTATAACAAAATGCAGTAAGATTAGGTACAAACTCTCATATCGCGGCTGGATGAGGCAATCCAGAAAGAGCAAAAGGTTCTGAGAGCCAGCAATGGAGTCAGAAAAAACCTGACTCTCATTGTTAGGAGTCCCACAAAATCCCCAAGCAAAACTCCCACAAAATATAAGCAGAGGACCTGGAGCAGACCCATGCAGACTCTGTGACTGCTTCTTCAGTCTCTGTGAGGAATGTTCTCTTCAAACCTCTGGCTCCCATAATCTTTCCTCCCCTTCTGTGGGATTCCCGAGCTCTTCTGCCTAATGTTTGACTGTGAGTTTTAGCTCATCTGTTTCGATCAGCTGCTGGAGGAAGCCTCTCTGGTGATAATTGACTAGGCACTTATCTGAGTATAGCAGGGTATCACCAGGAATCATTTCACTGCTTTCTTTTTTTTTTTTTTTATCCCGGGGAGGGGGACAGTCTTGTTTCATCTTTGATTTTACCCTAGGTCTCTGAGCCAGCAAAGAGCTGGTTTTTCATGCAGTGTTGGACATGGGCTCCCTCTTGTGGCGTTGATTGGCCACTCCCCGCAAGTTTGAACCACCATTGTCCCAGAACATCTGACATGAAGGAGAGTTTGTAGGTTGAAGGTTCTGTGTCTGGGTTGTTTGTTCTAGTCCCACCACTGAGTCTTACCTGGTTACAGAAAATGATTTATTTGGCTAAAAACTACCTTTTTTTTCAGGGATCAGCACCCTTAGCCTTCAAGGAAATGCAAATTAAAACCACTTTGACATTTCACCTCTCCCCAGTCAGAATGACTAAGATCACAAAAACAAAGACAATTTTTAGGCAGGATATAAAGTAAGGGTAATGCATAATCATCCCTTCTGGGAGTGCAAGCTAGTGCAGCCACTATGGAAATCAATGTGTCAGTTCCTCAGAAATCTAGAAATGTCCGCCATGTGATCCAGCTATATCATTTCCAAATTAGTCTATTCTATCCATGATCACGGCTACTTTATTCACATGGATAGGAATTAAAGACATCCTATATGTCTATTAACTGATGCATATATAATGAAAATTTGTGTACAAATAAAATTTCATTCAGCTCTACAGAAAAAAATATGAAATTCACAGATAAATAAATGAAACTGGAAATATGTACTGAGTGTAGTAATTTGCTTTTCTCTAATTGTTAGGGTGATGATTTTTTTTAGGCCATTTTTAGTCCCTTTTTTGTCCTCTTTTGAGAATTCTTGATTCAGAATCCAGGCCTATTTTTAAATGGACTTTTTTCTGTGATTGTTTTGCATTGGCTTGAACACTTATTTTTGAAGTTCTTTGTACATTCTGTATTGACCAGTGACAGATACATAGCTTTGAGAGACTGTCTCTCCTTGTGGCCTGTCACTTCACACCTTGTTGATTGTCTCTCTAGTGATGAAGAAGCTGTCAGCTTTGTGAAGCCCCATTTTCAATAGCTGACCTTAATTCTTGGGGAAACGGGGTCCTATTCAGAACATCCTTTCATACACTTACGTTTTGTAGGATACTGCCTATGTTTCCTTTAACAGTTTCAGTGGGTAAGGTTTAATGCATAGATCTTTGCTCCATTTGGAATTAGCTTTGAGGAAATGTGATGAATACAGGTCTAATTTAATTAAAATTATTTTTAAACATTGGAGACTAACAGTTATGCACAACAGCAAAGTAGGGGCATTTGAACTAATGGAATTCTGTCTTTGAGGTTTTTGCTATTACTGACTTTGTACTAGAGAAGATTCATTGTCTATCAGAGATATTTTTACTTATACTAGAGAGGCCTCTATAGGCTCCAACCTTGCTTGCTTGAGCTTTATTTACTTTACACTGTTCAGGGCCCACTGCTTAGACAGTGTATCACCCACAATGAGCAGGGTATTGTTACATCAATAAACAAGACCATCCCCCACAGGTATGACCACTGGCCAGTTGAATCTAGATAATTCCCCACTAAGACTCCATCCAGATGGTTCTAGATTATGTCAAGTGACAGTTAGCAAATGTGGCTCCCAAATGCTTTGAGAGTATGGGAAACACTTCAGTATGGAGAACTTTCATTATTTCCAAACCTCCTCAACATTAACCTGAGGATACATCTATAAGTAGCAAGTACAGTGTTAATTCTGAAAGGATGCATCTATACATAGTAAGCACAGTTTTGTAATTTTTAGTTTCTCTGTTCCACAGTACTGAATATTAGAAATGTAGATCCAGACATTGAACTACTTTCCAACATCAGGCTAGGAGTTATGCAATGCCAACATTATTCTCAGTTGATAAGATCTGCTCCTGGCCACTAAGAATATGCACTTCCCTACCAGAAACAAGCCACAGGCCATCTGCACCCTTTGTCCTTTTTGGTGTCTGCCCCTCCAAATCCCCATAACTATTTCTCTGAGCTTTACATCACACTAGTACTGTGTCAGATAAAATTATGTTTTTCTGATTCGTGCTTGATAACTATTCTCAGTTTCTCAAAGTAGCTCAGTTTTTAATAATAACCTCACTCTTAAGGTAGTTACTATATATTGTTTTTTCAAGTCAAATATAATAAAACAATTTCTTTACACCTCTGATCCATACACTGGATGAATCACTACAGCAATAAAGTAAGAAAATGGATTTGAAGCTAGTGAAGGCTATGAGCTTGTCCCGAAGGTAGAACTGCCAGTTTCTTGTTTGCTTTTTATTTGACAGTGTTTACTTCTTCCTGGCACCATGAAACTATACTGTTGAAGCTGGTTTGTGTGTCTTATTTTTTTGTAATTTTATATACATGATATATATAATCACTGTCTCTCTTCTTTCAGACTCCTCCTGTGTCAAATTCTCCATCCAACCCCTCAAATTCATGACTTTTTAAAATTACTGTTGTTAATATACATTATTAAATATACAAATCAAAAACTGTTGAGTCCATTTAGTGTTGCATGTGTGTATGTGGGTGTGGGTGTGTGTGTGTGTGTGTGTGTATGTGCATGCATAGGCATATGCACACACATGTATAACTCTTTAAAGCTACCATTTGGCATTGAATAGCCCTTTTGACAGCTTTTTCTTTCGAAAGACTAATTCTCTCTCTCTTTCTCTCTCTCTCTTTCTCTCTCTCTCTCTTTCTCTCTCTTTCTCTCGCACACGCGCCTGTAAATTCTACTTCTAAAACATGGGCTTGGTGAGGTTTTGAGGGTTGGTTTTGTTTTGTTTGTATTATCAATATTTCAAACCATCCGGAAACAGAAAATGTCTGTTCTCTAATTTCTTTTTATGTAATTGCATAAGACATAAAGTGACTGATATAGGAGCATCCTCAGCTGTGATAGTAAATATATGCTCCACTCTGAAGGTAGTCCATGTTCTTGAGTTATTTCTGGAGTATTTGTGTTTCAATCGTGTTAATGTGTATACTCAAATGTTATTGAATTAGTGCTGGCTTGAGCTTTTTGTCACTGTCTCAGAGTAACACATAGCTAGTGTGAGTTGTGTGGGTTGTGACTAGTGTACACAAATAATGAAGGGAAATAACATTAATCAGTGAACATGTCAAATTACAGTATACATAAAATTTCTATTCTTTTGAGAAACTCCTTCTGATCATGTGTGTACATGCTTAGCATGTAAAACAAATTTTTTTTCTAGAAGTGATTGCCATAGCACTACTATGTATCCTGTTTGAATTTTTCCAATGTCACTACTACCTCTGCTATGCTTTTCCTTAAAGGTATGCCAAGTCAAGTCAGATCAAGACTGTGTCAAGCAGCAAGATATTTTTTAAAGGAAGTAGATTTCGATATAGGTAGGTATCAATGGATCGGCTGCAGTGATGGGTTGGGGCACCCATTTACATTAGAATATTTTATTTGTAGATACTGTGCTTATGACCCGCTGTTAGTCGATTTTTCATTCCGTTGAGTTATTTTACTTGAGATGGCAACCTAAACCTCCACATATATTTTCACTATGAAATAATGGAAAAGGTGGACTGTTAGAGCCAGGTTGGGAGCATATACATACCCTTCACCATTTCTTTGGAGTGTCTACTCACATATATTGTATTTGTGTGTTTTATAGTGGTAAAGTTGCCAAAGAGGTGGTGGAGGCAAGCTCCAAAATCCAGAGGGATCCTCCTGAGGTGCACAGGTGAGTAGAGTGCTCCCTCTGGCTTCAGGGAGTATGCTTCCATGACAGACAAAGACTTAAAAGCTAGATTAACACACATCAGCTCTGAGTTGGTTCCACAACAACACAAAATTATTTTCTAGCCTAACTTTTCTAATTCCTCTCTTATATCTCTATGTATAGTGACATGCAGTATGAAATCAAGACAATCACTTTCCTAGAAATCTCTCAGATTTGTTGGAGCTGTGGCCTGAGGGAAGCTTGGTGGCAGCTTAGGTAACCTGATATGCAGAGAGCTATTGGATCTAGAATGCTGCATGACTAAGCAAGAAAGTGCCATTGGATGGCTCCTACTAACTCTGTCTACTCCATCACCCTATCACTCTGCCCTACTAAAATATCTCTAACCATATCTTGCTCATCAGACATGGTCAGGCTCACTGCTCTGAGTCCTTCTCTGTAACTCAACAGTAGATATTCATCCCTGAACATATCTGCAGGGCTTTGGGCTTCTGCTCCTGAGAAAGAAATTGACCGGAAGCATATAGTTACAATAGTACAACGACAACTTGTTAGGAAAAGATATAGAGTTCTCAATGGAAGAAGTGCATGGGAAGAGGAAAAAGGATAGAAGTTCAAAGGGCAACATTATACAGATAATTAGAGTTTTTAATATCATATGAGTGGCCTTTGGGTTTATTTTCATAGCATGAGCTTTCTCAGACATATAACTTCATGCATGTCATGTCTCATTTGCCTCCTAAGTTTCCACTCATGAGTGTATGTTTTTATATTAAACAGAAACATAAGCCACCTCGGGTACTTTGGAGCACTCTTACAATGATACTGCCCCTAAAATAAAATCATCAAAACCTAAACTATTTCCTTAATTACGTTATATATTTTAATAGGCTTCATTATAGCATTTCCATATGCATACACACACAGACACACAAACCACCATTCTATTTTGTTCTTATTCACCTTCATCCCCACTGCCCTTGCAAATCCCTCTCCCAAAAACCTCCTTTTCTATCCCACATGATTCCCTTAAGACCTCCTTCACTTCTCATGAGCTCAGTTATTTAAGGACTTTCTCACATGCAAGTTGGCACGATGCTTTTCCTTTACGTTCAGATTTGCTGAGTTTCCTCCATTTCCAGGCATATTGTGGTACTCCATCTTGTTCCTAAAGTTATAGGCAGGAGATAGGTGTGAATTCCCAGAAAGTAGGCCAAGCCAGCTTTTCAAGGGCATCTAGACATTCATTACCTGTTTCCCCAAAAGCTAAGAATAGGTGAAATCTTCAGAACACCTTATGCAAGTGTATACAGCTTTTGATTCATTCCTGCTTTTGAGTAATCCTGAGGGGCCTCTGTAAAGCTATCTCTCCTGTTTTTAAAACTTGGAGAAATCTGCATAGATAGAGAGTGAAAAAGCTCTTGATTGAGGATACCTGGACCTTGATACACTATCTAAGTATGTGGCAGGCTGCCCAGAGATCACAAGGATACTTACAGTAGTCTTTTTCTCTCCGAAGCTGGGACAGTTTAACATAGCAGAAAGAAGATGGGAATAATAGAATATATCATTTTAACTTTTCTAGAAACTTTGGATAGGAAATAACCTTAAGGATCTTTTACTTTTTTAGTCATCTTTTAGTTGATAGGAGATTTGGTCATTTTCTTATAAATCTAGGATGTGTCCCAGATACTATTCTTAAGGCCCTTGACCTTTCCAAAGACACCATGTGGTCAGAGCAGTAGTAATGTGAAACACTTTCATGTAATTTTTACCTTCCTAGTAGTCATTTGCATGAGAGAACCTGTTTACCATGGACCATTATTTTATTTTTAAACTATGTTGGCATTTCAATATGGCTATCAAAAGAAAAAATTTATAATGAGGTTTTATTTTGTGGGAACTCTTCAGAAAAATCATTAGTGTATAATGACAATGATAAGGTATTAATTATCATCCTTCCTCACACCAGAGACTTTACTCCTCAAAATGATCACAAGCTCATAGACTCTTGCTTCTGAAAAAGTGTGTATGTAAAAAGAGATAGAAACCAACAGACTGAGAAAATTTTAGGATTATTCTTTCCTTCAGAAAAAGAAGCTCACTCTGACATTAGTTCACTGGCCTTTATTGATGGCATGGGAAGCTCCTGGGGAAAGCTGTCCTGGGCTGGTTGCTGGGGAAGAATCCCTAAGCCTAGCCAAGTGGCCACATCAGATGGAGGGCTGCAACTCGGAGCATAGCATCACCAGGGGACACACAGAACACCCAGAACCAGCAAGATACCAGAATGTTTTGATACAAAAATGAATAGATTTTAATCTTTGCTGCATTGCCTGCCTGCTCTGTGGCCTTGGGTAAGTCATTGGATTTCCTAGATTATTGGTTTACCCATCTATGAAATGAGATCCTTATATTGCCCTGACCTACTTCTAGATTTTGTTGGAAGGTTAAAACAATCTTTTTAAAATGTAAAGTAACATACACACAGAAACTAATAATATTATTATCATTCATTTATAACAATGCAGCTAGATCTTGGCATTCAGCTCAGTAGCAGGGTACTTGCTTAACATTGTAAAACCTCTGGTTCAAACCACAATCATGTAAAAATGGGGTGGTAGAGTCTGAAAGATACATTCGTATTCATATCTATTTAGACAGTAGGATAACACTACTTCCTTTGATCATAGGGTTGTAAATGACTCATAAACATCAATGTACTCATTCTTTTTTGTCCCCATTTTGTGTCCTGCATTTACTTGTCATCAGTTTTCAATCCGTCTGTGTAATCTTTCTCATCTTTGAATACATGTTTTTCTCATGTTGAGAAGAAAAAAAAATCACTATTCTAAAATGTACACAAATTATCTCTTCCAGTGTTAGAGTCTACTTTATTTTCCACAAATAGTTTTCCTCCCACAGTGGAACTCTTAATGACAGTTTATGTGGATCCTATTGAACATGGGTGGCTTGTGAAATAAGTAGGATAGGCATTTCTACAGTTAGTGGGTGGGAACTATAAGTGTAAAAATGTAGCACATGTTCTTACTTGGCATAGAAATCGGTTACTTCATGATAAGACCTTGATTCTGATAGAGCAGGTGTGAGGTGAGACAATTAGAGACACTACCATTTCCTTGTGTCATGTTATTAAGTTCTCTTATAAGAACCAAATTATTAGTTTTCTTGAAGATGATACTACCTCACATTTGCCTTTTTGAACATTCTGCATTGTCTGCTGTGAGATAGATAGGCCATCCTGTGACCTTCACCAGAAGCTAAGACAGTGCTACATAATACTTTCAGGATTCTTTCAGTCTCTAGATGCCTGTTCTAAATAAATGCATTTTATTTGTACATTACAAACATTACATATTTGTAATAGTATTGTGGAATTAATTAAAAGACTTTGATATATGAGAAAGAAAGGAAAGTAGAAGCCAATTTGAAACTGGACAGTTCTTAGAAAAATGGTTGGCACAGTGGGACCTTCTTATATAGTCACCACTTAAAAATATTAGAGTTGTGAAACAAATTCTTTTGGGATGCTGTTACTAACGTAGAAAGTGTGGCATAAAACAAAAGTACTAGGCAAAGTTTAGAATCCTTGTTTTGCCCATTAACTCCTTTGTTATAATTTAGTTTTATTTTTTGAGTATATTATACTTGGTATATTAAATCACGTCTACCCATCCCTCTCTCCATGTCTACTCATCCCATGGCCCCTTTTCTCTGTAGTTTACATTATATACATTTATACACATGTGTATATACATAGTTCTACATATATATTATATGTGTATGCAAGTATACACACACATTTAAACCTACTGAGTTCATTTAATGTTACTTATATGTACATGTGTTTAGGAATAGCTATTTATGACTGGAAAATCTACCGGAGGGATTATCCCTGAATAAAATTGAATCTCCCTCTCTCAGCAGCCATTGATTGCTAGTATCTATTCAACTAGGGATGGGGTCTTGTGAAATTTCCCTCATCCATATTGGGGTGTCAACTGATATTGTGCTTATGAGGATTTTGTACAGATAACCACATTGCTGAGGTGTAGGGATATAGCTTCCCATTTATGACTAGAAGCCATTCCAGTGGGAATTCTCATCTTCTGGCTCCTACAATCTTCCCATGCACTGTTCTGCAATCTTCTCTGAGCCTTAGGTATAGAAATTTGATGCAAATATACTAACTGAAGATGGGCATACCATGCTCACTTATTCTCTGCATTTTGACCAGTTGAAGATTTCTATATCAAACTCCGTCTGCTATTTAAAAAGAAGAAGAAGCTTCTTTGATGAAGGGTGAGAGCTAGTTATCTATACATAAAATTATTTATAAAGCTGCTGGGAATTATATTGATTTAGGAAAATGGCAGTAGGTTTTCCTCTAAGATTTATCACATTATTAGCAATGAGTAAATGGTTAGGCTTACAGTACCAGACATGAATTTTGCCCCATTAATTAATCTTTAAGTAAAATTAGACAGATGATATTTAGCCCCAACATGAAAGTACCATTGTTGCCCAATTAGAGATATCTCACCAGCTTATTTTCCTGTTTTACAGACTTTAAAGCAGGGTAGGACCATTGACCTCCCCCTTGGCAGTTTATATAGAACCTTCTAATACAATAATAGTTAGTCCTCAGGGAGGAGACTTCCAGATAAATTATAGCTCAAATCCTCCAAATCATGTGTCTAAAGCATGCTGTATCTTCTGCAATGGAATCTTGCCTTCATGTTTTAGGAGATAACCAGGAACAATTCATTAAATTATATTTCTGAGAGTATCTTGGACCAACACTCACACTGACAATAGGGTTTTGTTAGATAGTCTAGGACCTTTGTTGTGGGGTGGGGTACTACTGAATTTCAATTTCTCTCTTTAGTAAAAATATAATATTTATTCTACCTGATTTATAAGTGCACTGAGAAGCTCAAAATATTCACTGAGTATGTACAAGTCAGTATGTAAAGTGGACTGGTCTTTTAGATTCTGTTCTATTAAGTGTTTTTCTTAGCCATTGTGCCGATGAGCCTTTGTTTCCAATGAACTCCATGTCAGTCATCCTCTTTGCAACATTTCCAAATAGATAAACCACGACAAAATGATAATTTCAGGCTATACTAGTAGAAAGGGGGTGGGAGAGGTCCAGTTTACTCAATAAACTCTTTTTGATATTTTCTTCAAGTTATAAAGCTCTCCTAGGGATTGGAGCCCTAGAATTCTGTGCTGTGGGAAATGTGTTTGGGTTTACCTGAGTCTTCTACTTAATAGAAAATGTATGCTCTTCTCTGTCATATTATTTAAAATCTGAGGTTTGTGATGCCCTACAAAAGTCATCTGTTCTAACCCTAAGCATAACCATAAGCCATAGACCGCTACTATAATGAAGCAGCATGAACCGAGGTATAGGCGGCCAAGTTGCTCCACCTTTCATCCAGTACAAAATAGACTTGTACTTGAGATGTCAACTCTGGTCACCTCAGCCTGTCCTAGAACCAAACAGTTGCTGGACATTGCAATTATAAAAGAACAACAAAATATTCAACATTTTCAGATGAAGGAAGTTAATTTGGAGGAAGATAGAGGATACAAAAAGTATTTCATATTATGTGTCTCAGATTTTTTTAAAAAGTGAAAATTTTACATCTAGATAGTTACTCCCATAATGGGAGAGCTACCAGTCATCAAAACAAACATCATCTATTGCATAATGATCAGCTCCAACATCAGTTTCTTAAATGAAATAAAAGAAGAAATGACTCTGTGGTTAAACAACTTCCTATGCAGCCAGTGGCAGTTTCCAATTCAAGATGCTAATAGACATTCTACTCTGCATCTTCCAATTAAAGTCCTAACAGAAATGTATGGCCTGAGCAAATCTTTGGCAGTCTGAAGTTCCAGGTTATGTCGAGCTAAGGTTGTACTCAGTTGACTTCAGATTAATAGTTGAAGACCCTATAAGAAGGTGTCCAGTTAGACACTGTAAAGTACTTAAGAATGGCCAGAAGCCTTTTCAGAGTGGGGCTGATTAATACAATAATAATTGCAAACTGACAAAAGTAACAAACATGATGAACTGTAAAAAAAGAAAGAGAAGTATGAGAAAAAGGAAGGAATAAAAAGTGAGCCCCTGTTGTGGGTAATCAACCAGGAAGGCTTCAAGGAGGAGACATTTAACACTGGTTTCAAAAGACTGGTTGGTTTGGTTTCGACAGGACAGTGAAAAAAGTTAATGTGTACCTTCAGATCTTCACTTCCTTCCCTCGATGAGGGGACCACAGCTGTTCTCCCCACAACAGGCAATACAAATACACTGCAAGCTAATAGTTTTAATGAGACATGAACAGTTTTCTTGCCTTTGCTACTTGGCATAATTTTTATTGTGTATATGCCTTTCCAAAGAAGAGCCAAAACTAAGCTTCGTGACTGTCTGGTCAGAAGAGCATGAATGGAAATCTTAAACATTGGACATCTGGCAGCATGAAGATAGCTCATAGTTGCTGATCATGTGTGTCCTTTGTCCAAGCAGGATTTGTGGTAGTGGTTCAGTGGCTCTGCACTACTGTCATTTACATCTCTATATGTCTAATTTAGTGCTGGAGAATCTCTGGTGTGCTTTCTGTGTCTATTTAAAATCTGTGTGTTGTCATTGAGCATTGTCTGATGATATTTGGAGAACTTTATTTTCTTTCACCAGGTTGAATAGAATTTAAAGACTTTTGTCAGAAATCTAATTATAAGGAGAGCCATGTTTCTTAATAGTTAGAACATTAGCATTAATCTCTTTATGTGTCCAGAAGGTAGGGCCAGTATTTGCAGTGGAGACTAATTTATTTGGCTTGTGTCTACTTTTAGAGTCAACATTACTCAGAGTCGCAGCTCTCACTCCTTGAACAAACAGCTCATTATTAACATGGAGCCCTTGCAGCCCCTGCTTCCTTCACCCATTGAACAGGAAGAGGAAGTTCCTGTGGCTGAGGGTAAGTCCACCACTTCATTCTAGAAACCTCCTTTCTGAGGAATGAGGAAGTTTTGTGAATTCAAAATATTTCTAAACCAGGCTGAGGTGGTGGCATGCCTTTAATCCCAGTACTTGGGAGGCAGAGGTAGGTGTGTCTCTGAATTTGAGGCCAGCCTGCTCTGCAGAGATAGCTCCAAGAGAACCAAGGAGACACAGAGAAACCCTGTCTAGAAAAAACAATATTTCTAAAATTCCTTGTGAAAGAAGTAATGGAGGAAGACACATACTCTCAAGTAAGGCAGTTACTTTTAGTATCTATTTAAAATCCAGTTTTAATTCATTAAAATTAAAACCCAATTCCTCAGTCACCATAGCAAGATTTCTAGTACTGAGTAACCACCTATAGCTAGTGGCCACTATATCCATCTGAGACTACGAATATTTTCATCATTGCAGAAAATCTTGATGAAAGGAATGGTGTTTTATACTACTCAAAATTAAATGAATGATTAAAAGAAATTCTCCACAAGTATATATACACTGCTCCTCCATTTTTTTTTTTTTTTTTTTTTTTGGCCTCTTAATTCCCAAGCCTGTTGTTTCTACAGACATTTTCTTAGCTTTTTATCAGCTTTTTATTGGCTTGGTTTAGTTTTGAGACAGGCTTTCACTTAAACCAGGTTGCCCTTAGATGCCATATGGAGTCAGAAATTTCTCTTCTTCCTCCCTCTAGCTCCTGAACACTGGGATGACAGGCATGCACCATGATCGTGGCACCATGATTCTATGCAATGATAAGAACCTAACCCCTAACCAAGGGCATTATAGGCAAACACTCTATCAACTAAGTTATATTCCCAACAGACCTGATAGTTTTAATGAAAGCTAAGTATTTAGTTTCTACTTCAACTTGGAAGCTTTGGTATTATTAAATGGTAATAAAATTTTCGTATCACCACTGTTGCTATTGTTGCTGCTAGTCTTTTGCATCCTCATCCTCCTCATCCTCCTTTCTTTTTACTTCTGACTTCTATCTTCATCTTCTTCATATAATTTCTGTCATTTTGGAGAGACTTACTTCAAGGAAAACTCTCACTGTGCTGCTTGTTTGAGACTCCAATAAGGCAAACTCAAACCCTACTAATGTCATAGTCATTTTTAATGCTTTCCAGTGAAGTTATTAAAACCCTGAATTCAAACTAGCTTTCCCTTAGCATGCACTTTGTGTTGCTTTGCTTCTTTTTGTTGTTTTGTTTTTGTTTTGTTCTCTTTGTTTTGTTTCATTCAAGACAGGGTTTCTCTGTGGAATAGCCCTGGATGTCCTGAAACTCTTTTTAGACCAGGCTGGCCTCGAACTTACAGAGGTCCACCTGCCCGCCTCCAGAGTTCTGGGATTAAAGGCATGCACCACCATTACCTGGCTTCCCTTTAACCTTTTTTTTTTTTTTTTTTTTTTTTTTTTTTTTTTTTTTTTTTTTTTTTTTTTTTTTTTTTTGTCTGTCAGACTATTTAAGTAATAGACTACATGCAGCAATCTCATCAATCTCTATATAAATCTAAACTCATGTTAGGACCATAAAGGTGGACCTGTGGGGCTATGATATGGATCTCCTGTTTTTCTTCCCAATCTAGCATCAATGAATAAATTCGCCTTATGGGTTTTTACTGTTATTTGTTTGTTTAATTGGCCTATTGAGGATGGATTGCTAAGACTGGTTTGTTAAGAGCTTTGAGGGCCCAGGCTCTGACACTAAAAAATTTACTAATAGAGTCTCTTTTATATCCTGATGTGTCCTAGTTAGGGTTTCTATTGCTGTGAAGAGGCACCATGGCCACCAAAACATTTGACTGGGGCTGCCTTACAGTTTCAGAGGTTTAGTCCATTACCATCATGATAAGACATGGTGGCATGCATGGTGCTGGATAAGAAGCCAAAAAGTTCTACATCTTGATCTGCAGGCAAGAAGGAGACTGTGTCACTGGGTATATAGCTTAAGCATATGAGATCTCAAAGCATACCTTTAAAGTGAAATACTTCCTATAACATGGTCATACCTACTCCAACTGGCCAGTCTTCCTAATAGTGCTACTCTATGGGTCAGACATTCAAACACATGTATCTATGGGTGGCCATATTTATTCAAGCCACTACATGGTGTGAGAATGTCTTTAAGTAATAACAACCTGTGACTCTGAATTTCTCATGCAAATTGTTCAACCTGTCTGGTTCATTAGCTTGTTTTTCCATAAATGTTCCATCTGTATAGAAATCTAGTCACAATTCCACATGTAATTCTTTTTCCCTCCAAGTTAGACTCAACTTTCTCTTCCCTCTTTGATCAATCCTGAAGTAACCATGACCATCACAAAAAGTTAATTTCACTGAAAAAAATATTCCAGGAACATGAATTTAGAACATAGATCTTCACATATATACCATGTTCAAATAAGATAGGAACACATATACCATGTTCAAATTAGGTAGGAACTTCATGAACTTCTCATACTTCTGTTGCTGCAGAACAAAGGAATAAATAACATACTTTTCAAATACATCAGTGAGTTTTGGGGGTAGGCAGGCTACGTAAAAAATGAGAAAAAGCTCTGTTACTGGCTTTAGATTTTCTCTGACAGAACTTTGACTACCAGAAACTATAGGTTTGCTTATGCATTTCAAAGAAAGTACCTAATGATCACAAAGAATGTTAGATCATGTACAAAGGGCAGCAGTAAATGGCTGAGGTCTAATGATTTTCTAAGATTTTTTGGCTCTAAGATCGAAATATTTCAATTTCTCTACATTACTAAAGTTCTACTCACACAGTCAGCCCTTGCAAGCAATGCTATTTTTCTGGGAATTCTCATTCACAGTTTCCCCTGCTGGACAAGCATCACATTTTGTGTCTACAAGAGGGCACATATTGCTGATTATATATTATAATATAGTGTTCCTCATGGCTAGGAAGGTTCATGCCTAGGATATAAAGATGAGTAATAGGTAGTACAACAGGCTTCAGAGGAGCAATAGTTGTCAATCCCTCAAGAAAAACACTCCTGGGTCATGTCAAAACTATTAGCCATCGTGATCCTGATCGATTTTTTTCTCCTTTGTCATCTGTATCTGACATACTGTTTACATGTGACACATAATAGGAGTAATATATTTTAAATTAAAATAATTAAGAAGACAATCTTGCCTAATGAAGTTACTGTTGTAGCTTAGCCAAGCAAAATATCCTCTCCCTGTATCATTTTATTTTTTACCTATATATGTTTGGGGCCCTTATTTTTTTGTAACCCTTTCTAATTTGGGGGGCCTTTAGTTTGATGTTTGAAGAACATCTTTATTTTTTTTCTGGCCAGCTTGATTCCATAGGTATCACTATGAGGAGTGGCTAGCTTTAATTCTAGGATATCACTATCCAGATTATTGGAACTCTTATTTGTAGATAAGAATTTGATATGTACTTTTGCACAAAATTTGTTTGGAGAAGTAAATGGATAGTTACTTTACAGAAAAAATAAGATAAACTATACAGTATCATTTTTTTTATTCCTTCCCAACAAATATTTCCTTTCCCCTTTCCCCTTGAACCAAATATTACTTACTGGAGGGGCCAGACCTATAAGAAGTCAAGATTTTATGTTTGTGGGCATAACTAAATACTATTTCTTATTTCACAGAAAAGGGGACTACAATAGGAATCATTTTTTAATACTATCCATCTGCTTCTATGTAGGAAACAGCTCTACTTCTCCATATTCAATGAGTTATGTAGGTATTGTTTTCAGCAAGTGGGCCTTGTCATCTGTTTGTGGAGAATATAGCTGCACAGCTGGGGTTGTTTGGGGTTCCCATGGGATCCTTTAGCCTACAGCTCAATTACATGTAACTCACTCAGTGCTAACAACTTCTTTTGGTGACAGGATGTATCCAGTTGGGGCTCTGTCTTTGGTATTATTAGTCAATTTCATTTAGATCACCTTTATATGTGTGTATATTTTAAGAAATTTTTACTCTTTAAGTTTACATAGTGTTCTTCAGATATCTCTTAGTTTTAGCTGTTTTTCCTTGTAAATTTCATGACTCCATCTTTAATGGCTGTGTAATATCCCATTGTGTAAATGCACAACATATTTATCTCCATTAATTTCATCTTTTGAAGGTGATCTAAATTATTTTCAATTTCTGGCCATTGTGAATAGAGCAACAATAGACATGATTGAGCAAATGTTTCCGTGATAAGATTAAATATCCTTTATGTATATGCTCAAGAGTGGTATAGCTGAATCTTGAGGTTGACCTATTCTCATCTTCATGATGAACTACTACACAGATTTCTGTGGTGGCTGTGTAAGTGTTTACTCACACCAGCAATAAAGAGGGCTCTTCTTACCCCACATCCTTTCCAGTGAGAACTGGCATTTGTCTTATTGGTCTTGGGCTAGTCTAAGTGGATGAGTAGAGGGAATGAAGGTTAAAGAAGATCTGCCTGACCTGCTGGAGATAGGGACAGAGAGAAAGGGGAGGCTGCCCCACCTGAGAGAAAGGGGAGGCTGCAGCAACTGTTTAGCTATGGAGGTGAAGATCTGCAGTGAGCATACATGCTTTTCTGGCCTGTGTGGCTAGGGTTCCCAGGAGTAGCCTACTGGAGGTGGAGACTAGAATAAGGGCATAAGCAGAAGGAAGGAAGGTTGCAGAAGAAATTCTAGATAATCTGCTGGAGATGGGGGTGGAGAAGGAGAGGGATGGCTTACAGTTTCAGAGGTTTAATCCATTATCATCATGATAATACATGGTGGCATGCAGCCCATGTTTTGCCACAGAAGTGAAGACCTGCAGGTAGCCTACCACCTTTCCCTGCTAATATTAACATTTTAACAACAGGAAAATATAGCAGTCTAATTTCCGAGACAAAGTTAATGTCTCCTTTCTTTTTCTTAGTAGGAAAATTTTATTTCTTGCGACTGTAATAATTTTGGCTTCAAATATAGGTACCCCAAATGGAAATATGATGTATGTATGTATTGGTGAGAGACAGAGTATTTTTATTTTTTGCATTTTCAGATAGGCACAATTTTACTTAAACATGTGCCTCAGAATACAACTATCTTTTTCTAGTTTGAATCGGGAGAATTAGATCTGGAGATTGGTCAGAGAGAGATTGGGAGAAGTGGAGAGAGGGGAAGGTGCATGTGGAATATATTGTCTGAGAGAAGAACACATTTTTAAAGAAGTAAAAGAACTTGAAAGAGAAGACGCACAAACATGGGTCCTTTTAGGCCAGGGCACTGGCTCGGGAATGCATACAGAGGCTATTAAATCATTTTAAATTTGTTAGCAGAGTGATGAACACCAACAAAAACAGATTTTAAGCTGTATGTGGTTTGGGAATGGCAAGGGAAACATCTCTTACACATGAAAGAAATGATTATTCAGTACTTTCCACCTTCTGTGAGGCTTGGCGTTTTCTTATGCTATATTACTGTCGGTAAAGTCTCTGATAAAACATCGTGTAGTGTTGTGGCTTAACAGGTTCTTCTCATTGTCCATTCACCATCTTTGACTGCCAGCTGTGAACATACTCCTTTTTCTTCCTGGCCATAATTCAAGGAGTTTTCCTTCTGTCCTTTGTACAGATTCTGTATCTTTCTCCTTCCTGATAGTGAGCATTGTAGATGTAATTAGTGGTATTAGCTTTCTTCTCTGTGAGCATTAATGTAGTTGTGATCATCCCAAGTAGACCTTTATTAATCATCATAAATTGGGTCATCTTTCAGATAATTAATAAGAAATACACTTAGTATAGGTGCAAAAGATAGGTTAATGTCGTAAATTAGAAGTAATTCATAAAAGCATCATTGTAGCATTGCTAATTAATTCTTTGTTCATCCTAAGCTTTCCTTTTTAAGAACAGTAACAGCCTACTGCTGCTGAACTACAGGACTTAAGAGACTTCTGAAAAGCTGAAGATAACTTCTCCTTTTACTTATAAATGAAATATTGAGTGAGCTAAGCCAGACTCCAAAGCTTATGTCATAACAACCGATATCTAGAAGGAAGCATTTCTGTTTGATTTGGCCACTGATGACTGGAGCAGCTTAGAGAACACAATAAAAGCCCAAGTAAGACCTGCAGACAACATTGTATAGTGTCCTCAGAGATTCTTTTTTATTCCCTTTATGTGCTATCTTTGAAGGCGTTCTCATCTTTGTAATTCTGTTGCTTTCTGACCACTATGTGCTAGCCGGAAGTTTACATCACTATTAAAAAAATCAAAAAAAATTACGTTATTTCTTAAATTGTATGTAAGAGTAAATGCTTTATTTATTTATTGTAATTAATTTTATGAGAATTTTCTTTTCCGTGTATTATGTTATCATCACAAGAATCTAACATCATACATTCTGTACATTCTGTATTAACTAATTCTCAACAGAGCTCACTGTGGAGTATAGTATTTCTCAGTGTAAACATTTCAATGGTGACAACAGTGTTTATCAGTTTTGTCATTGGTTAATGTTCCAATTTAGCTCATTTTGTGAAGTACAGTATTTTTTGCATTGGAAATATAATGGAGATATTAATTGTTATTCTATTTCTATTTTGCAACAAAAGCCCTGATCTGTCTTGTTTCCTCACCAAGCTGCTAAGTGCCATAAGTAAGAACATTACTTTTCCAATATTCATTTTCATGCTCTATAAAGTAAAGCCAGATGTGAGAACACTTAACCACTTGTAAATCATGTCAGGGTTAAACAAGTCAAGACTACACCTTAAAAAGATTTTGAGCAGGGGAAAGTCCTTATTGGATGGGCTAAACAAATGGGTATTCCTCATAATGGATCTCAGAAGAGAACTGTTCTGTACCATGTAATTGATGTGCTTTTAGTTACGCTGTTCATGATTTCTGAATGACAGCCTGAGAAAGAATGTGCAGGTGATGGGGAGATGGTAAAAAGATGATACAGAAAAGGTGGAGTATGTGTGGGAGAGATAGAAGTTGACTAGCTTCAAGTAAGCTAGAAGGACTTAGGGCCTAGAAAATTAATGGTCACCAAAGCCACCCAGTTAAGGGACAATGGGAGGATGAATTCAGAAGGAAGTTTAATTTATTATAAATTTCTAAACTGGATCTTGAGGGGAAAAAAAAAAAAAAACAGAGCCTAGAAGGATACCATAAAGCATTGCGACTAAAGGATTATAGCAGCAGTTCTCAACCTGTGGGTCATGACCCCTTTGGAGATCATATATCAAATATCCTGCATATCAGATATTTACATCACCATTCATAACAGCAGCAAAATTATAGTTATGAAATATTAAAGGGTCGCAGCATTACAAAGGTTGAGAACCACTGGTTTATTGGATGAAGGCAAAGAGGAAAATGAACTGTTTAATTTAGTTGACCCATCTGCAGTACACGAGTGTCTCCCATTTGATTATATTCTCGTTATCATCTAGATCTAGGAGGTCTTACTGAGGTTTATTTTCTCTGCCATTTAAAGAGCTAAACGGCAAGAAAAATCTCAGATTCAGCAAGCAGCAACAAATAACAACTTTTATGATAATCGAAGACGCATGCGGATTCATACACACACACACACACACACACACACACACACACACACACACACACAAGGGTTGGGGAAATATGCCCTGCAGATAAGAGAATGGATCAAAATTACTTTTTTTTCCATGGAGGACCAAGAGTTTTAACTTGTTCTGGCAGCTGCAATGGTTCCTATTTCCACTAATTAGAAGTCTATTTGCATAAACAAAGAAAGGAAAACTGGCAGACCCACAGTATCAGAAAAACATGTGTTTATGGTGGTATAGAGCACATCTCCCTTCCCTAATTTTGGGTTGATCACTTAGAGACTGGAGAACTATTGAAACTACAGCTTCAGGAAAGTATGTTCAGGATCTGCCTTGAACATACATGAGCAGCATGGACCTCTCATCTAGAAAAGGAGGAGGTCCTGCTAACAGAAGAAAAAGCCCTCCAGGCCTTTGTCTCATGTCAGGGTGTTGAGGAAGATTCTGGACATTTGCCATCTTCAGTATCTAGCTGTGGCCCCCTTTCCTTACCTGTCAGGGATCTGTCTAGGTCCTAGACTCTCGTTCTTACATATAGTTTCCAAGAAGGGTTCTCATTCTGGGGAAGAGAGTTAAGAAGAAAGACCTTACTGGAATTTCTAGCCTCTGATCAGGACAGAACTCCCAGTGGGGCCAAGGTTATTTCTAGCTTTAGCCAAGGAAAAATTTCATTTGAGGGTCCCCTACTCTAAAACTCCCTGACCAATTTCTATATTCTATTCTTATTAATTCCTCCACAAAGAGTCAACCATAATTACTGTTTAAAAATTTTAAAGAATTGCCAATTTTGATTCTTAGAGTTAAAGTGGGTCATTAGATATGCCAGCTGGACACCACTCCATTGAACGTATCTGAGGGTCTTGGAGCTGCATCAGTGATTTTTTTGGTGTCATTACCTGGTGTGGCAAGAAATGGAAGTCGTCGGTGCCTTCAGGGAGGGCTAAAAGAGAAAGAATAAAAGCAAAAGGCATTAGATAAATGAGTATCAAATCATTTGGGAACAGAGGGATTTGGGGCTCCTTTTTAAGGCTTGAAAAATGATTAGGAGACTTGGTTAGATGGCATTTGATTGCAATAGGGCTCTCTATTTGCATGTGCATTGACTCTCAATGCTAGAAGATAAAATTACAACAGATCTGTTTAAGATACAGAGATTAATAGAATCACTATTAACACTACAGCAGCCTCCTTCCCATTTCTGGTTGTGATTTGTCCACACACCAATTTATTGTTTGGCTCTGAGTGGATCTGTTCCATGGCTTCAGATACAGGGCTGGCCTGCCATGGATTCACACAGTCCAGCCATCCCAAAGTGTTAGCCCCCTTTGGCAGTGGTAATTTGATGCTTCTTTACTTAGGGATAAATTCAATGTCTATGGTACAGGAAAGGTGTTCCAGCACACTCTTCTTCATCCTAGACTCAGAAAAAGTGGAGAGGGAAAAAGAAAAATGGGGCTTAAGTTAAATGAAGATGCAAAGAGAAACAAAAGAATTTTATGTAAATGTGGATTTGAGTTTGGACGGCAGGAAAGTGTGTGTGTGTGTGTGTGTGTGTGTGTGTGTGTGTGTGTGTGTGTGTGTGTGTGTGTGTGTAATGGGGAATTTAAAGCAGAGAACAAATAGGGCATTAGCTCCTGTATTCACCCTTCTTCAGTTCCTGCCTAACACACCAATGACATGGGGGAAGTTGTGTCCTTGAGACTGACTAGGGCTGTTTAACTTCTGGTTGGCTATAACTTAGGAAAGGGAAGGTTTGGGTCCCAGAAAATCAATGATACCAAAGACATCTCAGGTGACTGTCTCAAAATATTTAGCTTATAAATTAAGATAATAAAAGAAAATTAACAGACCAATGGGGATTAGGTTCCTAAAAGAGTTTATTACACATAGAGCTTAAGAGAAAGAAGGCAGTGTGTGTGTACAGCAGAAATAGAGTGAATTCCTAGAAATGTGGTACCATTCATGTTCCTCACCAGGCTTTGATACAGAAAGGTACAGAGAAGAGTGAAAAAGTCAGTTCAACTGGCCTATCCATAAGGTTTTCAGATTTATTGGCACAAATATTCATTTAGGGGAGAAGAGATGATGAGAAAACAGTCCTCCCTCTAGCATGTGTGAGATCCGGAGATAGAAATTAGATAGATGAGTTTATAATGAAGATACCAAAAACACTGACAAGTTTCTGAAATAAAATGTGCAATTTCAGGATTAAGGCATGCCACACCCATAAATAATCCATATGACTTGCTGAATTTCTTTCTATAAATGCTGTCCATTATTATTCTTGTAAAGAAATATAATAATGCAGAATTTCAAATGGTGATTTTAAATGTAATCCCTTGTGTCATCAGCCAAAAAACACAATATTTTATTAGAAAATTATCTTTTGTCAGTAATTTCCAGATAAAGTAGGAAAATAAAGGCATGCATTTTGTGTGGGAAATTTTTTTCTCTTACTATCATGTTAGAAATATACAATCAATAAAAACATATGTGGAAGGCACATAGATCTTAGACACATTTGTTAACTAGTTATTTTTTACAGCTATAGATTTTTTAATCTCAATTTTATTATGATAAAAACATTCTGAAAAGAGCAAGTTAGAGGAGAAAGGGCTTATCTTCTCTTCCATTTCCACTCCATCATTATGGGTAAACCACAGTGTCACAAGCTTGAAACTTGAAGCAGAAAATTACATTATATCCACAGTCAAAAGAAGTAAATGAAATGCTTTCTTACTTTTGCTCAGCTTTATGTCTGTTCATTCATACAGTTCAAGATCACCTTCCTGAGGAATGGTACCACCCACAGTGGCTGGGTCTTCCCAGATAAGTTAACTTAATTAAAGCAGTCCCTCACAAATATGCCCATGGGCTAACTCAATGTAGACAATTCTCCAAAGCCTTATGAATGTTAATTTCCTTTGAGAACTTACTAGTTTTTCTGATGAGCCTTTCTTTATATACAACACCCCTGTCTTGCAGCTTTCAATACTATTTATTTGTTCTGTGTATTTATTGTTTTATCTATAAAATTATGTGGAAAGTTGTTCTTCTGATCCTGTTGGTTTGTTGTTCTGTGAGTCTTCTTTAACTTTATGGGCATCACTCTCCCTAGATTTAGAGATTTTTTTTTTTCTGTGATTTTGTTTTATGTACCTCAGAATTATCCTTCTTATTTTATTTCTGTTATTTGTAGATTTGGTCTTTTCATTGTGTTCCAAGATCTTGTTTATTGTTTTTAATTTGCCATCTTATTTGATTGTATGATCCAATTTCTTTGATTACTCTTGAAATCGTAATATTCGACCTTCATTATTTATTATGTTGATGAGACTTTCCACTGAACTTTGTTTTTGACTTACTGAACTTTTTATATCCAGCCTCATTTCAGTTTTTTATTTCCTCAATATTTCTATATCTTTAATTATATTGTTGTATTATAGGATGTCATACTTGTTTCACTCAGCTATTCGTATTTTTCTGGGATTCAATCAGTTTATTCCTATCCCATTTAAGTTTATTCAAATGTTTATGTCTTCTTTGAACTCTTTGAACATGTTTTTAATTATTTTGAACTACTCTCACCTAAGTTGTCCTCGTTAGTGACCATTGTTGTGAAATTGGTGGTTCCTTGGGAGACAGTATATAGGTGAAGCTTTTGTCTTGTTTTGTTTTCGCTTTTGACACCCCACTCCCATATTTCTTGTGTTCCTAACGTGGGGCCTGGACATCTGGAGTTATATTGTTGGTTGTGTCTTTTTATGAGATTTCTGGCCCACAATGTAGGCTTTCTAAGCTTCTAATAACAGTCTCTCATTGCTGGAAGTCCTGGGCAGGTGTCTGGTTAGGCTTTGGTGATTACGGAGAGGAAATGGGGCAGGAATAAGAAGTGATCCCCAATTGGTGATTGCGGAAAGTTTGGGTAGGCTGAGTATGAAGGTCTGAGACGTCATTTTCCAGGTTCTCCTAGTCTTATATGGTAATTGAAGATCCCTAATAGGTAACAAATGGGATGTTTGGAAGTCTAGACTAGGGAAGATGCAATATGAGGAAATGTGGGGTTATGATAGACAAATGATGGGACTTTGGGCATCAAGACTGGGGAAGGGCCAGCAGTCTTACCTGTAAGTCACTTTCCTAGGTCTCCATGTCTCCTGGGGTCGATTCTTGGGACCTTTTCAGGAAGTGAAGGGTGGTTTGTAGAGTCCTGTGAGAGTCAGAACCTAAAAGTGAAAGTGTAGGTTCACTTGCCAGGGTCCTTGTGAAGCAGCTAAAAAAAAAAACAAAAAACAAAAACAAAAACAAAAACAAAATAAAACAAAAAACCCTTAGCTGGAAATAGTCAAGGCTTTGGATAATATTGAAGGGAGGGAGTTGGAGAAAGAGGCATGGATGGGCTCCTGTCTGGGTTGTGGGCAGAGATTTGAGATTTCCACACAGAAATAGAGCAGGAAAAAAAAAATAGTATGGGGTCCCAAATAAACAGCAGGCAGGATTTGAGTCTGTTGAGAGTGAAGAGGACCAGACTTAGTGCCTTCTTGGAACCTCATGGGGCAGCTAAAAGGTCTGATGCTATTTTCTTTTCTAAAAATAATATTTTATTAATTCTTTGAGAATTTCATGCAAAGTGTTTTAATCATACTCGCAAACCTTTTCCAGATTCTAGATCTGCCCTAATATCTCTACCTACCCAACTTAGTATTCCATTTTTTTTTATTGGTGGAAGTCAATTATAAGTACAGAGCCTTCCCTAGAGAACAGGCTTACCAGGGACCACACCCTTAATAAAAGCACACTATCTTCATCTCTTCATCCAGTGACAAAATATTTGACATTTTTACTTTTTGACAATTAGAATTACATTTCTATGAGCATTGTTAACAGTTTCTTGTGTCTGTTTTAGGTTACTGGAATATGAATAGAATGACTGGATGAAATAATTCTGTATTTGACTTTTTAAGAGACAATCAACATTGCATCTTATCGGTACTTACTGAGAACTTTACATTCTTGCTAGTAATGTACAGAGTACACAGTAATTTCTTCTGATCTCCACCAACAATTTTTGCTGTAACTTTTGAAAAACGTATTTTGAGCAGAAAGACCTGATAGTTTTGATTTGTATTTTCCTCATGGTTTACAAAAATGCACATTTTTTTATGCTTATTGGTTGTTTGTTTGTTGATTGTTTTGTTTTATCTTTAATTATGGTTTTTCTTTTTTATTTTTATTAGTTCTTTGGCAATTTTATACAGTGCCTTTTGACTATATTTAACACACACACCACACACACACACACCATACACACACATTTTATATCCAGTTAGGGTTTCTATTGCTGAGATTAAACACTATGACTAAAATCAAGTTGGGGAGGAAATGATCTGTTTGCCTTACACTCTGGCATCATATTCCATCATTGAAGAAAGCCAGGACAAGAACTCAAACAAGGAAGGAACCTTTAAGCAGAATCTGAGGTAGATCCTGGAGGCAGGAACTGATAAAGAGACACGTAGGTGTGGTGCTTACTGGCTTGTTTCTCTTGGCTTGTTCACTCTGTTTCCTTATAGAATATAAAACTACCAGCCCAGGTATGGCACCACACACAATAGGTTGGACCCTCTCCCATCAATACTATCTAAGAAAAGGCTCCACGTGGTGGTCTACAGCCTGATCTTCAGGAGGCATTTTCTCAATCAAGGTTTATAGTTTGTGTCAAGTTGAAATAAAACTAAGCAGAACACTTTTCAAATCTGTCTCCTATTAGTATTCACCCAACTTAATAACATTTTCCTAATCCATCAAGAATATTTAGTGCTTAGATGTGTGACATTTTGTTGGAGTTAACCAATACTACAGGGGCTATATATAGTCTTAGAGAAAACTGACCCTCCCTCTCCCACCAGCTAATAAGTGCCATGACTTCCTTGTCTAGGGATGAGACTTCAGACCCAAATCCTCTCTCTGTGCTATCTTTGGCCTGTATTGACCTTAACATACTTTCTTAAGATGCTTTAATTGCTAAAAGAGAAGGAAAGTAATCATCAGTCTTACTCAACTGGGAAAATATATACTATAGCATTATAAGCTATAACAATGTCTGGCCTGACAAAACATGCACATTGATAAAAGAGTGCCATGAATATACATGATAGTCTGGTTACATTTAAATCCTGCTACACAAACAAAATCCCTACATGGCACCATTGTTGGGGAATAAACTTATAGTTAAACAGGTCGTAAGGGAGCGTCTAATATTATTCTGCAAAATTGACATGGTACTATACCAATAGTTAGTGACAGGTCATTATACCTACAGATTAATGCATCTCTTAGTCCTTATCAGAGAAGTTTTTATTTGAAGTTGATGTTGATAAAAACAGATACCCAAAACTGTATATAGATTACTTACATGGTATTTTCCATTCAAACTGTTTTCTGCTCTTAGACTAGAGCTACCAGGAAATGTTTGGTAGTATTATTGAATGATAAAAAAAAAAAATAAGGGAATTGCCAACTGTATTCTGTATTAGACTTTCCTAATTAATGTACCTAGTTGATAAATTAATGTTTTATTATAGCTCTATCCTACAGAGCAGTTCTTTTATGCTTTTATTATTTCCTAATATTCAACCTACTCAAAATTAAGAGACCCAGTTTTAGCCTAGAGCTAGATATCACATATGTAAAATATAACATTAGGAAATGCATGTTTCCCAATAAGCATTTAAAAATCACAAGCCCTTTAACTATTCTGCCTTGTGGATATATATCTATGAAAAATTAACTGGTATGAATAAAGGTTAAAAGCTGTATCTGTAAAGGCAAGACTCAGAAAATTTTTTCTGTCTTTATTTTTTCATAATTTTACAAATAGACAACTAAAGTTAACTAGGAAATTTAGCCTCACTTATTAAAAGAAAAAATATAAATTTGTACATACCACATGATTGCAATTACAGATTCAGGTTTATATACCTCAAATGTTTTGTACCAACAATAAATCAAATTTCATAGGATTTTTTTCTTCTGATTTTGGAACATGTGAGTACACTTGAGTATGCTTGAGTATTGCTAGCCATGAAATCTAAAAATCCAAAAAAAATGGACTGAAATATTTAACTGTGATTTGCTTTAAATGTTCTGGATATAAGGGATTTTTATATTTTGGACTTGTAGATTACATATTCATCCAGCATACTAAGAACAGAAATCCTAAAACTTTGCCTGGAATAAAGAATAGAAATCAATACTTCAAAACAATTACTCAATTCCCTCCAAGGAAAGTTCAAATAATACTCTATTATGTTACAGTATTGAACTCTGAAAGACATCATTTATAATTTTCACATAATCCTGGATCATTTTCATGTTTTTTTTTAAAGACTTGACTCTAGTTCAAGGTTTTCAGACCAAATAATATACTTAAATGTTGTATGTAATTCAAAATGTTGATTGGTGTTATTTATTTTAGGTTTATCATCTTGAGCTAAGAGCTTACTAGTATGATTTTTGTCTAATATCAACATGCCATTGAACAGTTTAACATATTCCTTGAACTCTCCTTGTTTCTACTTACATATTTTTGTGAAACAAGAAAATATAAAACTTAAACTTTATAAAATTATGGGTTTTTTTTCCAGGTGCCCCATTGCCTAAAGCAGATGTTTCTGAACCACTGACTGTCAACTCACCAGTGAAGAGAGCTCGGCGCACAGATCCTCTGAGTGAAGAGGAAAATAAAGTAAAAGAAGACCCTTTGACCATCTCTGAACTGGTGTACAATCCCAACGCCAGCCTGCTCCCTACACCAGTGGATGACGATGAAATCGACATGCTCTTTGACTGTCCATCTAGGCTCGAGTTAGAGAGAGAAGACACAGATTCATTTGAGGAACTGGAAGCAGATGAAAATGCCTTTTTGATGGCTGAAGAGGAGGAGCTGAAGGAAGCTCGGCAAGCTTTGTCATGGAGCTATTCCGTCCTGACCGGCCATGTCTTGGTCAACCCCCTGGTCAAGAGTTTCTCCAGGCTCCTTGTGGTGGGCCTGGGACTGCTGCTGTTTGTATTTCCCCTGCTCCTCCTCCTTTTGGAGTCAGGTATTGATCTCTCCTTCTTATGCGAAATCCGTCAGACCCCAGAGTTTGAGCAGTTTCACTATGAATATTACTGTCCCCTGAAGGAGTGGGTGGCTGGGAAAGTCAACATCTTGCTCTATATGCTGGGTTGTTCATAGGTTCATATCTGATATGACTAAGGGCTATCTTCAAAACTAGTGGTATGATTTTCAGTAGATGTTAGGTTTTGATTGGCCTTGAGTTGTTAAGATATATTCTTTTCTTTTAACTGACTGCTCAAACCTTGAAATTAAATTTAAGTTAATTTAAATCAAGTATAACATTTTTAGTTATCCTTCAGAAAGGCAGCCTTGAAGTAACCAAAAAAAATTCTCCTTATACCATAATATGTAGTACATTGGAGTTAGATATTCCTATTTCTTTATTGTGAACTATAACGTTCAGAATTTTAGCAAAATGCAAGAAAAATCTTTTTAATGTAACCTTTGGTAAAAATAATATCCTCTTTTTGATGCCTATTCAAATAAGTTAATGCTGGGTTTTTCTTTCAGTTTTTTTAAAAAAAATATTTTTATGCGTTCTAACTATTTTGGTAAATTTTTAGCATAAAAAGAAGCTTTCTGAAGTTATTTAAGTATACATATTGTAAAACTAATGCACATGGAATTTTTAGTGTTTTGGCACCTGATTTTTTAAGATATTTTTTGGCTAACTAATCCCATAATTTATTAATTATATCTATGACTTTGAAAAACAATAGTAAGAAACTATAGTAAGTACTCAAAACAGATGATTTAACTAGAAGATGTGAGCAATGAGATCATTGAGCTGACATTGTGAGTAGTTTTTAAAGTTTTGACAAGCTAATCTTATAATTCATTTGCATTTTGCCTATATATTTGGGCTGGGGAAGCAAAGTATTTTTAAACGAAATTGAAACTACTTGTAATAGTAAAATTTTAAAAGTCCACTAGTTAATTGTTTATTGTTTACTACTCTATGTAAAAGCAGGTAGGAGTTTGGCAAATAGAAGGTAGCAAAGAAGAGTTCTGGTGAGATGGCTAGGGAAGAGGTGATTAGCTTATGGTTGCTCTTATGAAAGTGATGATGATACATGGCACTCAATATAAACAGCTATGCACTCATTTTCTGAGTTCACAAAATCATGTTTAGTTAATAAAAGCGAAGACATTTTAAGGCGAATTTTTGGGATCTCTCATGCTTTTCTTTGTAATTCTCTGGATGAAATTTCAAGGTGTGTGTAGTGTGTGTGTGTGTGTGTGTGTGTGTGTGTGTGTGTGTGTGTGTGTGTGCATAAAAGGCGGAGATAGACAGAGACAGACAGGCAGAGGAGATGGAGGGGGGGAGAGAGAGATTTTCTTTATGGATTTCTTTAAGTTCTAAACTCTTGTAATAGAAACTTCTGTTGAAAGAGTGACGTGAGCCATCAGATGATACGCTAATTCTGTTTGGGTGAAATAGATAATGGAAGAGAAAAACAGACAAAGGAAATAATAAACACTGTAGTACATTCCTTCATATTAGTAAGCCCAAGATAGAAAACACCTGGTGCTTTCCATTGCTCATCACTCACCAACACTGTATAGAGTAAGAATCAAAGGAAAATTGACATGTATGTTGAAAATATCCCATTGGTTATGAAGAGGTTGAACACAAATTGAGTACTACAGTCATGCTCACTTAGTGCAACTTGGAGTGTTTTACTAGATGATTATTTTGAAAGTGAACTTTGAAAGTCAGCTCTTGGGATTTTGAGTTGAATGCTTTATAATATATACTTGCTATTTCATACATTATTTAGACAGATATAAAAATATTTTCTATTACTGGGGCATTAAATCATTTTTTATAAGTTTGATACTAAAATTTTGATTGAAATTTTAATTTTTTTTTCTTTTTCTCTTATATGATTTTGAAGTCATACTCTCTGGCATGGGGAAACTACAGTGCAGCTGGTAGAAAATTATTCACCCTTTGAATTGTGCTTCATATTTTCTTTGAAGTGTTGACCAAAATAACACATTTGGCCTTTAAAAAAATAATGTTTAAGTTAAATAATATTTTTAAAATATGGAGATAGCATGTTTATATTATAAAATATAAAAAGAAAGTAAGACAGATATAACATGTAACACATGCATGCAGAAGAGGAGCAAGATGCAGATAGTTTTAATATTTATAGCTTGCATCACTCTTCTCTTGAGGAACAGATCATTGTGGAGTAGAAATACTTTTAGGAAAAAAACAGAATTATTAAATTAAAGTAATAATGGTAAAGTCTAACACTGGGATCCTATAATGTCATTTATTTGGTAAATAATTAAGGCTTTTAAGAAATACACATTTACTGTTAGAAAGATTTTATAAGTTGTTTTAACCAAATAAAGAAAGCATTCTACAAAGGACAAACAGTATATAAAACAGTAAAGTTGAGAGTTCGTAGCAAATACATGAGCATTTGAATATTTCATATCATTGGTATATGTGTATTTATAAAAAATGTATGTGTTTGTATAGATATAGCCCACATGCTTCTCATACATACTTACTTGTGTTGATTTTTCAGAAACTTGTGGAATACTTTGGTTTCTTTCTCTCTCAGATATTGTGATATTATAACATGTAGAGCCTTATGTGCTTAATTATTTTATGAAAGTACTTTATGTACATTTGTGGATTTGTGTACTTACACGCAACAAAGAGAGAGCAAGTAAATGTACACACAGTAGTCTTCAGTGCTAATATGAGCTCTATGATGAGAATGATGGAGGTAAAGGATCATATATTTCCAAGCTTGGAACATAATGTGTGTTATGTATTTACAGTATATTTTGTAGTTTGTCTAATATTTATGAACATAACTCTGGGAAGAATTTACAATGAGTTCATTTCATTGAAGAAACAAGAGATATCGGGGTCATGTTATTATTATTGAAGCTGTATCTTTGTATAGTGGAATTGTTTGTCTGTTATAATGGCGGCAGGAATCTCTAATAAAATACTCTGGGGTAAATTATTTTTTCAATCATTCAGTTTTGTTTTATGTAAAGTAATGGATGGAAACCATAGGAGAATTGTGTTAGGTGATAAAAGAGATTACCTAATATTCTACTGAAGTTACTAAGGCTCAAGCAGAAAAATAAGCAGTGAAAATGCTCTACAGTTTAAAAGAAACAACTGGGGAAATGAATTACCATTAAGACAGAGGTATATGCTCGAGTCTCAGTCTTTTTGTGCAGAAACATAATCACTGCCCTTTTCAGGCATTTCTTCTAACTCATCTTCATTCCTTTGTGAGTCCCCGTAGACACACAGAACTTGTTCATAAGAGAGACTCAGAGCCACCACAGTTGTACGAGAATCATTAAACTCAAACAGATTACAGGCCACAGTTTTTCCTCTCTTTCATCTTTTCTTCCTACTTATCCTCCATTCTGATCTCTGCAGACTTACCCTTAAGGTTGCCACTTCCTACCCACCTCAGCCTCTCCTGACAGCCTACTTCTGTTTCTTAGGGACTAAGTTGCAAACACAGGTCCAAAGTAGCCTTAATTCTTCCCTGTTGTACACTTCAGCCATGCCTTTTAGATATGCTTTCATGACTCCTCATGGAAATGCAGAATTACTCTCTATCAGGAACCCCCAACCACCACACCTGATAGCACCATACTGGGCTAGAATCCAGATTTGGGAACAGTGACCAAAGAAAAGATCACCCATACAACAAAGGCAAGCCACCAAAGTCACTTCAAATGTTATTACTCCACATGCCTGATTTCCAGCCTCAGGCCCAGGCATATCACTTGCTAGCTCTCTACCCTTCATCTAACCCATGTCTCTTGTTCAGCCATGTGGCTCGGTACCTTTCTTTAGAACAGCATAGTTGTCCTCGGCTTCCTCTGGCCTCTCTCTGGTGCTCTGTCTGGCATTCTGTTCTCAGAGATTTTCTTAGTCTGGTAGTCCCGCCTACACTTCCTCCTGCCCTTGGCCAATCAGCTCTTTTTATTAAACCAGTGGGTGGGACAATTATTTACCATGAAACAGCACAATTCCCTACATATCCCCTTTTCTCCTTTTAAAACAAAAAGAACTCCACATCTAATATTCTTTCCCCCCTTATCTATAACAACTTATAAACAACACTGTAAATAAACACAAACATCCATAATCCATGTTTTGGGAATGTGGGTGTCGTTCTCTAGGCTACTTCCTGCTGAATGGGGCGCTGACAATCTCATGGGAATCCAAAGAAAAATGTAGGATTATGGACAAGTCTTTAGTGGAGTAGTCTCTAAGGCTGGGTCATCTCAGCCAGTCCCCTTGAAATCGTTTTGGATTCAGAGCTCTGGAACTTCAACAGAGGTGCTCTGAAATGCTGAATCATCTGGTCCATCCATTTCCATTGGAGATTTTTCAGGGGTCTTCCTCTATCAAACTTTATGTTCTTTATCCAGGAAGAAATCCACAGTCTTTCATTTTCTGTGAAAATAAAAGGAAAACCTCTTCTCCAAGGTAGCATATCTTTGCATTTCAATTTTAAAGTCAACTCATTTACAAAATATATAGGTTGAATTACTCGAATAACATTTATAATTAACTGTCTTTTAGCAGCTTTTACTAAGTCATTTTCAGTCAAGAAGCTTAAAGATAAGACAATAACATACAGTATCCAGACACTCTTTGTATTTTCCATCTTTACGTGGCTTATTTTTTATTTATTTATTTTACTTTATTTCTTTTTTAAAGGATTTCTCTAACCTTTCTTTTCTTTCTCTAAGCCTATGTATATATATTTTCAACACACTCTAAACCACTTAGACATTTTACAAAAAACTGTCTTTACTGTATATTTATTTCTTAACTTTTTCTGTTTCTGACCACACCTTTAATCTGCCAGGATTAAGGTTGGTAGGATGGGTGGATGAGCTCTACCCAGCTCCTAGTCTAACTTCTTAGAATTTATCTTTTTAGCCCAGGTTCTCTGGGAATTTTAGGGTCCGTATGATCACCAAGTAAAACTGCCATCTGCTGCTCATTAACTCCATTTAAGTATTAGGCAGCAGGTCCTAAAACTCACAAGTAAAAAACTCACAAGTGTTTTACTTCTAATGCTGAATCAGGAAGCTTCTCTTTAAAAAGCCAAGCCTCAGTTTGCCTCCGGCAAACAGAGCTGATCCATGAAAACATCAACACTTGAAAGCCATCTTTGATTCTGTTCCCTTTTTTTCCCTTTTGAACAGAAACCTTAAATACATAATTTATAACCTTTTGCTTAAATTGAGGCTCTTGTGAGACTTGAAGAACAAGCCATTTTACACCTTAAGCTGCACTCCAAAAGCCCGCCATTTTAGCTCAAGACCACATGCTTCACCAGGGCGTCTCTGTACCACGGCTCACGTGGGAGACACAATTCAGAGGCTGCTTTGGGCTCTAGACCATTTTTTAAGCTTTCTATGTCTTTATGTGGGCATATTAGACCCACGTTGGGCTGCCATTTGTAGTAGGAGGTTTCTGGTGCGGGACTTTCGGGCCTAGCCTCAAGGTTTAGGCCCACAGACCCGCAATCCCTCAGTCCCACATAGACACACAGATGCTTCCAATAGTTTTAGGCTGATCAGCCTTAGGCCCAGGCATATAGCTTGCTAACCCTCTACCCTTAATCTATCCCATGTCTCTTGTTCAGCCATGCGGCTCGGTACCTTTCTTTAAAGCTGCATGGTTGTCCTCTGCATCCTGCAGCTTCTCTCTGGTGCTCTTCTGGCATTCTGTTCTCAGAGATTTTCTTAGTCTGGTAGTCCCGCCTACACTTCCTGCCTGCCCTTGGCCAATCAGCTCTTTTTATTAAACCAGTGGTTGGGACAATTATTTAAAATGAAACACCACAACATCCCACAACTATCAATTAAGACTGACAAAAAAAAATCCATGGTGAAAGCATATTTAGGCAGTGTCTACCAACAATGCTCTATAGAAGGCACTAGAAGAAAAGCTTTGGTCTGAAAGCTGACTGCATCCAAAATGACAAAAGTAATAAATAATGCCAGAACAAACAACCAAAAGAGGGGGCAAAGTCCATTCATAACAACAAAATTACATATATTAATAAATAATGTTCGTTAATAACTCAATAAAAAAATCATCTCAATTCCCCAATTAAATGATATAGGTTAACAGACTGGATTAGCTAATAGCATCCATCTTTCTACTGCATGCAAACAACATGCTTCATCATCAAGGACAGACATCAGTTTAAGGTATAAAGGATACAAAAAGATATTTGAAGCAAATATAACTAGAAAATAAGTATCTAGAGCTATTGTAATATCTAACAAAAGAGATTCTAAATTACAACTAATCCAAAGAGATAGTGAAGTTTATACATTTAAGGAAAAATTCATCAAGAGGATATTGCAATTTTAAACATTTATGTACCAAACACAAGGGCACCAATTTTCATAAAAGACTACTACTATAGCTAAAAATCACATATTGACCCTCATATAGTAATATTCAATGACTTCAGTACCTTCCTGTCACCAAAAGTTTGTCCAGAAGAGAGAAAGAAAAAAGAGAAAGAAATGTGAGAGTTAAATAACATCATAAACCAAATGAGTGTAGTATACATCTATAGAACATTCCACTCAAAAACTAAAGAAAATACCTGCTTCTCAGAAGCTCATGAAATTTTCTTCAAAAGTAAGCACATTTATACTCAAACATATGAAACACAAAGAAGGGAGTTCTAAGAGACAAGTTCTTAATACTCAGTCTCTACAGTATAGTATTGGAGAACTTTCATACTAGCAATTGAAACACGTAACTAAAATATTTCTTTAAAAACAAGAAATAATACTCAAAAATAATAGTCAAATTCAAGATTGAAATCAATAAAGTGGAAACTAGTAAGCAAACAAATACAATACCAAAATATCAATGAAATAAAGAATTGCTTCACTGAAAAAAAAATTAACAAAATTAACAAACCCTTAGACCCAATAAACCAAAACGTGGAAGAGAAAGATCCAAACTGATAAAATTAGAGATGAAAAGCAAGACACAACAGGCACCAATAAAATTCAGAAGGTCAGTGACATTTTAAATTTCTTGATATATATGACCTACAAAAGTCAAATCAAGGTGAAATAAATGATTTAAATAAGAAAACCCCTAGGGAATTGAAATAGTAATTAAAATCTCTCAAAAAAACAAGCTCAGGGCCAAATGAATTCAGTGTAGAATATATATTAGACATTCAGAGACCTAATGGCAAATGTCCTCAAATAATTCTACAAAATAAGAACTGAAGGAAAATTTTCTAATTCCTTTTATGAAGCCACTCTAATCATTAATACCAAAAATACTAAGTTCCAACAAAAAGGGAAACTACAGAACAATATTTCTTATGAAAATATGTCTCACTTTTCTGTTTCTATAAAGAGACACTATGACCAAGGCAACTCGTAAAAGAAAGCATTTAATTGGTGGCTTCATGACTATTTCAGAGGATGAGTCTATGACCATTATCATGGTAGAGAGTATGTCAGTAAACAGGAAGTCATGATATTAGATCAGTATCTGGGATTTTATGCCTTATGTACAAGTTGGAGGCAGAGAGAGAAAGAGAGAGAAAGGTGGGGGCTGGGATTGACAGTAACATTTGAAGCTTCAACAGCTATCCCCAATGACACACCTCCTCAAACAAAGCCACATCTGTGGTATTTTGAATAAAAATGGCTCATGTATTTGAATGTTTAGCCCTGAGGGAGTATAACTATATAAAAGAATTAAAGAACTAAAAAGATTAGAAGGTGTGGCCTTGTTGGAAGAAGTGTGTCATTGGGGGTAGACTTTGAGGTTTCCCAAACTCATGCTAGGCCCAGTTCTTATATTCTCTCTCTCTCTCTCTCTCTCTCTCTCTCTCTCTCTCTCTCTCTCTCTCTCTCTCTCTCTCTCTCTCTCTCTCTCTCTCTCTCTCTCTCTCTCTCTCTCTCTCTCCTCTTTCTGCCTATACATCAGATGTAGAACTCTCAGCTACTTCTTCAGCACCACATATGCCTGCATGCCATCAGGCTCCCCACCATAATGATAATGGACAAAACTCTGAAACTATAAACAAACTCCCAACTAAATGTTTTCCTTTATCAGAGTTGCCATGGTCATGGTGTTTCTTTATAACAATAGAACAAGAAATTTCCCCCAAACAGTTTCATCAATTAGAGATTAAGCATTCAAATATATGATTCTGTGGACAGACATTTGTATTCAAACCACTAAAATATAGATGCAAAAATGTTCTATAAAATATTTGCAAACTAAATTACAGAACACATTAAAAAGATTTTACAGCCATGATCTAGTTATCTTTAGCACAAATGCATATATGCAAATCAACATATACAAATCAATAAATGTAATCCATCATATAAACAGACTGAATGACAGAAACCAAAGAATAATCTCTTTAGATGCAGAAAAGCCCTTCCATATAATTCAATATCCCTTCATGATAGATGTCTTGGGAGATTAGGCATACAAGGAACATATCACAACATAATAAAATAAATTTACAGCAACCCTACAGCCAATATCATCTTACAAGGAGAGAAATTCAAAGCATTTTTACTAAAATTGGGAAGAAGAAAGTCCCCACTGTCTCCATATCTATGCAATACAGTTCCTGAAGTCTTATCTAGAGCACTGAAAACTGAAGGAGAACCAGGGGATACAAATAGGAAAGGAAGGAGTCAAAGTTGCCTTTCTGTTGAATATATGGTTTTATACATAAGAGGCCCTAAAGGCTTCACAGAAAACCCCTACAGCTGATTAACACTTTCAGAAAAGTGGTGGGATACAAAAATAACACATAAATCAGTAGACTTCTTATATACAAATGACAAATACACTGGGGAAGACAAAAGGAAAACTATCTAAAAATAAAACAATGAAAAAAGTTCCTCACTGAAATTAAAAGATCAATCTTCAACTTCATATTGAAGCAAAAAGAAAAAGAAAGAGCCCAGAATAGCTAAAAAAAAATATTCAGAAAAATAAAAGAATTCCTGGAGCTATTACCATTACAGATTTCAAGTTGTATTGCAGAGTATTGGCATTCAAATAGACACACTGAACAATGGAATCTAATCAAAGACACAATCATAATTCCAAACACTTATGGACACCTGGTTTTGACAAGGAAGTCAGAAATATACACTGAAAAAAAGAGAATATCTTCAACATGTCACTGGTGAAAGCAGATGGCTGAATGTAGAAGAGTGAAAATAGGTTCATGTCGACTTTCTTACACAAAACTCAATTCTTGTTTGATGAAGGACCTAAATGTATAACCATATATTCTGAATCTGATAGAGCATAAATAGGCTTAAACTTATCATCAACAACAGCAACAAAAACTTCTATGAAGCCAAGGGTACCATTGTATGTTCAAAAATGCCAGTGTACTGAGTGGGGAAAAAGATCTTTACCAGTTATGTACCTGATAGAGGATTGGAGTCTAGAAGTCAAGTACATATACATATATATAAGCCTGAACATTAAGAAAATAAATATAGCCAGGTGGTGGTGGGACCTGTCTTTAATTCCAGCACTCTAGAGACAGATGCAGGTGGATTTCTGTGGGTTTGAGGTCTGCTTGTTTGGCAGAGTGAGTTCAAGAACAGCTAAGGCTACACAGAGAAACCCTGTTCCAAGAAGGAAGGAAGGAAGGAAGGAAGGAAGGAAGGAAGGAAGGAAGGAAGGAAGGAAGGAAGGAAGGAAGGAAGGAAGGAAGGAAGGAAGGAAGGAAGGAAGGAAGGAAGGTAGGGAGGGAGGGAGGGAGGGAGGGAGGGAGGGAGGGAGGGAGGGAGGGAGGGAGGGAGAGGGAGAAGAGGGAGGGAGGGAGGAAAGGAAGGAAATAAAAGAAAAGAAAACAATCTAATATAAAATGTGGTAAAAAAGATAAAAGACAAGTGGCAGAGAAGTCCTTACATAAATGTTCAAAATTCTTAGCCAGAAAGAAAAAACACAAATTAATTACTTTGAGATTTCATCTTATCCCAGTCAGAATGAACAACATCAATAAAACAGTTGGCAGCATATGCTGACAAGAGTGTGGGAAAAGGAGAACACACTTATTTCTGGTAAGAGTACAGCTACTATGGCCATCAGTGTGGAGGTCCTTATAAAAAGCTAAAAATTAATCTACCACAAGATCCAACTATTCTATTCTTGGACATATACCCAAAGGACTCTACCTTATACTGCAGAGATACCTACTCATCCATATTTATTACTGGTCTACTCATAATAGTCAGAAAATTGAAATAACCTATACATACATTAACTGATGGGTGGATAATGAAAATGTAATTAATACATTAAAACATCACAATATTCAATAATTAAACAAAAAGAAACTATAAAATTTTAAGCTAAAATAGATGGAGATAAAAAATATCAACCTCAGTGAGGGAGCCCAGACTCAAAAAGAGAAATACTGCATGTCTTTAGAGCTTTATTCTCTTTTAGCTTTTAAGCTTTCGATATTCGTTTAAATCCAAATAATCACAAAGGTTTCGTAGTTAGTAAGAGACTATCTGTGGAGAAGATCTCTCAAGGAAAGGAAAATAAACTATAGTGTTATAAAGAGATATAGGAGAAACTGGAAATGGAAGATTAAATAGGGAGGCGATGGATGCCAGGATAAAGGAGAGGATATGGGAAAGGGGAGCTACTAATACTAATACCTTATGAACAACATGCAGAAACTTATTGCTGTAGAAGCTTCCTAAAACATATATATATGTTTTCTGACCTAGCCTTGAGGTTCAGACCTGCAGACCTACAGACCCACAGTCCTACAGAGACACACAGATGCTTATATTAATTTTATACTGATTGACCTAGGGCCCAGTCATATAACTTGCTCTTTATCCTTAAACTAACCCATGATTTTTATCCTGTTCAGCCATGTAGCTCAATATCTTTTCTCGAGCAGCATAGTTGTCCTCTGCATCTTCTGGCTTGTCTAGCATCTCTGTGGCATCTCTGCTCTGTTCTTCCTGTTCCCAGAATTTTCCCAGACTGGTAGCTTTGCCCACACTTTCTGTCTGCCTTCAGCCATTCAGCATTTTTATTAAACTAGTAGGTAGGACAATTATTTACAATGTAACATAATCTCTCTACACCTAACTAAACATGTTATGCAACCAAATGAAACCCCCAGTGCTAGAAATTTGCTATGTCTTTTAGAGTCATTGAGCAAAGGTATTCCATAGACACCCGCACAGAATATCAAAAGCTACTGTCAAAACTAATTATTACCTTCTACAACCTTATACTTCTGTCATTGAACATGAAGAAATTGGCCTGGTATCCAACTAGATGCTTCACCCCTACTGACTAGCATTCATAGTGCAAGGAGGTACTCTGTGTACAACTATAATAGAAAGTTAATCATCAATATTGCCCACTACAAACCCATAACCTACAACAGCCAACTGCCTGCACAGTACACTGGTCAGATAGTGGCATAAATGTTATGGGAGAAGCAGCCACTTTCTTATTGGATTTAAGGCCTGCTCCAGAAAATGAAACTCATAATTGACAATGTTAAGTGGCCAACATCCTGAAACTAGATATGACACTGTCCCCATAAAAAAAAAAAAACTACTATTATTTTGCTAGAGGAACATAGCAAAGACATGACTCATAATGGCATAGTACTATATCCTTAGATCAGTGCATTGCTCAACCTTAATGAGAGAAGTTTCATTTTGTAATACATGGTAATTAACTTAGAGACCCACAACTGAACAGTGTGCAGAGAGTAACTGGAGTCACAGACTTAGTTAAATAGGATGCCATTACCAACATCCTCCCCTCAAGGCTCAAGGATATATGCAAAGATATATGTAGACCTTAGAAACCACAGGAGTTAAGTGACTCACAAAAAGTCCCAGCATCTTCAAAACGTAACAGGTTCAGTACATACTTAAACTCAGAGACTAGGAGACACGCACACGACCTGCACAAATTCAAACAAGATGTCAGCACTGAGAAGTAAACACAAACTTGCACCTCTAACCAAGAAGCTATTTGCAACTGATACATTCTGCAAAAGGGAAAATCAGTTTTCCACAGTGGAGTACCACTAGGTAAATGAACCATACTCCAAGAAAGGTCCTGTGTTCAGGAGTAGTAGATCAACACAAAATGGACTCATGGTTTTTATTTTACTTTGGTTTTTGGTTTTTCTTTGTTGTATTTATTTGTTGTGCTATTTGTTTTGTTTTATGAGTGAGAGAGAGGGAGAGAGAGTAACAGAGAGAGAAAGGGAGAGGGACTGAAGAGAATGAATGAATGACATAACTTATGGGTAGGTGGATAAAGATGTTTGGAAGAAATTTGAGGAAGAGAAATAATAGCATCAATATATTTTATAAAAAAAAATTATAAGAAAAGACAAATATAGAAAATAAGCAGAAACAAATCAGAAAGACGGTTTCAGAGTGCTAGAAATTAGGAACTATCACCACTGTTTAGAAAAAAGGGAGTTTCTGTTCCAGAGAGAGTTACATCAGACTTAACTCTTCTATGTTTGCCATCTGCATCTGTCATACACCTGAAAAAAATTATTATTATCCTTTTGCTGCCACTCTGGTGTGTATTCATAGCTGTAAGAACCTTCAGATGAATCTTGGCATGTGTTCAACACCTCTGTTCACAGACCTGAAGAAGTGATACAGTCTATGTGAAGCAGGATCAGCCCCTTGTGGTTATTTCCTGAATATGTTGAGTTTTTCTTACTCGGCTGTTCTTAGGACAGAGCCAAGAGTCCAGGACAGAACAGAGTTCAGAGTGTAATCCTATATAACTTAGGAACTTACTATCCTGGTTCTGGCAGCTCTTAAGGTTCTTTTCTCAGTGTCCATGAAGGTATTGACACCCACTGACATATAGAGATTCAAACCTAGCCCAGTGCTTAGAAACAGTCCACGCCTTTTCTTTTTTAAATTACATACAGCATCATTAAGTGATGTGACTAGATGAGGACAGGTAAATATTCTTCTTCTGTTCCTGAATAAAGAGGAAATAGTTTTGATAATTAGCTCTAAGCCTTAAGTCAACCTTTAAAAATATACAAATGTGGAACACTTGTAATGAAATGTATATTCTCGGTCTAGAGTTTCAAAGATAGGAGTAGATATGGGGAAATTGGGTAGATGGGGCATATTTACATGGAGGTGAGTTGAATAAATGTCTTTGAGCCTAAAGGCTCCAAGAATATTGCACTTAACCACTCATTGTGCAGTAAATCACTGAATTTCTGACCTAAGGTCACATCTATTTTTCATTTTTACCCTATATTTTCTTCTAAATAAAATAGCAAAAGGCTCTTTTTCCACAACACTTCCAACCTAAAGATCAAATACTTGTGAGATCTTTACCTATGGGGTGACTTCAGGGATGGACTAGAGTATTTGGGGGCTGACTTTCACTACTTGAGAGATTTTATGTGCTAAAGGTCCTTGCTTACTTATCCTCCTACTTCTCTTTCTTTTCCTGACTGTCTTGGACCGGCTTTTGGACTTCCAGTCTCTATGCCATAAACAGACTCAGCAGGACCTGTACATAGTGGACTCATCCAATATCGGTTCTCCACATTTCAACCTCTCTCTGACTGGGTGGATAAATTTCTGAGCCAGCCAAAAGGGCTCAGCTGTCATCACTTCAGAGAGGAAGAAAGAACCATCACCTATCCTCAGACTTCAACTGTGTTGACCCATCCATTAATAAAGCTGATTTGAATTATCACTAGACCATTGTGTGTTTTATCTACTGGGAATCGGAATGGTGGCATGGTGGTTGGTAATACTTAGGAGTTTTTAACTTCCAGTATCACAAAAACAAAAGAAAGCATATAGAAAGTTGCTCTTGGTTAAGCCTCAGGCATCAGAGGATGTTAGTCACCAATATGGGTCCTTATAGCCTTCACTAATAAGAGAAGGAACTCGGAATCAGTTAATAAAAAGAGTAGATTGAAACTATATATCTCTATTCTACATGCTTAGTTACTGAAAACATCAGGTTAGAAAGAGAAATATCTAACTATAAACCTAAGCAAAATCTTAATTTTTTGCACTAATCTTGCTCTAAGCAACAATATAACCATAATCCTAGCCTCAATCCTAAAACTAATCCTAAACTAAATACTGACCCTAACTCTTAACCTGGCCCAGACATAACTATAAACCTGGCCATGGGCTGAATAAAAAACCAATAGATGCCCTAACACTTCTGTAACCACTATATTTAGCCCCATTCATAACCTAAACACTAACACTAAACGTAACCTTAGGCACACAAACACACTCACACATATTTGCATCTCACACACTAAAGCACATACTTTCACTCTTATACCATTGCCCAATCATGGGCTCATGCACATGAATACACTATAACATATACTGTTAATAAATGTCACTCTTTTATACAATCACAGAGTTTCGCACAATCTTGTACTCTTGAATATTCTTACACACACATGCACACAAATACCTAAACACACACTCACACAGTGTCTCTCACACACACACACTACCATACATTTTCTACTTTCTACATTCACCTACTCAAAGACACTCATACCTAATACTCTCATTCACTCACAAGACATTGTACACATACTCAACATACTCAAGCACAGCATAAACTTGCCCATTCTCTCATATACTCACACAACCACACACTCACACATAGTTGTATGTTCTACACGCTAATCTATAAACAGCAATACCTACTGCAGGTCAATAACACTCTTGCAATAATCACAGACCTTAAAATATGCTATAATATTGCCTGCACACATACTTAAACTCAAAAATACACACTTATATCATATTTCAAATTCACAACTCTTGCACAGTTCCACATATTCTGACACATCAAAACATACGTTATTTTAAATACTCTAACTCTCTCACAGATTTGCTCACTCTAGTACAGTCACATTCACTTACATATACCAACAAACTTCCATACCCTTGTACATTCTTATACACACACACACTTTAACATACTCATGTGCTGATACAATCACATTATTACCCTTCTAAGCACTTCTAAGCATACCATGTTTACGTATTCACAGGCATTCTTACATACTCATGCGTGTACAAGATCATACATTCACATACTAACAGAAAGTCATACTCTCATTCAATCAATCATACACTCATAGCTCATGTCAAAAACTCATAAACCATCACAGATGCTTACAAAAATTCACATACTCAAATACTCACAAATCAACAAATTCTTGTGCATTCTCACACACATACTTACATTCTCTCACAAATTCATAAAATGTATACTCACAGTCACACATATGCAAAAGTACACATTCATACACTTGTGCATACTTACACAGTTACATATTTGTATGCACTCACATTTTTGTGCTTTTGTGTGTCCCTACATTTCTCACACTGGACATACATTTTAACATAATGTGGTAATAATAAAATATTTTTCCATAATTATACTTTTGCATAGTCATAAACATTCTTGCACATTATTACCATACATCTCACTCACATCCACAGAAAAACACATCTATGCCTAGCCAAACACACTTATGTACACTAACACACATTTGAAGCCACACAAATATATGCAAACACGTGATCACAATAACAGAGTCAGGTACACATTCAAACATACTCTTATACATTCATACTCTTTCACACTATTATACACTCAAAATCTTTCCTACATTCACTCTTACATATTGTACCCATATTTTCACCCAAATACCTAATACAGCAAAATTTTCACCAAAACACTCAGATGCAGGCATACTCATTCAAATGTTTCACACTTCAGAAATTGAGTAGTTCTGATGCAGGTGAATATAGTTTCTTCTTTTACTCTTAAATAGCCATACAATTCTCACCTGTATTATATCTCTCTCAATGAGGGTCTGTGCTAAAAGTGTTCTTTATAAGTCAAAAGAAAATTTAATAACCTCCCTGCTCATGGATTTCCAGGATTAATATTGTGAAAATGACCACCCTACTAAAATAAATCTACAGATTCAACACATTCTCCATAAAATTACAATCCAGTTCTTAAATTTTATATGAAAACACAAAAGACCAATGATAGCTAAAAAAAATCTTAATTAATAATATATTTTTTAAATCTACTGGAAGTATCACCATCTCAAATTTCAGATTATACTACACTACAAAGATATACTAGTAAAACAGCATCATGCTGGTATTAAAAATAGTCACATTTATCAACAAAATAGAATTGAGGAGTCAAATGTAAGCCCACATTACCACAGCAATCTGATTTTGACAAAGAAGTAAACAATACACATTGAATTAAAAAAGCATCTTCAGCAAATGATGTCAATCAATATCAGTAGCTGCATGTAGAAGAATTAAACTACATATTTGTCTCTCACCCTGAACAAAATCCAACTCCATGAGACCTGATATAAATCTGATAGAAGTATAGAAGAAGAGCTAAATTTGGGAATATGCTTAAACTCATGGGCACTGGAAAGGACGTTCTTAGCAGGACCCTAGCAGTTAATAAGTAGGATGTCATGAAACTAGAAACTTCTGTACAGCCAAGAGCTGTACTCACTTGAGTAAAGAGGTAGCCTACAGAAGAGGAAAGGAATTCTTACCAGCTGTATATTTGGACACAGGGTGAGCATCTATAATACAAAGTCTCAAAAAACCTAAAAGTCAAGAAAACAAACAACTCAGTTTAAAAATTAGCCATGGAGATAACAGAATACTGGAGATGAAATATAAATGGCTAAAAAAATTTAAATATTCAGCATCAACAGCCATCAGAGAAATGAAACTTAAAACTGCCTTTATGAAAGAATGGTTAAGATCAGGTAAAAAAAAAAAAATGACTAAAACTAGCACAGATGTAGTTCAAGGGGATCATTTATCCACTGTTGTTAGGGGTGGAGATGCAAGCTGGGGCATCCACTATGAATGTTTGGCAATTTAAAAAAATCTAGAAATATATCTAGCACATGATTCACCAATAGCACTCTGTATCATAATATAAATATAGCTGCTCAGCCATAATCATTGCTGCTCGAGTCACAGTAGCTAACAGGCAAAAACAGTCTAGAAATGTTCATCAAATGATGAATGGTTAATGAAACAGCATATTCACACAATTCAATTTCATTCAGCTAATAAGAAAAACAAATTATGTAATCACAGGTAAATGGATGGAACTGGAAGCATTCATTATGTGTGACATAGCATAGAGATCAGGGCATATATAAGAGGTATGGGGGTCTTTCAAAGGAAGGGCCATAGAATGTAGTGGCAAAAAGTGATGTGAGGGTAATGGAATAGGAAGGACTAGATGAGGTACACGACTGGCAGGACTGACAAAGAAATGAATAATGGTACAGATAAATAACACTAAGGACCTTTGAAAAAGACATATGGAAATCTAATTTAGAAGCTTCCTAAAATGTATATATACACATATATGAAAATTAAAATCTAATTATTCTATAAGAGGGGGTAATAATGTCTCTACTATATGCTAACAAATAAAAGCCCAGTATCAGACCTTCCCTTTGGGAGTTGTTAACCAATGAGGTCCATAAATACCATCCAATACAGGATATAGTCAGTGCTTTTGGTTACCCTCCAGAATTTGATGGAAAGACACTATACACTCAAGTCATAGAACATGAAAAATCAAGGTGATCTGGAAGCTTTGTTCCTACTGGCTAAGTTTCATAGTGTTGAAAGGTGCTATGCAAGCTACTAGATGAGAAAAGCAATCATTATTCTTACCCAGATGTGAGCTCTGTAAGTTGCACTAATGACTACCCTGGAAGCACATGCAGTGGTGTCACAATTGTCATGGAAGTGACCAACCAAAAAAAATGGACTCTGACATGAAATTTGAGAGGCCTTCATGGGTAGCAATCCCAGGAGCCTTGAGATGTATAGTTTTAGGAATTATGAGTAAATGAATATATCTTTCATTCATGGACAGAAATTTGAGCTATGCATTATAACATCGATCACAAGAAGGTGAAAAGCCAAGAGAAAAGAAATATGTTTTTTTTTTTAACAAAAAGGAAATGAAGGTAGAGATTAAGGTTGAAAATATCAATTCAGTGTTAAAGCTAGAAAACTAAAAACCTTATCCCTAAATAATATACTCTAATAATAATAAAAAATTCATCTCACAATTAAAATATGAACGTAATAAATATATTCAAAATACAATTTATATTATTTTACTTAAAAAGGTATTGTTTTATTAACTGGTTATGTGGATATGTGTTGAGGATATGTATTGATAAGTTATGTGCATATTTTTGCAATATTCACAGAGGCTAGAAGTCATCAGAGCTGCTAAAAGTGTAGATACAGGTAATTATGAGAAGCTCCACATGGGTACTGGGAACTAAACTTGGGTCTTTCACAAGAGTAGCATAGGCTTTCTGTTTCTGGGACATTTATCCAGGCTAAGATTTATATCCTTAAATTACCTATTTGAAACTTGATTAATATGTCAAAGCTGTTAAGAAAATGATCAAGCTAGAGCTATAAAGGAAATATATATATATATATATATATATATATATATATATATATATATATCCACAGGACTCTCATCTGTGATGATATTTTGATTGTTCTCTAACAAATAAAGCTTGCCTGAAGATTACAGGGAAGAATTAGCCACTAGTTAGCCATAGAGACCAGGAAGCGGTGGCACATACCTCTAGTCCAGACTTTGGAAGGAGAAAGCAGGAAGATCGGGAGTTTGAGGCCAGTCTAAAAGAGAAACAGAGACATATGGTGGAGGCTCATGCCTTTAATCCCAGCACTTGGAAGGTGGATACAGAAAGTGATATGGCTGGGCAGAGAGAGGAATATTAAACAGGAGGAGAAAAACACTTGCCCCCCTTTGGCCTGAGAGTTCTTACCTGATAGAGGTAAGAAGTCTATCTAGTGTCTGGTTCCTTTGTGTCTCTGATCTTTCAGCATTTATCCCAATATTTGGCTCCAGGCTTTTACTATTCAAACTAATTAGGATTCTCACTACACTCATCTAGAGTATGTAAGAACTCTTATAACACTATAATTAGGAGGAAAATAAATCCAAGAGTCAGGGACCTTATTAATAATTTCTTTAAATCCTTCAGCCCTTTCTAGGGATGTGCATGCATCCCCCATAAAGTCCTTCACTTTACCTAACATCTCTGTGTCTGTGGTTTGTGGCTTTATTATTTACTTAAAAACTAATATCCAGTACATACCATATTTGTCTTTCTGGGTCTGGGTTCCCTCACCCCAAATGACACTATTGTTATTATTGTTATTGCATCTATTTGTCTGCAAATTTCATGATGTCATTTCTTCTAACATTTGAATAATATTGCATTATGTAAATGTAAATTTTCTTTAGCCATTCTTTGTTTGATGAATGTCTCAGTTGTTTCCAGATTTGGGCTATAACAAATAAAGCTGCTATTAACAAAGATGGGCAAGTGTCTTTGTGTTATGATTGAGCATTCTTTCTTCATATTCCCAGAAATGGTATAGCTGGGTCTTGAGGTAGATTAATTCTCAATTTCCTGGGGAATCTTCATATTGATTTCTGTGGTGATTGTTGAAGTTTATACTCTCACCAGCAATAGAGAAGCATTCTCTTTGCTTCAAAAGCTCATCAGCAGAATCTGTCACTTGTGTTTTTTAGCATAACCATTCTGACAGGGGTAAGATAGTGTCTCAAAAGAGTTTTGATTTACATTTCCCTGATGGTTGAGGATGTTGAACATTTCTTTAAGTGTTTTGCAGAAATTTGAGATTTCTTTGTTGAGAATTCTCTGTTTAGATCTATACCTCATATTTAGTTGGATTTTGTTTGGGTTTTTTTGATACATAGTTTCTTGAGTTCTTTAAATATTTTGGATATTAACCCTCTATCTGATGCATACTTGGTGGAAATCTTTTTTCCAATTTGTAAGCTGCATTTTTTGTCCTATTGACAGCGTTCTTACAGGAGCTTTTTAGTTTTGTGAGGTCCTATCTATTACATGTTGATAAAATAGATTTTGCAGGTAGATTAGAGGCAAGGTGGAGACAGAAGTGAGAGAGATCAAGATGGGGAGAAGGATGGTAGGGGTGAGTAAAGAGAAAGACAAATGAAATAGGGAGAATTTGTAGTCGGGCAAGTCTTTCAATGGTGGGCCTAGTGTTCATTTTGTTAGGTTGTTACCTAGAGTGTCCTGAGGATATCACTAAACAAGCCATGCTGATGCTAGGACAGGGAGTCACTCTGACAACTGACAGTGGGACACCATTGCTGATGACAGCACAGCAAAGCTTATTGAATATAGAGGGACTAAGCTGGTACATACATGGAGCTTTAATGCCCACATTGTAGTCTCTTTGATGCAAGAAGGTACTCTGTGAGCTATGGAAAGAGAAAGTGGACACCAACCCAGCCACAAAAACCTTAACCCACAATCTGCTCTGCTTATAAGATGTGCTGGGACAATGGTGGCCCAAAATGTATGGGAATTTAGCTTTAGGCTCATACCACTTAAGAGGGCCCATATACTACATTGCCTGAATAGCCAGATCTGAGAGACTGAATAGCCCAGAGACCTATGGTATGATAAAACACAATTGGCAAAAAAATTCAATGAAATTATTCCTAATGGTAATTTGATATACTTATAAATTGGTGTTATCAGAAAGATTTCCTCTGATAGCAAACGGGAGCAGGTGAAAAGACCCATGGCTAGACATTATGCAAAGAGAAATTATAAATTGAAAACTTCTATTGCTTCTTTTCCCTTGGAGCTTGTGCACTCTGTGAAAGAGTGGGAAGAAATATTGTAGGAGTAGGAGAGGATGGAAAATACATAAAAAACTGTCCCACCACATTAACTGAGCAAGGCATGTATGGACTCACAGAGATGGGAGCAGCAAACATTTGGCCTGTATATGTATGTATCAGGCCCTTTGCAAATATGTTATAGTAACTAGCTTAGTGAAAATAGGTGTGTCTTTGACTCTTTTGCCTCATCTTGGGACTCTTTTCATCTCATCGCATTGCCTTGTCGATCCTCAATGTGAAGACTTTTGCCTTGTCTCACTGTAGCTTGTTTTGTCATGTGTGGCTGTTGTCTCTTGGAGACCTGTTCTTTTCTGAAGGGGAACAAAGGGAAAGTAGGTCTGGGGAAAAGAAGAAGTTAAGAAATCTGGAAGGACTAGATGGAGGGGAAGTATGATGAGAATACATTGTATGAGAGACAAATGTTTACAATAAAAAAATTCTTCATGTAATTAACTATTAATAAAATAAAAATGTAAATCACAATGACATACAATTATATTCAATTTGTGAGATATTTGGTTACATTGTGTAAAGATTTGTCACTCTGATTGGTTTATAAAAAATTAAACAGCCCAAATCTAGGCAGGTGGTCAAGGTTGTACATCTGGACAGAAAGAGCTCTAGGAAGAAGAAAGTGGTAGTTGCCATCTGGACACAGGGAAGCAGGACATGCAAGAGGAAAAAATAAAATCTGCAAGTGATGTGGGAATGTCTTTCTGTATGCTGTGAATATCATTCTTTAAATAAAGAACTGGGTTTTTTTTTTTTGCCATGGCAGGCACCTTAGAAGTAGGCAAAAGAATCAGAGCATAGGTGGGAGAAGGGAGGTAGAGTCAAAGGAGATGTGATCCAGCCTCCCAAGAATTAACATGTAACAAAATAGGTAAGCCATGGGCCATGTGGCAGAACAGACTGATGGAAATGGGTTGAATTAAGAACAACGAGCTATCTAGCAATATCCCTAAGCCTTAGGCCAAAGAGCATAAAATTGGTATAAGAGTCTGAGTCATTTTGGGGGGCCTAAAAAGTGGCAAGCATCTAGGTGCTCTGGGACCACAGGTCTGTGGGTCTGGAACTTTGGCCAGGCAGGGCCAGAAGTCTCATGGTACAGATGGCACCCAACATGGGGCAAATATCCACATAAAGCAGAAGAAAGCTTAGAAAGGATTCTAGAGCACAGAAACAGAGCCAAAAGTGGATTCCAAATTGTGTCTCTGAAGTAGGTCATATACTACTGATAAAGTGGAGTCTGGGCCATGGAAAAAATGGTGACAGACATACTGAGGCAGAGTAAGCTGCAACCAGGCCCATTCCTGAAGTCTCACAGAAGACCTTGCTATAAGCAACAAGCTACGTGTGATTGACTTAAGGTTTATGTTTATATTGAACAAACAGGTAACAGAGTCAAAAACGGCTTCTTAGTAGCAGCATTTTCTTTGATCCACTCTGTTTGCTAGCATTGAGCAGACATGGCTCCTTTAAGAGCAGCTTCCTGACTCACCATTACTGGCAAATGTTTAAGTGGAGTGAGCAGAGGCAGCAGTTGTGTTCTACTTGATAGTATGGATCATAAGATTCCCTGGAATTGGGGTGGTAAAAAGTTTTACAATATTTAATACTATTCTAAGAATTGGGAAAGTAAGCATGGCTCCAGTGCCTCCACCATGTTGAAAAGCCAAGTAGGGTAGAGTAAGAGGTCAAAGTACCAATGAATATTCTAGCATCTTAAAAGCTCTTCTGGCTAAAAAATGATTAATGATATATAATAAAAGAGATTCAGATGGAAAAAAACACCTCTATAAATATGTTACAACATGTGTGAAAAAAGAATATGTAAGCTGAAATAGAAAAGAAAAAGGGTAGAGAAATTTCTTTAAAAAAAAATACCATAATAAAAAGATAGAAAGTCACCTAAAAAATGAAAAATACACAAAGAGTCTGGGTTGTGGTTATTATTGTGTGTGGTTTTTTTTTAACTGTTAATGAGATAACAGGAGAAAGACAATTGATTGGAAAGGCTGCTAAGTTAAACAAATATATTTTTAAACTACCTTGACTTTGAAATTTGTGTCTAAGAATATGTTGCTTTGGAAAAAAGGTTTTGCTTTTGTTTCCAGAGAAGATGTGAACCTGTGGATTCCTTCCAGGCTCTTATGGTTTCATCAACCAAGGCCACCTGAAAATTCTCTGATGAGAAGAGATGGTCACATCAGCTTCAAGGCTAAGATGATCAGCCTCAGGACCCTCGAAAGATTGCCAGCATTCTGAATCAGCAGGATGTAGTAATAGAAAGTGATGCCAAAATTCCCAAAATAATGTTTACAAATTTTTTTTCATTATAAATGGGTAATAGTCATAGTCAATCTATTTCTAGGACAAAAGGGAGATATGATATAGGAATGATTAAAAAAGATAGATTATTGAATTTACTTTAATCCAAAAATCAGATGTTAATCAAAAATGTTTTGACTTGATATGGATTTTGGTTTATTGATACAAATTTAAGGTCAATTTTGTTATTCTGTATGTACTTTTCTACTTTTCTTTAAGGTATGATATTCATGTAACTCATTTAAAATTGTAATGTATAATTAAGAAATGCAGATTAATAGTTATCAGTGATAACCAAACATATAATTTGTTATGTTA